>CM070775.1:12666628-13866628 GCA_036346955.1 Dipus sagitta | reverse complement strand
AAAAAAAAAAAAGCCACAAGGTCGGGCTCTGGATGTGTCTGCAGAATTGCTCCCTCCTCAAGGGCGATTCCCATGGAGTAACTTCCTCAAGCAAGGCTCTTAAGTCAGAAAGTGGCATGGGTATTCAGCGCACTGGGAGGTGCAAGCTGTTGGTCTTTAAAGGCATGGTACTGGGCGGTGGGGGGTTGGGGGACCATCCATCAGCGAAGGCCAGTTCTGCAACTCTCCAGGCCAAACTTTCTCTGGAGCAAATCCTCTTTGAAAGCACATGGAGCATACAGGAGGAGGATGGAGCGTGGGGATGCCGTCAGCTGCAGCCCGAGACAGTCCAATTCCCCCACCCCTTCCTCCCGGGGAAGCCAGCCCCAACGGCGCGGCCCCGCCCAGCCCCACCCACCACCCGCTCGGGGAGCCGCGAGCTCCACAAAGCCATTCCCAGGCGTGCGGTTCCCCCGAGGCCGGCGAGGGAGTGGCGAGCGAGGCTCGGGTACCTTAGGAAGAGGCCGGGATGCCCGGACCCGAGGAGCCCCGCAGCATCGCCGGGACGCAGCCTCCACCGCGCTCGCTGAAAGCCACTTCTCGGAGCCGCGAGCCCGGGCCGCAGCAGCAGCAGCAGCAGCAGCAGCAGCAGCAGCCTCGCGCGCCCACCGCCGTCCCCGCGCCGCGCACCGCCTGCGGCTCGGCCGGCCCGCGACAGCCACTGTCAAGTGCAGCCCCGCCCCCTGCGCGCCGGGCGAGCGGAGGACCACGCCCCTCGGGGACGCGCCGCCGCGCTGATTGGCTGCTGGAGCCTCCGACTCCGCCCCCTCGACTCGTGACCACGCCCCTTCCCCCTCCGCGCAGGCTCTCTCCACGGGCTCGCGGAGGGTGGGGTCCAGCGCTTGGGCGAGGCTTCCTGCGGGCACCGGCGCGCCCAGCTCCGCGCCCGCGCTCTGCACTTTTTCTCTCCTCTTCCAACCCAGAAATAAAAAAAAAAAACCCGGCCCTGGAGACATGGCCGAAAGGGTTCACCTTCTCCAGGGCGCACTGGGGTGCGAGTTTATTTACATAAACGCTTAACATTTATGGGAGCCCGGCACTGGCCACCTTGATCGGGAGGACTGAGATTATAGATGGAGGCCATGGGGGTTTGGGGATTTCGTGTGTTTGCTCTTTTAAGCTTAGAGTTCTCTTAAACGCCTTCTACACTTCATCTTGGAGAAACGCAAACCGGTTTTTAGCAACTTGGTCAAGGTCACAGAGCCAGTTGGTGGCGGATTCTGTACTGCTTGCTGGATGAAAGATGCAGTTTTTATTCAAACTCACGCGGAGAGGTGTAATTCCAAAGTGTAAAACAGCAAGCAATTAATTAAAAGCACACAGCGATCAAAGTTATCCGTGGTTGCTAGGGGGGAGGTAGAGGGGATCCGGCATGCTTGCTCATGGATGAGGTTTTTATGTTAGGGGTGATGAGTATATTCGCAATTTGATAATGGTGTTGGACACCCAACTCTGGCTATTCTGAAAACCACTGGATTGTACATTTTAAACGAGTAAACTTCATGGTATGTGAATTATATCTAAATAAAAGCGTAAAATGTGTGGCGAGTGATCGTTCCTTTCAGTTGTGACCTGAGGAGCAAAATCCTGAATTATCAACTTTATCAAAAGGTGACTGGGGTGTTGGGGAGATGGCTCAGCGGTTAGAAGCACTTGTTTTTCAACATCAAGTGCCTGGGGTTTGATTCCCCGTTAGCCACTTAAAACCCGATGCACAAAATTGTGCATGCATCTGGAGCTCATTTGGGAGGCCCCGGCACAGCCCAAATTCATTCTCATTCTCTCTGTGTCAAATAAATAAATAATAAATGTATTTTAAAGAGACTAGGGGCTAGAGAGATGGCTATTTAGGTAAAGCCACTGCTGTGCTAACATGAGACCCTAAATTCACATTCATATAAAAATAGACAGGTGTGGTGGTGCATACCTGGGTCTTGCTGTCTATCTAGTGCCAGGTTCAGTGAGAAACACTGACAGAAAAAGTGAGGTGGGGAGTGAATGAGGAAGACATTGACGGCCCACCTCTGCCTTCATATGCAACCACACACATATGAACATGCATACACCACACACACAGGCAGAAAAGTAACTGTGCCAATTAAAAAGGAGATGATTTGCTGGGCGTGGTGGCACACGCCTTTAATCCCAGTACTCAGGAGGGTGAGGTAGGAGGATCGCAGTGAGTTCAAGGCCACCCTGAGACTACATAGTAAATTCCAGGTCAGCCTGGGCTACAGTGATACCCTACCTCAAAAAACATATACATATGCATATATATATATCTCCAGTATTTTTTTGAGGTGTCTCACTCTATCTAGCGCAGGTTGACCTGAAACTCACTCTTTAGTCCCAGACTGGCCTTGAACAAACCGATTCTGCCACCTCTGCCTCCCAAGTGCTGGGATTAAAGGTGTGAGCCACCACACCTGGTTTACAAACTTTTAAAAGCAGGGACGGTACTGTGTTTACTGTGTTTTGTTAATTTCCTTGCTTCCCTTCCCTCCATCCTTAGTCCCCCTTGCCGAACACACACATACCTTTTCCACCCTTAGCAGGTCCTTAGGACATGTTTGTTAAATGTCAGGTGCAGATTTACCCTCAGAAAGGGATTCTTTTCTTTCTTTCTTTTTTGTTCCCATCCTAATAGTCTACAGTGCTGACACGCATTATGAAACTTGAAAAATAATTGGCCTATATAGCATGCATGCTCTAGAGCTTTGGGACAACAGCAAGAACACTAGAGAATTACATCAACACTTTCCATACTTCAATAAGCTGCAAATTGAACCCTAAATCAAAATGCCCAAAAACTAAGTTAATCTCAGTGTAAAAGATCACAATCTTAATACTTCAGTAGTAAATAAACCAAAGGTGTGGGAACAGAATTTTTGAACTCTGAGATTGAAAATCCCACTAGGTAATTTACTTGTGATTTTAAAGGCCTTGAAAACTTTTGCTGAATCTTCCTTGTTTCTTTTCTTTTACCTTCTCTCCTCCTTCTCCTTCTTCTTTTTTTGTCAGTGCTAGGGATAGAACTCAACTCTCCTGGAGGCTGGCAAAGCCTCTCCCCGTGAGCTCCATCCCCAGTCCTTCTCTCCTTTCAGTAGCTCCTTTTAGGCTCATACTTTTGTTTTTTCTCTCGCAAGATTTTGATATCTAACACCACGCTGTTACAACTGCCCTTCCCATAAATTTCTATGCATAGATCTGGGTGATCCAAAAGAATGAAGGACTATTAATCTCCCTGGAGTGAGACACCCAAAGAAAACCAATGAGAAGGCTGTAGCTATTTCTCTTGCAGGAGCAGATGCCGTCCCACCCCAGGGAGTTAGGAGTTGGAAGAACTGAGATAATAAAAATAAACAATCTACTTTGTGAATGTCATGAAATGTACTCAGCGCTAAGCAAGATAACCGTCTTAAGTGAGTAAATACTTTTTACTGATAGAGGCAGAAGCAGATGAACATCATAATTTTCTCACTACATTCAGAAGAAAATAATATGAGCTCAAAGGCTGACCTAATTGAGCCTCTCCCCAACCCCATGATAGCATGTGGGAACCAGTCTGTGGGAAGTAGAAAGTGTGCTGCTGGGTTGGCTCAGCTGGCCTGTCAGCTGTCAACTGTTCCCCCCTAGCCATGGCTGTGCAGCCTTCTCCAGCAGGCTTCCTCCTTTCCAAGGTCACGGGGCAGGACAGTGATCTATTGTCTCTCCTTATGCTTATGGGATTTACTTCTGTGGATGAAAAGCCAGCAGGAATAGGACCTCGGATGGAGCCAAAATGATTCCCCGATGAGCTGTCTGCCAGCCCCCGTTATTTTCAATCTGCTAGCCTCAGTTCCTCATGATTTCAGGAGAATCGATGTACCTTACGGTTAAATATCACAGATGCACAAGGCGGCACATGCATCTGGAGTTCGTTTGCAGTGGCTGGAGGCCCTGGCGCACCCATTCTCTCTCTCTTTCTCTCTATCTGCTGCTTTCTGCTCTCTGCCTGCCATTCTCAAATAAATAAAATAAAACAAAAAAAAAAACTTAAATATATCAGGAAAAATGTACCAGCAGATAGCAGCAACCTGATTAAAAAAAAAAAAAAAGAACTCGGATGCAGTTAGTATAAGTGTGAAAGCTATGGAATTTTTTTAACTAAAGATAATGTAATAGTACACTATCTACAAACGTTCAATACTAGCTGAAACAGGGACACGTGCTGTCTGGCATGACCAGGGAGAAGATTGAAGCTGACAGTGAAACATGGATGGGGGTGCATCGGCTGAGAAGGAAAGAGGAGGTGCTGTTGAATAAACAGCCCCAGGAAGACCACAGGGTACAAAAATGTCTACAAGCTGCAGGAAAAAAAAAAAAAAAGAAGCTGACTTGATGTGCATGAAATGCAGATAGGTTATCAAGAACTGAAGCTTGAAATATATGTCTCCATTAACCTAAATTGCTTGTCCCTCCTTTTACATATTTACACCCCGGCCCCCAGAAAATATTGATATGTGCTTAAAGGAGAACAGAAGCTGCCTTGAAGTGTCAGCAGTTACCATAGGGAACAAGAAAATAAAAATTGTCATATTATGTGAAAGTAAAGTAAGATATGATATGTAATTATTCCAAATCAGCCACTAAAGGGGCTTTGGGGGGAATAAAAAAAAAAAGAATATTTATATCCCAAAGGAAGCTAGCTGTTGTGGCATTTAACTCGGAAGACAACCAGAAATTCAGACTAGGCTTACAGTCCTTGCCCTCCTTGCAGAAGACTTTGTAGAGATTCACAGAAACTAATGTTCATAGTTCTAATTACCTTAAATGATTGAAAAAAAAAAAAAGAATGTGTGTTTGTAAAGGAGACTGTCGTAAAAACTATCTTTTAAGTAAATGATTTTAAGTCTGGATATAGGTAAACACTAAAAAATGAATTATCTTTCTACAATTTTCTGTCTTTTTTTCCTTTTTCTTTCACTTATTTAGTTTTGTTTTTACGAGGTAGGATCTCTCTGCAGCCCAGGCTGACCTGGAGTTCACTCTGTAGCCTCAGGATGACCTTAAACTCATTGAGATCCTCCTACCTCTGCCTCCCAATTGCTTCCATTCAAGGTGTGGGCCCGCCCATTGGCTTAAGATTTCCTTTCATTTTGCTTACTTAAAAGACTCGTTACAGTGGCTTATTTCTTTTGCTTTTATTTTCCTAGCTCCTGGCCTGTAAGAATTACCTTTCATGGCACCAGGAGCGCCTGGGAAGGAAATCACCAAGGTATTGATTTCTAGGGAATTCTGAGGACTAAATACTCTCTGGAGATAGTGAATGAGGAAATTGAAATTCACTCTTGGAAAGTGAAACCAAGGTTCTTACCGCTGGCGAGGACTGTAGTGGTGGTTTTTAGACCAGGACGGGATATTCTAAGTCTACCAGGGCCACCAGAACCCAGCAGAGATTACTGAAGAATAATCATGTCAAGTCATCTCTCTGGCTTCCCTCAAGCCAGGACAGAGCAGAAACTTAATTGCCTAGTGTGTATGTGGCAGAGACTACGAAATATCTCCCAACATTCTCAACTTCTTTTCCAAGAGGACCCCCCCCCAACTCCCTCAACCTCAGGTTTTAGTTGCTTGCAAAGTACTTCACGTGGAGACTTGACTTCTTAGACTTCATTGTGACTGGGCGTGGCTATGTAACCAGGGTCCAGCCAATGAGATTCAAGAAGAAACATGTCTGCCCCTGGATTGGTTCCTTCTCCCTTCCACTTCCTGTTTCCTCTTCCCTTTTCTGCAGGCGGGTGATGGCTAGGAAGCTTCCACCAAGTAATGGGACGTCACCCAGTAGAAGTGAAACAAACACCACAGAAGGTTCCCAAGTCCCGCGGATCACAGTTAAAGAGGAGTACACCTTCGTTTTGTCTGCACTGAACCATCTAAGGTGTTATAGCATCCAAGATTAATCCTAATTAATGGAAGACTATGAACTGTAATATGACACAGGCTGAGGTTTCATGACACCTTTTTGATTCAGAGAGGGAAAATAAAGGTGTAAAAAAGAGCTATGTGAATTGGTAGCTGAACTCATTTAAATCATCCTGATCAAGCAAGGATTGCCAGCTACAGATATTCTGTTTACAGAACATTATGTTGATGTTTTTTTTTAATTTGAGTGATTTCAGTACAGTCTCTGCTAACTCACCACATTTCTTGCTGTCTCCTGCCTCTCTCTATATAATAGTATAATAAATATATATATATTTCCTGCTTGGTAGCTAAAGACATTTGAGTTAGCAACCTTTTAAGCTATTAGGGCAATTGTGTACTTTTACCATTACAGACAAGGGCTAAGAGTGAAAGAAATATGTTTCTTTTCCACTCGCAGTTGTAATTGAGTGTTCTATTGTCTGTTTTCTGTTGCTATAATCAAAGACTGCAGGGAATTCATGAAGAATAGAAATGTGTCTGGCTGATTGATCTGAAGTGTGGCACTGTTGTCTCTTCAGCTTCTGGCGGGAGGTCTTGTTGATTCATAACACACTGGAAGGGCACAAAGACAGGAGAGAGGGCTGAGGAAGCCAAACTTAACTTTTTTTTTTTTTTTTAGTTTTTTTTGTTCATTTTTTATTTATTTATTTGAGAGTGACAGAGAGAGAGAGAGAGAGGCAGATAGAGACAGAGGGAGAGAGAATGGGCATGCCAGGGCTTCCAGCCACTGCAAACGAACTCCAGATGCGTGTGCCCCCTTGTGCATCTGGCTAACGTGGGTCCTGGGGAATCGAGCCTTGAACCGGGGTCCTTAGGCTTCACAGGCAAGCGCTTAACCGCTAAGCCATCTCTCCAGCCCCCAAACTTAACTTTTATAACAACCTACTCTTGCAAGAATCAACCCACTTGTCTGAGAACAGCACTAATCCATCCCCATGACCTAAACACTTCCCATCAGGCTCTGCCCGTCAATACTACAACACTAGGAACTGTGGCAGGATAGATATGAAATGTTTACAATGCATGGTCCTTGGCTGGTAGCACTATCTTGGGAAATTGTAGAGACTTTGCTGGGGGCTGGGAGGGTGCTGGAGAGATGGCTCCACGGTTAAAGGACTTGCTGCAAACTTTAATGACCCCGGTTCAATTCCCCAGCACCTATGTAAAGCCAGATGCACAAAGTGGAGCATGTATCTGGAGATTGTTTGCAGAGGCTAGAGGCCCTGATGCACCCACACACCCATTTCTCTCTGTCTGTCTGTCTGGATGAGTGCCTGTGGCTATCTTTCTATTTTTCTATATTTCTGCTTGAAAATACATAAATAAATTAATGAAACTTTAGGAAGAAGTAGGGCCACTGGAAGCTGGTCCTTTGGGGAATATTATCTATGGTTCCTGCCTATCCCCCCTGGTTGGTCACGAAGTGAAAAGCTGTTTTTTTGCCCCACACTCCCATCACCATGACGTCCTGCTTGAGCATGTAGGAGCAAATTGACATGGACTGAATATGCTGAAACCGTGAGCCACAACAAATCATTCCTCCTTGAAGTTGTTTCCATAAGGTAGTCTGGTCGCAGTGATGAAAAGTAATTTAATGTGGATAGTGGGGTTCTAACATGAACTTTTAGGGGTCATACTGAAGTCATACAGCATTCCCAGTTAGCTGCTATCTCTCCCCTAAAGAGTCATGCAGATCTTCAGGTTCCTCCTGACGAGTTGTCTCCCCATCTCCAGGGGCTTGTTTGCTTTACGGAGAATGAGCCACAATGAATCTTAGCCATCCTGCTGTTAGGAAAGGAGAAATGAGTAAACAAACGTGAGCTACCATGGTAACTGCACAGTATTCTGTACTTCTTATTGATAGCTTATTGGTACCAGGTAGCTGATAAGATTCCAGTTTGATTCCTTTGGCAAAATGGTGGTGAAATTCTCTCAGCAGGAAGTGCATGCTATCTGGTTGTCTTGCCACAGTCTATTAATTCATGAAGGGTTGCAAAATAGCCACATTTATTTCTCATTTCTGCTTGATTTTTTTAAATTTGTATTATTTGTAAAAGATACACTTGCTGTAGTCTTTGATTTTCCAGTGGTGGAGTTTATATAATTAAGGCAAAATAAGTATGGTACTTACTTTACGGACCAGTTTTAAGATAATTATCTTAGTAATTGTCTTAAACATCCTCCAAACATGACCAATTTTTAAATAGCATAATGTAGTCATGAATTTAAAGATGTTTAACAGGTGTAGTGTAGTAGACAGCTTCAGGTTCGCTGAGATGAACTTCCAGACCAGGCACAGTTATGGAGGAAGGGATATTTATTGAAGCTTACAGATCCAGGGGAAGTTCCATAAATGGCAGAAGAAGCTGGCCTGCCTTCACAGGACCAAACACACAGAGAGAAGTACAAGCCTAAAGGTCAAAAGCCACAGCACACTTCAGGAACTCCAGCTAGGCACACTTTGCATATCTTTAGGTTGAAACCTGAAACCCACCACCACACCTTAAGATCCACCCAGTGACACTGCCTCCAGCCAGGTGGCTAAAGATGCAAACTACAAATAAACAACTGAATATATTGGGGGCCACCTATTCTATTCAAATCACCACATTCCACCCCTGGCCCCCAATAGATTTATAACCATTACATATTGTAAATTGTACTCAGTTCAATTTCAAAGGTCCCCACAGTCTTGACCAATTTAAGATATTAATGAGACCTGTAAAATCAAACAAGTTAAACACTTCTAACATATAAAGGCACATAGTAAACATTTTCAACTGGTATAAGGCATAGCAAGGAGAGACTAAAACAATGCAAACTCAACCACCATGAAACAAACATCAAACTTCTGCAGTTCAAGTCCAATACAACAAAGACTGACAGCCTCCAGATTTTCTAATTCCTCCCCTCCAGCTGGGCAGAGTAGCCAGGGAACACTTCCATCTCAGGCCAGCAGTGCGCTCTATGGTAGTGCTTGCATAGTCCTGGTATATCCAAAACATCTTGAGGTCTTCATGCAAACCACGGTCCATCTTCCAAAGGCTATTTCAGCCTATCAGGGGCATCATGCCCTGCCTCATGCCGCATCTCAGCAGCAGCTCCTGGAACCATGTGCAATTCATGACCACTCCTCACATTTTCCAAAAGCTCTTTCATCCAATCAGGGCATCAGGCCCTACCTCATGCTTATCTCAGCGGCAGCTCCTGGAAGGATGTGCAATTCACAATCACTCCTCGTGTTTTTCATGCTTCTGAAATCAATACCAGGTGTGAAGGACCCAGCCATATTCTTAATTCACAGATGAAATAAATCATAACCTTGAAAAGCAGGTTCCTTCTCCAGTCAACTCTTTCCAAAAGGGTTTGCATTTCTATGATAGTCTTTCCTCAGACATCCTTTCCATAGTAAAGCAATTGGACCATCTTCCTTTAAGATTGCTAATGTGTTTGATAATAGCAGATTCAGTAACCTAAAACCAGTCTCTGTGCCTGTAATTTTAACTTGCCATGAGGTTTTCCAGCTTAAAATCTTAAATCTCTCAGTCCAATATCTTTAGCCAAGCACATCAGTCCATTACAAATTTAACTTTGATCAAACTCTCTGGGCCTGGGCAGCAGGACACAGCCAGCCCTTATGCCAGTAGGCCAGTTTCAACAAAGTCCTCTGCAGTCTTTCCTTCCCCTTAGACAGCTCATAAGCCAAGCCTCAAAGTTTAATGCTGTCTGCACTTAGCATTCTCAGACTCTCATCAGAATAGTTCATAAAACTTGGCTTACCACTCCAGAAGGCATCTTCAGTTGCAAGCGCCAAGTCCATGCCTATTCCTCCAAAACAAAGGTTCCAAAATATCAACATCCACATGGTCAGGTTCATCTCAGTCCACTCCTCGGTACCAAATTCTGTATCAGACAGCTTCGGGTTCGCTGAGATGAACTTCCAGACCAGGCACAGTTATGGAGGAAGGGATATTTATTGAAGCTTACAGATCCAGGGGAAGTTCCACAAATGGCAGAAGAAGCTGGCCTGCCTTCACAGGACCAAACACAGAGAGAGAAGTACAAGCCTAAAGGTCAAAAGCCACAGCACACTTCAGGAACTCCAGCTAAGCACACTTTGCATTTCTTTAGATTGAAATCTGAAACCCACCACCACACCTTAAGATCCACCCAGTGACATTGCCTCCATCCAGGTGGCTACACATGCAAACTACAAACAATAAAGAACTGAATATATTGGGGGCCATCTATTCTATTCAAACCACCACATGTAGTGTTAGAATAACCAAGACCACCTTCACCTCCAGTGCCAGACACTGTTAGAAAGGTTCTAAGACCACTCTTATTTCTGATACCAATTTTAAGTCTGGTTCCCTAAGATAACTCTCAGCTTTGATACCTCACTGAGAGGATTCACAGACCTCACTGAAACCTGTTATGCTTGTGGTTATAGCACATCATGATATAAACATAATCCAGAAAGCTCCTAGAGTGACTATCTCCAGATACCATCCATTTTTTTTAGATCATCAACATATGGAATTTGGTGGAATGCAAACACCCAGTTTTCCATGTGAGCTTTAAAGAAGAGATTTAGGTGGTTATCAATTCCCTAAGAATTTATATCAAAGTTTATTATGGATGCATTTATTTTCTCAGGAGGAGTTTGGAGGGTCTCATTAAAATTCAAAGGACATCAGTGACCCAAATTTTTTAAATTCCTGTTAGAAACTGTGAGCTCTTTCAGAAGAAAAAATGTCTTATTTCTCCCTTCAATATGTAAAGAAATGAATAGCTAATTTTTTATACCTATGAGGACAAGAACAATGAGTCAAAGGGATACAAAGTTGCCTTTTTTATGACTTTTAATGATTTTCATGGACATTTTAGTTCATGAAACAGTTACGTGTATTCCTATGCAAATATAGGAACAGCTATAAAGCATCTGGGAATCAATGGGACTGTGGCAAAAATACACATATATACATACAATATACAGTGCATAGGTGTTGCTAGTAGAAATCTTGTAGCCAAGTTGAGGACAAGAATTTATGCCATCTTTTCACCTTTAAAAAAATGTCCAATGGCCAGGTTGTCTTTGACTGCTTAGTATGTTAGAAATCTCTCTATTTCTTTCTTCCTTCCTTCCCTCCCTCCTTCCCTTTCTTCCTTTCTTGTTTTTTGTTTGTTTGTTTGTTTGTTTGTTTGTTTGTTTTTGAGGTAGGGTCTCACTCCAGCCCATGCTGATGTGGAATTTACTATGTAGTCTCAGAGTGGCCTCAAACTCATGACAATCCTCCTACCTCTGCCTCCTGAGTGCTGGGATTAATGGCGTGCACCACCACAACGGGATCTTCTCTATTTGTTTTAAGGGATGTCATCCCGGTATTGAAATAAGGCTAGAGGTGCTCCCACACTAATGATCAATACAATCAAAGCAAAACTGTCCCAGAATAGGTTTGGAATCAGAGTGAAGTATTTCTGGCAATTCTAAGCATATTAGCTTGCTTTAAAGATTTAGTTCTCATCTAGTTTCCAGACATGTGATTTCTGGAAGAACCACCCATACTCAATATTCTAAAAGCCACTGCAGCCTGTTCGTTCTAGGTAGAACCCAGAATGTGGTGCACCCACGACTCTCATCACGATGCAGAACGAGGACTCACTGAATGACAAGAGCTGTCAGAAATTAAACCCTGGGAGTGTTAAAAATAAGCCGACCAAATTCTGGAGCTCTGCTGATTATAAAAAAAAATGACATGTATATTTGTTGACTAGAAGCCTTGGGGGCTCATGTGGAGACTAACCAGTGTTAACAGCCTGTGGAGGTAGAAATCAGGGCAGCCCCCCCCCCATATGTACAGTGTGGAGAGCTCCAACAGCATGCTTCTTTCTTGGAAATTTATTGATGTGAAATCAGATTAAATTAAACTCAGCCTCTTTGAGGGCAAGATATGACACTGATTGAAGGGTTCACATAGACAAAGGGAGGGACAATTCCCACCCTTTGAAAATTTAGGAATTGAAAATGCATGGAGTCTAGGTTTTGATAGAACCATTGATAGAGAATTGTGTTCTCAGCTTCTCTCTTTCACACAGCCCCTTCTTTGTAGCGCAGCAGGACCGTTGGTGGCTTATTGTGCCTCAAAATTACTTGAAGGAGGTAGCTGCCTGTGAATTGGGTTGCCTATAGCTGGTGGACCTTGTGCATTTCTTGTGATATATTTAAACATTTCATTAAATTTTTTTTCTGTGGACTATGTATTTCTCAGTGGTATTTCTATAGTCGAATTTTCAAAATAACACCTACCAAGTTCTAGTTATAGTAAGAAGCTCTAAATATCTTATAATCACAGTTTCTGATTTGAGGTGAATATTATTATACAGTTTTTAATAACATGATGAAGATGTGCCCAAAGTACACATTTAATGTGATAAAGAATAAATAGACTAATTTTGATGATGTGAAGACGTTGCACAATGAATTATTATAAATAAAGGAAGCCAGGTGTGGTGGCTCACGCCTTTAATCCCAGCGCGTGGGAGGCAGAGGTAGGAGGATCGCCATGAGTTCAAGGCCACCCTGAGACCACATAGTGAGTTCCAGGTCTGCTTGGGCTAGAGTGAGGCCCCCTACTTCAAAAACCCAAATAAATAAATAAAGGGCCAGGAATATTGCTCCATGGTACAGCACTTGCTTAGCATACATGAGGACTTTAGTCCAATTCCTACTACCACAAAAAAGAGAAAATGGATAAATAAAATGATATTCTCAATATCTCTTCTCAGGAAAAAAAGCAGTTTTGGATTCAACTGTAGTGCAGAACAGAGGTGACACTGTATTGAGTGGAAAAATCAACAGCAACATGATTTGTAATGATTCAGATTAACATATTAATAAATTTGATTGTCATCTATACATTGGAGGATGTGAAATCTTAAAGTGATGTACAATTATAAAACAGTTGTTTTCTTAAAGGAAGACTTAATTTCTCTAAGAATAAGGAAAGAAAAGTTGCAAATCTCATCTAAAGCAGTATATATCTGCTTCTTCAGTATTCTAAAATTCCATCGAACTTAAAAAGAAATACATAGATTTATTATACTTTTCATTATTTGGCAGTTATTCTTCATAGAATTATCCATGCAATTTCGTCATCATTTTGTTTCTCTAAACATGCCTTAGAGAAGTGAATTGCCAAATAATTAGGGAACAAAAACATTAGGTTATTCACAATATGAAATGTTCCTTCTGTACTTTTTGGAAGCATTACCATAAAAGAAACAATGCTTTATTTTCGTTCCCTCTTAGTCAATATGTCTGGTAGGTCCCTGTTACACAGTTCTAGTTATAGGAAATCTATAGGTTAGTTGCTCAAATTTAGCATTTTTTTGTCATCTAGTTCATCCTCTAAGTTGATTAAGTCCAACTATTGCTCCTGTATAAGAAAATCATGGAGACAGAATTCTAAAATCATTTTCATTTTGATGGAATATGCTTTCAATTTTTCAAAAAATGAAATGTGGGCTGGAGAGATGGCTTAGCGGTTAAGCGCTTGCCTGTGAAGCCTAAGGACCCTGGTTCAAGGCTCGATTCCCCAGGACCCATGTTAGCCAGGTGCACAAGGGGGCACACGCATCTGGAGTTCGTTTGCAGTGGCTGGAAGCCCTGGCATGCCCATTCTCTCTCTATCTGCCTCTCTCTCTCTCTCTCTCTGTCACTCTCAAATAAATAAATAAAAATGAACAAAAAAATTTAAAAAAAATGAAATGTTTTCTCTCTCTCCCTCTTTCTCTCGCAAAATAAAAAAGGGGGGCTGGAGAGATGTCTTAGTGATTAAGGCACTTGCCTGGTGAATCCTAAGAACTCATTTTCCAATCTCCAGGTCCCGTGTAGCCAGACGCACAGTGATGCAAATGTGCGATGTTGCACATGTGCCACACGGGGTGCGTGCACTGGAGTTCATGCACAGGGGCTGTTGAGTGTCGTCAGCCTCTGTTTCCACCACCCTGTTGCTGGTTGTCAGGCTTTCCATGGAAGCAGCTCTCTTGCTCCTCTCAGCAATTCCGCTGTGGTTTCACCTGGGTCCTAGCTGTTGTTCAAGGGGTGGCTTATCTCTTCCCAGGGAGTCAGCTATCTTTTCTTGTCTTGCTGATAGATTTTGGTTGACCTCAGTTCTCCACTGCCTTCTGAAAACAATAACAGATTCTCCAAGGGAGAGTGAGATCAGCATAGGTTAAAGGCGATAAGCATTGCTAATTTAGAGAGATTTTGATGGGTGTAGCCTCTCTTTTGGCCAAAAAATAGTGGGAGCTTCACATTGGAATCCATAATCTTGGTCTTTGTAGGATTCTGATGTGGGGCCCAGTTCCAGCTATGGGTTCCTTTCCAACTGAGTGGATCTCTTAGCCAATCAGAGAGCCATTGGTTACTTACCTAGGCTGGGTGCCACCATTGCACAGGTGTGTATGTCTGGTCAGGCTTATTGCTTTTGTATAGCAGTGTCCCTGGTTGCTCACAATATTGTTGGCCATTTCCCCCCAGCAGCTCATGTAGCACTTTACAGCGCTATATAGTCTAACTATCAGGAAACTAGCCTCTTCCAGATTCCAGCCAGATCTCTCCATTATCTGTGTCAGCAGCACATGGTGTCTTTAACAATATGGTCTTACCTTTTACCTCAGGCTGGTAATCAAGTGCTTTGGCAGAAGCCTGTCTGGTTTTGGGTACCTCCTATGTCCCTCTGATCAACAGCTCTAAGTGGGTTATAACCAATTTCTGATACTGCGAGTTGCAAGCCAGTGCCAAATGTGTTAGGGTTAGGCTTCATTCCACCCTCTCAGGGCCATTCTTACCAGACGATGCCCCGTACTCCTATTGAGGGTTGTATCTTTTAGTCTACTGTCCAGGAGGAAGGTTTCTATGGTACTAATTCATTTCGGATTTAGTTTTGTGTGTATCTCCCCCCACCCTTCTATTCTTCTCCCCCGAGACCCTCCCATCCCTATTATCTGTACCTCGAGTTGCCTATCCTTGCAATTCAAGCTGCTCCTGATTGGGAACCACAGATGAAGGAGAATATGCAGAATTTGTCTTTCTGTGCTTGTGTTTTATTTATTTGCAAGTAGAGAGAGAGAGAGACAGCGAGAGAATGGGTATGCCAAGGCCTCCAGCCGCTGCAAACTCCAAATGCACACACCCGCTCCATGTATCTGGCCTTACGAGAATCAAACATGAGCTGTAAGGCTTTGCAGGCACATGCCTTAACCACTGAGCCATATCTCTAGCCCAAGCAACATTTTTTTCATGAGCCCAAAGGATCATTACAGGATAGTGGAAATTATATACACACATGTATGTAATTTCAAACACACATACATAACACATATATATGTAGTAAATAATATATAATAATTACACATACTAGAATGTATAGATTATATAATATACATTTGAAATTAAGACTCAAGAGTCTACAAAGATTCCGGAAAGTTCTGGCCCTTTCAGTTTTCACTGATAGCCACTTACCAGTAAGTGAACAAACTGTGACACTTGTCTGTGACTATTTCTGTTCCAGGAAAAGAGAGAGACAGAAACAGAGACATAGAGAGAGAGGCAGGCAGGCAGGCAGGAGGGTCATGGTTGTCAGAGGCAGGCAGTAAGCAACACCCAGTGAGAGAATCACCCATTGACACTGTTCACAGAGGATGCCACCCCCACCACGTCCAGCCTCTGCACATGGAAGTGGCCATTGCTCCTTAGCTATTTAGCTGGAATACTGTCTTTAACATAAGACTCATTATTATAAAGACACATCACAGAAAGAAAAATACCCAGTGATTCCCTGCAGTGTTCTTTCATTAGCAATGTGGCTCTCTCCCCTCAATCCATTATACTCTGGCTTCTCACACATGAACAGGACACGGGGCCCACGCTCTTCCTGCCAAACTTGAATATTTTTAGTGCGTTTATACTTAATAATACAGGTTTTAATTTCCTTGAACCTGAACCTCTGCAACAAAGAAAGGTTTGGCATACATTTTGCAGAGTGTTGTGACATTCTTGACTTTTGGCATCTCTTTAGGAGCTGTTAAAAATTGATTTCTTTTTATTTTGTTGCTTGCATGTATGTGTGTATGTAATGTGGCGTGCGTGGGGGAGGGCGTGTGTTGTATGCACATGTATGTACCTGGTGGCACCCCATGTTGTCACCTGATGCGGGAGGTGGTCCTCTGGGGTGTCCAGAGCAGAACGTAGGGTATCCCACTTTACTGCGCTTCCAAGCCTGTTGTTTCTGAGACAAAAATCTCTCACTGAATCCTAACCTTGATTCTTTGCATGAGGATTCCCTGGTCTCTGCTTCCCTTTGTGGGACTGGGGTTACAGCTGTGTGGCCACACCCAGCTGTGGCTCTGGAGATTCAAACTCTGACAGTTTTAGGCCTCCTCAGACCCTCATGTTTGCACAGGAACCACACTGAAGCACTCTCTAGCCCAAAAACTCAATTTCAAAGCTAGGTACAGCGGCTCAGGCCTATAACCTTGGCACTCAGGAAGCTGAGGCAGGGCTGGAGAGATGGCTTAGCGGTTAAGCGCTTGCCTGTGAAGCCTAAGGACCCCGGTTGGAGGCTCGATTCCCCAGGACCCACGTTAGCCAGATGCACAAGGTGGCGCATGCGTCTGGAATTCGTTTGCAGTGGCTGGAGGCCCTGGCGCGCCCATTCTCTCTCTCTCTCTCTCTGTCTCTTTCTCTTTCTGTCTGTCGCTGTCAAATAAATAAAAATAAACAAAAAAAATTAAAAAAAAAGAAGCTGAGGCAGAAGAATTGTGGGTTTAAGGCCAGACTGGGCCACATAGTGAGGTTTTAGTTTAGCCTAGATCACACAGCAAGACCTCATCTCAAAAACAAACAAAAAAATAAATAAACCAGGGCTGGAGAGATGGCTTAGCAGTTAAGGCACTTAACTGCAAAGCCTAAGGACCAATGTTCAACTCTCCAGAACCCACATAAGACAGACACACAAAGGTGAGGCTAGCGCAAGGTTGCACATGCCCACTAGGTGGTGCAAGCGTCTGGAGTTTGATTTCAGTGGCCAAGGCCCTGGTGCACCAATTCCCCTGCCCTCTAAAAAAATAAAAAATACAAATAAAAATAACTTAGCTTGGGGTGGCTGTGAAAATAGCCATGAGAAGGATTTTTCTTGAGTGATCTGAACACGGAGAGGCTACTGCAAAACAAGCAAAACCAAACACACATACACCCATACACACACACACACACACACACACACACACACACACACGCCTCCCCCCTTCCCCACCAAAAACCCCATACAAGCTGCTGAGTACTGGTAAATTCCCTAACTCTGTGGGGTGCTTTCCCAAGACACACACATTTATCTTTTCACTCAGTCCTTATGACAACAGCCACGTGAGATAGGCGGGCAGAGATTATTCTTGTCTTTCAGATGTTTGAGGCTTGCTAAAGATCACAGTGCCTCTCTGTGGCCAATTTGGGACTTGAAGAAGATCTTTTGATGCCCAGGGTGAGATTTACGTTTCCTTTCCGTCCCATAGTTGCCTGGAAATCTCATATTTCCTTGCCATGCGTGTTACAGGCATCTATATACAGGCTATGAACATGGTTTAACGTTCAGAAATATTGAAGAATGCTCTTGGGGTCAATACCTGTGGAAGGGCAAGAGAAGGCGATTTTAGATTGCAGGAGACGTGAGCCAGGATGTAGGACCGGCAGCGTAAGTCTGGATTGGAGTCCTGGATTGAGATGTCCCCATCATAGCTGCCATGTCCTGGACTGCACTGGCCAGAAGGCTCAGCCAACCCAACCATTGGTGCCAGCCACTCTAGGGGTGGTATGACCTCAGATGGGATGTCTCTTTACAGACAAGGCAGTCCCTGAAATGGCTGGTTGAGTGAAGGCTACTGACTGCACTCATAGTAACTGGGATATGTCCTTGTGTAAGGGTCAGGCAGATAGGTGACACATTCTGTAGCCAATGCAGAGAACAAAGAGGAAGGTGAGGGAGAGAGAGAGAGAGAGGGAGGAAGGAAGAAGGAGGAGGAAGAGGAAGAAGAGGAGGAAGGGGAGGGAAAGAAAAGGAGAACTGAAAAAGAAG
Source organism: Dipus sagitta (assembly GCA_036346955.1). Taxonomy (NCBI): domain Eukaryota; kingdom Metazoa; phylum Chordata; class Mammalia; order Rodentia; family Dipodidae; genus Dipus; species Dipus sagitta. The sequence continues at coordinate 13,848,485 of CM070775.1, read as the reverse complement.
AAAAAATTCTAGTCACCTTGACCTTAAGTATTTTATTTTTATTTATTTATTTGAGAGAGAGAGAATGGGAGCAGCAGGGCCCCTAGCCATTGCAAGCGCACTCCAGACGCATGCGCCCCCTTGTGCATCTTCACCCTAACCTTCACTAGCGGCTTCCAAGAATGCTTGTTGGAAATGGTCATATATTAACAGCAAGTTCACATTCTGAGAGTCTCACCATTATAATATCAGCCTTGCTCTTTCATATCTCCAAGTAAAAGACTAGGCCCTTGTGCAGGTGTTCAAGGGGAACCCTAAAAGGAGTACTTACGCTCAAGATGAGTTCATTGTCAAGAGCATGAACCCTGGTCTCATCATCAGTGCTCCAGAGCAGTGGTCCTCAGCCGAGTGTGCATGCCAGTCAGCGTGTGTGCTGATTGAAAAGCTGAACGTGTGGTTTCATTGGGGTGGGTCTGGGGTGGGGCCCAGGCTTCTGAGTTTCATCAAGTTCTCAGCTGGTACTGCTGCTGCTGCTTGCCTGACTACAGTTCAAATAGCAAGGTACCAGATTCCTCATCTCATCTTGGTCCTCCTTTAATCAATATCTTTATTTTGCCTCCACATCCCAACCCAGGATGTGTTCTCCCAGGAGCTGGAGGCTCTAAGTCTGAAATTATGGTGTTAGGTGTTAGGGTTATGCTCTGCTGTAGACAGCTTTGTGTTGTGGGAATGGCAATCCAAAACCAGACACTTTATGGGAAGAAGGGGCTTGTTTCAATCTTAGAGATCCAGGGGAAGTTCCAGTAGATGGCGGAAGAAGCTGGCTCCCTTTCAACAACCCAAGCAGAGAGAAAAATCACAGTAAGAAAAACACCAATACCAGCACCCACACCAAAAACAGCATCAACAACAACAACAACAAAAAAAAACGCAAACAAATAAGCAGCAAGGACCCAGGCAGAGCTCAGACATCTCTGCATACCTTTGGGCTAAAAATCAGATCCTGCCCACACACACCTTAGGGCTGGACCCCAGGACCCACCCCTCAGTGACACCTCCAGCTGCAGGCCCAAGTTACAAGTTTTAATAAAACAAAAACCTGAGTCTGTGGAGGACATACATTCAAACTACCACATGTTCCTTCTGGAAGTGTCTGGAAGAGCCTTTTGTTCTCCAGTAGCTCCAAGCATATGCTGGCATGTGGTAGCATCATGCCATTTTTCTTTCTCTAACATGCCTATATTTCCTGCATAACTGTGGATTTATATTTCCTTTCTGATGTCTACCAATCATACTGGGTTAAGGGTTCAACCTAATGACTTCAATTTAATTTTATTACATGTGCAAAGGCTCTATTTCTCAACAGAGACATTGTCTCCCTCCTGGAGAGAATGCACACTGGCTTTATAGGAGCCCAGATTTTTTTTTTTTTGGAGATATGATCTTGTTAGTATTCCAGGCTTCCCTGAACTTCTAATCCATTTGCCTCAGCCTCCCAAGTGTTAACATTACAGGAATGAACCATCATACTCAGTTAAGAATATAGATTTTTAAAATGGTGGTTAACTTTATTTCATTTGATTTCTCCCCAAAGTTTGCCTAACTTCTTTTCTCAGGACACAGACATATTCCTTCCTAGACATTTTGGGATATGCTAATTAACACTCCTAAAAACTGCCCATGCCTTTTTGACTTCCAACCCACTCATTGCACTGTTTGGGTTCCTCTGCAGTGAATATGTTGTTCCATCCTGAACTCCTTAGGAGCAGAGATCTTTTCTTATTTATCATTAGGTTCTTTGTGCTTAGCGCAAAATAGTATACTTTTATATTTTCTGAGTGAGCAAAGTTGGAAAGAACGACTCACATCGGGGTAGTGGTTAAGCCAATTAAAATTACTATTTCAAAAGAAAATTATAATTCTCTTTCTAAAAAAAATTGGGAAAATTATGCAACCATGTGGACCAGCATTGGCATTCTTGCAAAAGAATAGCTCAAAGAATTATATGTATGCTGGGTTCATCATGAAAGGTAGCCTATACCTACACATAACAAGGGACAAGAAGAATCAAATCAGTTAAATTATGTTAAATTATGTTAAAATAGTGGGATTATGAAAGATTTATATTTAGTTACTTAAATTTCTTTCAATAGTGCTATAATTTAGCTTATGGGATAACCAACTACATTGTCAAAAGAAAGAAAGAAAGAAAGAAGGAAAGACAGAAAGAAAAGCAAGCAAGCAAGCAAACATTTGTGGCTTTCTTCATACTACAGTTGGTTGGAGAGTGAACCTGGTGGGCCCCAGCAGTGAGCTGGGGCTAAGAAAGCTATATATAGAACTGCAAAGCAAATTCAGTCGGCCACCACGGAGTTCTGGGAAAGCTACACTGTAGGAAAGACATTAGTTTTCTTGTTAAAAGGTAGTCTAAGATCATTAGCTGTCAAATTGCCTCTGCAGTACTCATGAGTTCAAGTTAACACACAGTCTGTGTGTGGCGGCTTTCTAGAAGCTTCCTGTGGGAATACACTAAGAGCCCATTCAAGGATCATGGTGGCAGGGAATTGACTGCATGCATATGGTTGCTGTTTTCCATTTTCCAGTGTGCTTCTACTACAGAGCTTTTATGAGGGATTTAGAATGTGGTGCCTCACCCTGTCTGTCTCTTTGGATCTCTCCTCTCTGCTTTTATTCTCTGACACAAATCCTGCCAAAATAAAAGACTGTTGTCTCCCCTAGACCCCCAGCCTGGAGTCAAGAAGGTCTTGCCTCCGACCTTGACCAGACTTTGCTCCTCAGCATCAAAGTCAAGGATCCCCTCCTCCATCTCTGTTGAAGGATAGAAGACACATCCTTTCTTTTAAGTGTCAGCGCAGACTATATGAAAGGTATTTTATTCAGTATAAAGTAAATGTTGAAAAATCTTACTTGAATCTCAGTGTCTTCTTACAGGTAGGGTTTCTATATTCCTTGGATCTTTTTTTTTTTTTTTAACCTGCTTACCATTCATGCCCACCCACCCACCACACACAGGGTACAGTTGAAGATTGAATTCTGGGTTTAGTACATGCTAGGAAGCCCTGACCACTGAGCTAAACCCCAGCCTTCCCTGTTTCCTTTTTAATATCTATTTATGTTTTATTGGTATGTATTTATTGTACATAGTGTTGGGTTTCATATAGATTATTTCTTTCAAGCATATATGCACTTTGACCACATTCTTCCTCCTGTTCCTTCCCTTTAGTTCCCCCTTCTTTTCTCTTCCTGCTAATCTTGTCTCTTTCCCTAGCCTGACTTCTGCTTCCATATAACACACACACACACACACACACACACACACACACACACACACGTATATACATGTATATATATATATATACATGGTTTCCTGTATCCATAAAAAATTCTAAGACCCACAAATGAGAAAAAATGTGATATTTATCTTTCTGGGTTTAACTTGTTTCACTTAATATGATTATCTCCAATTGTGTCGATTTTTGAGCAAATACCATGTTTTTTCCATGTGGCTGAGTAAAATACACACACATACAAATGCTCACAAGACTTACCCTGGTAAATAAGAATAGTGAAAAATCACAGCACAGAAAAAAAGTCATAAATCTCATTGAGCCATTTCTATGTAGATGCCCAGGCCTATACTGTTTCCACTTTCTTGAGCTTTTTTTTGTTGTTGTTGTTCTTACAAGTGTGTGTGTGTGTGTGTGTGTGTGTGTGTGTGTGTGCGCACCCCACACAGACACGTGCACATATATAATCACCCTACCTTCCAAATCCCGCTAATCTCTTCTATATAACAGTTTTGTTCTTCGAGTTTACTTCAAGCCAGCTTTAAAAAAAATATTTTTTAGCTGTGCTTGATGGTACACGTCTTTAATCCCAGCACTCGGGAAGCAGAGGTAAGAGGATTGCCATGAGTTTGAGGCCACCCTGAGACTGCATAGTGAATTCCATGTCAGCCTGAGCTAAAGCAAAACCCTACCTCAAAAAGATATATACATATATATATAATTTATTGGAGAGGAGAGTGAATATGGGTACACCAGGACCTCTTGCCACAGGCGTGTGAACAAATCTTTAGCACCTTTAAGGCCTTCAAGAGATATTTAAGACACAAGTCTTAACATGTGAAAACACAGATGGCACTAAACTATGGAGCTATCTTGCATGCAAACAAAACTTTTGATGAAATTGTTTTTGTAATATGGATAACCCGTGAATTTAAAACCTGTACTTAACTAGTGCTTTTTTTTTTACCATTGATTTCTTCAACACTCTAACTTGTAAAATAATAAACATTCAGCAACATTAAAAGCATTTTTCAGTGAATTCCTGAGTTGACTCTATTTAGAGTCTGCCATTAATATTTACTGTACCTGATTATCAGTCCATTACTCTGTCCATCTACAAATGCCTATTTTTCATGCATTTAAATTTATATATTAATACATTCTAAAATAGTAAAATACATACACATTAACTACAGCTCACTATTGTTTTCTTTTTATTGAGTCCTTTAGGATATGAACATATTGCAAATTGATCATATACCCCTTGTGTTCTCTGTCCCCCACCCGCATTCTACTGAGGACCCTCCTCAGTGGTGTTATCAATAACCTGCCAGGGACCAGGAAACCTTATAGATGGCATGTAAATTAAATATGAGTGCTGCTCTCACTGCCTGCCTGAGAACCTCCTCCAGGGACACGATGGTAGACACTTAGGAGACTCAGACCTCATCAAAGCTGAAAGTCAGACACTGTAGAGAGCTTGACACTATGGGAGACATATAACATGCCCTCGAAGGTTCTGCAACATTACAGAAGGGGACCAAAGTAATGTAAGGATGGAAAGGTGTCCTGGTGCTTTTTGTGGACAAGGTCTCAGGTATTCCACACTGACCTCAATCTTGCTTTATAGCCAAGTTTGGCCTTGAATCCTGCTGCCCCAGTCGCCCAAGTAATTTTACTATAGGTATATGCCACTGCATCTGGCTTCATTTTTTTTCTTCTTTTGAGGCTAAGTGTACATGTCATAAACAAAACACATGTCCTAAGATTATACTTGCTGAGTTTTGGCAAATGGGTGCATTTCCACAATCGAAATCCTTATCAAGTTTTAAATCATTACTACCAACCCAGAAAATATCTCATACCCATGCTCCATCTGTCCCCATGTAACCTGCTCAGAAGGAATACTCTACCTCTTTACATAGGGATGCACAGTCCTTTCCCTAGCTTATTAATCCCCCTAGGAATGTGCTGATTCACCTGAATCTTTTGCATTTTTGTCTTTCATATACTTCTGGAAAAAAAATGTGACTATTATTTCCTGAAAAAATTTTTCTTTACTCTCTCTTTTCTCCCCTTCTGGAAGTCCAATGCCTAGCTCTTTTGATAATGATTCATGGGTTCCTGTGGCTCTTTTCATTTTGAGTTTTTCTATCTTTCATTCAAATTGAATATTTTATATTTGTCCATCTTAAATTTTGCTGTTTATTCTGCTATAGGTTCATCCAGCATATTAATTTTTTTCAGGGGTTATATTCTATTGGCTAAAAAGTGACCTACCAAGGCTGAGGAGATTGCTTAGTGGTTACGGCTCTTACCTGCAAAGCCTAAGAACCCACATTCAATTCCCCAGGATTCAGATAACCAAATGTGCAGGGTGGAGTTGTTTTCAGTGTCTGGAGGCCCTGACACACCCATTCTTCTCTCTCCAAATAAATACATTTTTTTAAAAAAAAATGACCTGTCAGAAAATACTCACTTTAAATCCATCAAACTGATTAATGTTGCCTTACTTTGTAAAAGTGATTTTTTTTTCTGATGTGATGATGTTTAAGACCTTAAGATGAAGAGTTCAGCCTGCATGATCTGAATGGGCCTTAAATCCAGTGACATGCATCCTTCTCATAAGATATACATAGGAGAGGGAGCTGGAGAAATGGCTCAGATGTTAAGGCACTTGGCTGCAAAGCCTAGAAACCCAAGTTCAATTCCCCAGTGCCCACTTAAAGCTAGATGCATCAAGTGGTGCATGCATCTGGAGTTGCAGCTGCTGGAGACCCTGGTATGCCCATTCTTTCTCTCTCTTTTTATCTCTCTCATTCTCTCTCGCTTGCAAATACATAAATAGATAGATAAATAGACAAATAAATAAATAAAGATGTATATAAGAGATACACAGGGGAGATTTGGCAGATCAGAGAAGGAGACATTGTGATCATGGAGGCAGAGACTGGAGTGACAGAACCCCAAGTCAAGAAATGCAAGTCAACACCTGGAGGGGACAATGAAGGGAGACTTTCTTTTCTCTTTCTCCAGGGAGTTTGCACTTTCAGCACTTTAATTATAGTCTCTGGTTTCCAGGATTGTGAAAGAACACATTTCTGTTGTTTTAAGCTATCAAGTTGGCTGTTATTGTCAAAATAACCACCAAACGATTCATATCTTCCTTGTTCTTTATGTGTAGAACAATTTTGGATTGTATGTTAAACAATGTGAATGTGATATTATAGAAATGTTACATTTTACATATTGTGTATATTGCTCTGAAAATGTTATTTTTTTAATTATTGGGACTCTCCATAGAAGTGGTCAATTCGGTTGTACCTCTTCAGCCATTACCTTTGTAGGTGGTTTTCGTGCTTTCTGTTACACACCAAGACCCTCCATACATATAGATGTCCTCCAGGTTTTCTATTCTGATCTCATGGTTTATTCATCAATCCTTTCATCCCTGCCACATTGCATTACAAGTCTTCTATGAGACATGACTTGGGAAATTCTATAAATGATGACATATGGATTTAAGATTCTAGAGATGTTTGTGAGAACTGAGTTGGGATCACATGTTGTATAGATTTTGTGTACTTTTTCCAGTTTCCTCAAAGGTAACTGGAATCACTTTAGAATTGATTTTCACATAATTTCTTTTCGTTTTGGAGTTCATACACCATAGAAGTATAAATGTATAGTGCAAACTACTGGATGTTCAACACACACACACACACACACACACACACACACACACACACTTCCTTAAAATCACTGAGCTCAGGGCTGGAGAGATGGCTTAGCAGTGAAGGTGCTTGCCTGAGAAACCTAAGGACCCAGGTTGGATTCTCCAGGTCCCATATAAGCCAGATGCACAAGGTGGTGCATGCATCTGGAGTTCAATTGCAGTGGCTAGAGGCACTGGTGTGCACATTCTCTCTCTCTCTCTCTCTCTCTCTCTCTCTCTCTCTCTCTTTGTCTATCCCTCTCCCCCTGTCTCAAATAAAAATAAAAAAAAAAGAGACCTTTAAAAAATCACTGAGCTTATAAATAAAAAAATCTTAATGTTATATGTGAATTATATGAGATTGTAGTCTGACTACATATAATCTCTATGCTGAGTAAAATTTAGAGATTAAAATATGTTTAATATTTGTTGGTTTATTAATGATTTTTGGCTTCTGTGGTAGAATAGATGTTTTCACACTCAAAACTTTCAGTAATTATTTGAAGTAGTCATTATCTTTCCCTTGTAAATTTTTTTGTTTATTTTTATTCATTTATTTATTTGAGAGTGACAGACAGACAGAGAGAGAGAAAGAGAGAGAGAGAGAAAGAGAGAAAGAATGGGCACATCAGGGCCTCCAGCCATTGCAAATGAACTCCAGATGCATGAGCCACCTTGTGTATCTGGCTTGTATGGGGAATCGAGACTCCAACTGGGGTCCTTAGGCTTCACAGGCAAAAGCTTAACCACTAAGCAATCTCTCCAGCCCCTGTCTTTCCCTTTTTATACATAAGAAATTAAAAAGAAATAAACAATGGTGGAAGGCTATTTTATGAATCTTCACCTTTATCAAAGAAGCCCAAAGAGTTCCCCTCCTTTAGCAAAGCTTCCTTCTGGCCATGACATTGTTTTTCTGTATATATTCCCTGTCCTCTAGTATAGAGATTCTGCTCATTCCTTTGCCACTGTATTTATATCACCTAGAAATCTGTCTGGCATAAACGGGCACCCAGCAAACATTCAGGAATGAATGAGTGACTCATGTGAGATGCCCTGAGCATTTTCCTGTATAGCGCTTGACAACTTTAATTGACGAATTGGTGACTACTGTTCTTCTTAGTTCCTTAACTTAGTTCCTTAAGGTCTTTAAGACTAGGTGGCTTCCTTTAATTTAGGTATGTACCAAGGTAGTATAAGGTATTTTATGTATGGATGTGCCTGAAAAAGCATGTAGCTGTGAATAAATAATGTCTGACTAGTGAATTCAAGGCTACGGGAAAGCACATGACAATCTATAAAGGGCTGTTCTGAGGTGATGTATTTCCATGGTTATTCTGAGGCCGTGGGATGGATTGCCAGCTGGTTGGACCCATGCCATAAACATAAGGTACTGAGAGCATAACAATGAATCCAGTCAATCAGTCTCCTGGTTTGTACAACATAAGTGTCCATCTAACTGGGCTTTGATGTGGTCTTACATTCCCTTTCCTAACACTGCTTCTACCTGGGGAGAGTCAAAAACACTATCTGCATAGGGAGAGAGAGAGAGAGAGAGAGAGAGAGAGAGAGAGAGAACAATGGAGACAGGGACAAAGAAACAGATTTATAGATAAGTAAAGATGGGAGAGAGAAAAAGAAAAAGAGGACTAAAAGGAAGAGGGTGACAGGTGCTTGACAGAAGAGGGAGGAATGAGGGCAGAGAAAAGATACTGTGATAAGGAAGTGACCTGTGAGTTGAAGTGATAAGACTGATAAACATGAGGGATTCAGTCTTTGGAGAGCACTCTAGAGATGCCCCTCCATTCTCTTGCCTGATAGCCTGGGTTTGCCTCCCCAGTACCCATGCAATGCCAGATGCACGAAGTGGCACATGCATCTGGAGTTTGTCTGCAGTGGTGGAAGTGTCTGGCTCACTCATACTCTCTCTTTCTCTCTGTCTGCCTCTTTCTTTCTGTCTCTTTCTCTCTAACATAAATAATTAACAAATAAAATATTTCAAGATATAGGCAGGCATAGGTAAGGACTTTCTGAAAAGTGCTCCAATCACATATGAAACAATCCTAACAATTGGCAAGTGGGATTACATGAAATTACAAAGCTTCTGTACTGCAAAGGAAGCCGTCAACATTAGTGAAGAGTCAGGGGTCAGGGGGGAGTCTGAGCAACTACATATGAGACAGGGGATGGATACCTAGAAAATATAAACAACTGCAAAAATTAAACACCCAAACAAGTTTTCTAATCAGGCAACAGGTTAACAATCTGAACAGATGGTTCTCAAACAAAGAAATGCAAATGGCCAATAAATATTTTTAAGTATATGTAACATCTTTAGCCATCAGGGAAATGCAAATTAAAATTGCACTGAGATTCCATCTCATCCCTGTCTGAATGGCTATTGTCAGGAAAATGAATGACTTCAAATGCTGGTGAGGATGTGGAGAAAGAGGAACTGTTATTCACTGCTGGTGGAAATGGAAACCAGTATAGCCACTATGAGAAGGGACATGGAGGTTTCTCAAAAAACTGGAAATCAAACTTCCATATGATCCTGCTATACCATTCTTGGCTATACCCTAGGCTAAGTCCCCATACCTTAGAGATACTAGCACATCTCTGTTTTTCGTGGCACTATTCACAATAGCCAGGAAATGGTCCCATCCTGGATGTCCATCAACATATGAATGCATAAAGAAAATGTGGTGCATATACACAATGAAATCTTATTAAGCCATAGAGAAAAATGAAATCCAGATGTTTGAAGGAGAATTGGTGGAAATTAAAGTTATTATGCTAAGCAAAATAAGCCAGATTCAGAAAGACAAGTACCATGTTCGGTAGTTTGAATAGATGCATCCCAATAGACTCAGGAGCTTTATTCAAGCTTGTAATATTAGATCTCCAGCTGCCTGGCTGGAGGAGGTGTCACTGTGGGTAGATCTTAGGATCCAGCCCTAAGGTGTTACTGGGGGCAGAGATCTGAATTTCAGCCTAAGACAAGCAGAGTGCTTGAGCTCTGCCTGGGGTTCCTGGAGTATGCTTACTTATGGTGCTGGTGGAAGTATTTCTCTCTGCCTGGACCTGTGAAAGGGGGACAGCTTCTTCCATAATTATGGAACTTCCCTTGGATCTGTACCCTTCAAATAAATCCCATTCCTCCCATAGACTGTGTTTGGTTTAGAGGTTCATCCCAGCAACGTGAAGCTGACCACGACACCATGTTTTCTCTCATATGTGGAACCTAGACTTAAAATTGTGTGTGTGTGTGTGTGTGTGTGTATCAGGAAAGTAGAAAGGTGATCTAAAGTGGGAAGTATGAGTTCTTTTAATGGAATATACATGACATGAAAACAGAATGGAAGACTATCTAGAATAATGAAGGAAAGCAGCCTGGGATGGGGCAAGGCATGAGAAAAACCTTGGGGCAGGGGAGCAAAATCAAAAGAGATTCTGCAAGGATATAGAGATGTACAGAGAGAAGAGACAAGAATAAATGAAAAAGAATAATAAAATTCCAATAAGGTAGTCAATTTCTTCACTTGTAATTTATTCATCTTCTATGTGCCATGTGGGTAAATATCCTGGAGACTGAGCAGCCACACTAGGGCGTGGGGGTGCCAGCTGAGGGTGGAAAAATGTGTATTACTACCTCTAAATGCAGCGCAAATCTGTGGACTATAAAGAAGCTATTTTAGCAGTTGGGTTGGACACAAACCATCCTGACAGAAAAATGAATTGAGACTTAAGAATGAGACAAAATGATATAAATAAGCTTGGCTATATCTTACACAAATAGTCTATATGCTCTCTTAGGACTCTCATATGAGGCCCATATTGGATGGTTATATATATGTGTGTGTGTGTGTGTGTGTGTGTGTGTATGTATATATATATATGTATGTATGTATATGTATATATGTGTGTAATTTGCAAGCAGAGGGAGACAGGGGAGAGAGAGAGAGAGAGAGAGAGAGAGAGAAAATGGGTGTGCCAGGGCCTCTAGCCACCACAAACAAACTCCAGATGCATGCACCACATTGTGCATCTAGCTCTAACTGGGTACTGGGGTATTGAACCAAGATCATCAGGCTTTTCAGGCAAGTGTCTTAACCACTGAGAAATCTCTCCAGCCCCTATATTGACTTTAAAAATATTTTATTTATTTATCTGAAGAAAGAGAGGTAGAGAAAGAGAGAGAGAGTATGAGTGCTTAGCCACTGCAAATGAGCTCTAGATGCATGTGCCTCCTTATGCATCTGGCTCTGTGTAGATACTGGAGAATTGAACCAGGGTCGTTAGTCTTTGAAGGCAAGTGCCTTAGCCACTGAGGCATCTCTCCTGTCCCAAGATTGGCTTTAAAAGGTATCTTCTTTTCCACTCAGGACAAGATGCCAGTCACGTACAGATGTGTTGTGAGGATGTAGAGTGGATGACTGGCCCTTACTCTTTTCTCCTCAGAGGTGACTCAGTCTATGGCCTCTCTTCAATGCTGAAATGATAGGTATTTGATGTTTATGTTGTCTTAGAAAATGATTCATAAATTCAGATGGTACTTTTACAACAACATAGAAATATTGGGTTTAGAAAACAGGTTTCACCTAACAAAAGGTTTTCTTCAACTAAATAAGAGACTATGGTTTGCTGAATGCATGTTTGTTATGGTTTTCCATCTGTACAGTAGTACAGAGGGAGTCTGTCAATCACTAAGCTATTAGGTTTCAGCTTTATGTCACTTGTTGTCAACTTACTGACTGACATATGGCTTTCAGTTTACTTATAGCTGCCACCTTTCTGGAAGGCTCCGGTCTTTTGCTTCTAATGGCCACTGCTCACCAGCACTAGTGTGGGCATGAATAACTGATGGCTGGTTAATGAGCCATGGACAAAAGCTTGTGCCCAAACTGAAATACTATAGGGTTGGGGTCTAGTCTGTAGTCAGTGTGTTTTGGGGAATTTTTCTGTTGAGAAATGTCTCAGGAAAGACATCATGTGATAACTGCGCTTGTGAGCTTGTGGTGATGAGTGCCTGAGATGATACTTAGGTCAGAGAACTTAAAGGAAGAGTTATTGGTGCACAGTTTCAGAGGCTCAGGTCTGTGGTCACTTGGCCCTATTGCTTGAGGTCGGTGGTCCTGCAGTCCATCGCAGCAGATGCGCATGATGAAAGAGACCTGTTTTCCTCGTGGAAGCAACAAGAGAGGAAGAGGTCAGGGTACCAACACTCTCTCAAGGGCACACCCCTAACAACCTCACTTCCTTTACTTAGCCTGACCACACCTTCCCCCGCCCCGGTTACCTCCCAACAGCGCCATCAGCTAGAGACCAACCCTTCACCACATGAGCCTCTGGAGGATTTTAAGATCCAAACCATGGGCAGGAGAGATGGCTTAGCAGTTAAAGCATTTGCCTGCAAATCCAAAGGACCCAGGTTCAATTCCCAAGGACCCACATAAAGGCAGATGTATAAGGTGGCACAAGTATTTGGAGTTCGTTTGCAGTGGCTAGATACCCTGGCATGCTCGCTCTCTCTCTCTCTCTCTCTCTCTCTCTCTCTTTGCTTTCTCTCTCAAATAAATAAAAATTAAAAACTGAAAAAATATGCAAACTATAAGTGCAATCAAGGAATTGCAATAGATAAAATATCAGTGAATTTAAAGAAGCAGTAATATAGTATTTCACGTTTCAGGGAAAAGATACAGAGAAGGTCAAGACCATAAGGAAAGGGGGAAGCTTAGTCAATGGGTAGTGAAATCATTTCTAGAATCTCAATAGAAGATTTCACTTTCATGAGAGATACCTTGATCAAAATGCAGGAATATGTCTTGTAATTTTAGTTCAGTATTAAGTAATAAGTAAAATACCAGGATGGCTGTACCATATAAACTCTGAGTTTATCTCTTGGATGTTACTAGAGGAGAATTAATATCCAATAGCAGGTGATATGGTGTGATTGGACAGATGCCCTCATTTTGTCTCTACAGGAACTCAGAAAGAGGTGGTTAAGAAATTAATGTAGCCGGGCATGGTGGTGCACGCCTTTAATCCCAGCACTCGTACTCAGGAGGCAGAGGTAGAGGATGGCCGTGAGTTCAAGGCCAACCTGAGACTACATAGTGAATTCCAGGTCAGTCTGGGCTAGAATGAAACCCTACCTCAAAAAACAGAAACAAAAACAGAAAGAAAGAAAGAAAGAAAGAAAGAAAGAAAGAAAGAAAGAAAGAAGAAAGAAAGAAAGAAAGAAAGGAAGAAAGAAAGAAATGTATACCATCATGCTTTGGCAAAAGTGGAAGGGAATAAAAGTGTTAAGATGTGTTATTTAAGACAAAGTTCTATGTTTACCCAGATGCCCAACAGTCAGCAAACTCCATCCCTGTTCTTTGTTAAACTTAAAATAATATACAGACAACTGCAAAACATAAATTTATTTATCTGATTCTTTTTTTTTACTTATAAACTTTCAGTATAAAAATATCTAGCTTTTCATAAGCATTTCTCACTTTTTAAAAACAAATTCAAAATTACTGATGTTTTGGCTTAGAAAATGGAATTTGTAGAAGTAAGCAAATGATCCCAAATCCAGCCAATCTTCTTGAATCCCATTAAATAACACTTTGTGTCCTAGGTGATAACAGAACTTATTGGCAATAGAATTGCTGCTCTAAAATATGTAAACATGTTTATGGTTTTTTTCTTTATTTTGAAGATGGATGCCCATTTTTCTTTTGTTCCCTGGGCAACTTTAGGAAAAAAAAAAATCATCCAAGATCTCAGGTTTTCTGATCTTAAATAAAAGCCGAGAAGGTAATAGGTGTCCACAGTGTGCCTCTCTGGTTATGTTAGACATGTTTCAACTGCATGAGGTCCTGCTTTTAGAGTTCCTATCTCATCAGCCTGGGAGGTAGATTTGGGGAGGGTTAAATATGAGAAAGCCTTTGCTGGTGATTTTATGCAAAACTGAAAAAGCGAGGAACGAGACGCTGGACTGCGTGACGACGGTGCTCTGGAATACGACGTCATGAATGCTTTCACGGACAGTAAAACTCGACGGAGAAGAAGACAGCACTGGTGGGCAGGCTGGCCGTGATGGCTAGCTGGAGATCAACGGCATGCTAGCCTATTCTACATGGACCCGCTTGTGCGTGCCAGGCTTGTGGACAAGAAGAAGCGTTGGTACAGTTTTCAGCACAGTTGACAGGTCATCAAGCCGCCATTGGAATGCGGGGCCAATTCCGCTGTGCCCGTCCTGTGGCATGGGCAAGGGTGGCTGCTGGCCAAGATGAGAAGCATCGTGGTGCCATCTTCCACAAGCCGTACCTTGCTTTAGGTAGTGCCTTGAAAGTCCAGGGATCCAAAGCCATTACGAGGAACCTGGCTTCATTATACTGTCCCCAAGGGTTATTTTGTTTAAAACTCCAAGTTTAAGGGAAGAGGAGTCATCCGTCCACACAATGGAAGTGGACAGACTTTTCTTTTTAATTTTAAAAATTGATTTCCTCCGATGCTTGCGCAGCAGTTGTTTTAATTTGTCCTTGAAGAAGGTGGTGGTGAGTGTGTAGAGGATTGGGTTCAAGGCGCTGTTCACGGGCAGGAAAAAAATCACTATCCAGGAAGTGATCGTGCCTGGAGAGAGAGACAGAGTGGGAACACCAGAGACAATGAGCATTTCTGTTTGTTTTCGCAGTGCTGGGGATGGAACCCAGAGCCTCGCTCTTTGCTTTTTTTTTTTTTGGTTTTTCGAGGTAGGGTCTCACTCTAGCCCAGGCTGACCTGGAATTCACTATGGAGTCTCAGGGTGGCCTCAAACTCATGGCGATCTTCCTAGACCTCTGCTGCCTCCTGAGTGCTGGGATTAAAGGCATGCACCACCACGCCCGGCCAGAGCCTCGCTCTTGCTAGATGAGTGCTTAGCACTGAGATACATCCACAGCCTGAAAAGTCTCTTTGTTGGAAGAACACAGGGGCAGTGGATTACAGGTTTTACTATTTAATTTTTTTTTGTTCCTTCTAAAAAAATATTTTAGTTGTTTATTTATTGAGGGGTGCAGATAAGGAGAATGGGCACCCCAGGACCTCCAGCCACTGCAAATGAACTCCAGATGCATGCGCCGCCTTGTGCATCTGGTTTACGTGCCTGGGGAATTGAACCTAGGTTCTTTGGCTTTTCAGGAAAATGCCTTAACCACTAAGCCAGGTCTATCTTTTGAGCTGAACCCAGGTACTGTCAGTGATATACCATGGATAACAGATCCCACAGATCTTGAAAAGTATGACAGGGTAGGTTTAGTTCCTATCCCTGGGTGTCTCTGAATGTGACTATGTTTGAAGACAGAGCCTTTAAAGAAGTGAGTAAATGAAAATGAGGTCATAGTATGGGGCCTATTCCCAGCTGACCGATGTCATTGTAAGAGAAAATATGGACATATGATGAGACAACCCTGGATGGGAAGTGCACTTGAGGACACAGCCAAAGGCGACCCTCTGTAAGACAATGTGAGAGGGCTCAGGAAAAAACCGAATCAACAGACACTGATTTTATGTACCCAGACTCCAGAATGATGAGAAGATACAGTTCTGGGATACACTGTTAAGATGGCTGTAGAAACTAACACACACAGAAAAAGCCCCAAGGAGTTCACAGGCTCACAGATTACCAAAAAGTGGGAGGTGGGGCTGGAGAGATGGCTCAGCAGTTAAGGCACTTGCCTGCAAAGCCTAGGGAGCCAAGTGTGATTCCCCAGAAATGACATCATCTTATCCATTAACACTTTATTAATAATACATCTTACTTGTCTTCAGTATAGCATATCCCTTGATTTTACTCACAAACTCAGAAAAACTAAAAAATTGTAAGATATATACTATAGCTATTACACTTAGATATTTTACATTTTAAAAATGGGTAAAGAGGTTGGAGAGATGGCTTAGCGGTTAAGCTATTTGCCTGCAAAGCCAAAGGATCCTGGTTCGATTCTGCAGGATCCACGTAAGCCAGATGCACAAGGAGGTACATGCATCTGGAGTTCCTTTGCAATGGTTGGAGGCTCTGGCGTGCCCATTCTGTCTCTCTGTCTCTCTCTTTCTTCCTCTCTCTCTCTCACAAATAATATAATATAATATAATATAATATAATATAATATAATATAATATAAGGTAAAATTAAAATGTTAAGTTTTCAGTGATACTAAAATATCCTTTAAGGTATAGATGAATCTTATCAATTATAACATTTTGTTACATTTAAATATATTTTGTCTGCTAACTTCACTAGTTATTTTAGATAAAAATAAATTCAATTCAGCAGCAAAAAGTGGTAAATTAAATGAACGGAGGAGTCTTGGGAGATGGCTCAGTGGCTAAAAAGCCTTGCTGCTCAAGTATGACACCAATCTCTCACATCAAAGCCTGAAAGAGCTCAGCTTCTCTGAAAAGGGAGGTGGAGTCAGGAGAATCCTGGAAGCTTCCAGGCCAATTAGCCTGGAATATACAGCAGTAAGGAACAAGAGAGACACTGTCTTGAAACAAGGAAGAAGGATCAGCCCCCCCCCCCCCGAGGTTGTCCTCTGACCTCCACATAAGCAACTTTGGTAGGTGCATGTACAAACACACACACACACACACACCAGTGCTGGTGTGACGTGTAAGAATCCTCGTATGTGGCCATGTTCAGAATTCTGGAACAATCTCCTGTTATGTTAATTGAGTACCCCTGGGCTTAAAGACTCTTGAAAGTGGCCCAGAGGATGGTAGTTGGCCAGCACAAGCAGGATATCGTGGACAGTGAAGCAACTGGCTTGGATGAGGTGGCTGGGGAGAGATTAGCAGGGGCACCATGGCAGAGGGATCATTCGTACTGAGCTCCACAGGATGAGAAGGTATCCAGGAGAAGAGACAGCGTCAGCAAATGCCACTGGCACGTCAGAGAAGGCCTAGTCGTTCCTGTCATGCCTGGATCACAGATCATGAGGGCGTGGAATGTAAGAGATATCGCAGTGGTAGACTTTACTCCATGAGCAACGGAAGCCAACGGACACTTCCAGCCTGTTGAGTTTAAAATGATAGGATGTGGGCTGGAGAGATGACTTAGCAGATAAGGCGCTTGCCTGTGAAGCCTGAGGACCCAGGTTTGATTCCCTTGTACCCTCATAAGCCAGATGCTCAAGGGGGCACATGCATCTGGAGTTCGTCTGCAGTGGCCGGAGGCCCTGGTACACCCATTCTCTCTCTCTGTCTGCCTCTTTCTCTCTCTAATAAATAAATAAACAAACAAACAACAAACAATTTTTTTTTAAGTGATAGGATATAAAAATTGAGCTATCTCTGTAGCAGTTACAGATTAGAGATTACTCAAGAAAGCAACTAAGGCCACAAATCTTTAACCCTGTTCCTTTTTTTTTTGTTGTTTATTTTCATTTATTTATTTGGGAGCGACAGACAGACAGAGAGAAAAAGAGGCAGAGAGAGACAATGGGCGCATCAGGGGGAACTCCAGATGCATGTGCCACCTTGTGCATCTGGCTTATGTGGGTCCTGGGGAATCGAGCCTCGAACCGGGGTCCTTAGGCTTCACAGGCAAGTGCTTAACCACCAAGCCATCGCTCCAGCCCTAACCCTGTTCTTCCTGTACACCTAGTTCTCCTCCACGGATGTCACAACAAATTCTTATGACTTCAGTTCTCACCGCCCAGACCAGCAAAGGCTCTCAATGTTCAGCCAGACCTCTTGCCTGATTTCCAGGTCCACATCTCACACACTTTGATGGTGAAGCCCATAGGGACAATGGTGGCTGTGTGCACTGGTTCAGAGTAAGGCATGTGACAGAGCCTAACATTACTTATGCACAAGTGAGAGGAAAAGAGGTCTCCATAGCTGCCGGTCATTTGTGCTCTTGTCACTCTTCATCAAGGCTTTTGATGGGCCAGACAACATGCTTGACCCTGGGGTGTCTCAGTGAGTTAAAACACAACTCCCACCTTGGATGAACTCTTCCAGAGACAGTGAGTAGAAGATTACACCCAAGCTGTCTTTCACAGAGTCAGGCTAAAACGCGGGAGGGCTCCACGTGGATGTGATGTCTCTATCCCAGAAAGAGCTTCCCAGAAAAGCCAGGCATGGTGGCACATGCCTTAAATCCCAGCACTTGGGAGGCAGAGGTAGGGGGGATCACTGTGAGTTTGAGGCCAGCATGATTCTAGAGAGTGAGTTCTAGGTCAGCCTGGGCTAGAATGAGACTCTACTTTGGAAAGCAAACAAACCAACAAAAGCCTCTATAACTTAAAAGGAAAAAATAAATTCTACCCAACAGAAGGAGGATTTTCTCTGAGGAAGCAGGCTGCATGCCAGGAACTTTTCTAGGCCAGATAGAAGCAAGGTACTCATGCTTACATTTTCTCTAGCTCCTAATTTTCATCATTGCTCACTGGACTGCACCACTGCCCAGTTTCCTCCTTAGAATTATATATCTGAATTATATATACTATTATAACTAGTATATACTAATTATAAGACAAGGGGAAATAATATCCCTTTGTGTTGAAGCATAGGAAATTATAAAAGTTCTGTCTTGTGTAAGGCATTATCGTAGACTCTGGCCTTGTCAAACAAAGGACCCAAGAAGGCATAATGTACTTGGCATGATAAAATGATAAAAGGGACTACTGACCTGGAATTTCCACTTGGAGGAGGGAAAGGATTTTAACGACAAACACAGGAATCCAGCAGATGGCATCAGAGAACACTATAAAAAAGAAGCGATTTGCAACAGCCACCTCCTTCCCCATGTGATTCCTCACTTCTGCGGTCTGCAAGGCCGTTTTGTGAATGGAGCAGAACATAGCGATGTAGGAAAACACAATGATGAGGAAAGCCAGCAAGTTCACACCTGTTGGGAAAAGCACACGTCTCGGCATCTGGGGAAGTCGGCAGTGACCCTGGGGCACATGGATGGCAAATCTGGTGACTCTTACACTGGCACTTTCAAGAGGTATTTTTTTATTTTAAAATATGTTTATTGATTGATGAGAGAGAGAGAGAGAGAGAGAGAGAGAGAGAAATAGGAAGCAGCAGATAGAAAGAGAGAATGGGCAAGCTAGGGACTCTAGTCACTGCAAATGAACTCCAAATGCTCCCCCTTGTGCATCTGGCTTACATGGGTACTGGGGAATGGAACCTGGGTCCTTAGGTTTCACAGAAAAGCACCTTAACTACTAAGTCATCTCTCCAGATCAAGAAGGATTTCTTCATATGAACTCTGTGTATTCAGCTAAAATCCCCAAGTTTAAGGATATCAAAGAACTGGGTTTTCTTCCTCAAAAAGGGATTTCAAAGACATAAAACCTTTGTAAAGAATCAGACTTCTGAAATTCAGATATAAATATCCCACAAAGCAAGACTTTTGCTTTCTTCAAAGCCAGTCCTTAAAGAGTCACCATATTTTTATGCATATCTCAAAAAATAAACACAGCCTTATTTCCTTGCTTTATACATATGAGTAAAATAACCTTAGAAGTCATTATTGGCATAATTGCCTCAGAAACATTATTCTTCATGTTTTAGGGTCTTAAGTAAAAATAATATGTAAAACAAAAATGTGTTTTTCTTTATTTTTAGTTTATTCACAGTAATTAAACTATTGTGGTTCAGAAACCTTTAGATTTAATTTTTAGAAAAAGAAAGAATAAAAGGTTAAACATTCAACTATACAAATCAGTCTTTTGTGGCCAAATATTTTCACAATTCACATTTAATATCATGATCTCCAATAATGCTGATTTTTGGTACCTTAACTTGCTTTTATTCTGCTGTAATGAAGATTCAAAAAGTATCATGTTATTTATAATAAGCAGAAAATCTGCATATATATTTACAGTTGTTTAAAAACTGTTAAACTCAGGCTGGAGAAATGGCTTAGCGGTTAAGGTGCTTGCTTGCGAAGCCTAGGAACACATGTTCAAATCTCCAGGTCCCAAACAGCCAGATGTAGCGATGCAAACATGCAATGTTGCACAGGAACACAAGGGGGCGCACACATCTGGAGCTCATTCACAGTGGCTGAAAAGGCCCTGGCGTGCCCATTCTCTCCCTCTCTCACACACACAAATAAAATAAAATAAAAACTTAAACTCAATGTAAACTATAAGTGAGACTGGCAAAGTCTGAGGAAAGCTTACTTAGGTATGAAATAAAATGGTCACATCAGGCAATGCCCCTCAGGCCCAAACTCTGAAAACCTACTTACAGAAAGCAAGAAAAGCATATTCTTTTTTTTAAAAAAATAATAACTTTTCGTTGTTTTTAAATTTTTATTTATTTATTTGAGAGTGGCAGACAGACAGAAGAGAAAGAGGCAGATAGATAGAGGATGGGCATGCCAGGGCTTCCAGCCACTGCAAACGAACTGCAGATGCATGCGCCACCTTGTGCATCTGGCTTACATGGGTTCTGAAGAATTGGGCCTCGAATTGGAGTCCTTAGGCTTCACAGGCAAGTGCCTAACATCTAAGCCATCTCTCCAGCCCAAGTAAAGCATATTCTTAATGTAATACACTAGCCAAGTGCTAACAAGAGGGAAATTTGCAAGGGAAACATCCTTGCCAATTTTCTCTAAATTTAAAACTGTTCTCAAGTAGAAATTGGTTTCAAATTGCATGTTCCTGCATTCTTGAGACAAAAGCACTTTATCTGGAGATCTAGGGTGCTTATCCCATCCTCACTATGCACACACTGATGGTGATGATAGCGATGTGTATATTGCTGTCACCCTACCTGGGTAATCACAGGTGATTAACCCGTTTTAGTAAATTCCCATGCCTTAGCTGTAAGAGCCACAAACAACTTCTTTAGCCCTTTAACCAGGCCTGTTGCTTGACTTTTAGCCTCTGAATCCACTGCCTTTTCCTGGAATACAGCCCCAAAGCCTGCCTTCCTCTGCCTTCACTTGACTGTGCCTTTTTATCTTTCCTTTTTTTAAGGTTTCTTTTTAGGTAAGGTCTTGCTCTAGCCCAGGCTGACCTATGTAGTGACCTATGACCTATGTAATTCGCTATGTAGTCTCAGGGTGGCCTCGAACTCACCGTGATCCTTCTACCTGTGCTTCCTGAGTGCTGGGATTAAAGGCATGTGCCACCACGCCTAGCTGCCTTCTTCTGTTTTATGACTCACTCCTCTCCAGAAGCCTTCCCTGGCCTTCACAGTTGGGACAACTGAGAACAACCCACACTCTTCCATCATGGTGTTATTGGCCTGTGATGTAAAGATGTATTCGTTGCCTGCATGCTGCTTTCTGGTCTGTAAGGTCTGTGAGGGCTGAGTCGGGTCTATTGCTAGTTCCCAATACAGTACACAGCCCAGGGCAGGTGCTAAGGAAATCTGTGATGATTCAATGAGTGTAACGTGGGATGCATGTGACTGCGCATGAAGGGAGTATGTAGGAAGTGCACCTATGCTGGGAGCAATGGAGAAATGAGTCAAGGGGACCCACAAAGACAGGCTACGCTCTCTCTCTAGGGAGGGACAAACCTTTGAACAACAGTTAACCAAAGAGAGGAGTGTTTGAGGAGTATTATCCAAATGGTGTAAATGAAGAGCTTTGCTTTCTACAGGAGGAAGAGAAGGAGTAGACGGAGAGCTGGCAACAAGGTCAGAGCCATGTGAAAGAGAGAGAGGGAGAGAGAGAGGGAGAGAAGGGGGGGGAGAGAATGGGCATGCCAGGGCTTTTAGCTTTTAGCCTCTGCAAATGAACTCCAGACACATGTGTCACCTTGTGCATCTGGCTTACATGGGTCCTGGGTCCTTTGGCTTTGTAGATAAGTGCTTTAACTGCTAAACCATCCCTCTAGACCATTTTAAAAATTTTATAGAGACTCTGCTGGATTAAGAGAAGGAAGGAAGAGATAGTATGATAAGCTCCTGCCCCTTAGAAGGCAGAAGTGGGTAAAGCCTAGAGACCCACTTGAACTTGACCTTCAACATAGTATGGGACGGTTGAAGGTCTCTGAGCAGAAGTGAACGCAGTTGCTTTGACATCCAGGGAGGTTGAATGTAGATGGTAGACTGATAAATGGGAGGAGGGAAAGGCTGTGAAGTCAAAAGTACAGAATGGAGTAAGGCAATAACTCTGGGTGGAGGTAGCAAGGTTTCAAACTAGGGCCATTGCGATGTGCAGAGACAGAAGGAATGGGACATAAAGAGGTGTTTTGATGGAAATTATTTGAAGAAATTACCACAGAGCAATGACAATGTGCCATAGTTAAGAAAGGACATAGGAATGACCTTAATTTTAAGTAGAACTAACACATGTTGCAAAATAGAAAATGTTTTAACTTTAATGTCTAAATTTGTCATTCAATTATAACAGAAAATATCATCTTTTCTAAAAAAAAAAATTGAGGGAGAGTTAAGAAAGCTGAAAGGGGGCTGAGGAGATGGCCCAGCAGTTAAAGACATTTTTTCACAAATTCTTTTGACCTGGGTTTGGTTCCCAGTACCCTCGAAAATCCAGGTGCACAAAGTAGCACATGTGCTTGGAGTTTGTTTATAGTGGCAGGAGGCCCTGGTGGACCCATTCTGTCTTTCTCTGTTTCTGTCTGTCTATCTCTCTCTCAATAATAAATTTTTTTTAAATTTAAAAATGAAAAAAAAAAATTGACCAGAAAGCTGAAAAGGATTGATATTAAGTATCTTTTTTTTTTTTTTTTTTGAGGTAGAGTCTTGCTGTATCCCAGGCTGACCTTGAACTCACAGTAATCCTCCTACCTCAGCCTCCCAAGTGCTAGGATTAAAGGTGTGCACCACCATGCCTAGCTTAAGTATCCTTTTCTTGTCAGGAGCCCTGAGAGCTACCTTTATAAAAGGTAATAAATCTGATATTACCAGAATTTCATCATTATTTATCTAACTCATAACTAGGTACTTAAAGATAAGAGGAGTTCAAGTAACTGGTCAAATTTCTGGTTGAGGCCTTAACTGGAATTCTTCCAGCCCATAATCACTATAAATGAACACACAATTAAAGGAATGTAGGGATAATAATAATAAAAAAATCACATAGGGACCCTGAAAGTACATCTCTGTTTCCACACTAAAGCTATACAATAAAAAAGTTTAATAAATCATCTATAAATACATATACATATCAAGAACTTTTCTTTATGAAGGACATAACCATGACTCTATTTGTTTACTTTCTGAAGTCGACAGAAATGATGTTCCTCCCGGAAATGAAAAAACAAAAAATGTAGTTTACCTAGGAAAATTCCAAGAGAATACCCTTTGCTCCCGATATCTTCTGTTTGGTCGTAATGAAGTGGGAAGCATACTCCATTTTCCCCATAAAAGTTGCCAAAATAATCGGCGCTGGTGAAAGGAAGGACGGCGATTAGAAATCCTGCCAGCCAGATGCAGGCCAGGATGCAGGCGGTCTGGCGCTTGCCCGGGCGCACGTTGCTGAAGGGGAAGACGATGGCGAGGAACTTCTCCAGCGTCAGGAAGGTCAGCAGGAGGACGGAGACTTCAGTGGACAGCGTGGCCAGGAAGCCCATGAGGTGGCACGGTACGCTCTCCATCCACAGCAGTGCGTATTTCTGATATTGCCCTCGGTATTTTATGTCGAAAAAGCCAATGGAGAACAGGTACACACCCATCAGGCAGTCAGCACCTGGGGACAGACGATGCAGTGCATGTTGGCTTTTGCCAGCAATTAGATCTAGACCCTTCCCTATTAAAGGAACCAAGGAAATCACCCACTAGAATACCAAGCAGCCAGCGGTCAAAACCTGTGTGAGTTCTAAAGTCATTTCCACACTAGGTTTTGTTTTCCAGTTAAAAGGAGAAAGGAGGAAAAGAGCCGGTATTTAAATAATAAATATGTATTACTTGTGTAGTTAATAAAGGGAGTCATTTTTTTCCCCCTGAGTTTGTGAAACATGGCTGTTTTTGTAATTGAAGTTAAAGGACAGCCTCATGGACATCTAGAAAATAAATTTTCCCACCAGGTATAATTCATGTTAAAATGATATTTGTCGAAGTTCGATGTATACCACGCGCACAAATTGGATCTATCTACAGTCCACGGCTCATGGACGATATTCTACTTACACAGGAAACATACTTACAACAGAGGATTTTGATGGACATGGCGTGAGTTGTGTTTTCAGCCTTAATGAATGATCTCATGCCAATGACAAAAAGATTTCCAAAGCAGGTAATGAAAGCTATAACCCAGACAAATACTCTGAGGATATTGTTAGCCAGGAGGTCCTCAAATGAAGAAATACCATCAGTCGAGGGCATACATACTCGGACATGGGGTGCATAGGAGCAGTAGCGAAAGTTTTTGAAATAACTAAAGTCAAAGGGGAAAAAAAGAGTCACTTACAGCAATGATTCAGAAATTACAGCTGCCATCCTGCTACGACTGCAACTGTGTGTTGGGTGTACAACTTTTCTCGGGTTGCCTATTTTCATTTAGCAGTGATAATGTCCTTAAGTCATATGTAACCCTAGGCAGTGTTGTTTGAAAGCTGGGCACCCCAAAGGACACAGACCTTAAGGTGCGCTTGGCTGAGGAGAGTTAGGGAGGTTATGGAGATCCTGAAGTCTCACTGGCCCTGTTGGGTTAGTCTCTCGATGAGGATACTAGGAAGTAGATACTAGCCAACATGCAGAGGCTTGTCTCATAAGGGACCTATTGCCACTCACTGGAAACGTTCCTGGCTAACATGAATATCTATTTAAAGTAGCCTTTGCCTTGGCACTGGAAGGAAGGGAGAGACTCTGACACTCACTGGAGTTTGGAGGAGAAGCAGTCCCTGTCGACACGGGTTTCTTCTAAGGCCTGGAAGGACTTAAATTCTAAGGGGGAAATACAGGGTTGCTTGTGGTCCCTGCTTCTGCAGTCCGGGTACGGGGCATCTTGAAGGGCTGGAATTTGCGAGGTCACGTAGCTTACAATCACCCCCCTCTAAACCTGATGTTTAGCATTTCCTCCCATAAAAACTCATTTTGTCCTTATTCTTTTCCTGCCTCTTAGAGTTCATTCCTCTGCTCTTTGCTCCAGGTCACATTTTATTTTTTTTTTTTGTGTGTGTGTGTGTGTCATTTCCCAGTTCAGTTTCTATACCAGCACGTTAAATAAATTTCCTGTGCTTGCATCCCTGGACATCCCAAACTGCCTGACTCCCTTCCACCCAGACACAACAGCTTCCAGATCCCCGTAAGCCAGGCTCATTCCCTTCTGAAAATCTTGCTTTTGCTTTTGCCTCTGGATACGTTCAGGTTTACCCAAATGCCATGTCACTCTCATCCTCCAAATCATTCATGTACCCCTTTATTTTCCTTCACTTACTGTCATGGAGTTTAATAATTATTTGTTGGCTAAATGACCTTGGTTCTGAAGCTAAATGGAAGATGCGTAGGGCATTCTTCCTCTTGTTCAGTACTATGCCCTCAGCATTTAGAACAACGCCTGACACCATGCTAAGGACTGAATGAATAATTCTTAGATCGGCAGCCAGGTGCTGGATCTTGTGTTAAGAGACACAGAAAAGCAAACCTTGCCCTCAAGCTACTTGCTATCCAACTCTCTAAATCTGGCATCCCATTGAAGGAACTTGACCTATGTGACTACCGCGTTCTTCTCCTTCTCCGGAGTTCCTTGAACATACTTGGCTTGCCCTCTTGGTTCTGTTAGGATTCCATCAAGTCAACTGTCATCAGATGGAGCCCTCTTAGGTCTTATACCCAAACCAGTTGGCGGGTGAAAGGGATGGGGTGAGCGGGTGAAGTGTTTCAGTGAGCAAGGGACAGGGAGGGAGAGGGAAAGAGCAGTCAGGTCGCGTAGTAGGCTGCTAGCTGATCTCACATGTTTTCTGTTTGTAAATTGATTTCTAACTGACTTTGACTTTCGGCCTCTATTTAAGACAGCACATTGTTCACCAAAAGCTAGACAGTTTGAACTCCTCTATGCTGAGAACTCACCTTCTGCCTGCAGCAAAGAATGGATAGCCTCATTAACTATTTATCTAATGGTGCCACAGAAAGAGAAATGAATAAAACCACGTGGATATGCATCAGACACCTATCTTTCAGGCACCTCATGCCTCCTGCATAGACAGAAACAAAATGTTCTCCCAGAAGAGCACTTCCAAGTCAACACTTTTCGTCCACTGGCTGAGCCCAACTTGGGCTCTGACCCCGAGTTCTCCCTAGTTTTTTTTTTGTGGACAACAATGGTTAATTTTGAAATTATGAACATGATAGATTATACAGTTGCTAAATAATCATGATTAAAAAAAACACATATATGAAC
This sequence comes from Dipus sagitta, assembly GCA_036346955.1. NCBI lineage: Eukaryota > Metazoa > Chordata > Mammalia > Rodentia > Dipodidae > Dipus > Dipus sagitta. The sequence continues at coordinate 13,822,180 of CM070775.1, read as the reverse complement.
ACAACTTACACAGTGCACTTTAGCCAAATATATTTAAAGTGACTTAACAAAAAAACTACGATAAAGATTAATTACCTCCATTTTGTAGTGCACTTAGTAACAGTAACAACACCTGGAATCTATATAGCTCAACTCTTAGAGCAGCCGCCTGCTCACTCATGTGAAGTGAATTAATGTTTCCAGGCCTCCTGTGTACCCTTTAGCCAGTGACTTCATCTTGTGTAAAATGTGGCATTCTGGTACCCTGATCTCTTACTGGGCCTCAATTGGATAAACAGCGTGTTTCCAGAGAGAAGGGTCATTCGTGTCGGCACATCATAATATTGAACTCTATTTGACAGGGACCAAAGGTGACAAAATTAAAAAGTTCTCAATAAAAAAGACTTTTGTTGCACAAAAGAAACACATTGCAGTGAAATTAGACAGTTGACACGAGAACATTTGAAACATTTCACTGTGCTTTTTCCTTCAGTCCTCTATACATACATACATACATGTGAGAAAGATTCTTCATGGGCTGAAACATCCCTGTGTTTATGTTTGGAATCTCTATCCTTTCCAGGTCTCTGAAAAATATGCACGACAGGGCTGGTTTTAGAATGAAACTTATTAATCAACAATCACATTCCTTGTCTTGTCCCAAATAAAGGTGATTCAAAAAAAATTTGTTACCAATTTAAATTAGGATAAAATATTTATAGCATATTTTCTTGCAGGTTTTTTTTTTACCATCTCTGTTTTAAGTATTCTGTAAGTTGGAGCTCTTTTGTCACTTTGTATGTAGAATTATAGTCCAACATAGCACTTTGATTCATCTCATTGATTTAAAAAAACGGCAAGGGCCTGGAAGAATAGCTCAGTACTTGAGTGCTTGCCTAACATACAAGAAGCTCTGAGTTCTGTCCCCAGAGCTACAAAAATAAACCAGCAAATAAATAAATAAATAAATAAATGGCAGTTTTAAAACTTATTTTTCCTTATTTATTTGAGAGACAGAGAAAGAGGGAGAGAGAGAGAGAGAGAGAGAGAGAGAGAGAGAGAGAATGGGCGCACCAGGGCCTCCAGCCACTGGAAAAGAACTCCAGACACGTGCTCCACCTTGTGCATCTGGCTTACATGGGTCCTGGGGAATTGAACCCGGATCCTTTGGCTTTGCAGGCAAGCACCTTAACTATTCAACCATCTCTCCAGCCTGGCAGTGGTGTTTTATGTGCATGCAAAATAGTTCTTCACTTTTATTTAATCAATGTTTCCCTGAAAGTTCAAGGTTTCTTCTAGGTGTTGGTAATTCCAACCCGAATATAATCAAAGTGAGGCTGGTGGGAAGGTGGATTGAAACCCTCTCATTATTGCAGTACTCGCTGTCATTCATCTCCTGTTCCTTCGCGCAACAGGCTCCAGTGTTAACCCAATCAGACTTAACTCTGATGCAGAGAAAATCTCCTTCCGTTTCTACTGATGTTCTTATTCCCTCTCATGTTAGTTCTATTTTCCCCAGACCTCCTAAGCGACCCAGACAACTACCTATCAGCTGACCCCCTAAGCACACCTCCTCATATCAAACCTGAATGATGATACTCTCTCAGCATACGCCATTCTTTGATCCATCCCTAACAAGTGAGGCAGCATGGTAGCTTTTGTATTATCCATCCTCCTCCTGTGTGCCTTTAGGGTGAAGAACCACAGTAGGAACAGAAATCACTCATCATTGTTCAGGGTGATCGTGTAATCCCTCCAGGCTCAAGATGCCCTCAAAGGGCTCCAGAGATCTTTAGAAGACCTTCTCAGGATGGTGTGAATTAAGAGCCACCATGTTCCCAAGAAGCTGATAGGAAAGGACCATCTTTAACAAGGGAAACCTCCGGATTTTAATATTTAATTTGAAAGATGCCTAATTTTCACTTCTGTTTTTCTTTCTTTTTTTTTTTTTTTTTTGCTTTCTCAATATAATTTTGTGTTTTTCCTTGTCCAATGGCTCTTCCACACAGGTATCCCTATGTTCCCTGGAAGTCAGAAGGGAAACATGCACAGGCTCTTATACTTTTGAATTAGCACATGGCCCTGGGAAGAAACTGGGTTCTTTCTCAAGTCTCTCTTCTTTTTCTCTTTCCTTTTCTTTGTCTTTATTTCCTTCTCTCTTTCTCCTTCCTTCCTTCCTTCTTCCCCCCCTCACTCCTTCCTTCCTTCCTTCTTCCCCCCTCCCTCACTCCTTTCTTTCTTTCTTTCTTTCTTTCTTTCTTTCTTTCTTTCTTTCTTTCTTTCTTTCTCTCTCTCTCTCTTCTTTCTTTCTCTCCCTCCCTCCCTCCCTCCCTCCCTTCCTTCCTTCCTTCCTTCCTTCCTCTCTCTCTCTTTCTTTCATTTGAGGCAGAGTCTCAGTCTATCCCAGACGGACCTGGAATGTGGCCCAAGCTGGCCACGAACCTGAGTGCTGAGATTTAGTCACAACTGGCTAAATCTCTCTTATTCTAGCATTTGTTTAAAAAGCATTAGGAGAGATTATGTGGTCACTTGATTAACACTTTTTTAAAAATCTTAAAAGATCAGAGGCTCCTATATCCTAAGTGTATAAGGTGACATGATGCCTAAGTTAGTGTCCACTAAGTGTTTGTGAAATAAGTGTGCAGGCAAGCCTTAGAAATCAGACAATGAAGCAAGGTAAGTATGGAGAAAGAGAAATGTGCAGCAGTTACTACTTAACTTTCTGAAGCACAGTACGTGGTCAGTGAAAGGAAGGATCACATCCTGAAGTCTGTTCTTAGGTTCCAAAATAATGAGTTATTCATATATTTTGTTTTTTTAAAAACTGTTTTATGTATTCATTCATTTTGAAGGAAAGAGGAAAATGCGAATGGGCGTGCCAGAGCTTCCTACTGCTTTAAGTGAACTCCAGATGCATGGGCCACTTTGTGCATCTGGATTTACGTGGATACTGGCGGGTCAAACCTGGGCTCTGAGGCTTTACAAGCAAGTGCCTCTAACCACTGAACCATCTCTCCAGCCCTATTTTGTTTTACTTCTTGAGGTTCTTGGGAGCAGAGCCATGCCTTTTTTCCCCCAGTGGATGCTCATTAATCTCTGTTGATAAGAACTTTACCTTACATTAATTTCCAATAGAAATCTATTTGGAAAAGAATGAAACATGATGTTAACCATTCATCTTTGAGCCTGGAGCAGAAGAGCACACCAGGAATCCCAGAACCTAGGAAGTAGAGGTAGGAGGTTCTGGAGTTCAAGGTCATCCTTAGCTTCAAAGCAAGTTTGACGTCATCCTGAGTTAGATAAGACCCTGTCCTGTCTCAGGGAAAATAAAAAAACACACCAAAAAAAAAAAAAAAAACCCACAACCAATGTATTTATTAGGTTATTTTATTTTTTAGATTTAGCTTTTTGAGTGCTTTGTGTGTTAGTCCTGTCGGATGTTCAGCTAGAGAAGATTTTCCCCCATTCTGTGAGCCACCTCTGCACTCCATTAATTGTTTCCTTTGCTGCATAGAAGCTATTTCATTTCATAAATAGAGGAAAGGATAAGGAAAATATATCTTATATATACAAAGCACTTTGTTTTTTAGCCATAAAGAAGAATGAAGTTATGTTGTTTATGGAAAAGAAGAATGTGACTAGAGACAGTCATATTAAGCAAATTCAGTCTCAGAAAGAAAAATAGCATCGGCTTTCTTTCATTTGTGGGTCCTAGTTGTTATAGACATATAAAATCATATCTATACTGATGACATGAAAGTAGTAGTAAAATTGTCTGGTAAGGAAAAGAAAAATAAAGGAGGAGGAGAAGAGGATGGAGAGGGCAGTGGGGAATGGAGGAATATGCTTAAAGTACATTATATAGTTGAGTGAAAATGGTTCTATGTAATCCTGTATCATCATAATAAAACCAAGCCAAGCCAACCAAACAAACACATGCCTACAAAAAAAAAATAGTATTTGAAATTAAGTAAAGTAGTGAGGGGCTGGAGAGATGGCTTAGTGGTTAAGATATTGCCTGAAAACCTGAGGACCCAGGTTCAATTCCTCAGTACCCATGTAAACCAGATGCACAAAGTGGCGCATGCATCTCAAATTTATTTGCAGTGGCTGGAGGCCCTGGCATGCCCATTCTTCCTTTCTCTATCTGCCACTTTCTCTCTTGCTATCTCTCAAATGAATAAATTAATTAAAAAATAACACATTTGGGGCTAGCGAGATGGCTTAGTGGCTAAGGCACTTGCCAGCAAAGCCAAAGGACCCAGGTTCAGTTCCCCAGTACCCATATAAAGCCATATGCACAAAGTGATGCATGAGTCTGGAATTCATTTGAAGTGACTATAGGCCCTGTTATGCCCATACTCTATCTGCCTCTTTGTCACTCTCTCTCTCCTCCCCACCAAAAAAAATTAAAATTAAAAAAATAACGTAGTGCTTTTAGCTGAAATCAGGCCATATAATATTCGAAATGACAAGTAACAGAGTTCTTGAAAACTAAGTTGGTTGAAATTTTAAGATACAAAGCAACATTAATTGTTAGAATGTTCATGGCTATGGGATACGTTTTTTCCCCTCATCACAAAATAAAAGTAGATGGATATTATACAACTTGTTTCAGGAAAGGGGAAAGGAAGGCAAGTTCTGAATAATTTATTCTTGCCAAACTTTTAGGACAGAAATTATTACAAATTTAATCCTCTGTGAAGGTTGTGGGAATAGACATTTTCCCCCCTATGAGCCCAGTTTTCAAGAACAACATAGATGTAGTGCCAAACACCAAACTAGTTTTTCCACACTTGAATGGTCATAAAGGAAGCTTGTTGTCCATTGGCGCACAATTGATGGTACCCACCATGTCCAAGATTGCCTGAGGACTCGTGCTCTTGAGTGAGAAACACCCATTTCGAAATAAATGTCTCTAAGTAAAAGACACCCATTAAAATGATAGGCAACATAATTGTAGTGTTTTACTTACAGAGACTGAAGTCGTTTAAGACTTCCAAACTGGTTCTTGTGGAGGTACAAAAGAGGATTGGATGACAGGTTCCTTTTTTTTAACCATTACAGGAAGGGGGAAATAAGTACAAATGTTATTATTTTGGAAGTCTAATAGGTTGCCATTTAAATCTGATGATGAATAGGAGAACTTACAGTTTTTGTAGAAACTGTAGGTCTTTGAAAAGATGGACTGGTAGTTCTGGGATCAGATTGCTGGACAGATCCCTGTTGATGACAAGGAAAAAACCAAAACATTGGAAATAACTCGTTATACAACAGACCCTCTGAGTCAGCCAAGGGGGTTTGCGATCTATCACTTAGCAGACATGTGGCATTTTGTTCATCCAGTTCCGCTCTGGAATTTCCGCTCACCCCTTCGCCAACACTTCCTGGCTTTAATTTCTCTGATTAATTTCCTGTTTGAGGTACTCCTTGTACACTTCTGTGATGCCTACTTCTTCCATATATGTAATCCCTTGTTTATCCAACTAATCTTTCTGAGGTCAAGCCTTCTATTTATTTTGCATTCTAATGTTGGCTACTCAGTATCACTCATTGGATATGTTTATGGATTTAAAATACATTCTCCTATAGGACTGCTTTACAACATAAATTAAATATTTATAATTAAAGATGACAGAATTGTCCTATCTAGAAAGAATCATGGGGAAGTGACCAGAGAATGGCAGAAATCCGTTGGTACCAGAAGAAATTTATCTGTAAGATTCTACAGTCTCTCCAAGTTAGAGAAGATGTTAAGAGTAAAACCCATGTACAGTTGCCTAGTTAAGACTGCAATTATTCTTGTGGAAGTGTTACAAATATAAGATGAAATGCTTTCCCTGAAGAGTGGCTTGTTCCTAAATGTGGCTCGTTACTCAATAGTTTATGTGTTAGAAACTTGGCTTTCAGTGCAGAGGATGCGGGATCTTTAAGAGGAGGGCCTTCGTGGGAAGCAGTGTGCATGCCATCTGGAAAGATTAGTTTATATGGGACTCCAGGTACATCCTGAAACAGCGAGTTGCTATAGAAAGTACATCTGTCTCCTGATTATTTCTCTGGCGTCCTGTCTCACCATGTGACTCCCTTTGTACATGCTCAAAATAACATTCATCATAATGCCCTCACCACACCAAATGTGATATCAATGGAGATGTTGGTTTTGGATTTTTTTTAGCCTCCACGACTGTGGGCTAAATAAATCTCTATTCTTCATCAAGTGCTCAGCTTTCAAGTATTTTGTTACAGCAACAGAACATGGACCAACCAGACCAAAGGTCAAGGAAGAAATGAGACAGATGACATCACAGAAGGAACCAGTGTCTTGGCTTTAGAAATTAGGAAGTGTTTGAGCAAAGTCCAGTGATTTTAGATGAGGTACATGAAGGGCAGATTTCCAGGTGTGAGCCAAGTGTGACCAGAGAAACTGAGACCTGGAGTCAGCTGACATGTTCAGGAATAAACCAATGGTCCAAAATGGGTAGAAGACAAAAAATGGAGGGGATGTAGGGGAAGGGAGCATGGGGGGGGGGGGGAAAAACCCATGGAGATTCGATGTGAGGACCACAAACAGACTGTACGGCATTATTTCTCAGACTGCAGTCTAGTCATTCAAATCACTGAGGATGCTTCTAGAAAGATCCCGTTCCAGGTGCCTACTCCAGGACTGACCCATCAGAATCCAGGGAGGAAGCTCGGTAAGCTGAAATAAACAAATGTCCCCTGTAATTCTTTCACACTTTAACGTGTGAGAACCACTCAAGGACCGTGCCCAGCGACGGGCAGCAGGGAGCTAGAACATTAGCCAGGAGAGTAGCATACAGCAGCCAGGGTGACAGGATGACAATTATATCAGAAGCACGAGAAAAGGCTGCAAAGTAAGAGTCAGGAGGTGAAGACCAGGAAGAAGTTGTCTATATGGACCAGGTCAGAGCTGTGAGAGATGATGGAAGGCTTAACACAGACATTATCAGGCCTGAGAAAACGTCAGCCATTAGGAGAGAGCTGACGGGCCAGGGGTTAACCTCTCCACTGATTTAAACCAAGACTAAGGGCGCATCCTGCATGGTTTTGCTCCCTCACCTAGACTTGCGTGACTTTTTCTCTGGGAAGATATAAAATTATCGGATTCCCCCAAACTGGAAATGGAACCCACAATCCAAAGAATACCTCCTTATCCTGTAGCCCAAATCTACATTTCTTCTCCAGAGCCTTACTGGAAATGGACCTTCAAGGAAATTCCTTCTGAATGAGGCGCTTTTAATTGTTTGCCATTAAAATGACCTGTTTTCTCATTTTACTTTTTCTTTTTTTTTTTTAGAGAAAGAGAGAGGGAGAGAGAGAGAGAGAGAGAGAGAGAGAGAGAGAGAGAATTGGCACACCAGGGCCTCAGTCACTCCACTCAAACTCTGGACACTTGCGCCACCTAGTGGGCATGTGCGACTTCGCACTTGCCTCACCTTTATGCATCTGGCTTATGTGGGATCTGGAGAGAGACCGAACATAGGTCCTTAGGTTTCGCAGGCAAGCGCCTTAACCGCTAAGCAATCTCTCCAGCCCTAAAATGACATTTTTATTACCAGTATAGAACTTTGTATATATCAGACACTTACATATTTGTGGATTTTCTTTGTGATGCTCATGAATTATATTGAATCATTAGAATTACTAATGAATAATTGTTTGTTTGTGGGGGGGTGTGCACATATGCATGTTCCTGTGTGTGAGTGCATATGTGTGTGAGTATTCGTGCACATGTGTAGCATGTGTATGGAGGCCAGAGGCTGACATTGGATGTCTTTCTTGAATGCTTTCCACTTTATTTCCTGAGGCAGGATCTTTTGCTGAACCTGGGGCTCACTATTTTGGCAATCTAGCTAGCCAGTTTACCCAGGGGACTCTCCCTGTCTCTGCCTCTTAAGCTCTGGGATCACCACACCCACTTTGCATTTACATGAGTCCGGGGGCCCGAATTCTATCCTTATGCTGATTTTATTCACTGAGCCATCTCCCTAGCCCCATCAATTATTTTTAAAATCACCTTCATTACGTTACTAACCTCAGTCTTGTAGGACAAGGTGTAAAGACTGCAGAAGAGCTTAAGATACTGATTTCCATTGTAAGGCCTCTGTGGGGAGCATAATTTCTCCACCCTGGGGGCCATTATTTGTAATGTCCTAGGATTAATTTTAGCTTCCAGTGATGCAGCTATGTCGGCAGCAAGGAATTAATAAGAAAACAAATGTTTTGGTAAAAACGTGTTTTTGAACAGAGAAAGTTGCATGGATTCTCTGAACATTTTTCAGTGAGCCTCATCCTCATTCTAGATACATGAATTTGCTTCACCTGATGCAGGAGTCATGATTTCTGCAGCTATAATAAGAATTATTTTTATTAGTCCTCAGTAGGACATTATCTATCTATCTATCTATCTATCTATCTATCTATCTATCTATTATGAGAGAGAGAGGGGGGAAGGTAGAGAAAGAATGGTAGTGCCAGGGCCTCTAGCCACTACAAACTTGTGCATCTGGCTTACATAGGTCCTATGGCTTTACATGCAAGCACCTTAACCACTACGCCATCTCTCCAGCCTGATGATAACAATTCTCATTTCTCTGATCAGCTACAAGTAGTTAATATCACTTTTATCATTTCATTGTTCTTTAAACAAGCATTTAATCAGTATTGGCTCTTCCAGCCATTACAGATAAATGATCCCCATGCTTAAAACAAGTTATGGGAAACTCACTTTACACACACACACACACAGAATTATCTAAAAAAGCAGGTAGGGAAACTAGGGTAGATTAAGATTAGGGTAGATTAAGCCCACTGTATGATTTTTTTTAATTAATTAAAATTATTTTAGAGAGGGAGGGAGAATTGGCATGCCAGGGCCTCAGCCACTGAAAACAAACTCCAGATGCTTGTGCCACCTAGTGGGCATGTGCGAACTTGCGCTTGCTTCACCTTTGTGCATCTGGCTTACGTGGGATCTGGAGAATCGAACATGGGTCCTTAGACTTCGCAGGCAAGTGCCTTACCCTCTAAATCATCTCTCCAGCCCCTCACTATATGATTTTAATGTACTTGTGACTTTAGGATAATATTGGCTTCTTCAATTGTTTTTTTTTAAATTAAATTAAATTTATTTATTTGAGAGCAACAGACAGAGAAAGAGGCAGAGAAAGAGGGAGAATGGGCACACCAGGGCCTCCATCCACTGCAAACGAATTCTAGATGCATGCATGAGGTTTATGTGGGTACTGGGGAAATGAGCCTTGAACAGGCATCCTTGGGCTTCACAGGCAAGCACTTAACCACTAAGCCATCTCTCCAGCACCCCTTGTTTTATAAAAAACTATTTTATTTTATAATTTATTTTTAATATCCAAAAGTCTACAGAAGTTTGATTGCCACTTGTGGAAGAGCAGTCTTACTTGTCATTTAAATTTGTAATCTTGGAAGAAGCAATAACATTCTTCTGAGTAGATGATGATACTTACAGTTCTCCTAAATTTTTTAATGAAGAAAATGTCTTGTCTGGAACGAAGTCAATTTGATTTCTAGGCAGAAACCTGTAAGACACGGTGAGGGTCAGTACTGAGGTTTGCGTCTGTGGCCACGGTTAGCTCTGTCCAGGAGACGCCTCTGCTCCAGGTGTGATTTAACAAGCCTCCTGTGAGGTCTCAAAGAGCTGTTTTTCTGGTGTGCAACCTGAGTCAGGGTTTTCTCACTGAGGATATTTCCACACGACTTCTCTCAGGAAATGATGAGTGAGCAACTGGAGTCGCTGAATGTGGCCCATGAACCATACTATGATTTCAGAAAATATCTGTTGTTCACTTTTCCCCCATTATTTTCTACAGTCACCTGATCAATAATCAGTAAGCCTGGTTGAGTGCCTACTCTCTATGGAAAACTAAAATTATAATAAACGCAAGCGTTGTGTTTCTTAGCTTACTGATCCAAATGTGTCAACTGGACAATCCATCTATGCCTTCTCATCTCCCCCACCAAAAGAACCCAGCAAAACCAGAAATCAGAATCCCCAGTCAAAATCTATGGCCAATCGGAATACATAGATTTCCTCCCCTTTTGCTAGGGAGAGAGACATAAGAGTAGGTGTCGTTGGAAGTAACACCCAATAATTGAATAGCTTGCCATTTTCACAGACAAATTCTCACTTCATTGGGAAATAAATACATCAATATTGCACTGTCCTAGTTTTGAACTTTCACACCAAGGCTGGAAACAAAACTGTACTTGGAATCCATTTGCCAGTGTTTCCATTAACTGTCCCAACCACTGGGGGCGTCTTGCCGTTTACTGAGGCCCTTTGTGTACTTACAGCACTGTTAGCGAGTCACAGGACAGAAATGTGGAATTCGAGAGATACTGTATTCGGTTGCCTTCCAGATCCCTGAAAGCCATGGGAGGAAAAACTTTAAAAAAGATTTTTGTATAAATCATTTGCCTATGAATATTTATTGTTGATATAAATGTACCAAACTTTATTTTCACATCCTCCTAATTTTTGCCATATTTTCCTCCTAATTATTGCAGGGTTACAGTAACTAATGTTATGTTTCTTGTCCCCTTCCAAGTGATGTTAGAACTCAGTTCGTCCAAGGGAAAGAGCAGCCAGAATTTGAAGAGGAGTGCCTCCCTGTGCTGGGCACCATGTTATTAGTTATAGTTATGCCCAGCCATCAGCATCTACCATCCCTCGGACTGGTACATCGCTGTGGATAACATTCCTACAGAGCTGGTTCCATCATTTCTTGTTCAACAGGAAGGCGGCCGTTTGAAAGTCTAGGAGAGTCAATTTCCAACTGGTCACACCACTAGTAATTGGAAGAACGGCCTTTCTAGTTTGGATCTGTCTGTGTCTGAAGCCCAGACAAATATTTAACCTTCTCTCTAAGATCCTCGATTGCATTCCCACATTGTTCTCAATATTTAGGTGAAGGAGAAACTCAAGTCAAAGTTATCTTGAACATATTAGACACCAGAGTCAGGGTATAAATCCCAGTCTGTGTGATGACAAAATGTAAGTTTTTTTTTTTTTCCACTAGGCCACAGGGATGCTGATTCCGGGTGGTATAGCATTGCTCAGACAGCAGTAGGGATGCAGTTTCAGTGCCCCTGTAGAACTTTCCAGAAATGTATTTTCTCAGGCTCCACACCAGACACACTGATTAAGAAATTCTAGGATCAAGGTCCAGCTACTTTGTCTTAGCAAATCCTCCTGCTATTTGGGATGTATACTGATGTTCTAGAGAGCACTATTAGGGAGATTGCTTTCTGTCAGAAGGCTCCTCTGGACAATTGGCATCTCACTGGCTTAAGAAATACCCATCAGAGGCCACTTTGAGCAATGTAAGGAGAATGAGAGAAGACTTTTTTACCAAGTTTCCAAGCAATCTCTCTTTTTACAATATTTTATTTATTTATTTTCAGACAGAGAGAGATAGATACAGAGAAAGAGAGAGAGAGAGAGGAGAGAGAGAGAGAGAGAGAGAGAGAGAGAGAGAGAGAGAGGGTGCACCAGGGCCTCAAGCTTTTGCAAACAAACTCCAGATGCATGTGCCACTTTGTGCATCTGGTTTTATGTTGGTACAGGTCATTACGCTTTGCAGGCAAGCACCTTAATAACTGAGCCATCTCTCCAGCCCCCAGTGTTTCTTTTTGAGACAAGGTCTCCTTATGTAGCTCAGGCAAGCCTTGACCTTGAAACCCTCCTGCCTCAGCCCCTAAGTGCTGGGGCTATAGGTGGGCCCCACCACACCCAGCTTTCTAGTTTCTCCATATCGTCAGAAGCCTGCAATCTTCTCTAAATATAATGACAGAAAGCTATTTTTCTACTTCTTAACTTTTCTCATTCTCATACTCATATCACTAATCTAACTGTATTCTTTTTTATGTCCTATTTTAAAATTATCTTGGATCTTGGATCCTTTTCACTCCAGAGATTAAATATGATAATACTGCCACAGTGTTAGACCTTGGCTTTATGTAGGTACTGGGGAATTGAACCCGGGCCATTAGGTTTTGCAAGAAGATGCTTCTAACCACTGAGCAATCTCTACAGACCCTCAAATGATTTTTAAGCCAGGAAGTAATATAGTTAGATTTTGGTTGTTGAAATAAAACATAGATTGTAAAGATAATTTTGAATTAAACTCATGGCTAGTTTTCTTAATCTGGGCACATGACAACTCCTCAATGAATACTCACATCCAGTTGAGTTGAGGCATTTGGGTGCATAGCCGTTCTGGAAGGGCCTCTAGGTAATTATTAACCATGGACCTCCACACAAAGAAAATAGTAATTAGAAACAAAACATGACACTTTACAAACAGTACCGTTTTGCTATTCCACAACTCGGAAACGTGTGCTAAAATTCATGTTAGGACAAAGTCCTTCCAAGGGGCCCTTCAATGTGCTTATGACAAGGATAAGGGAGCACACGTCGCCAAAGAAACTCGGGTTGTGTGAGTATGGTATACGTCCTTGGAGCAACAATTACGCAGTGTAACTTCTTGAGAGGAAACAAAGCCGTATCGTGAGGACGAATTTTGAAGTTTATGATGATTTTTCTTGTACGCTGCAAGTCTGCACTCATTTCCAGTGTCACACGTCCACAGTTTCTTCCTGTGGGAAGTATTACTCATTTATGACATTAAGTGCCACAGTGGAAATGCACTAAACCTAAGAAATGACACTAAGGGGAATTTGGAGAAAGCAAATGAAGTCAAGAGCATGTTAAGCTAAAAGATTAATTTATGACATTGTACTTCCTTTGAAAAATGGAATAATAATGATACCACATGACCAACTGCAAAGGGATATTGTAACCCCCGCTGATAAATCATTCTGATACATTAATAAACAGTGAGCATGTAGTTATGAAAACCGCTCTGTTAGCAAGACAACGATTCTGGAATTGTCAGTAACTGTTGCTAGGCAGAAGCACAATTTCCTCTGGAAAAATGGAGTTGGAGCTGAACTCCTATGAGATTCTAACAGACTTCAATGTAGCTGGGGGACCAGGCTATAAAAATTAATCTTTGTTCAACCACTGCAAATAAACACAAGCCTTTGACTTTAGGAAATTAGAGAGGATCAAAAACAATCAACTACTAGGCTTAAGGTATACATTATAATCTGGCCAGCTGTTCCCTTTGAGCCAGGAAGTAGCAATAGTAACTATGGTTAGAAACATAACCAAGATTGTGACTAACAAAATTTCAGCAGATCTGGTAATTTTTTTAAGCATTTTCTGTAAACTGGTGTTAGGTGTCATTGCCATTTGTAGACAGATGTATTGAAAGAGAGATGGATACTTACAAGAAAAATAAGGAATTTAATCCAGTAAACAACCTCTGTGAAATTTGAGTTATTGGATTGTCATCTAAAATTCTGACAAAACAAATCAAAAACGTTTCCAATGTTACAGACGTTTCTTTTTTTAAAATTAATTAATTTTTTATTAACACTTCCATGATTGTAAACAATATCCCATGGTAATGCCCTCCCTCCCCCAACTTTCCCTTGTGAAACTCCATTCTCCATCATATCCCCTCCCCCTCTCAATCAGTTGTTAGAGGCATTTCTGAAATACGACCAGGAAAAAAACAAAAGACCAATGACAATCCTACCTCCCTGTGGTGGTTTGAATTAGGTGTCCCCCATACACTCATGTGTTTTCATTTTTTTAAAAAAATATCTTATTTATTTGAGAGAGATAAAGGGGGGAGAGAGAGAGAAAGAGACAGAGAGAATGAGAATGGGCGTGCCAGGGCATCCAGCCACTGCAAATGAACTCCAGACATAATAGCCACCTTGTGCATTTGGCTTACATGGGTCCTGGGGAATCGAACCTGGGTCCTTTGGCTTTGCAGGCAAGTGCCTTAACCGCTAAGCCATCTCAGCAGCCCTCACTCATATGCTTTCAGTGCTTGGTTCCCAGCTGATCGTAATTTGGGCAGTGGAGACTTCCAGGTGCATTGTTAGGGGAGGTCTTAGGGATGTTACAGCCAGCTCCCCCTTGCCAGAGCTTGGCTCACTTGCTAGTGTTTGCCACCTGCTGTGGCAGCGAGGTGACGTCCAGCCTCTCATCTACCATCTTTCCCTTGCCGTCATGGAACTTCCTTCCCTTGAGACTGTAAGCCGAAATAAAACAACCTTCCTCCCATCAGCTGCTTTTGGCAGGGTGTTTTGTCCCAGCAACCGGAAGGTAACTGCAACAGTGTCCCAACACACACACCGCTCTTCCGTATGTGGATAAAGTGTCCTCCTGAAAGCCTTTCCTGCACTCTGTGACCGGAGCTTCCTTTTCCTCCAAATCGCCACATCTCTGTCTGCTCCTGACTCTTACCGGGTGTTTCTTTCTTCCCCCTGTGTCTATCTCACAAGCTGCACTTCCTGGCTGAATGTGGGTTCCTAAGTGCTCTGACCTGCTGATGAGATAAGTAGTGAGCAAAAAAAAAAAAAAAAAAAAAAAAAAAAACAAAAAAAAAAAAAACAATCCTGAGGGAATCACAAATAATTCAGCCCCACAGCTAGGTGATGCACTCAGCAAGGTCTGTACAAGTGAGCAGCAAACCCTGGTGAACATGTTCGTAAGGAACGTTGTGGGTGAAAGAGGAAATGTATTTGTATGGGAGATATGGGGCCAGGCTTTCTCTCTTGCCTTTGAAGCCAACTGCCATGTCCTCTTACCCTCAGAGGTCTGAGAGGGTAGGTAGGATTGGCAGCAGGAATTACACTCAGCACTTACTAGGTGCCAGGACCTCTACATGTGGCACTTTATGTATATGATGTGACTTCATCTTCTCAACATCCCCCCTTTTTTGTTTTGAGAGAGAGAGAGAGAGAGAGAGAGAGAGAATGGGCACACCAGGGCCTTCAGCTGCCGTGAACGAACTCTAGATGCATGCGCCCCCTTGTGGTGCATATGCGACACTGCTGTGCTTGCGTCACTGGCATCTGGCTACATGGGACCTGGAGACTGGAACATGAGTTCTTAGGCTTTGCAGGCAAGCACCTTAACCACTAAGCCCTCTCTTCAGCCCTCAATGTGCCTCTTACAAAAGCAATTGTTAGAAGAATCAGCCTAGGAAGACTAAGGAAGTTGCCTGGAACATTCATCCAGGCACACACAGGGTTTGGCTGAAGGGGTAGCCCTGGCTTTTCCACTGGACAATAGAGGGACGAAGAGACATCTACTGCCCTCTGCTTATCATCCCAGGGCAGGCAGCAGCTGATGTGAGACTCCTGGAGATAGAGCTGCTGACTCAGCTGGAAAGTAGGGAAGAAGTTGTGACTCCCCTTACTCTCAGACTTCTCTGAATCAGAGCAAGTCTTCAGCCTGCTTTCTAACTCGCTGGCTTCTGACAGAGGTCATGTTCCCCTTGAGGGAACACTTGGCAATGTCTGCAGGCACTTTTTAGCTGTCACCACTCTGAAAGAAGATATAGACTGCTGGCATCTGGGCAGCAGAGGTCACAGGTGGTGCTAAACATGCTGAAATGCACAAGGCATATTGTTTGTTCTGCCTCCATGGAATGGAGAATTATTACATAAGTCAAAATGAGGAATTCTGTCCTTGGTGAACAATTGATGGTTGACTAGCTTGGTGAGGCTATCCCCTGACCTGCCCATGTCTTAAGTGCCTGGGCAAAGTGCTCCTACAGTAAGAGCATGGAGGTTATCTGAACACTGTTGTAAATCATTAAAGCTATGACCACTATAGAAAAACGAGGATACTTACAGCCAAGTGAGCTGGTGCAAGTCTTTGAATATTCCAGGTCTGAGAGTGGTGATGCAGTTGTGGTTGAGATACCTGCAGACAGCACGGGTGAGTTCATTAGGCAAACTCCATCCATACCCCAGTCAATCCCATCTAATTAGGCTCATGGGGATTATCTGCGTCTGTAAGCGCCCTGCTGGAAGATCAGAAGCAGAGCCACTAAGGATGGCCCAGACACACCAGGAGCCACCAGTCCAGCCTGTATCATAGCATAGCCAGGGAAAGTGGCCAAGAACAATATTTGGGGTAATATTACTTTAGAGTATAAGAGCATAATAACTAAATATGTAGAACAATTCTGGCTTTTCTCCTTTTTTTCCAGTCATATCTTTAGTAGATAATGCTCTTTTTTTTTTTTTTAAAGAATTCACATTCCTATTTATTTATTTATTTGAGAGAGAGAAAGGGGGGGGGGGGAGAGAATGGGCTTGCCAGGGCTTCCAGTCACTGCAAACTCAAGATGCATGCGCCACCTTGTGCATCTGGCTTATGTGGGTCCTGGGGAATTGAACCCGGATTCTTTGGCTTTGCAGGCAAGCTCCTTAATCACTAAGCCATCTCTCCAGCCCCAGGTAACACTCTTTTAAGAAAGCATACAGTGAGTTATCAGCGGTTAGAGAAAAACAAAACACAAGAGCACCATGGAAGTGCCTCAAGACAGAGAAGACACTGTTCAGAGAGGGCTTTTGTGTGTCTTTTTGGTAGACATAGGAATTTTTGGGTAACTGTCTCAGTGTAATAATGAATCAAGGTGCTTTCCTGTCATGTTGGGGATCAACCCCAGAGTTTGTTCTCTCACATGTTAGGCAAATGCTTTACAACTGAGTTGCTTTCCCAGCCTTCATGTGAACATTTTTAAAAGTCTTTTTAAATATTTTATTTATTTGTTTGCAAACAGAGATAGAGAGAGGGAGGGAGGGAGAGAGAGAGATGTAAAGAGAAAGACAGAAAGAGAGAGAGAGAATGGGGTTTGCCATGGCTTCAGCCACTACATACCAACTCTAGACACATGCGCTACTCTATGTATCTGGCTTACATGAGTACTGGGGAATTGAACTCAGGTCATTATGCTTGGCAGTCAAGTGCCTTAACTGCTGAGCCACCTCTCCAGCCCCTTAATGTAAATATTTTTTAATACACTATTCCTTCTAGTTATGTACAACCAAGTCAACTCTTGGTTTGGCAAAGGACACCCATTCTCCCCTTGTAGGCCTTGCTTCAAATCACACCCTGAAGTCCAATGATAAAGAGATTACTCACAGTACTTGTAGATTATATAATCCCCAAAATGCTTTCTTGGATATGTGTCTAATGTAATTATGTTGAAGGTACCTGGTAGGAATAAGACAGGAGAGTCGGTTAGCTGCGTTTTGTGGGCTTTGTAAGTGGTTGAATGTGTTTAGCACTTTCTCTACCTGAAGGCAACTGGCAAAACTGGACAATAAACCATAAGGTCCTATTCACTTGTTGGGGACAAAGATGTCAGTGATGGCTAATGAAGCAAGTCAGAGCAAGCTGTGTCCACAGCAGCTGTGTAATGAGGTCCACACATCCCTGATCTGTGCACACTCAACTCTGATGATGGTGTGTGTTTGTGTGTGCGTGTGTGATGTAGTCTTCTTTTCTGCAAGCTGTAGCTATGGCAACCCTCTTGTGCTAGCTGGCGGGAGTTGCTGACCAACCAGCCTCTCTGTGGAGCTCTCTCAGTCTTTCAGCACAGACTTGTGCCTTTAGTCCCGCATTCGTCTTCATTCTATTCCCACGAACACAGGAGTGGACCATTCGATTCCTTTCTGTTTCCCGGTGCAAAGTAAGATGCACAAGGCCAGTCAGTGTGGTAGGGAGATGCTCAGGGCTCCAATAGCCACGGACTTGGGCTTGAACTCGCCAGCCCATGATTTTCTGCACTTCCAATGCAACAGGAAAATATGGTATTGATTCAGTAACAGCCCCAGCAGGAGGCTCTAACTAAGTGATGCCCATGTCTTGTCCACAGGGGAGGGAGGGAGCTCTGAATTCAGATTTTCTAAAGGGCACACACACACACACACCACACACACACCCTGATTTCAGATTTTCTAAAGGAAGTATACACATACATATAATATACATACATACATACATATATAATATATATGTATATATATATGGTGTATATACACGTGTGTGTGTGTTTCCTTTGAACCCAGAGTCTTGTGCATGCTAAGCAAGTGCTTTACTACTTAACTGCAAACCCATCCCCTACATAGTATTTTATTTTATTTTATTTTTATTTTTTAAATATTTTATTTTATTTATTTAACACACAGATAGATAGATAGATAGATAGATAGATAGATAGATAGATAGATAGATAGATAGAGAATGGGCACGCCAGGGCACCTAGTCACTGCAAACATTCCAGATGCTTGCACCCCCTTGTGCATCTGGCTTATGTGGGTCCTGGGGAATCAAACCTGGGTCCTTAGGTTTAGCAGGCAAGCGCCTTAACTGCTAAGCTATCTGTCCAGCCCCTTATTTTGTTTTCTAAAGTACGTATTTATTATTTACAGAGTGAGGGAGGGAGGGAGAATGGGTGCACAAGGGTCTTCTGCTCTTGTAAGCAAACTCCACATACATGGGCCACTTTACATGGCATTATGTGGATCCTGGGGGATGGAGTCTGGGTCATCAGGCTTTGCGAGCAAGTGCCTTTAACTGCTGAGCCATCTGTCCATCCCCCTACGTAGTCTTTGGAAGGGCTTCAGTTGCTGTCACTTTGATTTGAATTGCTGCCTACGACACTACACGCCACCACCAACTGTTGGGGTGCTCCATGGCAAAGCCGCTGGTAGAACCCGCGTTTACCTGGTGTCTGGGTGTACTTGGAGTCTTGTTAGACTTTCATGCTTCCCAGCTGCTTTTGTCTCTGGGTTATGAATGTGGTATACAAACGCCAGGGTGCTTGTGTCTTTGGATCTCAAGGCAGCCAGGTAAAGCCAAGACTGGCTTCCAGTTATCAGCAAACTCATCCTTTTAGCTCTAATGCCCTACCACGCGGTCATTTCCCCCTGTACACCACCACAGCACTGGGGGACAGGGGTACGTACTGCACACCACACTCACCCTATCTGTGCTGTTACACAAGGCATGAGTTCATCCTGGAAAGTAAGTCTGAGAGCCAGTGGGTGCGACCCTGTGCACCCCGCCCCTGCTTCTGTGTCACGTCTGTGGGGGAGAAGTTTCCAAGGGCAGCAGAACACTTTATTTTGGCTCAGGATTTCTCTACGAATAGGATGGGACCTACGCAGGTCAATATCTGATTTAGTATATTCAGTCTCTGGAGCGATGTCACGCTAGCTAATTTGGTGAGTTAGATTACAATACCGATGAAAATGGAGAAAAAAATAATAGATTACTCTAGGATGGATCTGCTGAAGTTTCTCTTAAATATAAAATTCACTACCTGGGTTAGTTCCATTTTATCTGAGATGATTATTAATTCAAAAAATGTGAGCTGGTGGGATGGCTTAGCGATTAAGGCATTTGCCTGCAAGGCCAAAGGACCCTGGTTCGATTTCCCAGGACCCACGCTAGCCAGATGCACAAGGGGGCATATGTGTCTGGAGTTTGTTTGCAGTGGCTGGAGGCCCTGGTGTGCCCATTCTCTCTCTCTCTCTCCGTCTTTCTCTGTCAAATAAATAAATAAATAACGCAATGCCTGTTTTACCTACAGCTTGAAGAGATGGATGCAGCTGAAAATTTTGATTTTGACCTTGTGCTTTTGTCTTAGCAGTCACAGGAAAGAGTAAAACCAACAACGGTCTGCATGATTGATCTGATGTGCACCAACTCTCTTCTACCACTGACACCACTTCAGCCCTGGCCTTGTATTTCCCTGCTGCCTGGCAGTGCACAGAGATCCGAGTCTCAGGTCTCTGGTGTAGGCTGATGAACACAAACTCTCTCTTCAGTTCTACTTTTTTTTTTTTTCTTTTCTTCTCCAGAATAGGAGGTTAGAGAATGTAGGAGGAAATCTGGAAACATGACAGTTTGGCAAGTGCCGTCCTCTTTTGATTCAAAATTGAGATATGAGTCCATTTAATGTATTTAACACTGAGTGGCTTTTCTAAGAATAACTTACTGGCTCTTGAATTCCTGCTGTTTCAGCCATCAGGACTTTTCAAGCAGAACAATGGGAATTTATATCGATGAAATTAAGGGAAATAAGTGCTTTAATGACAAGCATGTTTATAGACTAATTTTAAGTGTGACATTATGTACTCTGGAGCCAGGGAAACACCTTGAATTACGTTTTGTTGCCAATGATCGCATTGAACAAGGACCCAGTTGAAGAAGAAATACCTAATTTATGTAAGGCTCATGTGACAATGAGGAGGAGAACTGCTGTTTGTTTCCATGGTAACCATGATGAAGTATTATAAATTGCGTTTTATTTCTCTGAAACTGCTCTTTCCTCTTCAACTTTAGAAAGTACTGGCATTTAAAAAGATTATGAAGATGAATACATTGATAAAATAGCAAAAAATAAAATAATTCAGATCAGTTAAGTAACATTTATTTATCTGGCAATTAAAATTACTTGTTGGTTTAGGAATTTATTTTTTTTCCCACTGTCAAAATGACCACAACTCTACCATAGGTATTGAGAGCATTTCAGAATGGAGACTCGGCTGACAATAAACTCTGTGATCTTAAGACGACTGCTGATGTGTCAGCAAGTTTTGGAAGGAAGGCCAATTTATACCTCCTTCACTGAGAAAAATTGGGGCCTGAATTAACAAAGTGCTTCCAGATTCCTCCCTCCGGTGGCTACCAGCTACAAGGGGGACATCGACAGGGGTCAGGATAGGCCATGGACAGAAGTCTGTTAGCTCTTCAACCTGGTGCTCTAGTTAACTCTCTGCCTCCCTGGTATTCATCTCTCCTCCAAATAGGGGCAAAGGCATGAAAAGGAATTCTTCATGATACAGGACTCTATGTCCTGATAAAAATTCTGTTAAATGCTAGAAAAATTTCTATTCCTCTTTATGTTTTTCATTAATGTAGAATAAATACTACCTATGGCATCCAATGACCTGGACTTTGACTCTCCTACTAACTAACTATAGGTCTTAGTTGAATCATTTAACCAATATAGACTTTAGTCAGCTTGGGTTTAATGAGATCTATAGACGTTCTTAAAACTTCTATGATACTAGATGATGGAATTTGCTATAGTTGGACTAGCGAGGTGGCTTAGCAGTTAAGGTGTTTGCCTGCAAAGCCTAAGGATCTGAGTTTGATTGCCCAGTACTCACCTAAAGCCATATGCACAGGGTGGCATATGTGTATGAAGTTGGTTTGCAGTGGCTAGGGACTCTGGCATGTCCATTCTCTCTCTGCCTCTTTCTCACTCTCATAAATAAATAAATAAATAAAATATTGAAAAAAATTGCTATAATTTGGGTCTGATGTGTCCCCCCCCCCACCAGTGACCCGCATGTTAAAGTCTTGGAACCCTGTTTGGTGCTGTTGGGAGGAGGGGGAAAGTTTAAGAGCTAGGTCCTTAAAGGGAGGTCTTCAGGTCATTGAGGGCATGACCTGGAAGGAGGTAGTGGGCTACCGAGATCCTCCTCCTCATTCTCTTTTCTCTCTGGTAATGATCTATGAAGGGCTTTGTTTCAACACTATAGAACTAATCAATCCTGGACTGAAAGCTCCCAAAACTATGAGCCAAATGAGCCTTTTTTTCTTTATAAATTGATGAATTTTCCATGCTGAGAGCAAGCTGAATAACTCAAGAGTTTAGACAGCTACTGTCATACAAGAATGCTTTCCCTCTCTCCCTGCGGGTGCTCATTTCTCTCCTCTCCCTTGAGTATGATTCAGGCAGTGCAAGAACCATGTTGATTCATTGAGCAAATGTTGTGATTTAAAGAATTTTCAGAAAGATTAGAAAGTACCATGGATAGAAATTTTTTTTCCCCCTCCGGAGGACTCTAGAAGCCTGGAGCTAACATGTAGCTCTGACAGTGTGACAATCACAACATGACCACATGATCTAGGATGGAACAGAAAGTCCCAACTGTATCCGGGTTTACAGAGGTGAACATCAATCCCAGGGATGACGAAGTCACATCCAGTTCTACCCAGGGGACTCCTTTTCTTATATGAAGGACTTCATGAACATGGAATCACTGAAAATGTTCCCAGTAACTTTCAGCTTTATGCTAGGTGTTGAAGGACAAAACTAGGCAATGGTTGTGCCAAGGGCTTCCTTCCAGTATGTGTCGCATCACCTTGCTGATTTCTTTACTAAGACTGTTGATCCTCTTGGCAGCTGTAGAGGTGTCCCAGAGTGAGTGGGCTCAGAAGGACTGGCAGACACTAACCCAACATTGTGATACAGGATCCTGTGTATTTTCTATTTCTTTTTTTTTAAATCTCGCTAAGGAAGTCTGTATGGGCACTATTAATTATTAATTTATTATTATTATTTTTAAAATTTACATATATAAGTTTTTTACCTACGTTATAGTCTTATATCCTCTCACACCCCCGGTCCCCACTTCCCTGGGGGACCTCCAGGCATCCCGGTCTACTGGTAGGAATATTCTAATACTCCACTACGTAGAAGTGTGTAAAATAAGCTGATGATCATGAAATAGCTTTTTGAGGATGGAATTGAGCAACGGAGTATGAATAGTATTAAGTGATTGTTTTTGAGAGCTGTGGTAAAGGGTGACTCATCTCTGCCCTCCCACGGAGACTGTCTCCAAGGACTACAGTTTTAGATCTCTTGGATGCTAGAATCATTTTGGCCTTTCTTTCACTTTGTATACACAAAATGTCTTCTTTGCTGCCTGTGCACTGTTTACTGACCTCTTCTCTCCGCCAATAGGCTGACGGCTCTGTGTTACTGTGCTTTTGCTCCTATAACCCTAGGAAGTGGTCTGCATCCTACCATTACATGTTTTTAAATTTTTATTATTATTGTTTTTATCTTGAAAGAGGAGGAGACGAGAGAGAGAGAGAAAATGGGTGTGCCAGGACCTTCAGCCTGCTGCAAATGAATTACAGTTGCACGCACCCCCTTGTGCACATGCGTGACATTGCATGCTTGGATCGCTGTGAGTCTGGCTATGTGGGATCTGGAGATTTGAACATGAGTTCTTGGGCTTTGCAGGCAAGCATCTTAACCACTAAGCCATCTCTCCAGCCCCTATTATGTGTTTTAAATGACATTATTATCCTTGCCAATGATTTTACCTTTTTTTTTTTTCCAAATTACAAAGTACATCTAATACCTTGGTATCTGCAAAGTCATTTTCCAAATAATCATAAGGAAAAACAGGAGACTATGTACTGGGATATTTTATCTCTAGTCCAAGTTAAATGCTCTGAAAATTTTAAGTAAAATCAAGTCAGCTACTTTAAGTTGTGAAGTGCAAAAATAACACACTTTTAAATGCTTTATTTTCTAATCTTAAGTTTAGAAACATAAATTTAGAAATAAAAAAGACATAAACTTTATATTTTATTTTATTTTTAGATAAGAACAGCTTAAAGAAAACAACCAAGGGTTTTCCCACAAATGCGCTATTAGTAGTTACTTACATCTTTGTAAGTTCTGTGTACTTGATGAAAACTCTGTCTGGAAGACTGTGGATTTTGTTTTTTTTAAGAGACCTAAAAATAACATGCAAAACAGATGTCAGTGTGGAGTCTTCCTCTTTTCTCTGAGACAGACTTTCTCTATGCACAGCACTGTGAGCTCAGCCTGAGCCTCACTTGCAACCCTTCTGCCTCAGCCTCTCCAGTGCTAAGATTGTAAGCATGTCTCACCATACACAATGTCTCTGTGAACTTCAATTTTTTTAAAAAAATATTTATTTGGAGAGATAGAGACAGAGAGACAGAGAGAGGGAGAGAATGGATACGCCAGGGCCTCTTGCCACTGCAAATGACTCCAGGTTCATGTGCCACTTTTTTTTTTGCATCTGGCCTTACTTGGGAATTGAACACAAGCACTTTTAACCTATGGAGTCATCTTCCTAACCTTCTTTATGTATTTATTTGAGAGAGAGAGAGAGAGAGAGAGAGGCAGTTATAGAGAGAATGAGTGCACCAGAGCCTCTAGCCACTGCGCACGGACTTCAGAAGCTTGTATATCTGGCTTTACGTGGGTACTGGGAAATAAAACCTGGGTCCTGAGGCTTCGCAGGCAAGCAACTTAACTGCTAAGCCACCTCTCCAGCCCCCATTATGGATTTTTTTTATAGCCAACCAGACATTTCACTAGAAGCTGCTCGCCTAAGGGAATATTTGAAGACAGTACATGCTACTCAATACATATTTGATCACGGCAGTCATTAAGCACTGTCAATGGGAAAATAAAAAGTGTTTTGTTTTTTTTTAAATAAGGCATTCGGAGAAATGTGATGAGATGCGTGAGGTGTAGCATGACACACTGCTTGAGAGGAAGCATTTTAAATCAGTGGAACAGGTACATGTGAAAATGAGGATAAAATATAGTACAGCAAACATTTCCACCAGAAGTACAGTAACCGATGGTCACTATTAGTGACGATCACACACTGCACATAAGTGCGTGTGCTGTACTTTCCTGTTACTAGTAACAGTCTTTGCTTACTCCAGCATCACCACTAACACACGAGTACTGGCCGTGCCCAGGGCATTAGGGTAACTCCAACATCAATAGTCAATGAAAAGCTTCAAGCCCCCGGCATAATCTTTTGGTACCATCATTGGATATATGGTTTATTTGCAAGTATTGGACAAGTTTAACTGGTTAGTGTAAAAAAAATAGAAAATGTTTACATGCTTAATTTTTTTTATCTTAGTCTCTAGATAAATTAACAAAACACAGTAACAGGTAAAACCAAGACAGCCAAAGATCCTAACCAACTTGGGCATGCCCAAATGATGATATGATTGCAAATCCCTGAGACTCAAAGTTTTTTGGCAAAGTTCAAAAAAAAAAAAAAGCTATGTGATTTAGCACAGCTAAATTATGGCTCTTTGATATTTTCACAGTCTTAGATGAATTATTGACATTACAAATGAGGTGTGTATTTCCCTTTCTTTTAAAAAATTTTTATTTAATTGCAAGAAGAAAGAGAGAGAGAGACAGAGACAGAGAAAGAGAGAATGGGTACACCAGGGCCTCCAGCTGCTGCAAATGAACTCCAGATGCATGAGCCACTTTGTATCTGGCTTTATGTGGGTACTGGGGAATTGAACTGAGGTCATTAGACAGGCAAGTGCCTTAACTGCTGAACCATCACTCTAGCCCCGTATGTTTCCTTTTAATAGGTAGCATATACACATTAATAATATTATACATATCAGAAAGTAGTTGTAAATTCCTCCAGGCCACAGATGTTTGTGACTTAAATGTTACCTAGGCTACTCTGAGGGACAGTATTTAAAACATATTTTCTCTATAAGAAAACATGTCAACCTCTCTGATGACTGGCTTCTGTATTGTAGTACTTATTATTACATCACCATGGGGGTTCTTTTCTTCTTGTGGTTTTCATGTGACTTTAGGGACAAAGACCATTGTACTTACAGTAATGTCACATTGCTGGAAACTTCTGGCACAGATCTCAAGTCAGCCTTTATGCATTCCAGTTCAGTTTCTTTGCAGTAACAGTGTTGGGGGTACTGGTCGAGAACTAATGATAGAGTGAGGAAAATTTGATCAGATTAGATATATGTATCTAGTTATGACTTTATAACAATTGACACTGCCTTCTTTTCATCAAATGTGCAAAATGTACATCTAGTAGTAGACTTATTTAGCCTATAACAAAGACAAAAAAGAACTCTCTCCTAATCAAGTACAGAGCAATGAAGTGTTCCTCTCACTTCTAGCTTCCAGCAGGGATCTCAGAGGCATCTAACAGATGAGTAGAAAGAAACCACAGGCAGATATAAGTAGCACAAAATCATATGGCAAAGTAAGATTCAGTTATTTTTAATGAAATACCATAGTATGATTGAGTAAATCTTTTTTAATATTTTTTAACATTTTAATTGACATTTTCATACACATAAATATTGTATTTTATCATAATCCCCTCCCATTATTTTCTTTTGCAATCCCCCACTTTTTTGCCTTCTTAATGGCAGTGATTGGATCAACTGAGTTCAATACCACAAAGTAGTTGCCAAATAAATGCTTATTGATTTAAATTTAAGTAATTTTACCTTTTTAGAATTAGTGCTATGAGGAACTAGATGTGGATCCTGCCACAGCCACCGTCAGGCCTCACTGAAATCAACCTAGTCATATGTCCTTTAAAATACTTTATTTATTTATTTATTTATTTATTTGTAAGCAAAGAAAGAGGGAGTGAGGGAGAGTGGGTACACTAGTGTTTCTAGCCACTGAAAATGAGCTCCAGATGCATGTGCCACTTTATACATCTGGCTTTATGTGGGCACTGGGGAACTGAACCTGGATCATTAGGCTTTATAGGCAAGTGCCTTAACTTAACCATCTCTCTAGCCCCGGATATCTTTTTAATTTGTTTTTTTTTTTTTTTCCTTACCATGAAGTTGGGAGTAGAAATTAAAAGTTGTAAAGAAGCTATACAGCTGAGAAAACCAAGATCCATCTACGTGAAACATTTGGAATCATGCAGTATGCTTCAGAATTTATTCCGGAGGAACTTAAAGAATTGTTAATACTGTGACATATAAAAGAGTGAGAAAAAAAAAAAAAAGAGTGAGAAAACTATGGAGGAAAAAAAAAAGGTCAAGCCAGTTCATGGGGCAACCACAGCATGTGTTCATATGTGTGTGGGATGAAAGACAGAATAACTGACAGAGGAGTGTGGAATGGGAAGAGAATATGTTTAGACTCTGATTTCTACACTGATCTGATGGATATTTGATTTTGTGCCATTAAGAAAGTTTCTTTTGGCTGGACGAGATGGCTTAGCAGTTAAGGAGCTTGCCTGCAAAGCTTAAGAACTCATGTTCAAATCTCCATGTCCCATGTAAGCCAGACACCATGATACTAGCATGCAATGTCGCACATGCACACAAGGGGGCGCACATGACTGCGATTCATTTGTAGCAGCTGAAGGCCCTGGCCGTGGCCATTCTCTCTCTCAAAATAAACAAACAAATCAATAGAAAGAAAATGTGTATTTTTGATTTTGTGTTATTTTTAACTAGTGAGCACTTTTTGTAGTGAGGACTTTTGAGACAGGGTCTTG
This sequence comes from Dipus sagitta, assembly GCA_036346955.1. NCBI lineage: Eukaryota > Metazoa > Chordata > Mammalia > Rodentia > Dipodidae > Dipus > Dipus sagitta. Next base: position 13,795,150 of record CM070775.1, on the reverse strand, counting down.
CTGTTTAGCACGCGGCTTTCTGCCTTGGCTTCTTGGGTTCTGGCATTACATACATGTGCCACCACACTCAGCCTATTAGTATTTACCTGAATGCGATTGTGGGTTATTTACAGTTGTCCTGTTTCTTTCACATCCCTTTAAGATAGATGTTATATTAGAGCGAATTTTGCTGACTTGCAAAGCTATAGAAGCTATTACTGAGTCCTCACTTAATGCTGAAGATGCTCTTAGTGCATAAAGTTTTGGAAAATATTTTATGTTGTCTATAGATATATGCTGATGGTCTCAACACATTAAAGATACTGTTAATATGTTACATCAGTGTGTACTGACACTGAGAATTTTACGTTCACATTAGTAGATTGAAAACTGTGGCCAGAATCTACTTGCCAATCAAAAAGAGTTTCACAGCCGGGCGCGGTGGTGCAAGCCTTTAATCCCAGCACTCAGGAGGCAGAGGTAGGAGGATTGACATGAGTTCAAGGCCACCTTGAGACTACATAGTGAATTCCAGGTCAGCCTGAGCTAGAGGGAGACCCTACCTTGAAAAATCAAAACAAAACAAACAAACAAACAAAAAAGTTTCATATGGTAGTGCTGCTTAAAGCAAAAAGGTGGGCCTAATTCTTTACTTTCCCTTTTCTGCAAGCCAATAATGATCTCAAGTGCTGTGGATTATATTCTGGAAGGCCTCCTGTACCATTCCCTACCTCACTCTCCTGTGGTGGTGTGAATGTGAAACGTCCCCTGCGGCCTCATGTCATCCTCCATTTCCAGCTTGTGGAGTCTCTGAGAGGTGGAGCCCTGCTGGAGGAGGGATGTCACGGGGGCAGACCTCGAGGTTCATCAGACCTGCCCTCCTGTACTATTGCTCAGCTCATTTGACAAGGTGTGACGCCCAGTGTCTGCTCTGCCATGCTTTCCCTCACGTGACGAAACAAACGTCCCTTCAAGGCTGTAAGCTGAAATAAACCCTTGGTTCCCATAAGCTGTCTCTGCTCAGGAGCTTTGTCCCAGCAACAAGAAAGTAACCGTTACATCTCTCCAAGGATGCTTAGTGTTTCTCTGGAGCACTGAAACAGACATTATAATCAACATTCCCTTCATTCTTTCTGCTCAGTCAGCACCGCTGACAGTTTTCCCCAGAACACTCTGTGTTGTGGGGCTGTCCTATATGTGGTAGGAAGCTCATCTGTGCCTGGCCCGTACCCTCTATGGGCTGGCAGCAAACCATTCTGCTCTAGCTGTGACATCTAAAAACGTCCACAGTCATCTCCAGGTACAGTGGCCCTGGCTAAGACTCACTGCTCTAACCCACTCTCTGCATTTCTGACGGAGTACATTTCTAATCATGTGCTCGTCCTCTTTTAAGGCAAAGGGAAGACCCAACCCAGTGCAAACTAACAGAAAACCCCAAACAATCTGGTAGTTGCCCAATGGGTACAGCAGTGAGCTCCAGTGGGGAGTGTCAGGAAGAGAATATTAGAACTTCCAGTTATGCTCATTGTTAAACTTATCCTTTTAAATAAATTTAAAAAAAAACACCTTTTTTTTTTTTTTTTTTTTTTTGAGACAGGGTTTCATTTTGTGGCCAAGGTTGTCCTCAAAGTCACACTCCTCTTGCCTTCAATTCCTGATCACAGATGAGTGTCATCACATCTGGCTTAACTTCTAATTTTATACATTATAAACTTAACATATAACTGAGCAGGTGATTGAGTTATAAACTGGTGTTATGAAGTGCACATTCCAGTATTCCCTGTGTGCCTGATGTGATGGGGATTAGGAGGCTGTTGGGGACGTTTCATACTCAAGCCAGCACAGGAGACTAAGGTAGGGAAGGGTATTTTCAGAATCCACAGAACCTGGGATCATAACGGCTTTCAGGAGAGCGAAAGTGGAGAGTTAGGCCCACGGTTTTGCTTCAGGCAGCACACCCAGAATTACCACGTAGAATCCTTCCATTGGCCAGTTTTTAATTAGTTTCAGGACACTCATGGATACCCAAATTCATACATGCCCAAGTCCCTTCTGTAAAATGGTGCAGCATTTGCACAGAATCTACATGTTTCCTCCTATATTCTTTATGTTTAGGTGATTTTAACATGCAAGATAATAAAAATACTATGCCAATAGTGATTATACTATTTATATATTTATCTGCCATTACTGTAGTATGATTAATATATAATATACACTGAGGACGAATGACTAGCAAAAGCCTGCACAAATTTAGCACAGATGAAATTAGAAAATATCTTTGATTTGTCGTCTGCTGGTACCACAGTTGTAGAACCCCTGGAAATGGAGGGCTGACTGTATACTCTCATGCACATAGCATATACATACCTTTATATGCATACATGCTAATATGTATGAAATTGTATGTTATCTTTATACTCACACGTACACACACGTAGCTGAATCCAGTTCTATATGTGATAGAGGCCAATCTCCACGGTGCGTGCCTCCAACCCGTTAAGGGCTGGCTGTAGCCTTCTAGTGGCAGCTCTTCCTTACCTCATGTTGGCAGAACCTCAGCGCAGCTGGGCAAAGGTGGCGCAGCTGGGCACTGGGTCTTGCCAACTTTGCTTTCCTGACTCTATTGTTACCACGTCTCCCTTCCCCAAGGACTCTCAAGTCCACCTCAGTGGCATCTACCTGGGGCATCTTTTCTCATCTCTGGCAGAGCTATGGTGTATTCCCATGACCCCTGTGTGAGGCATTGACTCATCAAGACTTCCGTAAGCATACACTGGTTCTGCTACGCGTGACCTATTTGTGAGTTGGGAACCCACTTGAGTCATCTTTGTAGTCTCAGTGCCTAACACAGGGTCTCAGAAGTAGTGTGAACTCAAAGGAAATCAGACCTTACCATCTGTCATAATCATTCATTGCTTACACATTCCTGCAACCATAGGTTAGCACAAGAAATGACTGTGAACAGAGATGCACATGCTCTTCCATCTTTTCATTGAACAGAAACTGAACTTCTGAAGGGAATTAATGCACCACAGCAGTCCCCCCTTATCCACAAGGGATGTGCTCAAAGATTACCAGGGGATTCTTAAAACAACAGATAATACCAAACCCTGCACAGAATTATTTTTCCTACACATAAGTACCATGATAACGTTTGATTTGTAAGTCAGGCCAATGGGATTAACAGTCACTAATAATATAGTAGAAGAAAATTATAACCACATACCATCATAAGCACGATGTGACCGTGGTCTGTCTCAGACTCTCAAAACGTTATTATACTGAGCAATATCCCCAACTCCTCAAGATAGTCATTTAAACTTTGGGGACTGCAGTTGACTGCAAAGTCATCGAGATTGCTGGCGGTGAAACCACAGATAAGAGGGGACCACTGTTCTCACATAAACCCACGCGCCACAAAGCTGATACTGTCCTTGAACCCATACCACTTACAGCACTCCTGTGTGAGTGTCACATTATTAACATTTCCATGGACTGTGCCAAATATGGTCGCCCATCCACTAGTGTCACCTGCGAAATGGTGATTGATATGTAAGTTAGTCTAGAAATCAGGTACCATGCTACAAAACAAAAGTCTAAAAATTTAATGAAATTAAATGCGAAAAAATTTCAGGCTATAGAATCACTGATATTTTAAGCACGTAGATAGCAATGGAGAGTTAGGTAGACATAGGCGGGGCTTCCTTTTTGATACGCATATTTCAAATGTGTGTTTCATAAAATATACAATGTAGATCTTATTTTACATAACTATGGAAAATATTATTAATTTCTAATACTAACATTTTGAACATTTGACCTGAATTTTGAGGGCCTCAGAAGAATATTTACTCTGAATTTTGTTTTTGTCATGTTCATAATACTTCATAAGAACATGGAAATAACTTGATTGATAGATATAACTGGTTCTTATAAAATTAAAATCACTTGACAGGTTTTGTTTTGTTTTGGTGCTGGGGACAGAACCCCAAAGCATGTGCTCTTACCACTTGGGGACATGTGGTCTTTTAAAATAAAACTAAAACTCAAGGTGCTCTTTGTTAAAGGGTGTTGAATCCTACTGAGAGAAATCGTATTTCCTCAGTTTATCATATATTAGTGTCAATGTCAATGTATCGTATGACAATTTGTCATCTGTTAATATGGTCTACTTTTTTGCTGTTCCCTTTTTTGTGATAAAATCATATGTACACATGCATATGTACATATATATATAATTAAAAGAAGGAATTCAAATTTTGAAGCATCATTTACTTTGAGTAGATGCTGTAGAAATAAGATTTGCATTATGGTATATGATACCAAAGTTCACAAAAATTGAAAGTTAAAGTTTAGACTTAAGTAATTGTCCATGGGCTCTTTGGTCCCTGTCATCTTTAATTTATTGCTACTCCTCCTTAATATCTTCATGATACTCTGATGCCTTTGATCACATCATAAGCTGCTCCACATGCATCATTCCAAGTAGGTTCATATCACCCTTGTGAGATACAAGAACGTTTGTGGTTCCCTGATTCCCAAGTAACCAAGAGGAAATCTCTTTGTGTGACACAATTGTCTATTGCCCTGCAGAGAGCTGTTCCTGAAACTGGGCACTGATTGAATGCCTAACTATGTACTCTGCTGCCCTAGGTTTGGGTGATAACACAACAAAGAAGATGCAGGCCTCTTTTCAGGGTGTTCATGACTAGGAGGAGAAGCACAGTGGAAAGGTAACACACGATTCTAAGTGGTTGTAGGTATGCCCAGGTGCTGGGGCAAGAGGAGGAATCATGCCAGACCTTCACTGGAGACGGTGCTTCTGTGTGGCCAGGGAGACCTACCTGGAGAAGGGACACCTGAACTGAGGTGTTCTTTTTTCTTTTTTGAGGTGTTAGGGGTTTTATTAATGCCTCACACCTGCCAAGCAAGCACTCTACCACTGAGCTATAGCCCCAGCTTCTGGACTGAGCCTTAAAGGATAAACAGAAGGGACTCATGGGGGAGGTGGCTGAAATCGTCTCCACCTAAAGGAACGTGCTGAGAGCTCAGGGACAAGAGAGCAGTCTGCGGACAGCTGCTGGCCATGCCAGGGCTCGGCGGCCCCCTCACATTGCAAGGTGGCCAGTGCTGAGGTGGGTGGAGCAGGTTCAGAAAGTCTCCGAGTAACTTGACCTGCCAGCCTCTCCAGTATCAGTTCTCTTTATAGAAAAGTAGGAGAGGTGGATTAGACAGGATCTATGGTCCCAGTCCGTATAAAGCCCTGAACTTGACCTTAAGGCCTTGTGTAAACTCTGCTTCCTCCTTCACGCTTTGTGTGCTTGCTGTCTCTGCTCAAGCCCCTCTGCCTTGTCTAGCTCGTGACCACGGAGTCTGGCTTGATTCAGCCTCAGAGCCTTTGACCTTGCTGTTCCTTTTGCCTGAAATTCTACAAATCCTACATTTCTTCCTATCTACCTACCTCCTTCTTCCCTCTCCCTCCCTCCCTCCCTCCCTCCTTCCTTTCCTTCCTGCCTCCCTCCTTTCCTTCCTTCCTCTCTCTCTTCTTTCCTTCCTGCCTCCCTCCTTTCCTTTCTGCCTCCCTCCTTTCCTTCCTGTCTCTCTCCTTTCCTTTCTTCCTCTCTCCTTTCCTTCCTGTCTCTCTCCTTTCCTTCCTTCCTCCCTCCTTTCCTTCCTGCCTCTCTCCTTTCCTTCCTCCCTCCCTCCTTTCCTTCCTGCCTCCCTCCTTTCCTTCCTGCCTCCCTCCTTTCCTTTCTGCCTCCCTCCTTTCCTTCCTGTCTCTCTCCTTTCCTTTCTTCCTCTCTCCTTTCCTTCCTGTCTCTCTCCTTTCCTTCCTTTACCTCCTCCTTCCTTCCTGCCTCTCCCTTCCTCCTCCCTCCCTCCTTTCCTTCCTGCCTCCCTCCTTTCCTTCCTCCTCCTCTCTTTCCTTTCTGCCTCCCTCCTTTACTTCCTGTCTCCTCCTTCCTTTCTTCCTCCCTCCTTTCCTTCCTGCTCTCTCCTTCCTTCCTTCCTCCCTCCTTTCCTTCCTGCCTCCTCCTTTCCTTCCTGCCTCCCTCCTTTCCTTCCTGCCTCCCTTCCCTTCCTTCTTCCCTTCCTTCCTCCTCCTTTCCTTCTGCCTCCTCTTCTCCTTCTCCTTCCTTCTCCTCCCATTCCTCCTTCTTCTCCTTCCTTCCTCTCCCTCCTTTCCTTCCTGCCTTTGCCTCTTTCTCTTTTCCTTCCTTCCTTCCTCTCTTCTTTCTTTCTTTGTTCTTTATTTCTCTTCCTCTCTCTTTCCCTTACTCCCTTCCTTTCTTCCTCCCTTCCCTTGTCTTATTTTGTTCTTAATTCAAATATTACCATCTTAAAAAAAATGTTTCCTTTAATTGTATCAAAGTCCTCTTCCAAGTCACTTTCAACCTCTTTGTTTATTTTTTAAGCCCATGGGACTTATCACTCTCTGGATGTGATCAATCTGTTTATGTACAGGTCGTGTTTTCTTTGTTCATATTGACCTTGTGAACTCCACAAGGTTATGGTCCTTGTTTTCCTTGGGCCTACTGAATCTCAGTGATTTGGAGGGTCCTGGCACACAGTTGGCACTTCCTCTCAGTCATGTCTTTCTCTAGGGAAGCCTAGTGAGGCTTTATGGACATTCTTGCAGCTGAGCCAAGTCAGCAGCCACTGGGAGGTAGTCAGAAGAAGCACCTTACGATTAAAATAGGAGACCCCAAGCAGATTTAGAGTATAATTTCAATTTTTACAGAATGCTCTTCTGATTTGAGCATGCTCTCTACCTGAAAATTCAGGTCATTACCACAAATGCACTGGGCGGTGATGACTGACAAGGAAGAGGGGTTTTCTAGAGAACACCGGATCGCAGCTTCCGGTCAACTCCTATCGCTCACAGCTGACCCATAACTCGGGGGCGGGCATGCAGGGAGGCAGGCGACGTGAAGCCGGGTGGGGGACTCACCGCAGTTGCGCTCGTCGGCCCCATTGCCACAGTCGTCCACACCATCGCAGTGAAAAGCTCGGGGCAGGCACTTGGTGAGATTCCCACACGGAAAGTACCCCTTGGGGCACAGGGCAGTGGCCATATTGCCTTCAGTCAGTGCAAAACCTACATGAAGGTGGAGAGGGGTGGGGAGACACAAAAAGAACTCTTACATGAAAGATACCAAGTGTGGCTGTGGCTAAGCCCCGTCTGTTTTGTCCCATTTAATGTTATATAAAAAATAAACCCATGAGTTGAGTGTTCTAGTGCTATTCTTAGTGCCCCAGTCCCCAAAATGACATTTTAAGTGTCTACGATTAGACCGAGTGTCAGTTATACCAAGGAAGGGATGAAGGTTCATGTTGAATTTTCCTTTCAGGAAGGTAATTGTAAGGAAAGCCGAATGCATTAGCATACTTTTGCAAGAAGTCATGACATTGCCCACACTTGGAAACAGGTAAAGCCGTGATTAAGTAGGCTCAAAAGGATGTATTTATTCCATCATTAATTTTTTTTTTACAAGAAGGATTTGTGGTAACTTACAATAAAAAAAAAATACATGCTAAAGGACCATTTAAGAATAGATAGTACACTCGATCTTAGCCCAAAGGCTGAGAAGTGATATAAAGGACTATTTAAACACGAGTTCACGAGTAATCATTAAAACAAGTGGTGGTAATACTAAGCAACGGAGTCTCATAGACTGAATGCACCGTGTACCAGCGCCTCACCCAGCACCCGTCTCAGCTAACCTTTCCCCTCACCTGGAGTGCTAGTGGTACTCTTCTTTATATTTTGGGATAAGGGAAGCTAAGGGTCTTGCCTGTCGCCACCTAGAAACTAACTCAGGGAAGGGCTGATTTGGTCTCTGGCCCCAGAAGTCCACTGTGCCATTAGGGTCTGGAATCTGCATTTCAAAGAGCCTTAGTCACTTACGTAGAAAAATAAATCATAGGCTCCTAGCTCAGGGCACATGAGGTATGAGGAATGAGAGTTGAACAAGGGTCTGGTTGAATAGAGAGATATAGAAAGGAAATGCAGTGAACATTTGCAAAGTACAATATTGGTAAATATGGGTAAAGACATTGCAGACATTTAGGGGGAAGACATTCTTTCAGTTTTGAGAGTACTTTGCAGATAATAAAAAGATGGAGCCTGGCATGGTGGCGCACATCTTTTAATCCCAACACTCAGGAGGCAGAGGTAGGAGGATCGCTATGAGTTCGAAGCCATCCTGGGACTACTACACAGTGAATTCCAGGTCAGCCTCTGCTAGACTGAGATCCTACCTTGAAAACCCCCATCAAAGGAAAAATAATAAAAATTTTAAAGTTGGGTACTTTAGAAATGGATGAATAAAATTATAGAAGTCTTGAACTTTTTAAGAAAGGGGGTGGGGTTGAGACTTCACAGAGTTTGACTGAGGAGCAGGTCGATGAGGCAATAGCTACAGTTTATTGTTGAAGGCATGGAGAGAGGTATTGCCATGGCAGTCATGACCCGGAACTGGTTTCGGATGGTGGATAGAACGATGTTTTTCAGTACAGTGGTAGAATAGGGAACAAATCTTCCTGAGCATGGCCTCCTTTGTGCTGGCTATTTCCCAATTATGCTGTTGAATTCTAGTGACAGCCCTGTTGATTTGTGTTACTATCTCTATGTAAAAACAAGGATGTGAAGATGCTTGTAATCTGGTTCTGAGAAAATGCCCTCCATTGTGGGGTGCAGCTAGAGGTCTTCCTCTCTACCTTTTTGGAGCCTTGTTTTTTAAAGCTAATTTTTTTATTAAGTTGAAACTTTGTAGAGTTACCTCAAGTACTGGTAGCATCATCCCCCCTCCTCCCTTCCTCCACTCCACTGAGGGACCCCCTTAGTGGGATTACTGGTATCCACCACGGAATTGTGGGAGACTTGTTATTGACAGATGATACATTTGTTGAAAGACAGGAGTTGGAGCAGGACCAAAGCTGCTAAGCTTTCAATGACATCACTTGAGAGGATGGGTGGCCATATGAGTGTCAGGCTTTTAGTCCCGAGGACCCTGGAGACCCAGCAGGTGCATAAAAGTGGGGCAGCTGTCCCTCCTGAGGGGCAACTGTTGTCATGGCGTACTCTCTGAGGGTCTCTGGAAGTCTCCTGATTGAGGTCGCTGACCCACAGTACAACCCAAAGACACCTTTGAGAAAAACCCACTGTTTTTTATTGTCACGAAAGGAAAATATTTCCTCCATGCCTGCTGCAGTGGTGGGTGGGATTTACAGACAGCAACTAGACATAAGTCCAGCTCAGCCTGTGTCTATTTTAGGAAGGTTTGCTTTGCTGCATGGCTCTTAGGACTGGTTTATTATCCCTGTTCCCCCTGGAGAGGCATAGTGAGTCAGAGATCTTAGTACCTCTTCACTTTTTTGTTTGCAAAGATTTCTACAGAAGGCAGACTTATAAAAACTGGCTATCTGTATTAGTCAGCCCTCTCTAGAGGAATGGAACTGATAATATATATAACTACTAGATGGCTTACTCAGGATACATGCTGGGCATCCAACAATAGCTGTCTATAGGCAGGAGAGTTGGAGAACCAAGTATCTGTTCAATCCAGAAGGCTGGGCACCTCAGCAGTCCCAACCTGCCACTAAAGGCCTGGAGGATTCCTGAAGAGCCTCTGGTCATCAGTCCATGTTATCACACTGATGAGGCTGGGTTCCATTGTCCATGAAGGACAGCATCTATAGTGTAGATGCAGGAACCAGCAGAGAGCATGGGCAGCCAGGCAAAAGCCTTGCGTTACCCTGGGCTTCTTGGTTTGTAGTCTTCCAATGGAAGGGCCGTCCTCTCTGGAGGAAGGTCTTCCTCCCTCCATCAATCCTTCCTGGAAACACCCTCACAGACATACCCAAGAGACATGTCTCTTACTTGATTCCTAGTCTTATCAAGCAGACAACAGAACTGAACTGTCACACCCTTCTCTTATGCTTGGAACATGAATTAGAGCCCAAGAAGTGAATTTGAAAGTTTATTTTATTTTATATTTTATTTATTGATTTGAAAACATAGAGAGAGGATAGAGAGAAGATAGAGAGAATGGGTGTGCCAGGGCCACCAGCCACTGCAAATGAACTTCAGACGCGTGCACCATTTTGTACATCTAGTTTGACGTGGGTACTGAGGGATTGAATCTGAGTCCTTTGGCTTTGCAGGCAAGTGCCATAACCACTAAGCCATCTCTGCAGTACTGACAGTTTTTTAACGCATCTTTTTACATGTTTACTTATTAGCATATATTAATTACACATTTTCACTATGACATTTCTCATACATGCAAACAATAAATTTCAATTATATCACCCCATTACTTTTCTCATTCCCCTTCTCTTCCACTGACCCCCTTCCTCTGCCCAGTTTGCCCCTTTTCTACTTTCATATCATATCATATCTATTTATTTATTCATGTATGTATTTGTGTATGAGGGAGAAGAGATTGAAAGAGGCAGATACATATAGAGAGAATGTGCACACCAGAGCCTCTAGCCACCACAAAAGAATTTCAGATGCATGTGCTACCTTGTGCATCTAGCTTACATGGGTCCTGGGGAATCAAATCTGGGTCCTTAGGCTTTGCAGTCAAGTACCTTAACCACTAAACCATCTCTCCAGCCTCATACTTTCATATCTTTTTTTTTTAGCGGGGAGGGAGTGACCCATTGAGTTTCATTAGGGTTACTTAGAATCATGAGTGAAAGTTTGTTTACAGAAGCATGGAAAACTTATCACGTGGATACACCACTGAAGAAAACGTCTCTTGACCCTAGGAATTGCATAAAAGGGAAGGTGCATGTCTTCATGAGCCCCTCCTTCTTCCACGACAGCATGTTAGTGAGCCCAGCCTTGTGAAGATCTTGTGCAGGTTAATCACAGCTATCGTGAGTTCCAGAGCGCAACATCCATGTCATGTCCAGAGGTCAACATTCCATGCCACTCCCTCACCTTTCTCTGGCTCTTACTTTCTTTTTCTTTTTCTGTCATCTTCCCTGAGCCTTGGAGGGAGTGACATAAATGTCTCAGTATTCAACCTTTATGAATTCTCAGCACTTTGATCAATTACGATTCTCTGCAGTTAACCACCAGCCACTGGTCAAAGAAGTTCCTCTGACCAAAGCTGACCACAGCACTGATCTATGGACATACGCACAGTCACCGAGAAAGCACTTTAATGAGAACATCTTACCCACTTAGTCAAACAGCAGCAGCAGCTTCTGCACTAGGGCCCACGACATCCCCATCCAAGAGCTTCTGACCTGGTTTCCAGGACAAGATGTGAATTTCCTCTTGTGCAACGGGGCCTCTGATCTAATCCGCAAGTGCTTGGTTACTCCCGCAGCAGACTTGCCACTATTGCACCAGTGGGTACATTGTGCCTGGACACTTGGTAGTTTTTTTTTATCCCAGAGTCCACTAGTGAACAAGACTGCTGACGAAGAAGAAGTGGCTCTCATAGCACTTTCTGGAACTCTGAGGGACACCCACCAGTGAGAAAGCAGCCACTCCAGCTCTGGCTTGGTTTCTCTATGTCCCACAGCCGGGGTGCATGGTGTGTCTTACTATCCGGTTATGGCGGGCAACCAAGTGCACTGCCGATACCTGTACCTCAGGGGCTCCCCTAACCAACAACTCACAGGGAGGGAGCCCTGTCTCTGGCACTGGAATTTTTAATTCAATAACCTAGGGCTAGGGAAGCAGCTTTGTTCACCCACACAAGACGCTTCTGTTCATAGTCATTAAAAAAAATTATGTGTGGTTGTATCTGTGCATGTATATGATGTGTGTGTGTGTGTATATGGTGTGTGTACATGTGTGTATATGATGTGTGTGTGTACGCATAAATGCAACAGTGCATGTGCGAAGGTCCAAGAAAAACCTCAGGGTCTTTGTCCTCTCCTTCCACTTTGCTTGAGATATGTCTTTTCTTGCTGTTTTTTTTTTTTTCTACTGCATGCACACCAGTCTAACTGGCACATGATCTTCTGTATCCTCATGGCTCTGTTCCCCCATTGCTACAGGTACATCGTGATTACACATGCCTATGCCACGTTGTGTGATGTGATGTGAGTGATGGAGAATGGAACTCAGGCTGGCCAGCTTGCAAGCAAGCACCTTTAACCACGAAACCATTTCTCTAGGTCCCAAATTATTAGTATTATTTGTTGGTTTTTCAAGGTAGGGTCTTGCTCTAGCCCAGGCTGACCTGGAATTCACTATGTAGTCTCAGGGTGGCCTTGAGTTCATGGAGATTCTCCTACCTCTGCCTCCCCAGTGCCGGCATTAAAGGAACACACCACTGTGCCTGGCTTAATTTATTTTTTGATTAGTTTACTAAGAAGTATTTTTATAGGTCAGAGGAGATGGCGCATGGTGAAGTGCTTGCCAAACAAGTATGAAGACCCTTGGAGCCCATGCGTGCCTGTGACTTGTTCCTATAATCCCAGCACTGGGGAGGCAGAGACAGGAGGGTCCAAGGGTTTACTGACTAGATACTCTAGATGAATCAGTGAGTTGTAGGCTTAGTGAGAGACAGTGTCTCAAAAAAATAAGGTGGGGCTGGAGAGATGGCTTAGCTGTTAAGGTGCTTGCTTGCAAAGCCTAAGGACCCAGGTTCGGTTCCCCAGTAACCATGTAAGCAAGTGCACAAGGTTTATTTTCAGTGGCTGAGGCCCTGGCATGCCAATTCTCTCTCTCTCTCTCTCAAAAATAAAAAAAAATAAAAATAAGTAAATAAATTAATTATAAACTTAGAATAAAGTGGAGAGCTATTGTGGAAGCTATCCAGTGTCATTCTCTGGCCTCCACACCCATATTCAAACATGCACACGTGTGCCCACACATGCAGAAACATGCACACTCATGTATATATGCACACCACACATACATACACAAGCAAAAATATACATTTTATATCAAGACCCAGCCTACACCCACCCACATATCCATCCACACCCACACACCCCCCTTAGGTACTACTATACACAGCCATTTGCACATCCATATGCCCACATCTACACAGACATGCACATGCCCACTGAGTGGTGCCACCCACGCTTAAGGTGGGTCTTCAATAAACCTCACCCAGGCAATCCCTCAAAGACATGCCCAGAGGCTAACCTCATCTAGATAACACCCCCCCCCCCCCCCCGTGGATGCTTAGTCCTATTAAGTTGATCATTGAAACAAACCACCACAGTACTCATTAATTTCTATGTAATCCCCATCAAAGTCCTAATAAAATTCCTCGCTGAACTAGAATATCAAGAAATAATCCAGGGCTGGAGAGATGGCTTAGCAGTTAAGTGCTTGCCTGTGAAGCCTAAGGACCCCGGTTCGAGGCTTGATTCCCCAGGGCCCACGTTAGCCAGATGCACAAGGGGGCGCACACGTCTGGAGTTCATTTGCAGTGGCTGGAAGCCCTGGCGTGCCCATTCTCTCTCTATATATATCTGCCTCTCTCTCTCTCTCTGTCACTCTCAAATAAATAAATAAAAATGAACAAAAAAAAATTAAAAAAAATACATAAAAAAGAAATAATCCAAGAATTCATAGGGAGACACAAAAGATGATGAATTACCAAAGCAATGCTGAGGGGAAAGAACACAGCTGGACGTGTCCCAATACTTGATCTCAAATTATACTGCAGAAAGTTCGTGACACACACAGCATTGTACCGGAAACCCAAGCACACATGATAGATCAATGGGACAGAATAGAAGACCCCAAAATAAGCCCATACTGCTTCTATTCATCAGTACAGAAACATGAGATTTGTAGGAAATGGATGGATCTGGAAAGAATTTATATTAAGTGAAATGACCCAAACTCAGAAAGCCCAAAACTGCATGTTCTCTCTCATAGCCAGATGCTAGCTGGCTATATCTATATGTATGTATTTAAATGGGGAGACATAGGTAAAACGTATAAAGCTAGAATGATAACTAAGAGCTGATATAAAAAGGTAATTAGGAAAGGAGTGGGGGGGGGTGAAAGGATACATGAGACATGTAAACAGAAGTGTGAGGTTAGGGGAGAGAGGGATTAGGGACAGGAGGGAGGGAGGAGAACCAACTACAACAAATTGTATTTGAAAATGCCAGAATAAATGATACCTAAAACTCAGTATGCTAACTAAGAAACAAAACAAAAACAAACAAACAAAACAAAACTGTATAACAAAAGAAATAAATGACTGCATGAATGGGTCATTGGGGAATTAAAAAGGAAAGTGCCTCTTTCAAAATCTAACCTTCCCAAAGCTGCACGCTTAGGTTCCAATGTTGATGAGGAAATATTTAGTTTCCATGCACCTCATTTATCAGTCTGCTCTGTCTTTATGAAATTTCAATAATAATTAAGAGCCCCCGCTGCATTTGGCAGATACTGAAAAAGGACCTCTGGCCTTCTGTGAGAGGGCATGTTCTGTGGTCTATGGCTCCTGGCATCCATGGGAGCGGAAAGAGACAGCTTCATTGAAACATGGGAATTAGGGAAGTGGAGAATGCCTACATCAAAGTGCTTCTGACAGCTTCTTCAGCCAAACTCAGTAGAAGGGAGGTCTCACCATGTGAAAGAAACCCTCATCGTCTGTCCTCTGTCTTTGCTCAATATCCTGGACATGTCCATGCACTCGTGTTAAAAGGACTCCGTGGTCACCTTTGGAAGCCAACTGGACTGCTGCCCGAGGGTCTGTTTGTGTTGCCCACCAGCACTTCCCTGGGCTTCCCTGGCAGCCACAGGCGAGAATGATCATTTAGGTTTACACTGTTGAGGATCCCTGGAGATACGCAAGTCCCTCTGTTTTGATTCTCTGACAGGACTACCCTGAATGGAGCTGAGGAACGTCCTCTGAGCCCTGTGTTCTGGATGGAACTCTCCCCTGGCAAATGCCAGCAATGGGGCTCCATGGTCTCAGGGCAGCACGGAGACCATCTCATAAGGTCACGGAGGAAGGCGATGGAGATGCAGAAGACTGTAGACACTGTAGAGGAAGGCGTGGTCATGTACAATAACTGGAGAAACTAGAAAATGTTCGTTCAGCATCTAGGAAATGTTACCTGAGACACTCAGCTCACTGGGTGCCTTGCTGTGTTGTCAGTCAACAAGGCGGGCACTGCCTGTCCCCTCTGGAGCTCTGGCGTGGGCATGTCTGAGCATCAACTCTGAGCATTGCCGGCGAGAAGTAAAGCCGAATTCAACTCTACTTGGCGAGTCCACCTGCTGGGAGCCACCTTATCTCTGTTTCCCAGGAGTCCCTAAAAGCCCTCCCTTGTGTGGCACATGATAGACGCATTGTTTGTAGGAAACCCAGAAGGTCTTTCTTTCTTTTAAAAGAAATATATTTTTACTTTTATTTATTTATTTGAGAGAGATAGAGAGAGAGTCAGGGCCTTCAGCTGGAACTCCAGATGCATGTGCCACCTTGTGCTTCCGTGGGTCCCGGGGAATTGAACCTGGGTCCCTTGGCTTTCCAGGTAAGTACCTTAACTGCTAAGCCATCTCTCCAGCCCCAGAAGGTCTTTCTCAAGGGTTTTCATGTTAAAGTAGTAGAGAGAAGTAGATCTCTTGACTGCTTGTCTTCTATTTGGACATCTCACACTCCATTCTTTAAGTTAGTGCTCTCTGCCTAGACGGTGTTACTTGGCCAAATCAGCCATACCACGTAGGGTAATCTCTTATGTAGGGCATCCAGGCACTTTGAATCACACACTTACCCCACCTCCTTCCCAGTTCAGATTCTTGCCTTCACTGAACCGTCCCACATATCCCGTGTCTATCACATTCTTCTGGGACAAACCACGTACTTTATGCTAATGGAAGACCCTTAGGAGAAGAATTAGAGATTTTCTTTGGAAATATGGCCCTGTCTTACTTGAGATAATTGCCTGATGATTGAGCATATATAATTGGGGAAATGATGCCTAATTTTGTGAATGGTAAATATGCTCAATTTGATTTAGATTGGAAAAAATGTAGAGGTTCAAATTGCTAGCATCATTTTTCATTAGGAATGGATTTCAGCCTTATACCACCCTTTCATGCAGGCTTCTGTAAGGGCCATACACTGAGTGGTGTGCCTTTCAAGGGCTGTACTAGATTAAAGGGAACCAGAAAGATGTCCCCAGATAGCTATGTTTTCTTGTGGACCGATAAGTAGCCTAAATTTCATACTTAAAAGGGAAGTTGCTTTAAGTGAAAACTTTGACTTCTAAGTTTTGTTTTATTGCTATTATTAGACAGAGACTCACAGACTACCTGCTGTAGCCTCCTGAGTTGTTGGACTATAAGCCTGTACCAGCATATCTGACTGTATTTTAGTATTTAAATAAATATCCATGCTTTAAGAATCTACTTTCAGGCTGGAGAGATGGCTTGGCGGTTAAGGTGCTTGCCTGCAAAGCCTAAGGGCCCATATTTGGTTCTCCAGGTCCCATGTAAGCCAGATGCACAGGGTGATGCAATGTTCAAGGTCACACATGCGTGCAAGGGCGTGCACACATCTGGTGTTCAACTGAAGCAGCTAGAGGCCCTGGTGCACCAATTCTCTCCCTCTTTCTCTCTAAAAAAAAAAAAAATTAAAAAGGTCAGTCTGTTGGGCTTGCCTCAAAAATAATTTAAAAAAAAAGAATATACCTTCTTTCTAAAAACTTCCCAAGAATGGAGAACCCAGAGACTGTCCAGTGAGTGGCTGAAGGAATGAGGAGGGCAGGAAGAGATGAAAGTAACAGATAGGTAGAGAGGAGGGCATGTCCAACCTCTGTTCCATGGGCCGCCAGCATCCCAGGAAAGCTCTGACTGTGTCTCCACACATTTGTTGGACAAATGGTTGGACATCCTTAGCTGAAGCTTTGGCCCCGGGAAGCATGGAGAAGAGAGATGGCAGTGCTCTTGTCCTTTTTCTTCTTACTCATCTACTTCTGACTCACTGAGTGCCCCGTCTCAAAGAGCATCCATTGGCTATTCTCCTCTTAGTGAGTATTCCTCCATATTCTAGTCCAATCCGTTTACAAATTCCCCTGCATCCAAGAAGACTCCTGTGTGCTTTGAGCAGATGAACCTCACACAAGTACTGGCTATAGTTCATACAGACTGCTTGTGAGGAGCCACGTGGAGACCACAGGATCATGGACCGGGACCAGGGACACTTCTCTCGCAATGCACAAAGGAGTGAGGGTCTCCCATCCTGCCCACAGTGAAGCTTTCCTTGCCATATTCTTGCCGTATAAATCATTACTTTTTGGTGTTGGAGAGATGGCTTAGTGGTTAAGGTGTATGCCTGCAAAGACTAAGGATCCAGGTTTGAATCTCTAGGTCCCACGTAAGCCAGATGCACGTGGTGCATGCGTCTGGAGTTCATTTGCAGTGGCTGGAGGCCCTGGTGCACACATTCTCTCTCTCTCTCTCTTTCTCAAATAAATAAATAAAATAGATAAATAAAGTGTTAAAAAAATCATTACTTTTCTTTCCTATGTCAATATCTTTGTGTTTTTTCAATAATATGTTGCCCCTCATATCCATTTTGTTCGATCAGGTCTCAAAGGCTGGGGATGTGGCTCAGTGGTAGAGTGCTTGCCTAGTGTTCGTGAAGCCTGAGTTTAATCTTCAACACCACCAAAAGCAGAAACATCAACCCAGAAAATACAACAACAACAACAACCACATTCAGGTCTCATCTTCAAAACAAATAAGCAAACAAAGTCAAAACTTGCTACATCCCCAAGGCTCTGGCTCAGGACGCATTCTGTTCCTCTTCACAATTAACGTTTCTCCGAAGGCTCATGCAAGCCAGTATCTCGGCTACATTCCCACCCTATCGCTCTGTCATCCACAGCTGCCACTGTTGGCCTCACTGCGCTTCTGGGATCTCATCAAAAGCCAGTAATATCCTTCTTGCTACTGAAACCATATATATTTGATAGTTTTATTTCACTTGTCCCTTGAAGCATTTAATGAGTCGTGTCTCCCCCCCCCACCGGAACTTTGCCAGGCATGAAGCTTTCTCCCTTGGCTGCCTTGCCAAACTCCTTCCTCCATCTTTATATTCTTTTCATCTCCTTAAAATTCACCGTCTCACTTCTTTTATTTTATTTTTTCGAGGTAGGGTCTCACTCTAGTCCAGGCTGACCTGGAATTAACTCTCTAGTCTCAGGGTGGCCTCGAACTCATGATGATCCTCCTGCCTCTGCCTGCCTTCCAAGTGGTGGGATTAAAGGCGTGTGCCACCATGCCTGGGTTTTATGCTTTTTTTTTTTTTTTTTGAGCAGTACTCTAAATGTCATTGGTATGCATCAGGTTAAGAGGTTTATCTTTTTGCCTTTCTTTACTTCACCTTTTATTCCTCCACATCATCCTTTTATCATTTTTGGATTTTTTGAAGTAGGTCTCGCTCTATTCCAGGCTAACCTGGAATTCACTCTGTAGTCTCAGGGTGGCCTCAAACTCAGGGGATCCTCCTGCCTCTGCCACCTGAGTGCTGGGATTACCATTAAAGGCATTTCTTTGATCAATAAAGTCAAAGAATTTAAAGAAACTTATAAATATTGCTAATAGAGCTTTTTTAAAGAAGGATACTTTAAAAATGCTCTTGTTTGCCTTACATTTTCAAATTGATTTATTAGAAAAATAGTATATTATTGTCAAAAATTATAGAAAACCTATTCATGAGGCAAAGTTAATTCTTTAAAAGGAATACACTGGCTTTAAAAAAAAAAACTTATTTATGCCCATGTACTGATTGGAACTTTCATTCCTGACAGCAAGGGTTTGGAACACAGGACTTGGAACTGTGTGTGAGAAACAGAATCTGGCAATGAGGCTGAAATTCTTTGGGGGAGGTCAGCCCTCTTGCTATAACTCACACATATTTCTTTCCCATTAGTCTCTTATCTGTGACTTTGCTTACAATATGGGTCCTGGGGCGGAACTACTGAATCTTGACATTAAAATAGCTATTCAAACTGAAAAGAGAAGGTAATTTACTTGATTTAATTCTACAACCCCCCCCCCCCCGGCTTATTTAATGGTGAATTTCTGAAGGCTTTCTCTTTGAGACGGGGCATAACAATGCCTACCTCTCAATACTGTTCCAGAGGACTTAGCCAGTGTAATTGAGTAAGGAGAACAAATCAGTGCAGTAAATACTAGAAGAGAGGAAATTAAAACTGTCATTCTTCATGCATGAGGCCATCAAAGATGAGTTATTATGACTGAAGCAAGATTTTCCATAAAGTCAATTGAATATAAACCACAAACAATTAGAAAGTGAAATGATCAAAACACCTTTTACTATAGGTTCAAAAAAAAAAAAAGATATATGATGTTATTGAGAGAAATTAAAGCTAAAAAAATAAAGAGTGGATACTATCTTAAAGACATGAATTTTTTCCCCCAAATTTATCTCCATCATCAAAGGAATACCAATGAAAATCCATCCTCACTGCACGCATATCAAGTTATTATAATGGCACCATGATTTAGGCAGCATGATCGTTGTGCAAAGATTAATAAAATAGACCAGAAGAGGGCTGGAGAGATGGCTTAGTGGTTAAGGTGCTTGCTAGCAAAGCCTAAGGACTCATGTTCTACTCTCCAGATCCCACATAAGCCAGTCACACTAGGAGACGCAAGGTTGCACACACGCACAAGATGGCACACACATATGGAGCTGGATTTCAGTGGCTGGAGGCCCTGGCATGCCAAGTCTCTCTCTCTCTGTCTTATAAAAAAATTAAGAACTTTTGGACTAAGAGATGGCTTAGTGGTTAAGGCACTTGCCTGGGAAGCCTAAAGGACCCAGGTTCAATCCCAAGTACCCACGTAAAGCCAGATGCACAAGGTGGCACATGTGTCTGGAGTTCGTTTGCAGTGGCTAAAGGCCCTAGTGTGCTCATTCTCTTTCTCTCTCTCTAATAAATAATTAAAAATAAAACATTAAAAATTAAAAACTTTCACTAAAACAAGAATTAAAGGAAAGAGATCATTAGGAAAGGTGAGGGTAATCCACATACTTGAAGACATTAGCAAGGGCATATGCTACATAGATATTATAGAAATCAATAGGAAGTAAAATGATGAACAGTAAATCGAAAACAGGTGGGAAAGTTGAATATGTTCTAAACAAAAGAAGATATCCAAATGACTTAAAGCACCTTAAAAGTTATTAAATCTAGTCCGTATCCAGAGAAGTGTAGTTTAACCCACAGTAAGATCCCCCACTGGTTACGTATGGTATAATTTTTAATATACTTTAATTTTTTAATATTTATTCAATATTTGCAAGTAGAGAGACAGAGATAAAGACAAGAAAAACAGAGAGAATCACATGCCAGAGCCTCTAGCTACTCTAAACCAAGGCCAGATACTTTGTGCATCTGTTTATGTGGATACAAGGGAATCAAACCTCAGTCTTAGGCTACACAGGCAAGCACCTTAACTGCTAAGCCATCACTGGTATCGTTTTAAAATATTTTATTTTTATTTATTTATCAGAGAGAGAGAGATACAGAAATAGGCAGGGAGAGAGAGAGAGAGAGAGAGAGAGAGAGAGAGAGAATGGGTGCACCAGGGCCTCCAGACACTACAAATGAACTCCAGATGCATGCGACCCCTTGTGCATCTGGCTTATGTGGGTCCTGGGGAGTTGAACCTGGGTCCTTTGGCTTTGCAGGCAATCGCCTTAACCGCTAAGCCATCTCTCCAGCCCCCATCACTGGTATCATGTGAAATAACAATGATGCGGTCTGGTGAGGACATGGACAAAGAAACCCTGACAGACTTTCTAAGCGCTGATTAGAACACCTGGTTCGGAAAACAGCTTGTCACCATCTACGGACCCCGAGGCTTTGCAAACCGCACAAGTCAGCAGCCTCCCTGCTAGGCATCTGTCCACAGAAATGCATGTGCATGTGTACCCCAACACTCCCCCTAGAACATTCCCAGAAGAATTATTCACCACAGCCCCAAGCTGGGAACAATCCAAGTATCTTTGAAGGAGTAAAAGATAGTGGCATACTTCTCAACAACTCCCTTTCCTTTGGCTCGCTCTTTCTTTCTTTCTTTCTTTCTTTCTTTCTTTCTTTCTTTCTTTCTTTCTTTCTGTCACCTCTTCCACAATGGTCCCTGTATGCTCATGTTTTTAGATGTTGATTGTTCCTTAAATTGTTATCCATAAAGCAAACTCCATTAAAAATTCCCAGGGAGAATATATGTATAAAACACGAAATTTTAAAAGATAAAATATTCATTTATCTTATGCCAATTCTTCTTTTTGTCAGTTTTATTTTTAATATTTTTATTTATTTCCAAGGGAAAAGAGAGAGAGAAAGGGAGAGAGAGAGAGAGAATAGGCACACCAGGGCCTATAGCTACTGCAAAAGAACTCCAGATTGAGCCAGGCGTGGTGATGCGTGCCTTTAATCCCAGCACTCGGGAGGCAGAGGTAGGAGGATTGCCGTGAGTTCGAGGCCACCCTGAGACTCCATAGTGAATTCCAGGTCAGTCTGGGCTAGAGTCAAACCCTACCTCAAACCCCCCCCCAAAAAAAAAAAAAAACTCCAGATACATGTGCCTCTTTGTGCATATAACTTTAATGTGGGTACAGGGGACCTGAACCCAGACTGTCAGGCTTTGCAAGCAAGTGCCTTTAACTGCTGAGCCATCTTGCCAGCTCCCTTTTTTTAAATGTTGTCATTGACATTTTTGCTTGAAGCTATCCATTGTAGAGCCAAATAGGAGGCTAAGCCTCTCTTAACAGTCCAGAAAATTATGTGAAGGCTGGACTAAGTGGTCCACACTGATCTCTCAAACCGTGCAGAGCACAGTTTAATTTCTCTATATGTTACTCTTTGCAGAACTCACAGTTCACATGTACAGGGGTTAAATGCACCTAGCTTTTGTGAAACCTCGTGTTCCTAGGGAGAGTAAAGTACTTTCTCAGTGGATAATTTTAGCTTTAGTTATTACAGTAAAAGCAGCATTGTAAAGTGGGAAGGAGGAAACAACTATAAAAGTAATGGCTTCCAGGAAAGGAGCAGAGGATGTCAGTAACACTCAGCAGAGATTGCTACCCTCTTCCTGCCTATAAGAATGTTTACATAAGGACTCTTTTATCTCGTCCTCAGCCGGCTCTTAAGGAAATCTTTGTGTAGTGGCCTCCAAGAGAATGCAAGAGAACCATGTCTTCTACATTTTCAATACATCATGCATTTATAGAAAAGAGAATTAGGAGCAGAAATATCTACAGCAATAGATGGCCTATTTTTTGCCTAAGTGGTCAGACAGAATGCCTCAGACAAGCTGTGAATAAAAGACAGAGGGTTTGGAGATATAATAATGCATTTAGGTTTCAATTCCAGCACCAGTCTCTGCCCCTACACACAAAAGAGAGACAGAGGCCCTGGCATGGTGGTGCACGCCTTTAATCTCAGCACTTGGGAGGCAGAGGTAGGAGGATTGCTGTGAGTTCGAGGCTAACCTGAGACTACATAGTGAATTCCAGGTCAGCTTGGGCTACAGCAAGACCCAACTTTGAAAAACTGAGTGAGAGAGAGAGAGAGAGAGAGAGAGGAGAGAGGAGAGATGCAGGCAATGATCCTACCTGTCACTCCGCTGCCTCGTCCATCCTGGTTTGGTCATGAGCTCCATGACTCTGGTCTGTGCTGTGCCTGCCCTATTTATTTATTTATTTATTTATTTATTACTCACGAGCAGAAGGAGATAGAAGAGAGACAAACAGAAAGAATGGGTGCACCAGGGCCTCTAGTCACTGCAAACACACTCCAAATGCACGCATCACTTGTGCATCTGGCTTTATGCGGGTACTGGGGAATCAAACTTGGGTTGTTGGGTTTTGCAAGCAAGTGTCTTAACTGCTGAGACATCTCTCCAGCCCTCACACCTCCTTTCCCATGAGGTACAAACTTAGGAATAAAAGCTACTGTTTTTTTTTCTTTTCCTGACTTCTAGATCAGCACCTCAGTCCATGGAGAGCAAATTCTGCATGTGCCATATCACACTTCTCCAAAGACAGAAAAGACTGCTTGCCAGATAGAAGAGAGAAATTTTTAATTTTCTGTTTTGGTGTATATGTGTGTGTGTTGGTGGGGGGGGGGAACTAAAAGGTTTTCCTTTTAAAAATTTCTCTTTTTATTTTTATTTTTTTTATTTTTTTGAGGTACGGTTTCACTCTAGCTCAGGCTGACCTGGAATTCACTATGTAGTCTCAGGGTGGCCTCGAACTCATGGTGATCCTCCTACCTCTGCCTCCCAAGTGCTGTGATTAAAGGTGTGCGCCACCACGCCCGGCTAAAAATTTCTCTTTTTAATTTTTAGTTGACATACAGAGATTTAGTTATCATCCATTCTTGCATTAAATGCATTTTTAAAATTCCCATTCTTGCCTCCAACCTTCCATCTCCCTCTTTCCTTTCCCTCCATTCATATGTATCCTTTAGTCTTTCACTCCTGCCTCTTCCTCTTTTGGTTATTGTTTTGTTTAAAAAAAAAAAAACCTGCATCTTCTCTCTTGCATGTGGGTATTCACATTATGTATTTCCATTGAAACTTTTATGTCGTAGGAGAGAGAAGTTTCCATAGACCACGGATAAAGAAAAGGCAACTGTTATTTTCAGCAGAGCTAAAGCCGTACCGGGAATGGGAAATGGATATGCAATGAAGTAATTAGAGAGGGGCTCAATGATAGCTTGAAAGAAGGCTGGGTGCATCTGGGCTGGCAAAGACTGTGACCACGTGCAGTAAAGTGCTGGGACTGAGTTGCAGACAGTGGCTCAGGAGGGAACAGTAAGACAGGACCACCCAAAGTTGTAGTTTAAATAAAGCCCCTTGCTCACAGCTGATAGGAAACAATGTGGAACTCTGTAGACGGGGCATAGGATCAGAGCTGCATCGCTCACATGGCCAAATGCCTGAGCTATTAACATGAGCTATAGCCCATGGACTATGTTGACATACTTAGTAGACCACTTGTAAGGGGACAAGAGCAGGAGAAATATTTTTATTTTATTTTATTTTGGTTTTTCAAGAAATATATTTACAATTTTTATTTAGTTATTTGAGAGAGAGAAAGAGAATGGGCACACCAGAGCCTCCAGTCACTGCAAACTCCAGGTGCACGCACCACCTTGCACATCTGGCTTACGTGGGTACTGGGGAATTGAACCTGAGTTCTTAGAGTTTGTAGGCAAGTGCCTTAACCTCTAAGCCATCTCTCCAGCCCAAGGAGAAATATTTATCCAACTTCATAAATATGGCCATGGTTTAAACAAAGGGAGAATTTTTACTTGAGAACTGGGGGATACTAAATTTTTTTTTAAAAAGTAGTTTAAGATCCCTGTGCCAAAAATTCTCACAAAAGAAGCAGAAAGAACATCATGAAACAGGAATGGAAGTTTATAAAGTCAGACCACACTGCCCTTGGCACAGTTGGAATTATTGGAGTGAAAAGTATCACTGTTGAAATACAAAAGACCCGGGAGACTGGATTAAAGTACAAACTGGAATCAGTTAAAGGAGTAGTTGAAACTGTCTTTCCCTTGTCAAACACATTCCTGGGCAAAGAAAATAGTCATTTGGCTACTGGTGGAGATAGCAAGGCAACAGGATTAGTAGAGAACCAGAATGGGGTGACAGCTCGGGCTGTACTGTCTTAGCAGAAACCCCCTGGGAAGTTTTCTTGTAATATTTTATGTACACTAATTTTAGGAAGTTTGTACGATGCATATTCCATACGATATACAACATTCCCTGCTATGTCTGAGGCAACTCTTGCAATCAAATGCACAATTTGCTATAGCACAAACATATGAGATTTCACAGTAAGTGCATAAAAGAAAGATCGTAACTAGTCAGTTTAGACTGGAATTGTAGGTCACCGCCATGGAACTTCCGGACTTGAGAGCTGGCCTGATTTTGTCAGGACGGAAGTCCTGGGATCTAAGACACAATACTCATCTGGTTCTGTTTGGGCCTGTGTTCTAGCCATCTTGGTCAGAGAGATGGTGATCTGGCCAGAGACAAGTGCCACAAAGGAAAGAGCCGCACCGCCCCCACCCTCCCGGGGAGGAAGCTCAGCCAAAAGACAGGAAGTGGTGAGGGGCAAGGATGGACTGACTAAGGGGCAAGTCGAAGGATAGTTGAACCCCAAAGTACAAACACAACAGCAGGTGCGAGCGAGCAGCTCCGGGCAGCTGGGAGAATCGCAGCGGGTGCAGCATGAGCAGCTGCGGGGAGAAGAAGGCTGGGAAGTGGAGGCAGAGAGAAAGGCTTCAGGGATGGGAGACAACGCAGGGGAGTGAGTGGATGAGAGGCAGAAGCAGGAGGAGGAGGGGCTGGGGGAGGGTCTAGGACAGATGGGTGCAGAGGCGAGCAAAGGAGAAATGCACAGTGAACGGATAAAAACAGCAATTGCTGGGCTGGAGGGATGGCTTAGCAGTCAAGGCATTTGTTTGCAAAAGCCAAAGGACCCAGGTTCGATTCCCCAGGACCCACGTAAGCCAGATGCACAAGGGGGCACACGCGTCTGGAGTTTGTTTGCAGTGGCTGGAGGCCCTGGCACGCCCATTCTCTCTCTCTCTCTCTCTCTCTCTCTCTCTCTCTCTCCCTCCCTCCCTCTCTTTCTCCCTTTCTCTCTGTCAAATAAGCAAAAATAAATTTTTAAAAAAAGAGCAATTGCTTCATTCAACACGTGACAGGTTGCCATTACCTACAGCCATGCGGTGTGCTGCAAAACACCGGAGCCTAGTCCTCTGTTTCGGTGCCCGTTATCCACTCTGCCTTTGTGCCCCTTTCTGGCCCTTCAGTGTTCTACATTCACGTAGATCTTCTTAGCTTCGACATGTAGATATGGGAGCTTGTCTTTCTGTGTAGACAAATGCTCCAAGCCTAAAGAAGCGAGGGGAGGGAGACGCTAATCATCCCGATTTGATCTGTGCCACTGTGCACAGGTGCTGAAAGATTACACTGGATCCCACTGATGTGTACAGTATGCTAGTAAAATAAATAAATAAGAATGAGGGGCTGGAGAGATGGCTCAGTGGTTAAGGTGCTTGTCTGCAAAGCTTAACAACCAGGTTCGATTCCCCGGGACCCACATAAAGCCAGATGCACAAAGTAGAGCATGGCTCTAAAGTTCCTTTGCAGCAGCTGGAGATCCTGGCATGCCTATCCTCTTTCTCTCTTTGTGTCCCCCCCCCCAGCCCCCTCTGTTTGCAAATAAATAAAATTTAAAAAAAACAATTTAAAAAGAATATATGTTTAAAAGAATAAGAATGAGGTTGAAGAAAACATTCTGAATCATTTCACTGTAAAGACACGATCAATATTCAAGGAGACAGATTTGTTTACTCTGAAACATCCTGGGAAGGGCCCACGGTACCCCATGAATGGATCCAGGCTTTCCGTGTCGGCCGAAACCATGAAGTCCAGACGAAAGTAGAGGCCACACGAAACAAAAACGAAGAGCAACAGCTGGGCAGATGTGGGAAGAGCGGAGCAGGGAGGCCAGGGGCCCAAGTCAGGTGATCAGGGGCAAGGAGGGGGAGTCAGGAAAGGAGCGCTGGACGCTGCCGGTCACTGTTGAGCACGTTTTAATGGTCTTTCCTTCACAACATGGCTAATCTCTCCACTATAGTCCTATTTGATACTGAAACGTTCAAAAGTCGATTTATCACATAGATGCTAAGGAAATCACTTTACTTTGGTATTGGGGTTACTTCCCTTAGGTATTGACCAGTGGTGTCCATTAGCAAGTAATATTATTACCTTTTATACATACAAACCCTGCAAGTGTCCCGTTTACTCTGGAAGTGGAAGTGGAGTGAGACATTGATACCATGTAAATTAAACTTACAAGAAAGACTTGGGTTTTTTTCCAGATAATTGCATCTCTAATTTCACTATTAGTTCTTGTGTTAAGAAAACACAGCCGTTGTGCTTACTGAAGAGGTCACACATGTACCAAATAAGCAAGCCAAGAAGTTTCGAGCTCTTAAATTGATATATCCTCCTAAAAGCTTTACCTATCTATTGTCCAGTAACTACGAAGCGCAACTATTCTCTTGTTAATTGAGCTTTATTTGAGATACTATGTTCCAAGATAAAAAATATGTAATTTTTTTTTACCTTTCTAAAAATCATCTTTTTTGAAAACAGAATCTCGATTTTGTCTCTAGAGTTCAAGTGGCAAGCAGTTTGTTACTTCATATGAGAGGCTTTAAACCTTTCCTGATATCTGGCTGTATTTATTCACAGTAAGATGTGTAAGCACCTATTGCAAGATGTATGTAGTCAGCTAGTATCTTTGGATTCCATACCTATGAAGGCTTTGATGTCTCTGGCCCATGTCCACTCACCTCCATTTTGCCTCAAGCAAGTGAGTTTCTTTTTTCATTACTGGTGAGAAAAAAATTCAGGAGATCTGGCTTGAAATACAATTGATTTTCACAGCCATGAGCAGCATGGATGAAATTGTGTGAAATTAAAATGTAGTTGGAGAACCTTCGTTTTACATTGGGAAAGGACCACTCAGGTCATACCTGGGATGTGGCCACTAGGGGGCAATCGAACACCGTTCGCTGCAGAATGCTCCTGGGCTTCTGCGTAACAAATTATTTGAATCAGCAGTGATTGGTAGCTATCAAGCACGATCCTCAATATTGGAAACTTTAATTTCCTATGTAAGCCATATTTTTGGTCTGTAATATTGTCCCTACTGATGCACTTAAAAGCTTCTCAAAGGTGATCAGTGGCTGGTTAGCAAGAACACAGTGAGTAAATTGATGATAAACTGTACATGTAACATCAGTCGTATGTGTCATGTGTAAGTTATCAGTGAGTGTGTTAAAACAGGAACCATCACTCATGTCTTAGGCATTCCAGAGTGATCATGACTCAAAGAAAGAAAATAATAAACGTATATCATTTTTCACCTGGTTTAAAGTGGCCTAGTCACAAATTTAAATTTAGAAAGCCACACTTACTCTGATATAATTTTTAAATGAGCTTTGTATGATTATTACAAAGAGCTTTTCCATGTCACCTGTCTAGACTCTTATGTGAAGGAGACAAAAAGCTTTAGTAACTAGAAAACAAATACTTATTATTTTCATTAGTAAAATTAAGACATCAAAGCGGTGATTAACATGTCTCACTTTGAAAATGGATCACTTTAATTATAAAGGTTTAAAGGAACAGTACATGAACTTAAAAGACAACATTTTTCAGAGAATTGTTACTCATCAGTAAACACTTACTGGTTACAGATTGGTGGCTATAGATCCAAGACTGGACACTTACTCAGAGATAAACAAAATGATGTGTTTAGACCTGTTTTACGCCCTGTTCAAGAAAACCGTTACACTGTGGGAGGCGACAGCTTGCTTTGGAAAGGGTGTGCTGTCAGGAAGGCCAAAGCAAATTCAGATGTGCTATCAGGAGTAACAGAGTCCGCCGCATTAGCCAGCTACAGTTCTAAACATCAAAGACGGTTTTAAGGGTCCAAAACCCTACTTTTTAAAACTGTGTATTGCTTGAAATCCTACAAAATTGAATAGTATAAATACAGACAGGCCACAAACTTCTGAATATCTTAAATCAAAGAAATAACCTGCCTCCACAGTTGTTGCTTCATGTAAGATGAGCTAATATGTTTTTTTTTTCTCCTTAGATAAAAGTTGGCTTTCCATGTAAACGCAAAATAAAAAATGGTGCTAGGTATATTGCGATAAGACGTTTAAATAATTTGGAACAAAGTTTTAGTAGCATTTCAAGTTCTTGATAAAATTTTAAAATCTTTAATTTTTAAGATGATTTTAGGTAGCATATTTTTCTGTGCATACATATTTCACTTATGTTCACAGGTATTACATTTTGTTTCAAAATTAAAAGGGCTCCTTTGAAATTCATTTAATAAAATTCAGTAGTTTAAAGATCCAAAAAATGATTTCTCAGCAAACAAAGATAACTCCAAATTCTAATATTTATTCTTAGAGGGCTATAAAATGTCATGGGGAAAGATTACAAATTAAACTGAACATGTTTTGAATCACAATAACTGTAAGCCCACATCCTTTGAGTATGGTGAACACATTATAATTGTATAAGCTCACCATAAAACTTTTTTTCCTTAAATCAGTGTAATTTAATTATTGTTAGCTTTACAATCAAATGTCACTGATCTAAAGATTAGTAATTTAACATAAAAATTTGTGAAACCTCAGAACGCACAAGAAAATTATCTAGTCTACATGCATGTGTTTCTGTAGATTTTCAAGAACATTATTTACCCAGGTTAACTCTTAGGGAGAGATTTTCTCGTTCATATTTCCCTGTTGCCTTCATTGTGTTAACAATGCAGCACAGATCCTAAGAACCACATGCATTTCATAGCCATATTTCAACAGGTTGAAGTTTTTCAAATTAAGCTTCTAGTTTTCTAATTTGCCCTACTTCTAAAAGGAAGAAAGACTAAATCATATTTTTTGTCTATAGCTCCTGTCATCAACATTGTTTCCTAAAACATTATCTTTATCTTTACCTTTTACAATATTAAAAGACAAGTTTCCATGAAAAGTTCGCTTGCATATGGAAATAGCTAGGCTTTAAGTAACTAATGATAATGACAATGAAATGCAAATTTGATGTTGACTCCTCAAATACTACAATGAGAGTAGTACATATCACATCACTAAGTGAAATTGTATGTTCTTGGGGAGTTGCGCTCATTTAAAGCAAGAAAGCAGTGACCTTACCTTTCACATCTATCAGAATGATGAAAGGAAGCAGAAGGAACATTGCAGTCAATCAGAGGCTGAAGAGACGTCTAAGATCACAAACTAGCAACAGGTTTATAGCAAGTGAGTTCTTAGACATGTGCTGCTCACACCTCGGGAGGAGTTCTGATATAGTGAGTGAGCCTGGTGCCTCCCCTGTCTGAGCATGCTCACAGCTCAACTTCACTGGTGCAAGGGGAGCTCAACTCCCATCACTATGTGGCCTGGTTTCTCTGCTCTTTCGTTTTATCTTTTCTTTCTTTAAATGTACAATTGTATTCTTGTTCATTCATTCATTATGGTGTATAAAGAGGGATAGTAATATATGTTAATATCATTAGATAAGAAAGATTATGATCGTTTAATATTTTACTTTCAAGCATGTAGAACATTTCCCTCTATTTTAAATCCAAACATGCATAGACATTCTTAAGTATGAGAGTATAGATTTAGACTAAATAGGCTATGAAATTGTTTACAAGCATGGTTTTCATTCATGAAGCAAATGAGAAAGAAACGTTTTAGGCTGGGCATGGGCTCGCTTGGTGGCATACACCCTAGCATGTCCAAAGCTCTGCCTGTGATCCCAGCACTGCCTAAGACAGATGTGGTGGCACATGCTGTAATCCTAGCACTGGGGAGGTGGAGGGAGGGAGATCAGAAGCTCAAGGTCATCCTTAGCTACATAATGACCTTAAGACCAGCTTAAGCTTAACATACACACACACACACCTTACAAATACAATGAACATCTGCTTCTATTCAACCTAAACACTCAAAATACACCAATGTTTTCAAATTGCATATGCACAGCCACAATTAATTAAATTTATTCCACACTCCTTACCGTAAAACATTTCCACACTTATTTGAATTTCACCGTGGTCATATCTGTTTTAAAGTACAAACCCTTTCCCGTGCCTGCCTTGTGAAGCCATCAGCAATGACTTATCTCTTACATCCTGAAAACAGCTTCTCAAACAGTATGGTTAGTGTAAGGTACAGGATGGAAAGAGACTTCAGTCCTTTCTGTAGTAGTCTGTTGATCTTTGTGTAATTCTAAAGAATTCTCCAAAAAAAAAAAAAAGAAAGAAAGAAAGAAAGAAAAAAAGAAAAAAGACATTGTGGAATTTCCTTGTCAGAGTATATGTTTTATGAACTGGGCAAAAGCTATGCAGAGTTTGTAGTCCTGACTTGGACAGAGGATTTTGTAACTAAAAGATACAGATTCCCCTGCATGTTGTGATTAATGTGTTCAAACACTGTTTGAAAAACTTCCTTGTTATGACTGTGTCTGTCACGGCCGATCATGAGGTGGGATTTCATTGTTTTTTTTTTTTCCCCCTGTTTCATTCCAGCCCTAGATGGAATAAGGATTCAAACAGAATTGGAAATAAAAAATATTTTATTTATTACATAATGAAGTTAGTTCTCTTTTTAAAGAAGTGAATTAAATTCCCTATTTCACTTTCCTGGTATGTTTTCGCTGCATTCCCAACTGATTTCCAAACCAAAGGACGAAAGCAATACAGAGAATAAAGTCAAAGATAAAAAGAAATAGGTGAAGATCTTTCTTTATATTTCAACTTTTTTTTAAAAACTCTCTCAACTTGAGGTCCTTTTTGATAAAAAAAAAAATATCGTCTCTTCACTTAAAAAGAAAGAAACACTGATTAGGTTTCTTACATTCTTGTGTTCTGCTCAGATGATCAATACTGGAGTTTCTGGAGCTGAAAATGAGAGTGCATTTTAAAATGCAATTTAAATAGCATTAATTGGCCATCACCAGCCTATTTGAAGTTTAAATATATTTTCCACAAAGATGTAATTTTTGGAGTGAGGAAAAGATGTCAAAATCTCAAAGAACTTAGTTTCTACTTCATGAATATTAAGCCCTAGCAATAGATTGGAATTGCTAAAGAGCTGAGCCATTTATTTTTATTGGGCTTTTCAAAGTTGGTCTTTGAAATATTAACACACAAAGATTCGGAACTCAATAGTTATAAATAATAGGAACATCGTCCTCTCATTACTGGCTTTAAAGGCAGAGAGTTCAAGCACTGACATGCCTTTCAGTTAGTGCTCTACTTTGATTCATGTTGTATATATATCCAGCCTTCTGAACTGCAGCTGGGATGGTTGAAATATAGGACTATATAATATAAGTAAGGGGAAATCAAGTTAGCTTCCCCTTAAAGACATAATCGGCAAGGAGATTTCAGGGAGAGCTCCATGCCGAGCTGGAATAGAAGACTTGGGGAAACAGTTCACCACAGGATGTTAACTTCAGACTTGTACAAGGGGTACTCTATCGATCATTGCCAGAACCAACTTGTTTCTTCAGTATAGTCTCCTCTCAGTAGCCACTATATTTTTGGCAATAATTGGAGACCATCTCATTTATATGTGATTTACTATATAGCATAATGCCATATGATCCCAATTAATTAAAGTAAGTTTATGGACTGAAATATTAATTGTCTGCTTCTATCTGGGTAGAAAGTGGAGGCAGGCATTTTCTTAGACTGTATTGTGATTTTTTTTTGGAAATTTATCTATTTATTCATTTATGGAAGAGAGAGAAAGAAGCAGATAGAGAAACAGAGAGAATGGGCACTCCAGGGCCTCCAGCCACTGCAAAGAAACTCCAGACACTTTGTGTCACCTTGTGCATCTGGTTTTATGTGGGTAATGGGGAATCAAACCCAGGTCCTTAAGTTTTGCAGGCAAGCACCTTAACCACCAAGCCGTCTCTCCAGCACCTTTAGTGTGACTTTTATACACACTGAGGGAATGATCATTAAGTGTGCAATTTTGTTTCAAGACGTTTTTATCAGCAAATGCTAATTGTACAAAGGAGTTGCATTATAACATTTCAGCCCATGCATATGATGTTCTTTAATCATATTTACTCCTGCCTCCTACATACCTTCCCCTCCTTTCCTTCTGAGCCCCTAGTGGCCCCCCTTTTAGTCTCATGTTCTTCCCCTTATCAGGGCTTCCCACATAGGACAGAAAACATGAGATACTTGTTCTTAAGGACTGACATATTTCGCTAGACCTGGTGAGCTCCAGTTCCACCTACTTTCTTGCAAATGTAAATTCTCAGTTTTTAGTTTTTAAAAGAATAATTAATTAATTAATTAAGAGCGAGGGGGAGAGAGAGAGAGAGAATGAGAATGGGCATGCTAGGGCCTCTAGCCACTGCAAAAAAACTCCAGATGCATGTGCCACCTTGTGCATCTGGCTTACATGGGTACTGGAGAATCAAACCTGGGTCCTTAGGCTTGCAGGCAAGTGCCTTAACCACCAAGCACATATATTAATTTCTGGAAATAATGATTTCATTCTTCTTTGTGGCTGAGTAAAACTCCATTCTGTAATATGGTGGTTTGACTCAGACGTCCCCCATAAACTTATGTGTTCTGAATGTTTGATCTCCAGCTGATGGCAATTTGGGAGGTGGAGCCTTGCTGGAGGAGATGTGTCCCTGGGGGCAGGCTTTGGGATATTAGAGCCAGCTCCACATTACTAGAGATCAATTCTCTCTCTTGCTGCTGTTTCCACCTGCTGTGGCAGAGGTGATGCCCAGTCTCTGCTCATGCCAAGCTTTCCTTTGCCATCATGGAGCTTCCCCTTGAGACTATAAGCCAAAATAAATCCTTTCCTACCACCAGCTGCTTTTGGTTGGGTACTTTGTCCTATCAACATGGAGGTTCCTACAATGTATGGGTACATCACATTTTCATTATCCACTCAGTTGATAGCGGATACCTAGACTGATTCTGTAACTTGGCCATTGTGAATAGTGCTATGCCGAACACATATGGGTATCTTGATAGGAAGCTGACTTCGATTCTTTTGAATATATAAACAGAAGTGGTATAGCCAGGACATTATATTTTTATTAAAAAAAAAAAACCCTTCTATACTAATTTTCACAGTGGCTGGGATAATTTACTTCCTCACCAGTTGTGTATAAAGGCTTCTCTTCCCCTGCATCCTCTCCAGCATTAGCTGGTGATTGTTTTCGTAATGGCACTAGGTGAGATGGAATCTCAATATTGTTTTGATTTGCATTTTCCTGATGAATAAAGATGTTAAGCACTTTTCAACAAATTTATTAGCTATTACATATTCAATTCTCAAATTACGAATATAACTTACTTACATATGCTCAGAAAAATCTTGATTTAAACACAATGTCAAAGTTATGGGATTAGTTTAATGTGGAATATAATCTACTATTTTGTCAAACTTGTGTTTTCAGCCAAAGCATTTACTGACTTCCCATCACACACAATAATAGACTTGTAAACACCTCCTATTTCTATCAACTCTGTCGTCTTTTATTCCCACAAGTTGATCCATTGGTAGTTTAGTATTACTTTGTGCTTGTGGGGAAAAGGACACATTGATATCCCATGAACAAGTTGCATCAATGGGTAAGATTTTTCTTCAAAAAGCTGAAGTATAGAATAGGAAACACTAGAAATCCTGAGCCTAGGATAACAGGCCAATGTAGTCAATATTCACTTGAGTAATTTCCATACTACAAATCAAGTTATAGTACAACTTTACTATACTAGCCAAGTATTTGTAATTCTGCTATAGTAGCCAAGTATTTGTATTACAATTATGTTAGCCCTTTGATGTGGATTTATAGCATTCATTGATCATTCAATGAGATTGATATTTCATATGGTCTTTCCAGAACTGGCAACAGATTTATTGGTGCCCTTCAGACAGAAGAAAACTAACAGATTTATTGGTGCCCTTCAGACAGAGGAAAACTAACTGAGTCATACAATCTCATCAGCATTAGTTGAACAAACCAGTCCTGTTATAGGCAAAAAAAAAAAAAGTCTAAGTGTTCTTATTCTGATGTTCTAAATTTAAAATAATTTAAGTCATGCTCCACTTATCTGGGAATTTTCCCTCTTGGCAGACACAGCTATTAGGAGTATAGCCGTAAAGACAGAGTAAGAAATATTACCCAGACATTCACTACCAGCAGTGTAGCAGATTAGCTACTCTGAACGGCCTCCTTACTTGAAAATAATAGCACCTTCATTAAGAAAATTGTATTGCACTTCTGGAGTCTTCAAAACAAGACAAATCAACTGTAAAGGGAAAGCACAAGACGGGAAATGATAAATAGTCATGGTGTGCAGCACAGATGTCAAGGGCAAGGCTTCCTTGGAAACACACATGGGTATCTGAGCTGCAGCTTTTTGGCCCCAACCCAGTGGCAGGTACCGAAGGCTGAAGCAGGGCCCTTTGGAGCATCGAGGACTATGAAAGATGGAGCCCCCCAGCCCCATCCGCAAGAAACACCAACTCCCTAGGAAAGCACCCTCGTTTAGACACCCACATTTTTCATCCAGATTAATATCAGCCAAGTAACAGTTCATTGTCAAAAGATTAACCAGACATCCATAGCTGAAAGTCAATAGAAACAAAACTGGTAGATTTAGAGTCCCTACGCTTCAATCACTTAATAAACACTTCTGGAAGAGTACATGCTTAAAAAAATATGGAATCACAGAATGAGGAAGAAATAAGAAACCCAGAACTATAGCTGTTTTCAAAAAAACAAGTAGCATATTTCTGAAACTTAAATTGCATCAGAGGGGCCATAAGCTTGGGGAAAAAAAACTGCAAAATTCAATATGTATCTAATTCAAGTATCCAAGAGAGAGAATGAAAAAAGACAATATCTGAGGAGTTGATTATTGAATGAAATATTGAGAAATGATAAAATACAAGGATTAGTGGATGTAGAAAGAATAAGGCCTATTCAGTAGGATGCATAAAAGTTAGCCCAGATCTAGACATTGGGTTTTGAAATTACATAATATTAAAAAATATACAGGTTGCTTTTAAAAAAAGTTAGAGGAAAAAAGGCATAAATTTGAATGCTAGCAGACTTGTCAACAACAGTAATAAAAGTAAAAAATAATTATAGTACTAAAATAAAATAACTGGCACTAAAAATTGTGTGCCCAGAACTATGTCTTAAAGGAAGCATACAATAAAATTAAACACATGATGATTTTTTAAAAAATATTTATTTATTTTCAAGCAGAGAGAAAGAGAGAAGGAAAGGGAGAGGGAAAGGAAGAGAGATAAAGAGAGAGAGAGAGAGAGAATAAGAGTGTATAGGCATGCCAAGACCTCTATCCACTGCAAATGAACCCCAGATGTATGTGCCACTTTATGCATCTGGCTTTACGTGGGTATTGGATAATTGAACTTGGGTCTTTAGCCTTCGAAGGAAAGTGCCTTAACTGCTGAGCCATCTCATCAGCCCAAAGGTTGAGCTTTTGTTTGTTTTTGGATTTCCAAGGTAGGGTCTCACTCTAGCCCAGGCTGACCTCAAACTCATTCTGTAGTCGTAGGCTGTCCTCAAACTCACAGCATTCCTTCTACCTCTACCTCCTGAGTGCTGGGATTAAAGGTATGTTCCACTGCACCCAGCAAGCGTGCAATGCTTTAAGAAAGAGTTGATGACAGATGTAGGACGGAAGTTCATGGCACGTCAGGAAAAGGACCAATGTGAGGAAGGTCAGGAGGTGAGGCCTGAACTCTGTTTGTCTTGAATGAAGGTCTGAGAGGTTAAGAAATCTTGTAGGCCATGTTTTCAGCATATCAAGACATGCCCCACCCAGACTGGAGGGAGCAGAAAGTAAACCAGGTGTCCCCCTTTGCGGAAACGGCAGTATCCTGACAGGGCCAGACCCAATGCATGGGGTACGCTCAAAAAGCAGATGAGACACATTATGGTGCTTGGGATTATTGTTGCCAATAGATACATTTCCTGTGGCCCTCAGTGTGTCATGTGACTTCCCTTCAGTCTGTGATTTTTTTTTTTTTCTTGCACTGACATTTGACATGAGGCTTGTTTTTGCCAGTTGAATTGTTTTGCCAGATGTGACATATGCCACCTTCCAGCAGAGGCTTTAAATGTACTTCTGTGATAATGGTTCTTTTTTTTGTTTTTAATGATCCCCTCCCTCCTTGGCTAGAATGAAAGTCCCATGGTAAGTACAGGAAACTGGACTCAGTCACCCCTGGAAGGGCCACAGACGACCTAAACATCCACGAGTAAAACAAACATATTTTGTTGCTGTAAGCCACCAAGGCTGTGTCATCGTTGTTGTGACAGCCTGACAAACAGTCAGGTAAATCTGAAAACTACCGGCCAAATCCTTAATGTTTCAGGACAAACATGGAGATCCTCAACTGGCCTAGGGGCCTCTGCGATGGATGGCTGCCTTCACTGCCGAGTTGGTTCAGTTTTGAGTCCCCTAGGAGACAAATTTCTGGTGTTGTCTGTGAGGACATTTTGAGAAAGGTTTAACAGAACTGGTAAGATTCCCTGAATAGGGACAAGGTCCCCCAGTGAGATGGGGTTTCTGACTAAATAAAAAGGGGAAAGTAAGTGGAACACCAACATCTGGATGCAGTGTCCCAGCATGTCCCTGTCACCACACCTCCCCTTCTATGATGGACTAAAGCCTCCAACTGGGAGCTAGCCAGCTTGCTTTTGTTACAGTAACAAGAAAAGCAATTAATGTAGAAAACTGTTATGCCAGGCGTGGTGGCGCACCCCTTTAAACCCAGCACTCTGGAGGCAGAGGTAGGAGGATCGCCATGAGTTCTAGGCTACCCTGAGACTACATAGTGAATTCCAGGTCAGCCTGACTAGAGTGAAATCCTACCTCAAAAAAAAAAAAAAAATGGGGGGTGGTTGGGTGCTGGAGACTGGAGACGTGGCTTATCAGTTAAGGCATTTACCTGCGAAGCCTAAGGACCCAGATTTGATTCCCCAGGACCCACATAAGCCAGATGCACAAAGTGGCACATGTGTTAGGAGTTCGCTAGCAGTGGCTAAAGGCCCTGGAACACCCATTCTCTCTTTCTATCTGCCTCTCTCTTTCTCCAATAAATAATAAAATATTTTAAAAAGAAAAGAAACCTGTTAATAAGTAGTGGGGCTGTTCCTATGAGAAAACCTGACTCCGTGGTTCTTAGACCTTCTGAACTGGGTTACAGGAGAGCCATTGAGGACTTTGGTTCTGTAGGCTATAAAAGCCCAAGAGTTAGGCAAGTAGAGCTTCCTGGCCACCCTGGTGGGAATTAGGAAGACCAGACTGCCATCAGAATTTGTTTAGGGTTAGGTTTCAATGGGTTAGGTTTCAAAGGGGAATAAGGACTTGATTAAAATAGTAACTAAATTCTTAGCTAGTCCATGACTACAATTTTCTAGTGAATGTGTATTATGATCTCTAGGTGCCTCGTTTGGAAACTTCAGGTAACATAGCATAAATTAAAACTTTACTGTGTGGCTGTTTAAATTTTCAAGTCAGTGTATTGAGTTAATACTAAATAAATGTGCCTTTATTTATAGATAGCCAATGATGTACATTGCTTAAGCAGTGATCTCCGAGTTAAAGTGAAAGTCACAAAATCATTTTATATTTACATTCTTTTCAAACTCATTATGTCAGACTTTCATTTTGATAGGATCATAAAAAGCAGAGCCCAGAGTGGTTAAGGCACTAGCCAGAAAGCCTAATGACCGTGGGTCCATTCTCTAGTACCTATGTAAAGCCAGATGCATAAGGTGACACATGTGTCTGGAGTTTGTTTTCAGTGGCTAGAGGCCCTGGCATGCCCATTCATTCATTCTCCCTCCCTCCCTCTCTCTCTCTCTCTCTCTCTCCCTGTCTCTTTCCCTCTCTTTCTCAAATAAATAAATAAATAAGTAAAATACTTTTTAAGGCAGAAGCCTGACAGGACTCACAGAGGTGGTCAGCTCAGCTTGAATGCTCACAACAACTACTAAACTCCCTCTTTCTTGAGACAGAATATTGTTAAGGGTCCCCCTCTTCTACAGTGCTGGGTCTCATGCATAATGACAAGCTCATATTCCACCATCAAACAACTTCTTCCAGCCCCGTGCACTGTTTCTTAAACCCACTACTCCCCCAACTCTGACACGTGGCTGATGTAAGCAGAAAAACTCCCAGCTCACACATTTTGGCTGGAAGAATGCACAAAAACAAGGCCCCCAAGGATCCAATTAATCAAGTCCTCTCTTCATGCGGGGTTAGCTCTGCTCATTCCTGCCCCGCGCTGCAACAACGTGCCTGTGTGCTTTTCTTTCCCTATCAATGTGCTCATTCATCACATTTTCTTTCTTTTTTCTTTGCAAGGAGGAAGAGAGAGAGAGAGAGGAGAGAGAGAGAATCAGAAAGGGCAAGTCAGGGCCTCCAGCCGGTGTCAACAAGCTCAAGACGAGTTGTACCACTTTGTGCATCTGACTTTACGTGGGTACTGGGGAATCGAACCTGGGTCATGAGGTTTTGCAGACAATCGTCTTAACTGCTGAGCCATCTCTCCACACCCCCCCCCTCCCGTTTTGCTTGCACTTAGGTTGAAGAATGAGGAGGTGAGGCACGTGTAGAGGGCTGGAGTGAAGGTGTCTTTTGGAGGCACCTAGTGTGTAACTGGAATAGGAGTGAGCACACTACGTGCTTTTGAGCCATAGGCAGAAGGTCAGATTTCACATGGTAAGAGAATCAACTGGCCCAGCTTCTGTGTGGCAGGTGTGTTGAAGAAAACAGATGTTGAAGGTAGGGGGGGGGCGTATGTTAGGTATATAGCAATGCAAGATATAATTGATGGGGGGGGGGTGATGAAATGAGCGTGCTAGGGGAAGGAAGGGAGGAAGGGAGAGAGAATGAATTAGATCATTCCCTCTACCAAGAGAGGTCAGGGGAGAGAGAGAGGAAAGAGACACACACACACACAGAGAGAGAGAGAGAGAGAGAGAGAGAGAGAGAGAGAGAGAGAGGGAGGAGAGAGAGAGAGGCGACAGAGAATGAATGAGATGACTATCTGGATAGTGCTGGTGGGTAACAGCCCTGGGAAAGTAAGTATTTGGTCGTGCTGAGGAGTATTTCCATGTTGTGAATATGAGAGGCCTGACCGACTTCCAGACAGCAGTGTCTAGACAGCATGTGGAAGTCAGAGCACAGGCAGAGCGATGGTGCAAAACGCAAAGACTTTACTTGTAAAGGGAGCCCCTGAAAATACCTTAAAAACACGAGAAATGAAGTCAAAAATTAAAAATCACTCAATTGTTAAATGGCAGGAAATAGTCATTAGAAGCCTTATTTAAAAGACACTAAAACATTAGAACACTCAAGGTACTAGGGCTATATA
This sequence comes from Dipus sagitta, assembly GCA_036346955.1. NCBI lineage: Eukaryota > Metazoa > Chordata > Mammalia > Rodentia > Dipodidae > Dipus > Dipus sagitta. The sequence goes on along the minus strand of CM070775.1, from coordinate 13,755,142 downwards.
CAACTACTATAAGATTAATGTCTAATGAGCATTTGTCATGTGATTAGCACACACGGGCTTCATTTAGGTAAGCCTAAGTAAATGAGCTAAGAAAATTAAACTTTCAGTGCCCTGCTGGAAATTAGCTAGACTCTGCAATGCAGTGCTATGGATTTCACAATTTGGTATTTTTAGGCAGACATAATTAAACCAAAGAATGGAGAAAACACTACACCCTGAAATTGCATTATATATCCACGGGCTATGGGAGAATAACCAGAGGCTAGCTTGATTTCTGTAAGCACAGGGCTGGGGAAAGGCTGGGATTATCTATTAATCACACGCTGTCTCTGTGGCAGACTCGTGAAGACGAGTTTTCTAGGCCTTTGTTTTAGGAGTCCCCCGAGCTCCAGCGAGGACCAAGGAGCTTCAGAAAGTCAGCCAAGACAGGAGCTGAGGCCATGGAGAGAGAAGTGCTTGAGATATGTGTGCGTGTGTGTGTGTGTGTGTGTGTGTGTGTGTTTTCTTTCCTCTGAAGGCTTCAACCTCTTCCCATTTTGTGTGCCTCCAGATCCATCCACTGGGTTAATTCGGTTATAGTTGCAATATAAAATACATATTATAAATATCTATTGAAGATTAATACATATGTGTCACACTGTGTGACATGACTCAGGGGGGTGGGAGGAAAGGTTATATCATCCCTGTATCAGCACAATAACAGAGTTGGGAGAGTGGCTGGGCCAAAAGAGTAAGACTGAGGAGTATGGTGATCAATGCCAAGTCATTACGGTGGAGATTCAATGGATAATAGTTACAGGAGGAAAAAAAAAAAAAAAAGGGGTTGACACAATGAGATGTTTCTAATGTCCTGGCCATATTTGGAATAAGAGACCATGAAAGAAACTGGGAGTGGGATGTATTCCAGAAGTCTACTTACTTCTTTCTTTTCTGTTCAGACAACAGCGTGGAAAAGCTTCTCTTTCAAGCACACGCTAATTATAAATTTTTACTCACCTCAAACCAAGCACTGTTATTTTTCCATGGGAGACAGTTAACAAGTAGTTACTTAAGAAGTTAAGAACCATGTCAACGGCCATTAGCATGCAGGATCGCATTGGGATTTTGCTAAGAGCACAGCAGTCCACAGCTCCTCAATGAGCAGAAGCTTTCAAAGGAATGAATTGGCTGCTAATTTTTGCAGGAGGAGGAAGCAGACACCATCATATGTTACAATGACATTCGTGTGACCTGGTTCTTATTTATTCTATTAGTGTGTTGGAGTAGAGTTCTTCTGTTACTTCCTTGTTTTAATACCACTCAGGTTTTACCTAAACTTTCTTTGTTGTTGACGCTTTTCATAAATGGATCACTTAAAGTCAGCATATTAAGAATTTTTGAAATAATTATTATAACTATTGCCAAATGCAGGAATATGTGAAGCCTCTAGTGGGTATAGCAGATGCATATTGAAATATTCCCAAAATTAAAAAAGAATGTCATACAATTTCTTACCTTTGATGTAAAAAACTTCCCTAGTATAGACTCTTGGGATCCTAGAAGTCACGATTTAATTCACTACTTTGTAATATTATTTTTCTAGAGGAGAACTTTTTTTTTTTTTGAGGTAGGATCTTACTCTGGCCCAGGCCGTCCTGGAATTGACTATGTAGTCTCAGGGTGGCCTCAAACTCACAGCAATCCTCCTACCTCTGCCTCCCGAGTGCTGGGACTAAAGGCGTGCGCCACCACGCCCTGCCAAGAGAACTTTTAACTCATTCTTTCAATGTATTCAATATTTTATATATATGAATGACTTTATTGAATTATAATAATATACAAAATATATAATTATATATAAATCACTAATTGTATGTGCATATTTGCATGATTAATAATGGTGCATCAGTTTTGAATCAAACTTACATTCTTGCATATGACCATCCAATTGCTCCAGCAACCGGTGTTGAAAAGACTGTCATTTCCTTATTGTATTATCCTGAAAGCTTTGCTACAAAATCAGTAGACTATATATAGGCTTTCTGTTCTATTGATTTATAATAAATCCATTGGCCAATGCTACACTGTGGTTGTTACTATAGCTTGTCATAAGTCTTTAAATCATCTACTTCAATTCTTTTTCAAAAATTGATTGAACTTTTGCAGGTTCTTTACATTTCCATAGATTAATTTACTATATCTGGGATTGGGTGACATTTAGAGATAAATTGGAGGAAGATTTATTTTTTATTTATTATTATTATTATTATTTGGTTTTTCGAGGTAGGGTCTCACTCTAGCTCAGGCTGACCTGGAATTCACTATGTAGCCTCAGGGTGACCTCGAGCTCCTGGTGATCCTCCTACCTTTGCCTCCTGAGCGCTGGGATTAAAGGCATGTGCCACCATGCCCGACTAGGAAGATTTATTTTTAATGGAGGGTCTTTTGATCAACCAACAGTATTTCTGTCCATTCACTTAGTCTTCTTTAAAATTGTTCTTAAGGGCTGGAGAAATGGCTTAGCGGTTAAGCGCTTGCCTGTGAAGCCTAAGGACCTTGGTTCAAGGCTCGGTTCCCCAGAACCCACGTTAGCCAGATGCACAACGGGGCGCATGTATCTGGAGTTCGTTTACTGTGGCTGGAAGCCCTGGCACGCCCATTCTCTCTGTGTGTCTCTTTCTCTCTCTCTCTCTCTCTCTCTGTCACTCTCAAATAAATAAATAAAAAATGAACAAAAAAAATTGTTCTTAAATGTTTTGGACTTTGCTGTGAACAGATCTTGTGCACATTTGTCAAGTTGTCCGCAAGCATGGCATTATTTGAGATGTTAAGGTAAATTATGTATTTTAAGAAATGAAATTTTGTTTCTGAGTTTTTGTTTCTGGCATATTGAATGATGATTATTTTGCATATTGCCTTTAAATACAGATTTCTTAATTCTAGTAGATTTCATGGGACCACATAGATTTTTCTTCATAGGTTAGGAACATATCTGTTAGCAAAGCTTTTTTTTTTTTCAATCTAAATACCTCGTATATTTTTCCATCCTTATCACATAGTCTAGGACCTGCAGTACATTGTTGAATAGTAATGACAAAGTAGGCATCCTTGAGCTGGAGAGATGGCTTAGCGGTTAAGGCATTTGCCTACAAAACCTAAGGACCCAGGTTTGATTGCCCAGTACCCATGTAAGCCAGCTGCACAAGGTGGCATATGTGTCTAGAGTTCATTTGCAGTGACTAGAGACCCTGGCTCACCCAATCTCTCCTCTCTTTCTCCCTCCCTCCCTCCCTCTTTTTATCTCTCATAAATAAATAAATAAAATCTTAAGATAGTAGGCATCCTTGTTTGCTCCTATTTATAGGGGCAAGTGTTCAGCCTTTCTCTACAAATTATGTTATAAAATTTTTGTAGATGCCCTGTATAGGGCATAAAAGGCATCCTTCTATTGTTAGATTGGTAAAAGTTTTCAACACATTTTGCTAGGTGCTAGATTTTTTCACATGTGAATTATACATCACTTTAAAGAATTTTCTTCTTTGTTCTTTCATTCTAATTTTTTTCATACTATCTCAGTTTTTCTTATGAAGCTGACAGTATTTGAATATGCCATTTATTAATATGTTACACTGATTTATTTAAAATTCAATGTGATCATGATTAGGCTTCACGTTCCTCTTCTTTCGTCTGTTTGTTTCAAGGTATGTTCTCACTTTTTCAAGGTATGTTCTCACTTTTAGCCTAGGGTGACCTGGAAGTCGCTCTATAGTCTCAAGCTGACCTCAAACTCATATTAGTCTTCTTACCTCTGCCTTCTGAGTGCTGGGATTAAAGGCATGCGCCACCATGCCTGGCCTCCTTTGTTGTTGTTAAGCCTTATTTTGTTTTCTAGAATGTACTATGAGCCTTTCCCCACTTAGCTCTTTTAAATGTTTTCCTTTCACCACGAATTTTAAGCAATTTGGTTACAAATTGCTTACGTGTGGCTTTCTTCACGTTGCTTGTGCCTGTGGGTTGCTGAGCTTCTGGGATTTATTTATTAAATTCATAAAATGTACAGAAGCATTCCCTGCACACATACTAACTAAGGACTCACCCACTAGTACAGGTGGAGAAAAAAGGCAATCGCAGCAATATCAAAGTCTCGAAGTGCAGGGATATGTAAGTGATGAGCCTGAGGGACTGGTGCATAGGTGCTTTTTATGATTATGGAGCTGGAGCTGCTAGAAGGCGTCCTCAAGAAGAAGGGCTTGTGGGCTGGAGAGATGGCTTAGCGGTTAAGGTCACTTGCCTGCAAAGCCAAAGGACTCAGGTTCAGCTCCCCAGGACCCATGTAAGCCAGATGCACAAGGTGGTGCACACTCATTTGTAGCAGCCGGGGGCCTTGGTGTGCTCATCTTCTCTCTCTCTTTCAAATAAATAAAAATAAAATAGTTTTTTTTTTCAAAAAGGAGGGCTTTTATTTTATTTTTTAAAAAAATATTCTTTTATTTATTTATTACTTATTTATTATTTGAGGGAGGGAGAGGGAGAGAGAGAGAGAGAGAATGGGCTTGCCAAGGCCTACAGACACTGCAAATGAACTCCAGATGCATGTGACACCTTGTGCATTTGGTTTACATGGGTTCTGGGGAATTGAACCTGGGTCCTTAGGCTTCGCAGGCAAACACCTTAGCCGCTAAGCCATCTCTCCAGCCCGGCTTTGACTTTTCTACATCATGAACTTTTGGACTTGATGCAGCGGGTGATAAACCATGTGTGGTCAGTAAGTTGGGGCAGAATGTGAGGGAGGCCATGCCTGGTGAGAAGGATGAAGCCAAGGTTGAAAGATGAATTGCTCAGGAGGAAGAGAACAAAGGCCGGGGAAACAACGTGGGAAAGAGTAGATTAGGTCCCGATCTCATGCCAAACAAAAGAAGGCACCCCAAATGGGTTAGAGATTGTGGAAGTTAGTTTGTTTGTTGCTGTGAACAAATACCTGACAAGAAGCAACTTAACGGAGGAAGGTTTTATTTCCTTCTGAGGGAACACGACAGTCCATCTCGGAGGGGAAGGCAGGAGTAGGAAGCAGCTGGTCATATATAATGCAGTCAGAACACAGAGAGCGATGGGTGGAAGTACCCAGATAGATTTCTTCCTTCTTTGCTTAAATTTTTAAAAGCTTTAAAAAATTATTTATTTATTTGTGAGAGAGAGAGAGACAGAGAGAGATACAGACAAAATGAGCATGCCAGGGCCTCCAGCCACTGAAAACAAACTCCAGATGCATGCACCCCCTTGTGCATCTGGCTTATGTGGGTCTTGGGGAATTGAACCTGGGTCCTTTGGTTTTGTAGGCAAGTGCCTTAATCACTAAGCCATCTCTCCAGCCCTCTTTGTTTAAATTTGATTGATTTGTTTATTTGAGAGAGAGAGAGAGAGAGAGAGAGAGAAGAGAAAATGGGCATAACATGGCCTCTAGGTTCTGTTTTATCACAAGGATTTTACATTGTGAATTTTTAGTGGGAATTAGCTTGTCCAAAAATCTTGCCAAAGTTCAAGTTCTTATTAAAGTTTTAAAATATCTTTACTTGTAAGCAAAAAGACAGAATGTTGATATGCTAGGAGGGACTTGAGCCACTTCAAATGAACTCCAGATGCATGCACTGCTTTGTGTAGCTGGCTTTATGTGGGCACTGGGGAATTGAACCTGGGTCATTAGGTTTTGCAGGTAATAGCTCTAACCACTGAACATTCTCTCTAGTCCCAAAGCCCAGTTGTAGATAATAGCATCCATCCATAAAATAATTTTCATTTCTTTGAATTTTATGAGCCAACTGATTTTCATAAGGAGCCCAAATTGTCCTTCTCTGGGAGAAGTTTGGCCCTAAGACATCAGGAAAATCATGTTTCATGATATAGCAAAGCTTTAAAATTTTTTACATTAAAAATATTTCTGTAGTTCCAAGAAAATAATTTCACAAGATGTAAATAGGGTTTAAAGAAATACAAAGAAGCTACTCATTTCCCTCTCATTTTAGCTTAAAGGTCTAAATGCCAAATGATAAGAATTTTGTAGAGTAGACTTGCCAAGTAAAAAGTAAGATCACAGTTTTATGAAGCTCGCCAATATTCTAAACAGGGTACATTGCATGTTTCTTGCTCTGCTTCTCAGATAGGGTTTCCAGCCCTTCCTGGAAGCTGTTGCTACCAAAAAAATGAGAGGCAGAGAGGGAAAGAAGAACTGTGAGAACAAAACAGTGCCAAGAGTAGAGAAAGCCTCACAGGCTGAAGACAGGATATACCTCTTCAGAGTATGTCTGGAAGCTACACTATATTGAAAGAGTTCTGTAACTTAAAAGCTCTTTAATCACTAATTTTAATAAAATTCATTTTGCTGAAATTGATAATAGGCATCAGTTATAGTTTCCATAAGTAATTGAATATTTTAACATATTTTTTAGGAATATAAATTGGAATTCCATGAAAACAAACCCTTGGCTCTCATCTTTGTTTTATTTTCAGTACATGTAACTGTGAACTCAGGATGTGACCACACACTGCAGAATATTTACTGGAAAACGTATTGGATGACTTTGGGGTTGGCAGACCTCCATTTCACGGGCAAAAGTTGACCCTTAGTTCTAGTTCATGCGATTCTTGGCAAATCCCCTCCATGTGACCGTGGGTCTGGCAAAAGCTTCAGTGACCCTCATTGTGATTTTATTGCTGGGATTATTCCATTTTAGGAAGGTTTAAGGATGTTCTATGGAGAATTATGTGGTATAGATTTTAGCTCTTTAAAATGCGAAGGGCCACAGAGTCATCTATCAGGTAATGACGCACCACAGCTGTTGGAGTAGCACTTCACCCCTGGCCTCCTCCGAAATAGAAACTGGGCTTCTTTCCTTCTTTTGCTTTCTTCCTTTTTCCTCCTGTTCCTTCTTCCTGCCACCATGCTGAGTACCCAGGAGACCCTTCATAAATATTTGCCAGTTCTGTAAATGGGGGGTTTTTTTCCTTCACCAATTTTTATGTGTTTCTGTTCATATCCTATTGTTCTTTTCTCTTCATTTTTCCTTCTGCTTTTCCTTCTCTCATAGAAATGAAGACACTATAAAACACAAATGGAGAGGTAGAGATGGCTGAGTGGTGAAGGCACTTGCCTGCAAATCTAAAGGACCCAGGTTCGATTCCCCAGGACCCACATAGGCCAGATGCACATTGTGGCACATGTGTCTGGAGTTCATTTGCAGCAGCTAGAGGCCCTGGTACCCCCATTCTCTCTCACTCTCTATCTTCCTCTTTTCTCTCTCTCTCTCAAATAAATTAATAAAAATAAAATATTTTTTAAAAACACAAATGGATTACATCCAGATGTTAATTAATTAAAAAAAAAGCAAACCTCATAGTTCTTTGCTAAATGGATTGATGTAGTCCATGGGTAAAATGATAATTTTAATGTTCTCAAAACAGAAAAATGAACTTATTTTTAAGCCTTGATTGATTCAATGCTACAAGTCCTACATAAGAAACTCTTTATACCTCATAATTAATTAATGAAAGATACTTTTTACTTTTTATAACAAAGTTATATCATTAATATAAAGGTACTTAATGCCGGGCGTGGTGGCGCACGCCTTTAATCCCAGCACTCGGGAGGCAGAGGTAGGAGGATCGCCGTGAGTTCGAGGCCACCCTGAGACTCCATAGTGAATTCCAGGTCAGCCTGGGCTAGAGTGAAACCCTACCTTGAAAAACCAAAAAAATAAATAAATAAATAAATAAAAAATAAAGGTACTAAAGGGATTTTCTTAAGAGCCTTGAACTAAGCTTTATTTTATTTTATTTTTTATTTATTTGAGAGCGACAGAGAGAGAGAGAGAGAGAGAGAGAAAGAGGCAGAGAGAGAGAATGGGCGCTCCAGGGCTTCCAGCCACTGCAAACGAACTCCAGACGCGTGCGCCCCCTTGTGCATCTAGCTAACATGGGTCCTGGGGAATTGAGCCTCGAACCGGGGTCCTTAGGCTTCACAAGCAAGCGCTTAACCGCTAAGCCATCTCTCCAGCTCGAAGCTTTATTTTAAATATTAAGAGTAGATAGTTGGGAGCAAGGAGGTTGGTGGAATCCCAGCTCCTGACAAACCTTAATGAAACAGTGGCTGACCAGGACCACTTGGCAAGGTGGAACAAGTTATCAGAAAGGGCCAGGGCTAGAGAGATGGCTTAGCAGTTAAGGCGCCCGCCTGCAAAACCTAAGGATCCATGTGCGACTCTCCAGATCCCGCTTAAGCCAGATGCATAAAGGTGAGGCAAGCGCAAGGTCACACATGCCCACTAGGTGGAGCAAGTGTCTGGAGTTTGATTGCAGTGGCTGAGGCCCTGACAGCACCAATTTTCTCTCTCTGTTTCTCTGTCTCTCTCTTCCTCTCTCGCTCTCTCTAAAAAGAAAAAGAAAGAGAAATGGGCAGAGTGCTTTTAGATCCAACATATAGCAGGTGGATGTTCCTTCATGCTGATAACTTTGTCATGTCAACATCATTTTGAATGTGTTAGGATCCTTGTCTCTGGAGGTTTGGGGAAAGAAAACAAAGAAAAATAACTTAATAGCCTGCAGGGTAGAATTTTTTTCTTGAACTTATTTTGAAATTTGAAAATTTTTATTTAACGCTTAAAGTTGGTAGTCAGATTTTTTTTTTTGTTTTGATCACTGTTTTAATCAGTCAAGTCTAGAGTTTATATCCTCTGTTAAAGAATTTTCATCAGCTGGTTTAAATATAAAAACATATTTGTTTATTGAGACAACTGGCAAGGTGAAAATATACAATCCAAAATCTAGACTACTAATCTTGTTTTCCTGATAACCTGAAGCAAAATATCTGTAGTGAGTCTTGAGCAGGCCAGGGGATATGGAGGCCTTTCCTAGGATAAATAGGTTTTCATGACATTGGGAGACACAATGTGTAGGGAAAAGGCTTTATTTTTCCATTCCTGAAAGTTGAAGTGTCATAGAACCTAGCTGAAAATTTGGCAAATAAATCACATGTAAGTATACACTCTATATGTACATTCAATGTTACATAGCTATGAATTAATTATATGCTAAGCCACAGTAGGTAACTTTGAACATTTCTTTCTACCCTTGTGCAATAAAATGAATGCTTTTTTCTTTGAAAAGTATAATAGATGTACCTTTCAAGGTTATTTAACTGTATACTAAGGCTCTGTAACCTGACTCACCGATAAATCTTTTTCATTTGGCATATCTATGTGTGCGCACTATACCTTCACCCTATGCCTATTGATGAACTAAATCCACTTTTTCTCACATACGGAGCACTGGCATCAAGAAGTTAGTTCAGCACTGGAATGTTGAACCTGACTGTTCCTTTGTGGGTAGATGGTAATATACTTACGGAGAAAAGGTTGTTGACAGGAATATGGAAGTTTGTAAGATGTGCATATACTATTTAGTAATAATTTTGTTCATTTTCTGACTTGAAGACTAGCAGAATTGTACATGAGTGCTTTTGAAATTTGTTATTTTATTTTAGAGAGAGAGAGAGAGAGAGAGAGGGAATTGGCACGCCAGGGCCTCAGCCACTGCAATCGAACTCCAGACGCTTGCACCACCTAGTGGGCATGTGCGACCTTGCACTTGCCCAACTTTGTGCATCTGTCTGGCTAACGTGGGATCTGGAGAGTAGAACATGGGTCCTTGGGCTTCACAGGCAAATGCCCTAACCACTAAGCCATCTCTCCAGCCCCATGTGTGCCTTTTATATACTGCTCTCACTTTTGGTAGTGTTGATCTATGGAAGTGATTATTGCAGAGATATGCAGAACAAGTATTCAAATTATCCTATAACTCACTTCCCATGTGGTGAATAACTTGCATGCACTAATATGTGTGGCTGGTTGCTTTTTTTTTTCCTATTTTGTTAGACACTGTGTTCTAAGCAAGTGTTTTTTTAATTAAAATGTAATATTAGGATAAAACTTTTCTTTTTCCTGGCCCTGAAATTCGGGAGCCTATGGAAATTGTTTCTATCTTCTGAATTTGATGTTATGTTAATGTCATATGAGTTTAGGCAATTTATTCACATCTTGGTTCTCAGATTTTTTGAATATAATTTTTCAAAAGTACAGTTAGTAATCTAGATTAGAGTCTTGTAACAACTCCCTTTTCACCTTTAATTTTATTAATTTTGGTTCTCTTTCTTTTTGTTTGGCTAGAAGTTTCTTAATATTTTCTAAGAACTTAGTCCTTTTTTGAGGGGGCTGAGGCTTGAGGTAGTGTTTCACCCCAGCCAGGTTGAGCTGGAACTCACTATGTAGCTCCAGGCTGGCCTCAAACTCATGCCAATCATCCTCCCTCAACCTCCTCAGTGCTTGAATTATATGCATGAGCCACCATGCCTGGCAATAACTATTTTTGATTATGTTGTTACTTTAGTAGTCTGTATTTCATTAATTTCTGCCATAGTTTTATTCTTTCTAGCTATCTATTGTGTTTATGTTTGACTTTTTCATGGTTTTTTTCTAGAGCCTTGAGGAACATCATTTGGTTATTGATTGAGATCTCTATTTTTAAAAATATTTTATTATTTACATGTATGCGTGTGTTTACATGTTAGTGTATCTGTGCACGTGTTCATGTGTGTGGGAGTGCACATGTTAATGTGTGTGTGTCTCACATTTTCATTATCCATTTATCTGTTGAGGGACATCTAGGCTGGTTCCATTTCCTAGCTATTGTGAATAGAGCAGCGATAAACATAGTTGTGCAAGCATCTCTGTAATAGCATATAGAGCCCTTTGGGAATATGCCCAGGAATAGTATAGCTGTATCTCAGGGATTTTTATGTCTGGTCTCTTGAATATATCTCAGACTTTTTGGGAGTTTCAATCATGTTCATTATATATGTCTGAATATATTAATACCTTGACTGTGTCCCCCTCTGAAATTTGTTCTTCTGCATGATCTTGTCTGTTGATGGTGCTTTCTGGAGAGTTTTTAACTTAACTGACTGATTTCTTTCATTTCCAAAATTTGTATTTGGTTCTTTTTTCAGTGTCTCAATTTCTTTCTGGATTTTTCCACCATGCTTTTGAATTCCTCTTCTGAATTACTGACCATTTACTTTACTTTGATAACTTTCTTGTCATGGTTGTGAATTGATTTTTTTTTTACTTTGTTCATTCTCTTATTTGAGTCCTTTATATGATCATTGATCCTTTTCAAAAGCAGGACTCTGAATTCATTCTCTAATATTTCAGCTATGTCAGTGTCTTTGGTTTCTATTATCGGGGAGTTTGGAGGTTGTCCATAAATTGTGGTGGCTGTGGTCTCACATGCTTTGTTGTGTTCTATACATCTTCTGGGATGGCTGTGTCTTCCAGTTTTAACTTCCCTTCTCCTCAGTCTTTGATTTACTTCTCGTGTTCCATGGAAGTCCTCCTGGAAGTTATCTTCACTGGGAATTGGGTTTCCTGTTGCTGTGTAGGGGTGGCTATGGTCCCCCCATAATGTTTTACCAGCAATCCTACATTGACTTGAAGTAGGGGATACTTGTGCATTGTGTTGGAATACTGTTTGGGAGAAATATGGTTTGTAGATTTGGGGGGACAGTTAGAGTATCAATCTGAAAGAAATGGGGGAAGGGGTGTAAATGAATGAATAGGAAAGCATATGGGTTGGAAGTATGAGAGGTGGTAGAGAGACTATTAAAAGGTGTAGAAGTATAGAAAATATTTTATTTATTAATTTACTTATGACAGAAGGAGGGAGGGAGGGAGAGAGAGGAAGAGGGAGGGAGGGGGAGAATGGGCATGCCAGGGCCTGCAGCCACTGCAAATAAACTCCAGACACATGCCCCACTTTGTGCAGCTGGCTTTATGTGGGTCCAGGGGAATCAAACTCGGGTCCTTAGTCTTTGTAGGCAAGTGCCTTAGCTGCTGTGCCATCTCTCCAGACCCACGAAAAGATATTTGTCAGTGTAGGAAAGTAAGGGACTATTGTGAATGTCCTGTCTAGTGAGCTAGAAGTTAACCATAACAGCCTATCAAAGTTTAGTCAGTATCTCCTCCTCACTCAGATGACATCATTTCTCCCTTCCCTTAGACCGTGTTTATTTCAGCTTCCACAGGAAGGAGGAGGACTGTTCCTCTCAGGAATTCAGACACTATGTCAGTGTGCCCTTCCAGACCAGGGTTTCTGTGAGCTTAGACTACTTTCTACCAGAGTCCTCCTCCACCCCGCCCCCAGCAAATCACTGTCTTACACCTAGTGAATGAGGTGAATTAGAACTTTCCGTAAGCAGGGCTTCCTGTGACTTGGGCTTTAAGGTGATGTGGAAGGCCCTGGCTCATACCTCTGGGTCATACCTCAGTGATACCTCTAGCTCACTGTGTCAATGACAGGGGAGGAAGAGGAAGAGTCGTCTTCTTCCTCTTTTTTAAAAATTTATTTATTTGAGAGTGACAGACAGAGAAAGAGGAAGAGAGAGAGAGAGAGAGAGAGAGAGAGAGAGAGAACAGGCGCATCAGGGCCTCCAGCCACTGCAAACGAACTCCAGATGCATGTGCCACCTTGTGCATCTGGCTTACGTGGGTACTGGGGAATCGAGCCTTGAACCGGGGTCCCTAGGCTTCACAAGCAAGCGCTTAACCACTAAGCCATCTCTCCATCCTGGAAGAGTCGTTTTCTTGCGCTAGTTACGGGCTCAGCTTCCCTGGCCGCACGTCTGCCACACACTCCGGGGCTCACCCTGCTCCCAGTGGCTCTGCGTTTGCTTTCCTTAAGCCCCGTCCTCTCCGGAACTTCCCACGTCACTCCTGCGATCCGTTCACTATCAGACATGTTCCTGCTGGTCAGTGAAGTGGTGTCCCTGGCAGCAGGAGCAGTGGCAGCTGTAGCAGGGTGGTGTGCATGATGCCAGGGTGGGGTGGGGGGTTCCTGGTCTATTCATGGGAGAAGTTTTCAGGTGCGCATAGCAAATGCTGGTCCGCAAATTGTGGGGTTGGCAAGAGTGTCTTGGCACGGTGGTCTAGTAGCCCTTATCCTCCCCCTTCTCTTGTTTTTTTGTTTTTTTCATTTTCATTTGTTTATTTGCAAGTCTAGAGTTTATATCCTCTGTTAAAGAATTTTCATCAGCTGGTTTAAATATAAAAACATATTTGTTCATTGAGACAACTGGCAAGGTAAAATATACAATCCAAAATCTAGACTACTAATCTTGTTTTCCTGATAACCTGAAGCAAAATATCTGTAGTGAGTCTTGAGCAGGTCAGGGGATATGGAGGCCTTTCCTAGGATAAATAGGTTTTCATGACATTGGGAGACACAATGTGTAGGGAAAAGGCTTTATTTTTCCATTCCTGAAAGTTGAAGTGTCATAGAACCTAGCTGAAAATTTGGCAAATAAATCACATGTAAGTATACACTCTAAATGTACATTCAATTTTACATAGCTATGAATTAATTATATGCTAAGCCACAGTAGGTAACTTTGAACATTTCTTTCTACCCTTGTGCAATAAAATGAATGCTTTTTTCTTTGAAAAGTATAATAGATGTACCTTTCAAGGTTATTTAACTGTATACTAAGGCTCTGTAACCTGACTCACCGATAAATCTTTTTCATTTGGCATATCTATGTGTACGCACTATACCTTCACCCTATGCCTATTGATGAACTAAATCCACTTTTTCTCACATACGGAGCACTGGCATCAAGAAGTTAGTTCAGCACTGGAATGTTGAACCTGACTGTTCCTTTGTGGGTAGATGGTAATATACTTATGGAGAAAAGGTTGTTGACGGGAATATGGAAGTTTGTAAGATGTGCATATACTATTTAGTAATAATTTTGTTCACTTTCTGACTTGAAGACTAGCAGAATTGTACATGAGTGCTTTTGAAAATTTGTTATTTTATTTTAGAGAGAGAGAGAGAGGGAATTGGCACGCCAGGGCCTCAGCCACTGCAATCGAACTCCGGACGCTTGCACCACCTAGTGGGCATGTGCGACCTTGCACTTGCCCCAACTTTGTGCATCTGTCTGGCTAACGTGGGATCTGGAGAGTAGAACATGGGTCCTTGGGCTTCACAGGCAAATGCCCTAACCACTAAGCCATCTCTCCAGCCCCATGTGTGCCTTTTATATACTGCTCTCACTTTTGGTAGCGTTGATCTATGGAAGTAATTATTGCAGAGATATGCAGAACAAGTATTCAAATTAGCCTATAACCTACTTCCCATGTGGTGAATAACTTGCATGCACTAATATGTGTGGCTGGTTGCTTTTTTTTTTCCTATTTTGTTAGACACTGTGTTCTAAGCAAGTGTTTTTTTAATTAAAATGCAATATTAGGATAAAATTTGGACTTTTCTTTTTCCTGGCCCTGAAATTCGGGAGCCTATGGAAATTGTTTCTATCTTCTGAATTTGATGTTATGTTAATGTCATATGAGTTTGGCAATTTATTCACATCTTGGTTCTCAGATTTTTTGAATATAATTTTTCAAAGTACAGTTAGTAATCTAGATTAGAGTCTTGTAACAACTCCCTTTTCACCTTTAATTTTATTAATTTTGATTCTCTTTCTTTTTGTTTGGCTAGAAGTTTCTTAATATTTTCTAAGGACTTAGTCCTTTTTTGAGGGGGTTGAGGCTTGAGGTAGTGTTTCACCCCAGCCAGGTTGAGCTGGAACTCACTATGTAGCTCCAGGCTGGCCTCAAACTCATGCCAATCATCCTCCCTCAACCTCCTCAGTGCTTGAATTATATGCATGAGCCACCATGCCTGGCAATAACTATTTTTGATTATGTTGTTACTTTAGTAGTCTGTATTTCATTAATTTCTGCCATAGTTTTATTCTTTCTAGCTATCTATTGTGTTTATGTTTGACTTTTTCATGGTTTTTTTCTAGAGCCTTGAGGAACATCATTTGGTTATTGATTGGAGATCTCTATTTTTAAAAATATTTTATTATTTACATGTATGCGTGTGTTTACATGTTAGTGTATCTGTGCACGTGTTCATGTGTGTGGGAGTGCACATGTTAATGTGTGTGTGTCTCACATTTTCATTATCCATTTATCTGTTGAGGGACATCTAGGCTGGTTCCATTTCCTAGCTATTGTGAATAGAGCAGCAATAAACATAGTTGTGCAAGCATCTCTGTAATAGCATATAGAGCCCTTTGGGAATATGCCCAGGAATAGTATAGCTGTATCTCAGGATTTTTTTATGTCTGGTCTCTTGAATATATCTCAGACTTTTTGGGAGTTTCAATCATGTTCATTATATATGTCTGAATATATTAATACCTTGACTGTGTCCCCCTCTGAAATTTGTTCTTCTGCATGATCTTGTCTGTTGATGGTGCTTTCTGGAGAGTTTTTAACTTAACTGACTGATTTCTTTCATTTCCAAAATTTGTAATTTGGTTCTTTTTTCAGTGTCTCAATTTCTTTCTGGATTTTTCCACCATGCTTTTGAATTCCTCTTCTGAATTACTGACCATTTACTTTACTTTGATAACTTTCTTGTCATGGTTGTGAATTGATTTTTTTTTACTTTGTTCATTCTCTTATTTGAGGCCTTTATATGGTCATTGATCCTTTTCAACAGCAGGACTCTGAATTCATTCTCTAATATTTCAGCTATGTCAGTGTCTTTGGTTTCTGTTATTGGGGAGTTTGGAGGTTGTCCATAAATTGTGGTGGCTGTACTCTCACATGCTTTGTTGTGTTTTATACATCTTCTGGGATGGCTGTGTCTTCCAGTTTTAACTTGCCTTCTCCTCAGTCTTTGATTTGCTTCTTGTGTTCCATGGGAGTCCTCCTGGAAGTTATCTTCACTGGGAATTGGGTTTCCCGTTCCTGTATAGGGGTGGCTATGGTCCCCCCTAATGTTTTACCATCAATCCTACATTGACTTGAAGTAGGGGATACTTGTGCATTGTATTGGAATACTGTTTGGGAGAAATATGGTTTGTAGATTTTGGGGGACGGTTAGAGTATCAATCCGAAAGAAATGGAGGAAGGGGTATAAATAAATGAGTAGGAAAGCATATGGGTTGGAAGTATGAGAGGTAGTAGGGAGACTATTAAAAGGTGCAGAAGTATAGAAAATATTTTATTTATTTATTTACTTGTGAGAGAAGGAGGGAGGGAGGGAGAGAGAGGGAGAGGGAGGGAGGGGGAGAATGGGCATGCCAGGGCCTGCAGCCACTGCAAATAAACTCCAGACACATGCCCCACTTTGTGCAGCTGGCTTTATGTGGGTCCAGGGGAATCAAACTTGGGTCCTTAGTCTTTGTAGGCAAGTACCTTAGCTGCTGTGTCATCTCTCCAGACCCACGAAAAGATTTTTGTCAGTGTAGGAAAGTAAGGGACTGTCGTGAATGTCCTGTCTGGTGAGATAGAAGTTAACCATAACAGCCTATCAAAGTTTAGTCAGTATCTCCTCCTCACTCAGATGACATCATTTCTCCCTTCCCTTAGACCGTGTTTATTTCAGCTTCCACAGGAAGGAGGAGGACTGTTCCTCTCAGGAATTCAGACACTATGTCAGTGTGCCCTTCCAGACCAGGGTTTCTATGAGCTTAGACTACTTTCTACCAGAGTCCTCTTCCACCCCGTCCCCAGCAAATCACTGTCTTACACCTAGTGAATGAGGTGAATTAGAACTTTCCAAAAGCAGGGCTTCCTGTGACTTGGGCTTTAAGGTGATGTGGAAGGCCCTGGCTCATACCTCTGGGTCATACCTCAGTGATACCTTTAGCTCACTGTGTCAATGACAGGGGAGGAAGAGGAAGAGTCGTCTTCTTTCTCTTTTTTAAAAATTTATTTATTTGAGAGTGACAGACAGACAGGCAGAGAAAGAGGAAGAGAGAGAGAGAGAGAGAAGAGAGAGAGAGAGAATAGGCGCATCAGGGCCTCTAGCCACTGCAAACGAACTCCAGATGCATGTGCCACCTTGTGCATCTGGCTTATGTGGGTACTGGGGAATCGAGCCTTGAACCGGGGTCCCTAGGCTTCACAAGCAAGCGCTTAACCACTAAGCCATCTCTCCATCCTGGAAGAGTCGTTTTCTTGCGCTAGTTACGGGCTCAGCTTCCCTGGCCGCACGTCTGCCACACACTCCGGGGCTCACCCTGCTTCCATTGGCTCTGCGTTTGCTTTCCTTAAGCCCCGTCCTCTCCAGAACTCCCCACGTCACTCCTGCGATCTGTTCACCAGCAGACATGTTCCTGCTGGTCAGTGAAGTGGTGTCCCTGGCAGCAGGAGCAGTGGCAGCTGTAGCAGGGTGGTGTGCATGATGCCAGGGTGGGGTGGGGGGTTCCTGGTCCATTCATGGGAGAAGTTTGCAGGTGCGCATAGCAAATGCTGGTCGGCAAATTGTGGGGTTGGCAAGAGTGTCTTGGCACGGTGGTCTAGTAGCCCTTATCCTCCCCCTTCTCTTGTTTTTTGTTTTTTTTTCAATATTTCATTTGTTTATTTGCAAGCAGAGAGAAGAGAAAACAACGAGAATGAATGAGAGCGGGTGCATCAGAGCCTTGCGCCACAGCAAACAAAACTCCAGACTCATGGGCCATTTTGTGCATCTGGCTTTAAGTGGGCGCTGGGGAATTGAATCCAGGCTGTCAGGTTTTGCAAACAAGCGACGTTAACCACTGAGCCCTCACTCTAGCCCTGCTCTTTCTTGAAGTGCATCCGTCCCCTCACTCAGACACATTATCTTACCTGGCGCCGTTAACCTTTAGACTCCTAACCTTGACATGGGTCAGAACTGTAAGAAAGTAAACTGTGTTTTCTAACACTCTTAATGTTCCCTTAACATCAAAATACAGTGTATTTTCAACTGCAGTAAAGTTCACATTGATGCAACCTTTATATCCATATTCTAACCATGTTACTGATTAATAATCATTTTGGGACATTTTATCTTTTAAAAAATATTTTATCTTGGGCTAGAGGGATGGCTTAGTGGTTAAGGTGTTTGCCTGCAAAGCCAAAGAACACAGGTTCGATTCCCCAGGACCCACGTTAGTCAGATGCACAAGGTGGCACACACTTCTGGAGTTCATTTACAGTGGCTGGAGGCCCTGGCGTGCCCATTCTCTCTCTCTCTCTCTCTCCCTCTTTCTCTGTCAAATAAATAAATAAAAATATTTAAAAATATTTTATCTTATTTGTTTAGTTATTTATTTATTAGTGAGAGACGGCAAGAGAAAGAAGCACAGAGAAAGAACGGGCACGGCAGGGCCTCCAGCCACTACAAACAAACTTCAGATGCATGTACCACATTGGGCATCTGGCTTCCCTGGGTACTGTAGAATTGATCTTAGGACCTTAGGCTTTGCAGGCAAGTGCCTTAACCACCAAGCCATCTCTCCTTCCCCACTCCCTTTTTATCTTTTTTAAAAAATATTTTATTTATTTGGGACTTTAAAAATATTTTATTTTATTTTTTAATTTATTTATTTGAGAGAGAGAAAGAGGCAGAGAGGAACAGAAAGAGAGAGAGAGAGAATGGGCACACCAGAACCTCCAGCTGCTGGCAAACGAATGCCAGACACACACACCACCTTGTGCATCTGGCTTACGTTAGTCCTGGGGAATCGAACCTGGGTCCCTAGGCTTTGTAAGCAAATGCCTTAACCGCTAAGCCATCTCTCTAGTATTTGGGACTTAAAAAATTGCATCTATAGTACAATAGCCATAATAGAGCTACGGATTCCATCTAGTTACCACGTTTCATTGTTCTTTAATTTGGAACGTTTCAGTTCTCTTTCATAAAACTGATTTTTCTCTATGATTATTGTGTGTGCGTGTGTTCATGAGTGTGTGCACGTGTGGGTGTGGATGCGTGCATGTGGAGGTCAGAGGACAACTTTAAGGGTCAGTCCTTGTCTGTCCACCACATTTGTGGCAGGTGTTTCGCTCTAGAGCCTCATTCTGCTGTTCCTTGCTGTCTTGCCTCAAGCTTCTGGGGAAGTCACCTCTGTCCACCTCTCATCCCACTGCATCACAGAAGCCCACCATGGCGTCCATCTTTTCACATGGAGTCTGGGGGCTCAACTCAGGTACCCCAGCTTGAGCAGCAAGCACTTTATCCACTGAACCATCTCTCTAGCTCTCTGATAACCCTACTTTTGAGCAACATGTTCCCTGTCTTTTGGCTGGAGAAAAGCACTGTTTCTCATTTGGGGCTTGTTTGAAGTCTCTCTATGAGCAGACAAGGTTGTGTGTTCTTCCCAGGGTATCACACTTAGAGGCATACAATGTATGCCTGGTCTTCATTAATGAAGCTAATTGCATCCCTGGTCAAGGATTTTTGTTTCTTAAATTTTGCCACTTGTAGCCCGCGTAGTCGTCTCGCCAGCAAGAACGCACACGGGCACCAGGATCCTTCTGCAGCAAGCATTTATTCCAGTTAACAGATGAAGAGAGGAAAGACCCAGAGCCCCGAAATGGTGCCGCTTATATAGCCCCTAGGCGGCGTGTACTCTGCTGATTGGCTGCGCGCTCATATGACGCCCCGGGCTGGGCAGTGACTTGGCGCGCTTTCACCACTTGCACATGCGCTATTCTCACCAGGACCGAGGCCGGATGTCAGCGCCATCTTGTATTGGCGATCACACTCTCTCGGCTCTCCACATCTCCCCCTTTTTGTTTTAATAAGATGACAATTGCCTCATAGCCCAACCAGCGTGGCACCAAACAACCCTATGTTTGATCAAGCAAATTTTTTCCTTGGGGAATAAGTGATCAAGAGCTCACTCCTTCACCTTATCAGGTGCAATGGAGATAAGTCCTCTGAGTGTAAAGGCCAAGGGAGAGACAAAAAGGGGAGTTGACACCCATCCCCGTGCAATGGAATATTGTTTCTGGGGGTGCAAGGGCTGTCAATCTCATATTTTGGTGTTGTAGCCACTTAGGCAAGGGCTGATTAGACTTAGATTTTTCATCGACTCAGTGCAATGGGCTAAACCCCTGAGGTGTATCGACTGAGGGTCTCAGTCTAATTAATTAACCAAATTTTAGGAGATGATCCCTGTTCCATAGCCACAAGTGCTTGTGCAATAACGGCCTTGTCATGTTGCTGTTGAGCTCTGAGCTTGTAGAACAACCAAAGCAGGAACACTAAGCCACAACATAGGGCTGCACCAAACAGCGCCACTCCCACCCATTCCTTAAAGAAAGAGAAGGCTGAAGAAATCCAGGATATCAGGCCCACAGCTAGGGAGGGGTCAACTCTAGTAGAATAGGGTCTTCATAATGGATCTTGTCCACTTCTTCGGCTCCTGCACAGGATCTCGATGATTTGTCAGGTATCACAAGTCTACGTGTTAGGCGTTTTGGTAGCCAGAATGGATTGTCTTCTTCCTGTGGAAAAACAAAAACAGCTCCCCTGGATCTTATTAAAATAGGATCCGGGCCTCTCCATTGACCAGTCAAAACATCTTTCCATTTAACCATCTCCTGTGGCCTGTTAGGCTCTGAGTAATGACGGTCAGCCGCTGAATGGCCCTGACTGTCCAAATTTAAAAAATTAAGAGTAAAGAGTGCTATGGATATAGTCACTCGTGGGACTGAGGGCAGAGCCTCCTCGACTCCCCCTTTTTGTTTTATTAAATAAGACTTTAGAGTGCGATGAGCCCGTTCTATAATACCCTGTCCTTGAGGATTATACGGGAGACCTGTCAAATGGGTCACTCCCATCTGGTGACAGAACTGTCCAAATTTTTGAGAAGTATAAGCTGGCCCATTGTCAGTTTTAAGAATTTTGGGCTTCCCCCAGGCACTCCACGCCTCGAGGCAGTGTTGAATAACATGGGCTGCTTTCTCCCCGGTTAATGGGGAAGCAAACATAACTCCAGAACAAGTATCAATGGAAACATGTAAATATTGTAATTTGCCAAAAGATGGGACGTGAGTAACATCCATCTGTCAAATTTGTAATGGGCGAATTCCTCTGGGATTAATTTCTACATGAGGCACAGGTAAAAATTGACAGCAATTTTGACATTGAGTTACTATGTCTTTAGCCTCTTTTCTAGTGATGTCAAACCGACGACGCAATGTTTTAGCTGTGACATGAAACCTTTTATGAAAACTTTTAGCCAACTTCAATTTTGATGAAAGAACAAGCGTGATAAACTTCGTGGCCCGATCTGCCAAGTCATTTCCACGGGACATGGGCCCCGGTAGGCCCGAATGAGCCCTGATATGTGTAATGAAAACAGGAGATCTCTTATTAATCAAGGCAAACTGAATCTTTTGAAAAATTGTT
Source organism: Dipus sagitta (assembly GCA_036346955.1). Taxonomy (NCBI): domain Eukaryota; kingdom Metazoa; phylum Chordata; class Mammalia; order Rodentia; family Dipodidae; genus Dipus; species Dipus sagitta. The sequence continues at coordinate 13,733,878 of CM070775.1, read as the reverse complement.
GTAAGCTTGTTAGATGTCTTAATCAACCCAGCAGCCTCTAAAGTTTTTGTTGTATTTACTACATAACAGGAATCCGAAACAATATTCAGGGGACCTGGGAATTTTTCCAAAACTTCTAATACTACCAAACATTCCACAATTTGAGGTGAGGTTTCATGATATTGTTTAGATATAATCTTATCATTAACCACATTTTGCCACAGTTATAACAAGCTTTATTGCCTCCGAGACTCTGGCGGTTTTTAGCCTGTAATATAGCCGCTGCAAGGCCAGTATTAGTGAGTGGGCCTCCGAGTCCTCGGCAAACCTTTATCCAGTCTGTCAGCCCTTTGCTTCTCCTAGGAGCAATGACTGTCTTACACTCTGGGGAGGCATTTTCAAACACTAGTTGTTCTATCATTGGCTTAACTCGTTTTGGGTCCCCAAATATCCTGTCCGCTGTATCCGTCATCTTGGCTACAAAGTCCGAGAATGACTCCTGGGGGCCTTGAATAATCTTTGTTAGGTGTCCCCCGGCCTCGCCCTTTTTTGAGAGGGCTTTTCATGCTTTAATAGCAGCGGCAGAGATCTGACCATATGCTCCCCAGTCATAGTTTGTCTGATTATGAACAAATTGGCCTTGTTCTGTTAGTAAATCGAAGGTCCAGTGTCGTTGATTATCTTTTGCATTGGCATTAGCCCTTGCCTGAGTTTGAGAAGCATCGTGCCAAAGGGCTTTCCATTCTAAATATTGTCCCATATTAGGAAGAGCAGCTTTTACTGTAACTTGCCAATCATTTGGAGTCATTGTCATAGTGGCGAGTCTCTCAAGCTGTATAACTGTAAAATTAGCATCTACTCCATACTTATTAACTGATTCAGCAAGTTCCTTAATGAGGGCATACTCTACCGGCGCATGGACGCAGCCTCCATCCGCAGCCTCAAACACCGGGAAGGCTTGTAAGCACCTCCTTCTGTCCCCCTCTGAAAGGAAGGAATCTGAACAATGTTTGCCGGCATAAGGCAGAGGAGCACTGGGAATGGCAGGGGCGGCAGATTGAAAAGCCGCGCGGTTTTTATCTCCTATCTTTTTTTGTTTTCGATTTTGTGGTAGCGGCTGTTTATTAAGATAATATCTCTCCTCCCCATAGCGAGCCGCTTTTTCATCTAATTTTTCCTCCTCAGAGGGACTAAGATCCTCAGACTCTGAGCTATCAATTCCTAAAGCCTCCAATTCTTTTATCAGATAAAGAGGCCTCCTTTTTGGACTTTTCTTTTCCCTCTCATGTTTCTCTCCCAGGGCGTCTTTTCCCTTGTCTTTTCTTTTTGTGGACTTAGCGTCCGCGGAAAGGCCTTTTTTCTTAGAGACGTCTTTTTCTTTTTCTCAAGGGCCCCTAACCTTTTATCCCGTTCTGTTTCTGACATGCTGTCTTGTAGCTCCGAATGTGAGGCTCCCATGTTCAAAAAGAAGAGAACGAGAGCCACCATCACAATAGGGAGAGCAAAAATTGTTCCTACCAATTTGGATGAGAGATGAGACAAGTCAAGACCAAACATGCCTCTCAGAACCTACCTTAGTGCTGCAGTTCTGAATCCTTCCCCGTGAATGGGGGGTCTCCTCTGCGCCGGCGATGACAGGCACCCGGCGTCCCGGGTTTCGGCACCAGCTGTAGCCCGCGTAGTTGTCTCGCCAGCAAGAACGCACACGGGCACCAGGATCCTTCTGCAGCAAGCGTTTATTCCAGTTAACAGATGAAGAGAGGAAAGACCCAGAGCCCCGAAATGGCGCCTGCTTATATAGCCCCTAGGCGGCGTGTACTCTGCTGATTGGCTGCGCACTCATATGACGCCCCGGGCTGGGCAGTGACTTGGCGCGCTTTCACCACTTGCACATGCGCTATTCTCACCAGGACCGAGGCCGGATGTCAGCGCCATCTTGTAATGGCGATCACACTCTCTCGGCTCTCCACAGCCACTGTGTAAGTATAATTTTCTCCCTTGGCAAAAAATATTCAATCTGTGGGAAACTTATTCTAACATGATTCAAATATCCTGCTCTTCATTTTAGAAGCATTCCTAATGTAAGAGCCAAAGGAAGGGTAGGACTCCTTACAACGTGCTCCCCCCAGACACAAAATGGCCTGGATATCCATGACCTCACAGTGCCTGACACTACCTACACAAGAGGAAAAGATCATGACATCAAAATAAAAGAGAGACTGATTGAGATGGGGAGAATGGAGTTTCGAAGGGGAAAGTGGGGGGAGGGAGGGTATTAGCACGGGACATTTTTTATAATCATGGAAGTTGTTAATAAAAAAAATTGAAAAAGAAAAAAATTTAAAAATTAAAAATAAAAAGCATTCTTATATTTAGCATTGACTGGTGATTGCTACCTGATTCACTGTTTACTCTAACGATTGCAAAATACTGATTTTCCCATGTATCTCCTTCAAATACATCAGTGTGCGATAAGCACATTGTAGTACTTGCTGATATAGTCATCCTATATACTAGAGCCATCCCACATTTGGTCAGTGGATGCTTCTTGTATCATTGGACATGCCCTATCATATTTTTTATTATATATTTAGGGAGAGTGAGAGCAAGTGAGAAAGACAGACAGAGAGAGAGAGAGAGAGAGAGAGAAAGAGAGAATTGAAGTGTCAGGGCCTCAACCACTGCAATTGAACTCCAGACACTTGTGCCACCTAGTGGGCATGTGCAACCTTGCACTTGCCTTGCCTTTGTGTGTCTGGCTAACGTGGGATCTGGAGAGTTGAATATGGGTCCTTAGGCTTCACAGGCAAGCGCCTTAACTGCTAAGTCATCTCTCCAGCATGCCATTCCTGTATTTTTTGATAATTTACCTTATGGAAAAGTCAGACACTCCTGTCCATCCCTAAACCATAAATGATTCTTTTATCCAAGGATATTCCTTTTGATGGAGAGTTGTATTAAAGATCACTATTGGGAAAAACCAACCAATAACCACAGTGTTAACTAGGGGAGGGCAGTAGGGCCAGTATCCTCTTATGAATGGAGTCTGGCTGTGGTTTTGTCCTAAAAGGATGAGTCTCATTAACAGAGAAGAGGGTAAAAAGGGCTGAAGAATGAAGAGTTGGCTTGAATGACAAATGCAGAACAGAGTCTGAAATGGACACCTTTCTTTCATGAGTCATGATAGAAATGAAAATTTTCACCAGTCAACCTTGCATTCAGAAATTCCTTTGTGTGATTATGAGTTTTGTTTTTCCTCTTTTTTTTTTTTTTTGTCTTTGGGGAGTTAATTTACTTCAGCATTGTGATGATTTGGATCTTTAATTCACCCCAAAGGCCTGGATCATAATGGCATGGTTTTCAGGGGGTAGAATTGGGAGGAAGTGAAACCTGGAAGAGGTGAGGCTTAGTAGGAAGACTTTGGGGAAATCAAGGGAGTGTCTGCAGAAAGAATTGTGGTCCCAGCTTCTCTGAATACCTGGTTGGTGAATTCATGTTCTCACTGTGATATACCTCCACCCACTGCTTTCACTGAAAGACTAACCAACGAGACCATCTGATCTTGGACTTCGAACCTCCAAAACTGAGCTAAGTGAGCATTCTACTTTATAAACCTAGCTGCCTCAAGTATTTCACTATAGTAATGGAGATATGATGAATAACAACATTCATATTACAATCAACATTCATATTACAATCACCATCTTAACTTCGGTGCCCACTATATTAGTCAGCTTTCCATTACTGTAACAAAAGACCTAAGACAATAAACCTAAGGAGAGGAAAGGTTTGTTTTGCTCACAGTTATGGAGATTTCAATACATGATTGGTGGGTCCTATTATTTTTAGTCCTGAAAGTAAGGCAATAATCTGATAAAAGGACTTACCTTCTTTTTACACCTTAACATATTTCCTGGTTCACATAAATGTCCCTCTCTCCTCAACATCTGGGCCATCTTTCTCTGCAGTGTGCCATTCATGGCTGCCTACATTGTGTTGGGAGGGAGTTTGCTCCTCTGCCTCTTTTAAGTCCTAAGCTGTGTCAAGGCTTTGACCTTAACATTCACAAAGCACCGAAGTGACTTGTCTGCAGTAATTCCTCTGTGATTGCTTGCCAATTGCAATGTTAAAGATCACATCTCCTCTCATGCTTGAAGAATAAAAGTAGAATTTCCCCTAACCTTGGGAATTTTGTTCTAAGGAACAATAAATGAGGCAATGCATAGAAAGCAAGTATGTTAGCGTTGTTGTCATTATTTTATGACCTCCAAAAACATCGGCTCCTGGGCTAAGAGAAAGTCATGGCTTTTCATTTTATCCATGATGCAGTCTGTTTTCTAATGAGCAATTCAGTAATATCAAAATACTCAAAAATCAAAATATCAAAACTGAGTAAGTGAGAATATTTCATGTCCATAGATCACTTTATCAGTGCAAAGTATTTTCACAGAACTAATTCCGTCTCTGAATTCACTAGGCAGAGTTGGTCTTATCTCAATGTCTATAGCTGGGAAGTTAGGGCTGGCAGATGGCAGAGTTCACACAGCCTGCTCAATGTCACTTTGGCACTATTGACTAGTATCCTGGAACTCACCTATCACTACTCCTTGCCTGGTGCTCTTGGCCATTAAAAATTCACTAGGGGTTTTATAGTAGGACCCCCCCCCCCAGTGACCACTACCCCAGGACTGCCTTCAGTGCCTCTATAGGTAATCCAGAAACAAAGTCAGGGAATGACACACAAGCTCTAAACACTGCTCCAGCCCAGCCTGATCATGACCACAGCAGCTTGGGCAAAGCTTACCTCAGCTAGCCCCAGCTCCCTGAACAGAGACAACTGTCTCTACAAGGGAGCGTTACATAGGTGTGGCTCCGGGAACCTCCGAGGAAAGAGTTTGGTGAAATAACAACACAGAGACAAGTCTGGACCCGGATGTAGAGGGCACAGGAATGCAGAGGACTCCTACTGGTTCAAAACCCAGAGATCACACCACTTGGTTTTAACATCCTGTATCTCCACCCAGTACTTCCCCATGACAGCCAAAGTCAGTTTAGCCAAGTATTCCTTCATACTCAAGGTCAATTTAGCAGGCTAGTCCAGTCTCCCACTGGTAATGACTTCTTATTGTTTCTCTCCTATCTTTTCTTACCTCTCTATCCTTTCCTTTGTTTCCCCCTTAGTCCAGTGAACATAGGCTGGCCTGATGTTTGGTGCCTCTGAGTCAACTACACTGAGACCTCCATCTTGTCCCCTTTCCATCAGAGATGAGATTACTCTGTGTCATCTGATGTCTTTACCCCATCTCTTTACAGTCTCTCTTAAACAATACTCTCACATCTTGGCCCCTCTTTTTGCCTCTATAGTTTCCCCTTCTATTCTCATTTCCTTCCTCTATTTCCTACTAATTAGTACCACTGTAGCTTTGTTTTCTTCTTTCCACTCATACCTACAACTAATATATTAGTGCACCCAGTACTTCATTGTTCCTCTGTTCCCTAATGTAATTGGTACTTAAGGAATGATTGTTTTATAGTCAACTGTCACTCCATTTTCCTAGTGGGCTTATTGCCGGATAATGTCAGTTGTTTCAGACTACACTCAATGCTTAGGGGAGGGCTAGGGGTACAAAATGGTGCCCTGGAAACCAGTCTAACAGAGGAAAATGTCACCTTGTGGTGGTTTGAATGTAAATGACCCCACAGCCTCAGGTATTTTTTTTTCAAAGCTGCATTGGTTGCTTTCCAGAGAATATATTGGAAAGGCTCCAATAAATTAAGGATGCATTCCAAGGAGATCCTTCTCATTTCTCAAATACTTAGCACCTATGCAAGATTCATCAATATTTTTTGAAAATTTTGAGTCAGGAATTTTGAGTTGGAAGATACATGCAATGAATTTCCCCAGTGAACATACAATATAATGAAATTTGATAATATTAATGACATAATATTTCCATTACATCAGCTATTTTTTATTTTTTATTTTCATTTATTTGACAGTGAATGAGGGAGAGTGAGAGATTGGGCACACCAGGGCCTCCAGCCACTGCAAGTGAATTCCAGATGCATGGGTCCCCTTGTGCATCTGGCTAACATGGGTCCTGGGGAATCTAACCTAAGTCCTTTGGCTTTGCAGACAAGTGCCTTAACCACTAAGCAATCCCCCAGCCTCTCTCAGGTATTTTTTTAGACAAGCTTAACAGACTGCCTTTTTTATGAGAGAGAGAGAGAGAGAGACAGAGAGAGAGAGAGAGAATTGGTGTGCCAGGGCCTCCAGCCACTGAAATTGAACTCCAGATGCATGCGCCCCCATTTGCAACCTTGGGTGATTATATCACTCTGCATCTGGCTTATATGGGGCCTGGAGAGTGGAACATGAGTCCTTAGGCTTTGCAGGAAAGCCCCTTAACCACTAAGCAATCTCTCCAGTTCAGCCCCAGGTATTTTTGACTAAGCTTCATATTTAGTCTCCAGCCCTGCTGGAGGAGGTGTGTCACTGGAGGCGGATCTTGAGCCCAGCCCTGAGGTGTGTTCAGAGTCAGCTCATACCTTCCCCTCTCTGTTGGCTGTTTTTTCTCTGCTATGGATGTGTGATGAAGTGAGACAGTTTATTTCTCTATAAGTTTTCCCTGGAATCTGTAAACCTGAAATAAACCGTTTCTTCCCATAAGCCTCTTCTAGCTGAATGTTTGTCCCCACAATGAGAAGGTAACTGCACCATACCTCAACCCTACTACAACTCAGTCTCTCCTGAGCATTGAGCACTGCAAACACTTCTACTGAAAGAACAAATGTGATTTAATGTTAAAAAAAAAAAAAACAACAAGGGCTGGAGGGATGGCTTAGCAATTAAGGCATTTGCCTGCAATGCCAAAGGACCCTGTTTCAATTCCCCAGGACCCACGTTAGCCAGATGCACAGGGAGCACACGCATCTGGAGTTCGTTTGCAGTGGCTGGAGGCTCTGGTGAGCCCATTCTCTCTCTTTCTCTCCCCCACTTTCTCTGTCAAATAAATAAATAAATAAATAAATAAACCCCAAAATCTGCCAACTCTACCAACTAATTCCAGATACAAAAGTCCCAATGGAAAACCACAAGTAACATGAAAAACTAAGTATTGTGGTTTCAATGTTCAAATGCCCCCATATACTCAATGTTTGAATACTTGGTCCCTGTAAAGTGCCACCATTGATGAAGGTTGTAGAGTATTGCTGGAGGAGGTGGTTACTGCCTTGAAGTGTTATAGCCTAGGCTAGTAAGAATATGAATTATTTTTCAAAAAAGGCTTGAAGCGAGTATGATTAAGGAGATTTTCTCCTCCCCAAGGTCGGCATACGTGGTCTGCTACATCTCTTCCACACTGGCAACAGAAGTTGGCAGCCCAGGTCTTGTGATACTGGTTCTGAAGGCAAGAAAAATGCAAGGTGGATGGGGTCATTGAGTATCACAACATGGTCTCAGAGAGCTGCAGAGACCAGACAATGTACTGCAGGGCTGGAGTCCCTGTAAGGAGACACTGAAAGACCGCTGCTTGAAGCTGCGAGTGACTCCTAGGTTGGAATGGAGATCCCAAGACGTCAGAGGTGCCGGGACTGTGGGACATCTGGAATGGAAAGTTAAGGCCTTAGAACAGATCCAGCCCACAAGAGAGGTTGTAAGTGCTATGAGAAACAGTGGTGGTTTGATTCAGGTGTCCCCCATAAACTGAGGTGTTCTGAATGCTAGGTTCCCAGCTGATGGAGATTTGGGAATTAATGGCTCCTGGAGGCATTGTTGGGGGCAGGCTTATGGGTGTTATAGCCAGTTTCCCCTTACCAGTGCTTGGCACACTCTCCTGTTGCTATTGTCCACCTTATGTTGGCTATGGAGTGATGTCCACCCTCTGCTCATGCCATTGTTTTCCCCTGCCACGATGGAGCTTCTCCTCGAGTCTGTAAACCAAAATACCCCCCTCCTTTTTTTTTCCCCAAAAGCTACTCTTGGTGGAGTAATTTCTGCCAGTAATGCAAACCTGACTGCAAGTGCTGGCACTTTTTCTTAGGCTGTTCCTCTATCTGGAATGTTCTTACCCCTGCTCCTGGTAGACCCCAGTGACACCTTACCTAGAGCCATGTTCAGCAAGAGCCTTCTGGTTACACCATCCCAAACATCACCTCCATCTTCTCCTCCCTCTCCGTGCTTCATTCCCTTTCCTATTTCCATCTTCTCTTGAATAGTTTATCTTTCTCTTATTATTACTGTAGACTAAGAATCTCTCATCTATCCCTAGAGCATGTGCTCCGCATGTGGCAGTTCTTATCATTTAGTGCCAGCACTTAAGGCCTGCTGGGATATAAGAGACACTCAGTATATTGTTTGTGGAGACGCTAAGTGAATGATTTTACAAGTGAAGACTTCCCTATCTTTTTTATGTTTTAAATAGTTTTTGTTTACTTTTATTTATTTATTTTAGAGTGGCAGAGAAAGAGGCAGAGAGAGAGAGAGAGAGAGAGAGAGAGAGAATGGACCCATCAAGGCCTCCAGCCACTGCAAATGAACTCCAGAGGCATGTGCTACCTTATGCATCTGGCTTATGTGAGAATTGAGCCTTGAACCGGGATGCTTAGTCTTCTTCACAGGCAAGCGCATAACCCCTAATCCTTCTCTCCAGTCCCAGATTTCTCTGTCTTCAGATGTTGGCACTTGCAGTGGTCTTGGTGCCTGACTCAGTACGTCAGTGATGTCACAAGCCAGTGCAATGCTCTTAACCAACCACGTGGCTCCACCACGTTGAGAGCTTCTTATTAAGAAGAATCTCTGGAGTCTACTAAGGTGAGCTTGAGATGTGTGTGAAGAATGGTTCCTGGGAAGTAGAATTGACTTTGAAATCAGGACCAAAATAATTTTGTTACCCCAAAGGGCTTTTATGTCTTTAATGACATCTATCTGTAGGATCTGGGCTACAGTTTTGTTTTTTATTTCTATTTTTAGTGGAATCCATTATGCTACTGTATTACCTTTTTAAAATTCCCAGTGTGATCTTTAAAAAATTTTTTAAAAACTGGGTTGGAGAGATGGCTTAGCGGTTAAGGCACATGCCTGCGAAGCCTAAGGACCCAGGTTCAATTCTCCAGGTTCCACATAAGCCAGATGCACATGGTGAGGCATGTGTCTGGAGTTCACTTGCAGTGGTTAGAGGCCCTGGCGTGCCCATTCTCATTCTTTCTCCATCTCTCTCTCTCCCCCCCACTTCTGTTTCTAATAAATAAAAAATAAATCTTAAAAAAATTAAAATTCCCAATGTTGACCAAACACCTGGATTACTTGATAATATAGGAATTAGTCTGTTGTTGAGAGCTGGGCACTGGAATTTGGATCGCCCAAGGCATTCTACAGCCATACTATCCTGAACGTGCCCGATCCTGTCTGGATGGTCCACGGTGTATGGTTAGTCACTCCGCTGGGACTGTCAAATCGGTGTACAAATAAGGATATCTAAAGCAATGAAGTAGCTATTGCTTTGGTTGGGCGGAATTAGTCATAGTATGAGTTCTAATGAACCATGTACAGCTCTGGTGTCCCCCCTCCACCCTCACTAATTTATTGATTAAGTGAAAGCCAGATGCAATCATTTAGAGCCCTGAGCACTGAAGGATCTTTGACTTATTGGACATTGGGAAGATGGAAGACAACTATCTAACTTCTCTAGATTGATTAAAAGTTATTATTTTTTTCCCCACAGAGCAAAGGGTTTACAACTGTGACTATCAGATAAATGGGAAAGAATATTTTCTCAAGAGATGAATATTATTAATATATAATCATAAAAATGTTGTTTATATAAATAGTATAAATATTACTAAAGTATGTAACATTTAAATATATCCCAATATTAATTGTATAGCTGAAGTCATTTTTGCATCATGAATAAACTTGTTTGTGTGACCTGTACAAACCATGATAAAATACCACATGCCTCAGAGTACCCCACTCCTGTATCTTCTACCATGCCATTTCCCCAGGGGTGACCACCATCCTGATTTCCAGAACATACATGAGCTTTGTCTGCTCTGTGTTCTACCGAGATGGAATCCCCCATGGTCTCTGTGAGTTACCTTCTGAATCAATGCCCCATCAGATAACTTATCCACAAGATATGCAGGTAGCCCTGACTCATTCCCACAGTTTTCTACTCAAGACTTCATCAAGATAGATCAAGATCCCTCCGTCACTCATCACAATAAATATCTGGGCTGGTTAGTCTGTAGCAACTAAGCATAATGGTGTACGAACATTTACAGATGTGTCATTTGATGAGTAGGTGTGTGTACTTTAGTTGGGTTTATATTTAGAAGTGGAATCATTGGCCCTAGCATATCTGTATGCCCAACTCCATAGATGCTGACAAGCATTCTCCACATTGGCTGTGCAGATCCACACTCCCAGCACTCTAGGGCCACTTCTCCTTCTGCCTGACTGCTGTCTATTTGATGTGAGCCCATCTGGCTGCTGGGTAGTCTTGCCACTGGTGGCTCCTTCATTCTTCATCTTCTTGATAATTTTTTCATATGTTTATCAGCTTTTCAGAAATCCCGTTCCCACTCCTGATGTGGTCTCAGGTTGAATAGTGACTCGCAAAGATACCAGATACCTAAGCTTAGGCTGGAGAGACGGCTTAGCGGTTAAGGTGCTTGCCTGCGAAGCCTAAGGACCCATGTTAGACTCTCCAGATCCCACATAAGCCAGATGCACAAAGGTGAGGCAAGCGCAAGGTTCCACATGCCCACTAGGTGGCGCAAGAATCTGGAGTTAGATTTCAGTGGCTGAGGTCCTGGCACACCAATTCTCTCCCTCTCTGTCTCTCTCACTCGCACTTTCTAAAATAAAGAAATTAAATTAAATAAAAATGATTCCCAGTCCCCAGATCCCAGAACTTGTGCATAAGTTATCTTATATGCAGACGTAATTAGGTTCATAAACTGGGGAGAGGATGCTGGGTTGTCTATGCTGGTTGGGGTCAGTGTAATCACAAGGGTCCTGATACGAGGGGAAATGGGAAGATCAAGGCTTGGAAGAGCAGATGTAGGACAGAAGCAGAAGGCAGCGTTGACAGGATGCATCCTCTGGCTCTGAGGATGGGGGAATTGCATAGAAGCCAGGATTTCCAGCTGGCCTTTGGAAGTTGGGCAAGGCAAGAAAAAGTAATTCTCTGGAGACTATAGAAGGAACGCATGCCCACTCATACCTTATGAGCTGACCTCCAGGGCTGCAAAATAATATATTTGTGTTTAAGCCATTAAGGTTATGGTAGTGTGTTAAAGCAGCAATAAGAAACAAACCACTCACTATTTGCAGAAATTCTTAATATGTTCAGAAAATTGCCCTTTCCAGATACAAGGGCACAATCGTTGCCCAGCATTCTGTGGCTGCCTCTGCCTTCAATCTTGTCCTTACATGACGAGGCATTAATTTCATGCTGATTTATCTTCTTTTTATAGTTATAAGGTTTCGCACACTGCTTAAGAAGTATTTGCCTACTCAAGGTCATGAAGACATGCTCCTGTGTTTTCATAAGACATATCTTAATTTAAATAGACAATCCAGTGACTTCTGAGTATGGGGTAAGACAGAAATTAGATTTATCTATCTTTACACACCACTATTCATTTAATTGCATCATTGCTTTTGAAATGTTCACCCTTTCTCACTGCCCCATAGTATCACCTCTCAGAGCCGTGTGAGATCTGGTCCCTGGACGGTTCTCTGCTCTACCCTTTTTTTCTTTTTTAAAATTTATTTGTTTTAGAGAGAGAGAGAGAGAGAGTGAGAATGGGCACACCAGAGCCTCTAGCCACTGCAAATGAACTCCAGATGCATGCTGCACCATGTGTATCAGGCTTATGTGGGACCTGGAGAATTGAACCTGGGTCCTAGGCTTTGCAGGCATGTGCCTTAACTGCTAAGCCATCTCTCCAGCCCTCTTTCTTCATATATGTGATTTCACATTCACTAAGGGGGTTTTTTTGTTCTTAGAAAGAATCAGGAAGCAGTCACCCTTGGATAGGACTGTGGCTGGGGTGTACATGTCCCCTCTTCATTGTCAGGACACTCTTCATGTAAGGACAACCCCTTAATGGCCAGTGGCCTGGCTAGCATCCCATGCCAGGCCTTGTCATTCCCATTTCCTAAGAGCCATAGCAGACCCTTCAGGGCTGTAGTCATCATCAGAGCTGGAAGCAAGGTAATTGCTCAAAGCAGACTTAGAAACTATTTCTAAGCACTAGTACTGATGGGAGTATTTGGTTTGCAAGGGTACAAGTTAGGCAGTGTGTTCATGAATAAAAACCTCAGGCTCTAGGGGACTGGGAGCTAAAGTGGAGGTGGGAGGAAGAGAGGGAGGGTAGAAGACTCTGGGGAATGGTCACGTTTCCAGAAGCCCGGCAGAAGAGCCGCTCCAGCAGGGGGCTGTCTCCAGGAGCAGTTCTCTCTCCTCGGCTCACCTCTTCTCTTGTCCTTGCCGGCATCTGCAGGCTGTCCCAATGCTGCTCTGTCCAAGCACATTGAAGACTGGGGAGCAACTCACACAGTGCAAGGATGTGTTCCATGCGTCTTCCTCCGAGTCTGCTTGCCCAAGACCTCCGGAGGGTCCTCGTGGGGGCATCTTTGTTCCGACCCTGGCTTGCTGGATCCTGCCCTCCACGTGGGCAATGCTCACGGCTCTCTTCCACAGTGTTTAGTTGCTGATGTGGGGAACAGGACAGGGCTTTCCTGACAGTTGGAATTAAACATATCAAAGATCTCTCATGTGCTCATATGGGAACACTGAATTTTTTTTCGGGTTTTTTTTTTTCTTTATTAGTTAGTTTTGTATTCAGTAAATACAGTTTGGTATCATTATTAGGCTCATTCATGACCTACCCCCTCCCCTTGGCCCCTCCTTGTTGAGGTGTATGGGTCATGCATTGTGGAGTTAGCCCACAGTTATGGGTAAGCTAAATGTCTCTGCATATCATGACCCAACATGTGGCTCTGACATTCTTTCCGCCCCCTCTTCCGCAAAATTTCCCTGAGCCATGCTGGGTTCATTTTTGGTCTGCTTCAGTGATGAGGTGTTGGGGGCCTCTGAGGCTCTGGCTCTCTGATTTGGTAGGAGTTGATTTTTCTCTGGAACACTGAATTTTTAAGAGATAACAACCCTATTATCTCAGAAGGATAACATAAGAATCGAAGAAAGTAAAGCGGGACTTATTTTGGTAATTTACAAACTCTTTGTAGATTACTCATAAATGACTATACCTAAAAGAGAATCGCGAGCTACCAAGCTATAGAATGCATTTTAAAGAGACAGACGATGACAGTGGCAATGATAATAATATTTACTAAGTGCTTGTAATATTTTGGTCATTACTAACCATGTTCTAAGCAGTATTGTATCTAATTCACAAGAATGCTATTATTATTTTTTATTTATTTATTTGAGAGCAACAGACAGAGAGAGAAAGAGGCAGAGAGAGAGAGAGAGAGAGAGAGAGAGAGAGAATGGGCGCACCAGGGCCTCCAGCCACTGCAAACGAACTCCAGACGCATGCGCCCCCTTGTGCATCTGGCTAACGTAGGTCCTGGGGAATCGATCCTGGAACCGGGGTCCTTAGGCTACACAGGCAAGCACTTAACCGCTAAGCCATCTCTCCAGCCCCACAAGAATGCTATTAAATCAGTACTATTAGTATCCGTTTCTTATAGTAGAAGTGATGGACTTAAAGAAATTAAATAATCTGTTCAAGATCAAATAGCCAGTGTAGCTGGAAACCTCAGTTTGTCTCTTCATCTCACACTTCATGGGTTCTTACCATATACCAGTTAAGAAAAAAGAGGCTCAGTATTGCAATGGAATAGAATAGGGTAATTTCAGGCAAAAGAGATGAAATCATGCACAAATAAAATCCTATAGATGGGCTGGGGAGGTGGCTTAGTGGTTAAGGCACTTGCCTGCAAAGCCAAAATACCCAGGTTCAATTCCCCAGTACCCACATAAGCCAGATGCACAGGTGTGCATGCACCTGAAGTCCATTTGTAGTGGCTGGAGGCCCTGGCACACCCATTCTTTCTCTGTCTATATTCTCTCTCTCTCTCTGTCTCTGCTTTCAAATAAATAAAATTAAATTTGAAAATATGCACATATGTAAAGGGGTTAGAATGGTGTTCAGACCAGAACTGTAGTCAGCAGCCAAGGAAAGGGAAGCCAATACAAGCAAGATTGAGTAGAAATACAAACGAAAGGCTAGAAACCCTTAGATAAATCTCTAGGGTTAATATTAGTTGCCATTTTGACTGATTTGCCCAAAGGAACAGAAATATAGAGACAGTGTGACTGAGTCCAAGGCACTTTACAATGATGACAAGTCACTATTTTTTTTAACCATAAAAATATCTGTCTTCTGTGAACGTATAACCCTAACCCAGAGCAAACGAACCTTCCTTAAAGATCACCACCTTTGTGCCTGGACACATTTGTGAACCTGGGTTGGGGTGGTGACGGGACCCTAGTCTTCCTGAACAGGACATCTTGCCCCACACCAACATGTCTCAAGTCATGTGCCCTACTTTGGCCCCTCCCTGGCCTTTCCTCTATTCTGCTCCAGTGTCAGCGGATAGACGGCACCAGGGTGGTACGTGAGTGGATAGTAGTGGTTGTCACAGGACTAAGAAGAGTCTAGGGCCATCAAGAACAGAACAAATGGTTAATAAATATTTTAAAAAGGGTTGAATATCCCTAACAATCAGAGAAGTACACAATTAACTCTGAGATTCCAGCTTGCCCAAGTCAGAATGACTATCATTCAGAAAACAAATGATGGGCCTGGTGAGATGGCTCAGAGGTTAAAAAGAACTTTCTTGAAAAGCCTAATAGGCCAGATTCAAGTCCCTAGTACCTACATAAAGCCAGATGCCCAAAGTGGCACATGCTGCTGGAGTTCATTTGTAGCAGCAGGAGGCCCTGGCACACCAATACTCACTGTCTCTGTCTTTCAAATAAATAAATAGATAAATAAATAAATAAATAAATTTTTTAAAAAAGAAAAGAAACAACAACAAATGCTAGTGAGGATATAGGGAAAAGAGAACCTTCAGTCACTATAGGTGGGAGTATAAACTGGTACAATGACTAAAAATATCAATACGGAAGTTTCTCAAAAGCTAGAAATAGAACTGCCATATTACCCATCTATACCATCCTTGTCATATGCACCCAAGGGACTCTGCGTACTACTACAGAGATACTTCTGCATTTTTATCTGTTGCTGCTCTAGTCACAATACCAGAACGTGGAACCCAGATGTTCATCCACTGATGATGTAAATGGTGTACATATGCACTATGCAATATGATTTAGTTGTCATGAAAAATGGAATTATGAAGTAAACAGGAAGTGGGGACAGTTAACCAAAACTTGGGAGATATGGAAAAAAAACATATGGAAACATATTTTGTAAAAGAATTGAAAATAATTATTAAAAAAATAAGAGGATGATGGGGCTGGAGAGATGGCTTAGTGGTTAAGGCTCTTGCCTACAGAGTCCAAGCACCCTTGGTCAATTCCTCAGTACCCCTATAAAGCCAGACACACACGGCTAGAGGCCCTTGTGTGCACATTCTCTCTGTGGGGTGTGGTGGCGTACGCCTTTAATCCCAGCACTCAGGAAGCAGAGGTAGGAGGATTGCTGTGAGTTTGAGGCCATCCTGAGACGACATAGTGAATTTCAGGTCAGCCTGGGTTAGAGGAAAAAAAAAAAAGAATGAATGGAGGTACCCTGTTTGGACTGAAAATTCTAGTGCCACATATGGAATCCCTGTCTATGAGTTGTTGGTGGTGGCAGCTCCAGAAGTCCCCCAAACAATATAGGGTATTGGCACTATGTGATGGTTTGATTCAGGTGTCCCCCGTAAATGTATATGTATATGGTCTCCAGCTGATGGCAATTTAGGAATTAATGTCTCCTGGAGGCCATGTATTGTTGGGGGTGAGCTGATGTGTGTTATAGCCAGCTTCCCATCGCCAGTGTTTGGCACACTCTCCTGCTGCTGTGGTCCATCTGATGTGGGCCAGGAGGTGATGTCCACCCTCTGCTCATGCTATTGTTTTCCACTGCCATCATGGGGCTTCCCCTCAAGTCTGTAAGCCAACATAAACCCTTTCCTGCTCTTAGCTACCCACCAGAACTGAGTGGCTAGATCCTGTTGCCGAAGACGTTACTTCCTTTGGTTGCGGGACACTGAGAAAGAAGCTGGAGCTGAGCTGGAAGCTTCCTCCCTTTTCTTAGTGCCAGAAGGTACTATGCAGGCTAGTGGTGCAAAGAAGCCATGAACAATTTTACACAACTGTAGACCCTGCGTGCTATAATTCTGATCTGCCAGTCAAGATGTGCCCACTGGTGAAACGGTGGCCTAACTGTTATGGGGGTAACCAACCACCTTCTGACTGGACTTAAGGCCAAATCCACAAGAGGGAATTCCTACCTTGTACTAATAACCTGGTCAAAAGCTCATGGCTGGAAAAGTCATAGGCCCTGGGTAGGGTGAGAGGGGACTGACTACTGTTGTTTTGATAAGTCAGTGTGCTGTTAAATTGGTCAAGCTGCCTTTGAAATACTTATGTTTATACCTGCTGATTATTGCTGTTCTCAGCCTTGGTCAGAACAATGTTTTTGTTGTTTTTCTTTCAGTAAGCAGCAGTGAACACAGACTCATAACTGGCCAAAATGCTGAAAAAAGTGATTATTGATTGCTCAGCCATACATAGAATATCTTTATTAACACTTCCAAAGTTCAGGGAGCATTGCAGAACAGGTAGCAAAAAGAAGGTGGGCCCTAGAGGGTGAGGAGGAGTACTATGGAATCTGTCATCAGAACATGACTTGGCAACTGTACTCAAGAACTCACAGCAGTGCTAGAGAGATGGCTTAACAGTTAAGGCATTTGCCTGCAAAGCCAAAGGATCCTGGTTCGACTCTCCAGGACCCAAGTAAGCCAGACGCACAAGGGGGTGCATGCATCTGGAGTTCATCTGCAGTGGCTAGAGGCCCTGGCGCGCCCATTCTATCCTCCCCCCCCCCCCGCCTCTTTCTCTCTCTCAAATAAATAAATAAAATATATTTAAAAAATAGGACTCATAGCAGCTAAGGTTTACTTGCACAAGATGGGACCAGTCAATAATCCTAACCCTAAAGAGCTACTGTCAGCTAATGGTTTCTGGAAGAGTCAGTCTTTTCAGTGGTGTAGTTCAGCTGGGAGCTGGAGGGGATAAGAGGGTCACGGAGGGGGAATATGATCAAGGTGCAATGTGTACGTATATGAAATTGACAAGGAAGAAATAAAAGGGTGTTAAGAGCTGTAGGCCTGGGAAGAGGGCTGTGGAATGTTGTCTTCTGGACACCACGTGGCTGTCACACTCATGGGAAGGTGTGGTTTCCTGCACACAACTGAGCTGCCAGCTCCATCACAGATGGGGGAGGGGCCCATGAGATCCGATTCCTCCTAGAGGAGCGATTAATAGTTATGATCGTCAATCAATAGTTACTGGGGAAGGAGGAGTCATGCTCTTCAGCGGTGCAGTATTAAATGAATTCCACCCATGCTCATGCAAGCAACCCTAATAAACCTGACACACAAAAGACATGAAGGTAGGAAGAGAATTAGTTGGGAAGAAGAGGTTTAGTGGGAGGGAAACCAGAGAGGGTAATGAAAGTGAATATGAACAAAATATACTGCATATATAATAAAAGAAATAAAAAAGGGCTGGAGAGATGGCTTAGTGGTTAAGCACCTGCCTGTGAAGCCTAAGGACCCTGGTTCGAGGCTTGATTCTCTAGGACCCACATTAGCCAGATGCACAAGGGGGCGCATGCATCTGGAGTTCGTTTGCAGTGGCTGGAAGCCCTGGAGCACCCATTCTCTCTCTCTCTCTCTGCCTCTTTCTGTCTCTGTCACTCTCAAAATAAAAATAAATAAAAATGAACAAAAAAATTAAAAAAAATTTAAAAAAAGAAATAAAAAAGACAAATTCAAAGATAAGATGAAATATGAAAGATCTGTGGGCTGTATTCTCAGAGGATGAAGCGTCTAGCATTGGAGGCTTTGGCTCTGGGAAGAGTACAGTGGTTGGTACGGAGACTTTATGAGCCTGGTTTGATAAGGCCTCCTAGCATATTAGATTCTGTGGGGGTCTGGGCCATCCATTAGCTTGACAATGTTCAGCTCTGCAGAGATAAGTTACCCCTTGAGAGCACTGACGATGAATCACAAGGTGAAGAAGCAATTGGTCTCCTACAGGAGAGGCCAGTCCTTCACGTGGTCGCTGACTCGTCTCAGCATCCCTAGTGTTTATGGACAGGTCGGTCCTTGGATTGTCCTCGGCCCTTCCCCTTCCATGTCGTACTGCTACATTAGCTAAATGAACCACCCCCGTATGTGCAAGTTTTTATTCACATGATTACTACATTTGCTCTTTTGAAAAAACAAATTTTAGTGGAAATTTTAATTTTTCCTTTAACAGGTTATTGTTACTTATCTAATGACGTTTTTATTAAAAATTGTTTTACCATAGTAAGAATTGCATTTCTTTTTTTTTTTAAAGGACATTCTGTTATTTATTTATTTGAGAGTGACAGACAGACAGAGAAAGAGGCAGATATATATAGAGAGAGTGGGCGTGCCAGGGCCTCCAGCCACTGCAAATGAACTCCAGATGCGTGCGCCACCTTGTACATCTGGCTTACGTGGGTACTGGGGAATTGAGCCTTGAACAGGGGTTCTTAGGCTTCACAGGCAAGCGTTTAACCGCTAAGCCATCTCTCTAGCCCAGAATTGCATTTCTTCATGGTATTTTTCAGACAAGTTATTTGGTTTCCTTTTCTCTGTCTTCTCCCATCTTTACTAGACTTTAGCAAGGGAAGGATATGTGATTGTCCAGTGTCAGGATTTAAAGAACGACTTCTTTTCTCTTTGGTTTGTGTTTTTGGTTGTATGTTACACTGTTAAGGTCAAATAGAGAAAGAAGGAAGCTGTGCTTTCGGAAGTTTTCATTTATGTTGACCCCAATGTGGTTCAGGTCATCTGTGAAGGATGAGGGTAGAATCATCCAGAAGGCTGGGGCTGAAACCTTACCTACCGGCTGTGTGCTGCATTGTTCTCCACAGTCAAATAAGAACACAGGCCTTTGCGGATGTGTCTTCATGCCTGCCAGGGCCTCTGTTCCAGAAACCTGGACTCTGACTTGATCCAATGTGAGCAGAAGATGTGGGCTGGAGCGATGTGGTGTGTCTGGCGACTGTCGGAAGAGCTGCGGTGGGGTGGAACCTGCTGGTCTCGGTGGCTAGCTGCTACTGTCCACCTTGGTGGTTCCCGTAGCTCAGAGTTGGGGGTTTCAGTAGCCCGGAGTTGGGCACAGCCATAATTATCAGAAGCCACTGCTGACCGGTGCTAGTGCGCATCCAGGCAAAGCGATATCCAAGGCCCTAGGCAGGAAATCAGAGCGAATCTTGATATTGGTCTTGATGTGTCTCCCCCGTTACCTCTATGCCCCAGGCTGGAGGATGGCCAGTCTTCTCTTCCAGTGTTGGACTTTTTCTAGAGCTTGCTCATGGATCTGTTTGGAAGCACCCTGTCTATTCATTTCTCAGGCCCTGTGGAAGTGTGCATCATCTGCATTTGTTAGTACGGCAGTCTGGAAGTTCTTCAAATTTTTTGTGACGTCCCTAGGTTTTCAAAGTTGATACATTTTCTCCCTCCCTTCCCCTCCCTTCACCCTCTCTCCTTCCCTCCCTTCCTCCTTCCCTTCTTTCTTCTTTCTTTCCTTCCTTCCTTCCTTCCTTCCTTCCTTCCTTCCTTCCTTCCTTCCTTCCTTTCTTCCTCCCTCCCTCCTTCCCTCCCTTCCTTCCTGCTTTTGCGTCTGACAATTGCAATGGAATCTGGAAAGTAAAGGAAGACAAATGAATGGTACCAAATAATTGTCTCAAATGGATCATTTCCAGAGCATTTCAACATGTATAAACGATGATGTCATTCTCATATTTGATTATTTCCTTAGATCTAGTTCCACAGTGACATTCTTGTAAGTTGTTTTTTTCTGAAGGTTAGAGCGAATTCACCTGCTTTTAGTGACCTATGAGCGTTCTAAAGGGCAGCAGTAGCACATCCTCAATGTTCTCTTCTATGGTTTGGAAGTAAAATGGCACTTACTGCTTGTTTTAATTTGTGTATCTTTTTCTTATACTTAGAAAGAATGAGCCCCCCTCCCCGTTAGCTGCAGGGTTATTAGAAATTCTCTAGTTCACCGAATTCACCTTGTTCCACTCTATCTAAATTAAAATCCTCTCAGTTCCTTTGGGTGGCGAAAACCCAGTGTCTGCTATGCCACCTCTAGAGACTTGGGGGCCTCATTTTTCTTCTTGTCATTTCTTGATTTCATTGCTCAGATCAGTGAGATTCCCAGTACTTTCTCATGTGGGTCTATCATGACTCCGTCCTCTCTTCATTTTTCCCCTTAAACCTTTCACACTGGAAAGCACAGAGCGGGTAGAACTTGTGCTAAAACTTTTCACGTGACAAACGACTTAAGAATAAAACGACACAGGCATCTCTGTTCGTAGGAGGCCAGGGACAGTTCCATTTCCAGGAATTCTTCATTGCACACTTTTCCTTCTTGGAGCCGAGCTCCCGGGTCCTGTGCCGCCCTCTTTCTGACCATCGTCTCCAGGCCTGGGCTCTTTGCATCATCCTGTCCTTGAATCCCAGCCAGACCCTCTTTTCCTTGGCCTGCCTGTGGCTAAGAGTAACCTTTTACACCCAGCCTCGTCCCACCTGTGTTATACTAAACACAGTGCGGTTTTCTCTGAGTCAGTCCTGCTAATAACTTTGAAACCTTTGTTATCCCTTCCTACTTCCTTAGCGATATTCCCCTTTGTGTGTGTTTTCTGTTCAGTTTCCTTAATCATTAATCCACCGATGTCCTAATGCTTCTCGTGCTGGTTAATGCTTTTTGCTCATTTAAGGATTCTTGAATTAGGAAAAAAAAAAATCATTAACATCTGTTCCATCCATAATAAACAGGAATTTCTAGGGGAAAATTGCTAACTTCTAGAAGGATCTATAAATCTTTCACAGCGTTATTACATAGATGGCTTGAAGCTACAAAACAGAACCTCTGGCTTCATAATAGGTATGTCAGACTAAATTTCCTATAATTGAGTTTATTTGTCTCTAGCTTATCTTGATAATCAATATCCTTTTCTCATCTACAATTCTACAGTCAATACCTGAACTCTACTAGAATAAAAGAACAAAGATGTTTGCTTTAAATGTTTAAATATTTGCTTTAGACATAAGCTTCTTCATCTGATTTTGAATCTCCTTTGGCAAAATCTTAAAATCATTTTGTTCTTAAAACTGATTCTATCAAAACAATTCAGCTGTGTCCTGGAGGAGGTTACTTTATTTTACAGATCATTGTGTCACACATAGAGGAAAGTAGATTTGTACAATGTGAAATTCAAGCTTGACCACTGTGTTTTCTGTAAAAGTCTCAGCAGCCATGTAGTTATTAAAAATTAACAGTAAATGCTCAGAATTTTCATTATCATTTCTCAATTCCTCTCCAATACACATGCAGAGAAATTTTCTTTTTACTGTTTTTTAAAAAATATTTTTTTATTTGTTTATTGGAGAGAGAGAGAGAGAGAGAGAGAGAGAGAAAGAGAGGGAGAGAATGGGCATGCCAGGGCCTCCAACTACTATAAACAAACTTCACACAGATGTGCCATCTTGTGCATCTGGCTTATATGGGTACTTATACTTATATGGGTATATGTAGGCAAGCATATTAACTGCTAAGCCATCTCTCTACCTCCCTCCCTTTTTTTTTTCTTTTTTTGGTGGCAGAGGTAGAAGGACCGCTGTGAATTTGAGGCCAGCCTGGGACTTGAATAAATTCCAGGTCAGCCTGGGCTAAAATGAGTCTCTACCTCGAAAAAATAAAGTACAACAAAAATATTTTTATTCATTTATTTGCAAGTAGAGTCAGAGAGAAAGTGTGTGTGGGTGCACCAGGGCCTCCTGATGCTGCAAACAAACTCCACATGCATGCGCCACTTTGTGCACCTAGCTTTATGTGGGTACTGGGGATGTGAACATGGGTGGAGTTTGGGCTTGCAGGCTTTTGCAAGAAAGTGCCTTTAACCACTGAGCAATCTCTCCAGCCTGAAAAATGCTCTTTATAGAAAAAAAAAATTCATGAATGGGATAAAAAAGCACAATGTTAGCCAGGCGTGGTAGCGCACGCCTTTAATCCCAGCACTTGGGAGGCAGAGGTAGGAGGATCGCTGTGAGTTCAAGGCCACCCTGAGAATACATAGTGAATTCCAGGCCAGTCTGAGCTAGAGTGAGACCCTACCTCAAAAAACAAAAACAAAACAAAACAAAAAAAAGCACAATGTCAGGGACAAGGGAAAAGAGGGTACCAACATATAATGTATCCATATGAAACATCTTGTTAATAATAATAATAATAATATTAAGCATTAAAAATGTCAAAAGAAAAAAAGCACAATGTAGTAAATTTATAAATAATTAAAATAATATAACAAATATGTTAAATGCATTCTATAAACACCAAATAAATCAAACCAAATCAAAATAAAAGAGTCATAATGTCCAGGATTGGAAGGCGAAGTAAAGAAATTCCATCCCACTACATTCTATGACTGACGCTGGGTCTCTGCCCAAGGGGTGACCTCCGTCTACTGAGAATAAACTGGCTGCAGAAAAGAAGATGGTGTCCTGTGCATTAAATCACATGACCGATGTTGCTACCGTCTTCAAAAGGTGTCCCAGGAATGGCAGTGAAGTCGGAAGAAACCACCTTTTGCCATCACAGTGTGTCTGGTTGCAGGCACACTGCCTTTGTGGGCTATGGGCTGCCAGCTGACAGGCAACTTGCCAAGATACATCACGCTTCCTCTCAAACCTGGTAGCGCTCAAAGCACACGCTCATCAAGCCTTCCAGCTCCTTGCGCAGGGGAGAGAAAGTGCATTGTTCATACTCGTCACAAGTTAGTGGCTGTAGCACCTCTAATACAACAGATTGGTAAGGCGTACAAATTTATACATATATAATTATACATTGTATATATTATATACACCCACATATATTGCAATATTTATGATCTACATTATATTCATAAATATATATCTTATATACTACATAGTATATAATATATTGTATGTTTTATATATATAACATAAAAGCCTTCAGGAAAGAGGGCTCAAAGACACCTGAGACCCTTCATATGTTTATACTAACTCTGCTGAAGTGGGGAGTTAGACCACAGGGTAAAAAGCTAAGGTGAGGTTAGTAAGGCCTTCCTGCTCACGTCCATCTTGGCATCTTTGTGTCCTCAAGGAGAATGATGTCCTTGCCTCGGGCCACAGGCAGACCTCCTAGGGAAAGAAGGCTTTACTGACCCACCTCGGGGACCTTCCTGCTTTTGCTGTTTCCTCAAATGCCAAGGTGCCTATCTTGGGGCAGGATCCCCCGCATTACTGGCCACTGCTGACACATGTTGGCAGCAAGTCACAGAAACTGACAAATGCACATTTCACTTCTAGTACCTTTGAGGTGCCGGGATGATCACAGAATGCTTTGCATGTTGAATTCCAGAGGTTAGGACATAGTGATAAGAAAATAGACAAACGAGGTGCAAGCATAGTTACAGAGGTGGTGTCAGAAAACAACATCTGATTTTCTGTATTATGGCCCAAACTTTGAGAACAAAGAAGTTTTAATAAGGGATAGGATTCCTCCCCCTGGAGACCAGGAAAAATTAAACCCATTTTTCTTTCTCTCACTTCAATTTACATAGACTAATTATCTTATTAAGAATTCTCCTAGATCAATGTGAGTTAAAGAAGAAAAATGTTTTCACAGCTCTTGCTTATTGAGGCCGTACTAGCCCGTGGGAAGACAGTCACAGAATAGCTACATTCATATTGGTGATGAATCTATTCTCTGGTTCTCAACCTTAAAAAAAATATGTTGAGCTGGCTGAATCGGGACACTCGGTGCTCATTCAACTCTGCCACAAAGCGCAAGCAGTACCGCGGGTTTGTAGCTGCAGCTTGAGGTAAGGGACCATGTGAGAACACTGAAACACTGTCAAGAGAGTGACTGGAACCTTCTAGCATTCTGAGACCTCAGCCAACACTGCATTTGCCAGCCAGCTCCCCAGCTGGAGGAGGTGAGTGCCCCCTTGCAGAGAAGGCTAAGGGTAAAAGAGAGTCCTAGCAAATTCTATCAGTGTGGATACTGGCAATTCTAGCTACTGGAAAGTTCCACAGCCCTTACAGGCTTGCAGTTCAATTAAGTGATTCAATGAAACCTATAATAGCTTTGTTTTGGAATTTCATATTATCTGCCAGTGAGCCTCAGGGTGCTATAGCCAGGAGTCATCTTCAAAAGACTGATGGTTGTCTGAACTTGGGCAGCTGTAGGGGTGAGAAACCCATGTGTATTTCCATTGCTTATCCCCCCAAAATCATTTCACCAGGTGTGGGGTAGTGGGCTCACAATCCAAGCTTTGCCCAGCAGGGTGACTCTGACCAAAGTCCCTTCAGTTTTCTGTACTATAAGGGAAGGAAGTTTTGACATGGAGGAGAATGGAGGGGACCACCCTTGAAAGTCAGATTAGGGTTCTTGCCCTCCAAAATCAAGGGCATGGACACTTGTGAATGGACTGTTTCAGAGCCAGAACTGTAGGCAGGCTCCCCAATTGTTCCCCTGAACGACTCCTCACTGTGCTCGTTACTGACAGGTGGGGAGGGAGCATCACAGTAGAAGAAAGAAGACGTGAACTTGAGGTCAGATCACTTGAAAAATCCGATTAAGATAAAAAAGAAAGAAAAAACATGAGAAAGAATGAAGAGAACATTTAAGATTTTTGACTCCTCATTAAACACATATTCTCCTTTTTAGAATACTTGGAGGCAAAGAATGAGAAATTGAGCACACAGAACATCTATCCAGTGGAGAACTTCCCGAAGTTCCCTAAGTTCAGAAGAGATTTAGACAACCCATGTACCACCATATAACCGCAACAGAAAAAAAAAAGAAACAGAAATTGTCTTCAACAACAATGTATTATAATCAAACTGTCCAAAGTACAAGACCACAACCCCATGGGGAATACCTGCAACCCCACTGAGGAGTGTCCCCAATGGAATGGGGACAGGGATGAGGGAAAAGAGGGTACCAACACGTGATGTAGCCATATGAAACATCTTGTTAATAATAATAATAATAATAAACATTAAAAAGGAAAAAAGTACAAGAGAAAGAAACCAGTTAAAAAATCTGCAAGAGAAAAGTACTGAATAGCCCCATTAGACTAGTAGATTACTCTGTGGGAACCCTGTAGGCCAGGAGGGAATGGGATATCTCAAGGCCTCAAAGAAACAAACAACAAAAAAAGTACCACCAATCAAAGTTCTTCCGCCCAGCAAGGGTATTCTCGGGAGCCACGCAGCTGAAGCTGTGTTTGGCTTCTTAGTGTTGTGTCACTCATTATTCTCTCTGCACTTCTCAGTTATCCTTTTACTTCCTTTAACATCTCCAAAGCTCTTCTTCTCTTTGGAACAGAGTTTAAGTTTTCTTACTATGAGCCCCTGCTTCACCAGCGTCCATGGAGACAGCCTTCTTGTCCACAAGGAAGGAGGCCTAGGGGAAGGTGAGAACATGCTAGAAGCCTTGTGATGCCTATCTGAGGAGATCCAGGGATGAGGAAAGATATAGACAGCTGGCTCATCATGCAGAAAGTGCTGGAATATTGATTAGGACTCCTCTCTCTCATCCAAAGACAAATCAAGGGAGAGCAAGGCTGTTGGAACCAGAGATGTTGCTTAGGTTAGAGTACCCTGTTTGTTGGAGACTAAGGCATGAAAATGCTGATCCTGAGAGGTTCTGGGAAAGACTCAACAGCCCTCTTCTTGTCTGGTGGCTGTTTGGAGCCTCTCATAGAAAATGGTTTTCTGTTCCCCAGAACTCTGGATTGTAGAAATGAAGGAGATATTACTCCTGTAGAGACAGACTGCTTTATCTTCAAGGTGAGAACAAAGAGTTTTCAAGGATCATGGAGCAGCTCTGGGTTATGTTCCTCCTCTTCCCACTCCATGGTTTTTGGTTCCTCGTCACCTGCTCCATCTAGAAACATCTCTGTGGGGAGGTTCTCCAGCCTTGGTGTGGAAATAATGCTGAGAATATTTTCAACACTCCCCTTTCCTGACTCCATCTAGATTAAACACCAAACAAAAGACCCTCAACTATAAAATCCCCTAAGTTACCTAGGTACAGCATAAATATTTTCTGAACATAACAGTACCGACTTTGGGCTACCCGGCAATAATCTGTTTTTCTCCGTCGCTGGCTGTCAGCTCTGCCTTTGCCCCACAGCGTACGGCTATTTAATATTTCGTATTAGTGTCAGAGACCAGCCAAGGGTTTCAACAGGTTAGTCCCATTCAGTTTTTAAAATACTTTCATGGGTGGTTGTTAATATTAGTACCCTAAGAACCTTGGTGAATGAAGCCACTGAGATTGACCCACCTGCCAGGGTTCCTAAGGGAGACAGTGACAGAGCTTTTATTTTGGTGGATGTGAGGCTCAACGGTGCCTTCCTGAGAGTTTGTCTGTCAATCTCAATGGATCTGCTCCATAGCTTCTCAAATCCAACTCAGCCCAAAATGTCCCTTTTTTCATTCTCCCCTTCACCTGAGTTTATACTTTACCTGTCTGCCTCTTGAAATAAAGACCCCCCCCCCAAACTAAATTCAGCTCTCCAAATTAGATCTGGCCTGTGTCTTGTCTGGAGACATAGAGTGTGTTACTTTCTCTGTGATGACCATAAATTTTATATTTATATATGGCACCTAACATATGATTTTCTGTGTTCATTAAACCCATCCTTTGTTATAGAGATAGACTTGGCTTTAAATTTAAGTGTATAATATTATGGTTAACTTAATTAAGTATTGTTTTATTTCTCTCAGCCCATTGTTCTAGCATGTTAAATACTTTTCAACCAATATATTATTTGCCTTTAATTTCTTCCCATCTGTGAACCCTATAAACTGGCTTTGTGTGCCTCCATCTAACTTACTGATTAAAAAATAAATCAAAAAGACTGGTCCAAGAACTCGGTGGCCCTACACCTATTTTTCTAGGTTCAAGTTCAGATGGAAATATATGTAGTAATTTTTTTTTTATTTGAGAGAGAAAGAAAGAGGGAGAGAGAAAGAGAAAGAGAGAAAGAGAGAGAAAATGGGTGTGCCAGGGCCTTGAACCACTGTAAATAACCTACAGATCCATGCGCCCCCTTGTGTGCATGTACGACATTGCACACTTGCATATGCATCTGGCTTACGTGGGACCTGGAGATTTGAACATGAGTTCTTATGTTTCCCAGGGAAGTGCCTTAACCGCTAAGTCATTTCTCCAGCTCTCATGTAGTAATATTTTTATATATGTTAAATAAAATTTAAAAGGTGTCCACATGTCTTTTACTGTAGGTGTTATATTCTTGATTAATAAGTACAAGTAAACATAAATATAGTTGTATTTTATTAGTTTTTTTCTACCTTGATCTACAATTGTACCCCATAACAACATTATTCATCTAGTAGAGTCCAAATAAAAGCCAATTTTTGCCCATCTGATTGTCTTCACTTTTTTTTTTTTTTTTTTTGGTTTTTCGAGGTAGGGTCTCACTCTAGCCCAGGCTGACCTGGAATTCACTATGTTGTCTCAGGGTGGCCTCAAACTCACATAGATCCTCGTACTCTGCCTCCCGAGTGCTGGGATTAAAGGCGTGCGCCACGACGCCCGGCTTTCTTCATTCTTTTTTTTAAAGACATTTTTATTTATTGATTTGAAAGAAAGAGAGAAAGAATACAAATATGAATATGAATGTGGGTATGCCAGAACCTCCTAGCATTGCAAACAAACTCCAAATCCATGTACCACCCTGTGCACCTGGCCCCACATGGGCACTGGGGAAATTGAACTGGAGTCCCCAGGCCACACAAGCAAGTTCCTTCAGCAGCTGAGCTATCTCTCCGGCCCTTCATTTCTTTCAACAACATATCAAGCAAGGTCTCTGATGAAAGCAGAGATAGCAGAAGGAGGAGAATGGCTGTGAATGGATGTGCTGAACAGAACTGAGCAGAGAGAAGGTAGGAAGTTTTCATCTGCGGAAGTCGACGAGCAAACACATTAGACGTGTGCTACCGTTGCCACAGAGCGCAGTGTGCTCACTGAAGCTTCTCTGTGGACTTGAGAGGTGAGTTGAGTTACATATTTGTATCAGTGTCATTGAACTGCTTGTGTGCAGCTGGCTTTTGTAGGGTTTGAGTTTTACAAGGCTGGTGAAGTAAGGAGACCAAGTTTACAGTCTTGATCCATGGAGGCTGGCCTGAGTTCAAAGGACCACAGGGCATCAGGGGAAGGTTGAGAGTGGGAGGTGATTGCATTGATGCATTGGTAGTTCAGTCAGGAGCTTTTGAAGTGACACTATCCATCGTAAGTAAGCTTGAAGGAAAGATTGGGGTTGTCAAGAAGGATTTTTTAAAGGTTCTGATGTGCTGCTGTGGTGAGAGGAAGGTCAGATTGGAAGCAAAGCTGAAGTTAAGAATGCTGGAAGAGGGCTGGAGAGATGGCTTAGGGGTTAAGGCACTTTCCTGCAAAGCCTAAGGAGTCATGTTCAACTCTCCAGGTCCCATGTAAGCCAGATGCACAGTGATGCAAGCATGGAAGGTCACATAATGTGCACAAGAGGGCTCAAGCATCTGGAGTTTGATTGCAGTGGCTGGAGGCCCTGGTGCACCATTCTCTCTCTCTCAGACACACACACTCTTGCATTAAAAATAAAAGGGGCTGGAGAGGTGGCTTAGCGGTTAAGCGCTTGCCTATGAAGCCTAAGGATCCCGGTTCGAGGCTCAATTCCCCAGGACCCATGTTCACCAGATGCACAAGAGGGCGTGAGCATCTGGAGTTCGATTGCAGTGGCTGGAGGCCCTGGCACACCATTCTCTCTCTCCCTCTCTCTCACTCTTGCATTTAAAAAAAAAAAAAAAAAGAATGCTGGAAGAGAAGGGTTGTGGGAGAGAAGAAAGAGCTCAGCTGATAAAGTCGTCCACGGATGAGAGCACTTGTAGAGGGAGGGCATCTGAGATAAAAGAATCAAGAGTGACAAGAGGTTCAATGTGTAGGCATGGGCCTCCAGCATCCCAAGTCTAACAAACACTGCTTACCTGAGGCCACCACCGGGCTGATCATATCCATCCTGGCACACGTGTTCACGTTTGTGGTATAGGTGGATGGACTACAAATCTGAAGTTGAAAAGAAAACTTTAAAATGGCCTCGTTTACTTTCTAAAGAGCATTTGGTGCTGTGTTATAATATGATTAATATTTTCCCACCAGCAATGCAAATATTTGGAGAACAAAGAAATCAAGATTTTTCCAGCCTGGTAGAAAACATACTAATAGCTGAAATGTTTGACAGTTGGAGACGTTTTATTATAGATAGATTAAACATAGCAATTTTGCCTTAAAACTGCAGTAAAAAAAAAAAAAATCCAGAGCTACTGTTAGAAAAAGGAGTTGCAATTGGACTCAGCAAAAATAACACTTAGATTAAATGAAAGTTCTCCAAGGATCATTATTTACCATGCAGCTGAACAGCTTCCCTAAGGTTGTTTGGTTTGAGCTTTTCCATAATGTCTTATAATGAAGATGAGTTCAGTTTGATGTTTATATAAAATGAAATTTACTGGAGACACATAAAGACAAAAGTGTTCAATAAAGCTCGATTTTATGTGTTTTGAACAGGTGTGCTATAAATTGATTAGAAAAGGGAAAAAAGTAAATGGCATTACATAGGATTTGTTAAATCTGTCACCTACAAAAAGTATTTTATTTATTTGCAAGGAGAAAGAGAAGGGGGGAAGGAGAAAGAGAGCATGGCTGTGACAGGGCCTCTTGCCTCTGCAAATGAAGTGCAGGCACATGGGCCACTTTGTGCATCTGGCTTTACATGGGTACTGGGGAATTGAATCCAGGCTGGCAGACTTTGCAGGCAAGCATGTCCTAACTACTGAGAGATCTTTCCAGTTCACTAATGTATTTTCTAACATATATTGAAATTCTAGATGGCCATGGGAACTACCCAAGTCCCCCTACCTTCAGAGCATCTTCTAGGGTTCTCTAAACTGCTGGATCTCCTCCTCTTCTGTTACATTCAGTCATTGAGATATCCAACACTGTGATGTACTCATCCAAGTAGGATGTAACTTGGAAGAGGTGTCACTGGGGATGGGTCCTGGGGACCAGCCCTAAGGTGTGTTTGGGGGGTGAATCTGCTTTCCAGCTGAGCTGTAGGCAGGCAGAGAGGGTTTTTTTTTTTTTGGAGTCTGGCTGTGCTGGCTTGTGGTGCTGGCTCCTTGGTGGTGTCTCTCTATTTGCATTTATGAATGGGAGCCAGTTTCTTCTGCCATCTGATGGAATTTCCCCTGGATCTTAAAGCTGGGAATAAATCCTTCATCTCCTAAACTGTGCCCGGTTTGGATGTTCACCACAGCAGAGCGGAATTGTGCACAACAGGGAGGAATAGTAGAAGCAAAAATGGAAGCACTAATTCTTCTTACTTTCCAGGCATGGTGGTAAGAGCTCTGTCTATATGCCTATATGCACCGACTCTGAGTTCACACATTATGAGATAAGTATTATCTTTTGCATTCTAGAGATAATGAAACAGAGTAGAGATAATAGGATTAGTAGATAGCAGAACTTGATTCACAACCAGTTCTTCCTGATCTTAAAGATGTTAGCTTTCTATTATTCAACTGCTTTGTGATTAAATTTCTTGATCTCAGGAAGAAAGCATAATATTCTACAGTTGCTCTACCTAATTTATGGGTTTATTATGAGATTTAAATAAGAGAATAGATTGGGAAATATTTTTTTAAATTGAATTTTCTCCAATAATAATGCAAAACACTTCTTAGTATAACATCTATGAACTGTCTTATGTGGACTAACTCATTCGGTTTTCAGCACGACATTCTATTCTAGCTCTTAAGACCATCTTCATTTTTTAGTGGGGAAGGTGGAATACAAGACACTTGTAGCAATCTCAGTGACCCCAATCCAGGAAGCCAGACCTCAAGGCCATGGTCGAATCCACATTACGATTACGGAGCGTTGTTTCTGAACTTTGTTCTGGGGCTCAGTATGGGAATAGGTGAGGCTAGTTGTCCAAGGGGGTATTTGAAGGTCCCACTCCTTTCTCTGACTCTGAGGCCATACCTTTGATCTCTTTCTATTGTGTAGGCACCACCCCATACTTTTCCAGCCATAGATGACTGGTTTACATAGCTGTACCAAGAATCCCTCTCTAGAGCCGGGTGTGGTGGTGGACGCCTTTAATCCCAGCACTTGGGAGGCAGAGGTAGGGGGATCACCGTGAGTTCGAGGCCTCCCTGAGATTGCACAGTGAATTCTAGGTCAGCCTGAGCTAGAGTGAGACCCTGCCTCAAAAAAAAAAAAAAAAAAAAAGAATCCCTCTCTAGGGAAGTTTCTGCAGTTCATAAGGTATGCATAGTGATGCGGCCTCTTGAAGCTGGAGCATACCACCCTACCTTTCTATAGGAAATACTTTGAGTATGTGCTTTCTATAATTCTTGGTGGCCCCAGTGTGGACGCCTGTGACCTCCAGGCTCTTTCCACTTTTCCTTATCTCTAACTCATAGAGTCCTTCAAGTTCAGCCGTCAGTCTCTTCGGTTGGTCATTTTTGGACTGGTTCCAGATCTGCGTTGCTTACTTGTCATGACAAATGTAGCTGTGATTTCCTGTCTGCACACGTGCCTACTCCTCCAGCCAAACTCTGGTGGGAGGTTATGGCTGATAAGACACCAGGCCATGCTCTCGACAGCATTGCTGAGTTCACGGCTGGAAAATCAAATTCACATGAGCATGTCCAGTGTTCTGAACATGGTAAGGTGACTGGTTCAATGCTGTTGACTAGTCACTTCCTTAAGCTAGTTAATATCAGGACACTTTATATGGATAGAGTTCTACAGACTCACTAGTGGTCAGTGGAATACATTTTGGGGAATTTTAGCACACAGATATAGGATTGAAATTCTCCAGGTTCTAA
Organism: Dipus sagitta; assembly: GCA_036346955.1. Lineage (NCBI taxonomy): Eukaryota > Metazoa > Chordata > Mammalia > Rodentia > Dipodidae > Dipus > Dipus sagitta. Next base: position 13,701,660 of record CM070775.1, on the reverse strand, counting down.
TCTCACAGGAAAATGATACCACTTCTTCCTCATAATAAGTTCCATTAACAGATTTTTTTTTAGTTGTCACAGGGTCCAAAATACTGCTGTGAACATTCTAGGCAAATTCTGAATAACTAAAATGTAAAATATTTGATGTTGTGAGAAAGCAAAATATTGTACTTCTGTAAAGTACAATTTTTACATAATGGCATATTTAATCACCTTTCAGGCTTTATTAAAATGAGAACTTAGTAATTATCCTCCAGTTTAACTCATTTGACAAGGAAGGGGCCCAAGGCTAAGGCACGTAGGTAATTCTCCCTCTGATCTTGTGACTGATTAGAAAGAGAGAGATAGGACCCAGGACTCTGAACCTGCAGCTTTGTGCTCGTTGAATGAATAGTTTGATTTCAACTGAACCTTGAGTATAAGGGACATCCTTCCATTGATCAAATAGCTATGTATGTGGTTTATTTTTAAGATTTCAGCGTGTATAATGGAAACCACATTTTATTCCACCTTGCAGATCTCTCTGAAGTTACTTGTCTGAGGAGCTGCATAAAATATGAAAGAATTTTTTTTCAGATGTTGTAAAATATCTTCAGGATGCCACTAGAAAGGAAATTGAGACTTCAATAGCAGAAATGCATTCCTATGTGGACCAGTTAATCTCCCATGAAGATAGCTAAAAAGACCACTGAAGCTATTTAAAACCCCACATAGTCTGTTTCATATAAATATGAAAAAAGAAAACATTTCCTATAGAATTTCTTTAAGGAGATTATCAGATTTCAATGTGAAAAAATTTCCATCTGCAAATAGAGTTGTTAGTAGTTCAACAAAAACACTAACATACATACAATCTAAAATTCATTGCCCCATATATTTTCTATAAGAACTAAAATAAACTTTATATCACAGTTTTTTGTGTTTTTTTTTTCACTCTACCTCAGGCTGACCTGGAGTTCACTATGTAGTCTCGGGCTAGCCTCAAACTCACAACCATACTCCTATCTCTGCCTCCCAAGTACTGGGATTAAAGGCGTGAGCCACCATGCCAGGCCTATATCACAGTTTTAATAATGCTTTTACTTTCTTCATTTATATACAAGTAAATAAAAAGAGCATAAATTTTTATTGTATTGATTCAACCTCCAATATATTATTTCCATGACTCTAAAAACGCTTTCTCTATCAGTATGTGGTTGGAAATAAAACAAAAGAAACCCAATTTAACAATGGAAACCACCAGAATTTATGAACGGTGGAGTTGGGAGCCATTCCAAATATCAAGTGGTATTTTTGACTGTGAAAAGTGAAATAACCATCCAAACCAGAAACCTTTTCTTAAAAACAGTATGAAAGGGATTTGAGTAAATTTATCCAAAGAAAGTTCTTTAATAAAAAAAAAAGTTTGGCCAGATCAATAAAGCAGAGTGAATTTTGTGTTTATAATATATTGAAAATAATTCAAAATAGAACTTTTGGAAGTGAAGTAAATTCCTAAGGTGTTTAAGAACTTCTGTGCAGTAGTCTAAGACTGCAGAGTTAATATTTTAATGAAGCTTCTGCAGAAACAATGTGATCCATTTACTAGAAAATACTTTCTTCTCCGGAAGTTTCAGAATGAAATTAATTTCTCTAATTAAGGGCCTTTAGATAGTCTTAAATTTAAATTTCTGTGTCTACAGAACTGTTCATTGGTTTGTTTACTTAGAGCAGAGCTTGGGCAGGGGATGTCCTGCTGTGGGCTTTCTTTGGAATGTGGCAATTCTTTCTTTGTCCTTGGTTCCATGATTTAGTTGCCACAAGTGAGCCCTGTAAACGTCACCCCATTTATATTTGGAGCTAAGCTGATTGACTGACTATGTTAGAAGGCAGAGAGGCATTCCTGTGTTCTCTAACTGAAATTCTCTCTCTTCTTTTTTTTTTTTTTTTTTTTTTTTTTTTGAGATAGGGTTTCACTCTAGTCCAGGCTGACCTGAAATTCACTGTGTAGTCTCAGGTTGGCCTCGAACTCATGGTGATCCTCCTACCTCTGCCTCCTGAGTGCTGGAATTAAAGGCATGCGCCACCACGTGGGGCTTTTTAATTGAAATTCTTACCTAGGTTAAGCATGTCTCTGGCGCTGTTCAAGGTGCTTGGGACACAGAACGTATGATATCCCAGCAGTAAGTAGGATAATGGGCCAGAAATGCAAATGACGATTACGCAGCATATCAAGTCACAGATTATGGGTCATGTGTCCTACAGGGGAATATGGAAGTGGTACCCCATGCAAGTCTGGGAATAAGGAAGGACACAAGGAAAGAGTGGAGGAGCAAGGCGGGCCAGCGTCCAGGGTTGCGTCCACAGGGTCAGCCTGGCTGGATGGCGAGTACTCAGTCCCAACAAGTCTTACACGTCCCTGAGTAATTTGGACTTTATCCTCAGGACAAAGAGAAATCCATAAAGTATTTAAGGCAGGGCCCGAATTTAATGTTTTAGAAATTAGACTGACAGCAATGGCGGGTCCAGTAAGTCAGGGAAGTGGTGGGGGAGCTGCAAAGGGCAGTTTTCCTGAGGCAAACAGCAATGCCACATTTCAAGGTCCCTGGTCTTGAAACCAAGAGACAGACCACTGACAGGAGCCCGAGGCAAGAATGAGATACCCCGTGGGCACATCACTTGCAAATGACTGTTGCATAAAACTAACATTTCCTTGGTGTGACATCTTCTCTAATGTTGTCCTCAGACAGAAATCTCAAACACAGGCAGAGTAGTTTCGTATCAGAAAGGTAGACACACCCGATGACTTCTGGTTTGGGGAAATAAGTGAGGCCACGGCTGAGAGATACAGCAGCGAACCCCGCAGGTGCCACGAGGTCACCAGGAAGTCCCAAGGCCAGCCGTGGCGCTGCTCAGAGCCTCTCTGCTCCCTAGAAGGCTGCTTGCTTCCAAGGGCTTCTCAACCCCTGCGCATCCACCAGTTTGGAATCCTTTCCCTCAAGACCACTGGGTGGCACTGTGGAACACCATCATTGCATTCAGCTATTTCCACAAATTGAAAAATGAACTCAGCTTCATATCCTAATTTGTTTTTTAAATAAGAAAAGACACTTACTCCTCAAATTGTTTCCCCAATTTAGTTACTTCCCACTTGGAATACCTTGGTTAATAAAAAGCACTAGAAAAGATTTAAAAAAAAAATAATTAAATCTCTCCGGATATAGCTACCTCCAAAAGAACTGGTTCTGTAAAACTGGATATTTGCTTAAGAAGCAGAGATAAGACTGGAGACATGGTTTCGTGGTTAAAGGCGCTTGTTTACTAAGCCTGCCGGCGGGGTTCAATTCCCTGGTACTCTACTGGTAAGGCCAGATGTCTGGAGTTCATTTGCATTGGCAGGAGGCCCTGACACACACATTCTCTTCTTCTCCCTCTCTCGAATGAGTGAATAAATAATAAATGAAGTAGAGACAGACCAGGCTTAGTATTTTATTCCTCATACCATCACTGGCATAAAAGAACAAGTAAAGCAAAATAGCAAGGTTTTACTTAATTTTTGTTTTTGCTATTACCCTTGCTTTCTGTCTTTGTACTTTTGATTTACTACATTTTATTTTACTTTCTCCCTAGTCTTATCAAAGTCCCCTCATAGTAGGGAATTAGTTTTGGGTCAATGCCCTATGAACTTACTTTTTTCTTCTTGTTCTCTCATTTTCCTAACTTCTAACCATATATTCATTCATTGCTTTCTTTATTCATTCATTCATTCATACATATAGCACATAATGATTTCTTGTTGCATTGATATCTTTATGAAAAAGATATCTGTGTGACAGGAAACAGATTGCTAAGTGTTGCAGTCCGGTTCACATTGCTGGTAGAAATCACCCAACCAAGAGCACCTTCTGGGAAAAAGAGATTTATTTTGGCTTATAGGCTCGAGGGGAAGCTCCACGATGGCAGGGGGAAACGATGGCATGAGCAGAGAGTGGACATCACCCCCTGGCCAACATAAGGTGGACAATAGCAACAGGAGAGTGTGCCAAACACTGGCAAGGGGAAGCTGGCTATAACACCCATAAGGTCGGGCCCCAACAATACACTCCCTCCAGGAGGCATTAACTCCGAAATCTCCATCAGCTGGGAACCTAGCATTCAGAACACCTAAGTTTATGGGGGACACCTGAATCAAATCACCACACTAAGCTTTCTCCCTTGAGGGGTATACAGCATGGCATCTTGTTTAAGTTTTGTTTTTTTTTTTTTAGGTTATCTTGTCTCAGGGGGTATTTGATGAGACAAAGACATGTTTCTCTTATTTTGAATTTGCCTTGTTGTGCATGTGTATACGTATTTCTTTTTAATGACTTTAGAAGCTTTAACTTGTCTTTGCCAGGGGAAGGCTAGCTCCTTGCCCCCCTACTTCTTGGTGGTAGGTGCCCATTGCATTCAGATTTGACTTAGGCTATAAAATATATATCTTTCCCTTGACTCCTTGTATGCCAAGCCACTTAGAATTCTAAGGCTATTATTCCTCTATAATTTTCTCTTTAGCAAACACTGCATTCTTTGCCTTTCCACTTTTTCTTTGTTTCCTTTTAAAAAAAATCAAAATTTTTATGCAAAAATTTACTTGGGAGAGAGAGAAAGAAAAATGGACATGCCAAGGCCTCTAGCCACTGCAACACATGTGCCATCTTGTGCATCTGGCTTACATGGGTCCTGGGGAATCAAACCTGGGTCCTTTGGCTTTGTAGGCAAGTGCCTTAACCACTAAACCATCCCTCCTTCCCCCCACCACCACCTTTTAACTTCAGGTTCGATCGAACTACAATGTCTGCCCTAAGGCATCTTATTCTACTTGCTTTAAAGAAAGTGTGAATGCCTGCCTAGAACCCAGCCTCCTCTGCGCCATGTACGATGAGCTCTGCCTTCTAGTCATGGCAGGTTGACCCAAAGCTCCAATGGAGCCCAAGGACTCCATGGCGGCTGCCTGTGTATCAGCCGCAGCTGTCAGTGGGGTGTGGCGTTGGCCAGGGGCCATCAGATGCTGGACCCAAGAACATCTTTCTTCATGTATCCACCACAGCACACTCTATTTAACCCACCTCCTGAGGGAATCACAGGTGCACGTTCCTTCGCTTCCAGCTGGGTCTCTTCCTGAGGCTTCTCTGTGCCTTCAAGGCCCCAGCCGTCATCAGAGGACCATACTCTCTCTACCCGCTCTCAACATCGTGTAAAAGGTGTGAAAACTTTCAGACCAATGTTCCGAACAGAACTTTGGAAATATTTAAAAGGGTAAGCCAATTTTAGAAAGATTCTTCCAGCAGCAATGTAAAAGATGGTTTTTGGTAAGATTTCTGGAAAAATTCAAAACATGTTGCAGCATTTGATAATGTCACATATTTTTTTTTACGGTGGTTTTTATTTATGGCAAGATTCGGAGAAATATATGATTATGCAAGGTTTACAAAGGAAAGAGCTTTGAGTTGTTGCTGGATTAATCAGGGCTTTCCAGAAGCAGTCTGACATATATGCATATAAGCTTTATTATATATGAGGGTTATGGTGAGGAATTGGCATGTGTGATTATGGAAGCTCAGAAATTCTGTGTTCTGCTGTTTGTAAGCTGCAGACCAAACACATCCAGTGGAGGTAGATTCCAGTCTGAGAACAAGTGCCTGAAACCAAGCACACCGATGACTTAAGTCCAGGTTCAGAGGCAAGACAAGGCTAGCGTCCCGGCTCACGTAGCCAGGCAGAGAGAGAACACCAACTTCCCTCAGATTTTGGTCACTGTCAGGCCCTCACGTGTTGGATAAAGATCCACGCTGTGGGGAAAATCTGCTATTTTCTGTCCACCATTATCAAATGGTAATTTCCTCTTTGAAACACTCTCAGACTCACTTGCCACATAGAAATAATCTGGGCGGCCATGGCCCAGTCAAGTTGACATACCATACCCCTTACCAATTTGGCACTCTTATGCATGTCTATAAACCATACTAAATCTCCAAATAAATCAAAGTGTCACAATTCAGCCTAATGTGATACAACTTTTCAGTATACAACCCAAAACTACACTAGCTCCTTTCCAGGAGGAAGTAAGTAAAGTCTATGGGGAGATGTTTCCTCTTCTCCTTGATATCCCTTAACTTAAGTGCTCAAATGCTATGATGCAAAAATCAATAACATTTAAGTACTGTGACAGAAAGTCAATTCATGTTATGTTACATTATAAAGGATTGAGAGGAAAGAAAACAAAGATATTTGCTTAACGTATACATGTATTATATATGCATACACATAACGAATTCATACTGAAGTAAGGAGGAAATGTTAATTATAGTCCTGTATGCTAATTATACTACCATTTATGATCACATGGTTCTAACTGGTATTTACTTTCTTCCACTACCCACTCTGTCTTTCCTTTGCTTTCGGAAAGCTCCTTAGCTGGTTTTGGATCTTCACCTTGTCAGGTGACTTGACCTTCTTTCATGAAGGGTCTGGGCCATCCTGAGTCCTGACTGGATGGTATTGACATTTTTGGTTTACCTTACTCACAGAACATATTCTTAGTATTCTAAGGGGTGCCAAGAGTTCTTTCATATCCAGACAAATGTGTCTTTCCTCCATTTGTAGTCCAACTTGCAATCGAGTTCAACCACTCCACTTGGTTAAGCTTGCTTACTCAGAGACACAAGGAGACCAAAGTGGCTGCTTAACATCTTAACTTCCAGTGTGTGAAGTCATTGTTGTGCCTCTGATGGAAGCAAATGCATTTTGATTTCTTTTTTCTTTAGCAGTAGACCCTGTGTATTGACTTGTAACTTTAATAGATGATGAGGATATCAGTCTTACTCGTATAGTTACATCATAATTTCTGGTAATACTGACTAATGAAGGGTTTCAAGTATTAAGTCTTATTATCGACGAATAGCATCCACTTACACATACACTGGTAGTGCAGTACAGCTGCATGATTGATCCATGACCCAATGATGATTGCACAGTGCCTGCTCTTACAGGAAGTGGGGATGAGCTTCAGAAGTGATAAATGGGTATCCATTGATGAGCTTCTCTGCAGGGTGAGCTAATGAGACATTTTCTGGAAGACTTTTTTTTTCTGGGATTTTTAGGTGTTTTTCTCTTAGTGGCTCCCAGGTTTCTTCAGAACTTCTTTCAAATTCTCATGTAGGGCTATTGTTCTTAGATGTACCTGTCAAAGCTAATATAATCCAAAACTTAAACTCTTCCCTTCCAAAGGGCATCGCCATTTCACTTAGTACAGAGCCCTTTTTATTCTAAAATTCTGGTGTCATCATTGATGCCTTTTCTCTTTCCCATGTTCTAGAACCTATTGGGATACTGTTCCTATCTTCAAAATGTATCTAACACTCATCACTTCTTAACATCTGCACAGCTATTGCTCTCTTCTCAAATACTGCAATAGCCACTGAGCCAATAAGCCGTCTTCCTGGTTCTTAGCACACGTACCTACCGTTTCTCCATCCACAGGCTATACACCAGCAGGTGCTAGAAAGATGCTTGTAAAACAAAGGTCATGAGATACTACTGGATATTAAATCCCTGGAGTCACTTCTTTTCTTCCACCATGAGAGAAAGCATACATACTTCCTCTGCCTTTGTTGTTTTTACTGTGTCATTGCTGCGACAAAGCACCTGACCAACAGCAGTTGGTGGTAGGAAAGGTTTTTTTTTTTTTTTTTGGCTTACAGTCTCAAGGGGAGGCTTCATGATGGCAGGAGAAGGCATGGCATGAGCAGAGGCTGGACATCACCTCTGTGAAAGCAGGTAGAAAACAATAGCCAGAGAGTGAGCTGAACTCTAGTAAGGTATAGCTGGCTAAAGCACTCCTAAGCCTGCCCCCAACAACACATCTCCTCCAGCAAGCCTCCACCTTCAGAATTGCCACCACCTGGGGACTAAGCGTTCGGAACAAATGAGTTTATGAGGAACATCTGATTCAAACTACCACAGCCTTCCTTACAGGGACCCACAGGGTTAGAACATCTCTGACAATATCTTCTACTCCTTTTGTTAAAATTCTTTCTCCCTCCCCACCCTAAGCTTCCTTACTTTCTATCCCAATCTTTTTTTTTTTTAATGAGAGAGAGAGAATTGGCACACCAGGACCTCAGCCATTGCAATTGCACTCCAGACGCTTGTGCCATCTAGTGGGCGTGTGCAACCTTGCTAAAAGGTGTCTGGCTGAAGTGGGATCTGGAGTGGCGAGCATGGGTCCTGAGGCTTTGCAGGCAAGCTCCTCAAATGCTAAGCCATCTCTCAAGCCCCTTTCTTTCTTTTGATATGGGGCTTCACTATATAGACTCAGGCTGGCCTTGAACTCAGTATGTAGTCTAGACTGGTCTTAAATTCATAGAATCTTCCTGCCTCAGCCTCCTTAGTGTTGAGATCACAGGCACCGCCACTACACCTGGCTTTTTCTCTCTTGCCCTCCTGAAACTCCAGACATACTGGTCTCCTTGATGTTCCTCAGACTCCGTTCCTCAAAGCCATCAGGTTTTTTTTTTTCTCAAATGTGTTTTTTTTTTTTTTTCTTTTGGTTTTTCTGAGGTAGGGTTTCATTGTAGCTCAGGCTGACCTGGAATTCATTACGTAGTCTCAGGGTGTCCTCAAACTCATGGTGATCCTCTTAACTCTGCCTCCTGCGTGCTGGGATTAAAAGCGTATTCCACCATGCCTGGCTTCGAATGTCTTCTTAAGTAGCCTGATCACTTCTTTCAAAATTATGCCATACCTTGTCCATTCCTGATCCCCCCTCCCTTTTTCTGTTTCATTTTTCCTGTAGCACTTTTTCACCTTCAGACTCACTATAACATACTGTATGTCAGCCACCCTTTGCTGTCCAGGCACCACTGTCCGTTTTGTTCAATGATGTATGATGCTAGTATCAATAACTACAAGCTGCTAAGTTACTATGTTGTAGGATACGCGCCTTCTGAAGGACTCAAGATAAGACATAATGAGAATCTACTATCTGCCCAAAGATTCATGTACATCACTTTATTTAGCCTTAATACAGCCAGAGGGAAGGACATTTGCATTCATCAAACATGCAAATACACAGGGAGATTTAAGATAACTTCCTAAAGGTTCTTGATTAATTAGGGAAATTAGGGAAATTTAGGTACAGCTCTCCCAAACAAGCAGTTTTTCTCATTACATCATGTTAATTCCAATTCTTAAAGCACCTGAAGCCATTTCCTTCTCTAGCTCTCCAGTGGGCTGTGTCCAAGGTGACAGCCATCTGCAACATGTGCTTAAAACCCACGTGAACTGTATCGAGCCCAAAGGGAAATGTGTAATACGCATAAAACACACAAAAGATTTCAAAGATAGTGCAAGAGAGAATTAAAATATTTCAATGAGAATTTGAATATATTTATTTTATGCTGAAATGGTAAGATAGGAGATATTTTGGGATAAAAATACATTAGTAAAACTTATTTTATTCACTTCTGATGTGCTCAATAAAAATTCAAAAATTTACACGTAACACATGAATATTTGGCAGGGATGATTAAAAAGTATTTATAGATGATTCTATAATCACAGAATTCCATTTTTATCTTTCTTCAGTTAAACACAATGAAACTTCCATAAGAAAACATTACAACATATCACAATGTATCATATATACATATATATATTACAACACACATATATCATAGATTTATCAACCTTACACATAGACAGGATGGGAGAAAAAGAAAAAAACATAGAGAGGATGGGAGGTTTGAAAGATGCTGAGAAGTCATCCCACTGAAAAATCTCTCTCCAGTCAATGCATGAATTTCCTATTATTTGATTCATTGTGTCAGAATAGTTTATCTAAGAGCCACCAGTAAAATAAAAATGTCTTTACTATGAGTCAATAAGGCAAAAAAAAAAAAAAAAAAAAGCAAAGGCCACTTTGTCAAATTATCCCTAAAGGAGCACTGGACACATGGTTTGATCTGAGAGGGAATGAAATATAGTGCAACCTTTAGGCACGGCAAGGAAATTTTTAAAATATATAGGCTTAGAAAACTCCAAAAATCAATCTCAGCACTTGAGAGGTAAATGCAGGAGGTATCAGGTGTTGAAGGTCAACCTCAATAGCATGGTGAGTTCAAGGCCAGCCTGTGCTACTCAACGTCCTATCTCAAATTATTATTTTTTTTAATGTCCCTTTAGAGTCAGATTCAAGCACAGCATGGAACCATCGTTCTGGTTAGCTCTATGCTAAGAATCAGTGATTACTATTTTGAGTCGATTTACAGGGAGCATAAATTCAGCTTTAGATATAATGTTCCCAAGCATTTCATACACCTACAGTTGTATACAATAGGTGTTTTGAAGATTATCCATATATTTCAGTTTATGTGTGTTGCAGTCAGGTTCTCATTGCTGGCAGAAATCACACAGACCAAGAGAAGCCTTTGGGAAAAAAGGATTTATTTTTGCTTATAGGCTGGAGGTGGGAAGCTCCACAGTGGCAGAGGAAAACGAAGGCATGAGCAGAGGGTGGACATCACCCCCAGGCCAACATAAGTTGGACAATAGCAACAGGAGAGTGTGCCAAACACTGGCAAGGGGAAACTGGCTATAACACCCATAAGTCCTCCCCCAGTAATACTCTGCCTCCAGGAGGCTTTAATTTCCAATTGCCATCAGCTGGGGAACCTGGCATTCAGAACACCTAAGTTTATGGGGGACAGCTGAACCAAACCACCACAATACGAAAATGATTTGGAGTCCTTTGGTCTCCACATGCACACATCAGTCAACCTAGCCTGGCGTTCTGGTTAGGCTAGGTGGGAATGTCTGTAGACAGATGGGACCACCCGATTCTCTAGTTGGGTGCTCTGAGGTCAGGTGGGATGTTGTTGGGCATCTTGGTCAGGTGATGCCTCTGGTTGACCTCAGAAGTCAGGAAGGTCACCTCACTTGGGTCCATGATCACCACTGTCCTGGTGGGGTTACGAGGTGATGACGTGGTGCAATAATCTAGGATTGCCTTTTGTCAGGTAGGACCTAAACTCTGCTCCCAGCCAGGTGGGACCCCACTGTGAAAAGTTAACATCCGGTGGGCTGGAGAGATGGCGCTGAGGTTAAGGTGCTTGTATGCAAAGCCTGCCTGCCTGGGTTCAATTCACCAGTACCCACATAGTTCATTTGCAGTGGTAGGAGGCCCTGTCGCTCCTATTCTTATTCTCTCTCTTAAAAATATATATATATATATAATTTTTAAGTTTACATTCAGGGTAGGATGGTAGCACACGCCTTTAATCCCAGCACTCGGGAGGCAGAAGTAGGAGAATCACTGTGAGTTCGAGGCCCGTCTGGGACTGAGCTAAAATGAGATGCTACCTACCTTGAAAAGGATATATATATAGTTTACATTTTGAGAACCTCACAGATTGGATTCTACAATCGGACTGAGCTGTGCCCTGTGGTTGTTTGGGGTCCCTGGCTGGTTTACCTATCCTGGTGGGGCTAACTAGCTTTGATCTGTGGTCAGTGGGGGTTGCTAACGGCCTTGGAGATTGAGGCGGCCTATAGGAAGGCAGCTATACTCATGGCTATATCACCAACACGGCGCCACGTGGGGTGATAGCGTGTGCACAGATGGGGCCCTGTGCAAGCCACAGCTGGAGCTGCGCTGCACAGCTGGGTGGTTGGCCGGCCACGCTAATCAGAAAGGCCAGTGGCTGCGCCCTGCCGGTTGAATGTCACTAGAGGCCAGGCTCAGCTACCGGTGGAGTTTATGGCTGGGATCTGTGATCCAGCATGGCCAGTGTCCACTGACCCTCACTGGATAGGGCCACAGGCGAGGCCCTGCGGCTGAGTGCACTAGCATCAGAAGGGGTTTCTGCTGCTCTGTTGCTGGGCAGGGTCACTGATTGTCTCTCTGCTTGGGCATGGCTTTAGGCTGGGCTGGAAGGTCACTTTGGGGTCTCCCCCATCAGGAGGAGGAGGAAGCTGTGCTCTGAAGTTATATAGGATCGCCGGCATCTCTCCCTGCCGGGGTCTGCGCTCCACAGCTAGACAGAAGCAGCGGCTCGCCCCTGCCGGTGGCAGAAGCTGTTGGCTGGCCTAGCTAACTGGGTGCTGCCGGCAGCTACATGGTACGCTGGCCGGGTCTGTGCGCCAGTTTCTGGGAACCCTAACCCTCTTTTCTTTGTTTCTTTCCTGCATCGGTTGGTCTATCCTGCTGCCTCGCCCTGTGTTTCCTAGAGGAGAAACGGAAGTGGCCCTCTCAGAAAGTGCCTTTGACTACTGGGGACGTTAGGTATTTGTCATGGGGTCCCTTTCCCACTGGAAAGACCACAGGCATGGGGAAACAGTCTCAAGGTGGCCTTATGAAAACGTGGCGGGGCCGGGGGTGTGTGACATCTTGAAAGGGAACTCTTTTCCTCCCCTGGTACTACATCTTTTTTTTTTTTTATGTTGTGATATAAGGGAGATATCTCAGTTTCACGCTGTGTTCTGAAGTTTTCATAAATATATTCTTAAATGTTAATATATTCAAGTTGGACTTTCTGTTAGGGGAACTAAAATTAGACATTTCTATCTTTATACTAATGTCACTGTCCTTCTGTAGGATAGAGTTGATATGCAAATTTTATTTAAAGCATATTAGCATACTAAAATAACTATTAAAAATTCTTAGAGACGATTTCTTTTTTTGAGGTAGGGTCTCACTCTGGCCTAGGCTGACCTGGAATTCACTATGTAGTCTCAGGGTGGCCTTGAACTCTCAGTGATCCTCCTACCTCTGCCTCCCGAGTGCTGGGATTAAAGGCGTGCGCCACCACGCCCGGCTTAAGTGTGTGAGTGTGTGTGTGTTTATTTTTTTAAATATTTTATTTATTTGCAAGGAGAGACAGAGGGAGAGAGACAATGAATGGGCATGCCAGAACCTCTATTCACTGCAAGTGAATTCCAGATGCATGTGCCACCTTGTCCATCTGGCTTTTATGTGGGGTACTGGGGAATTGAACTGTGGTTATTAGGTTTGTAGGTAAGCTCCTTACCTGCTAAGCCATCTCTCCAGCTCAAGGAAGGTGTTATATTTAATATACATTTATTACTAAGATGCTCTTTGATAACCCCTTGCTTTAGCAATTGATTCAAATATTAGGAATAGCTTTTTTTAAGTTAAACTCTATTGCCAAATAATACAGAGAATATATGGCATATACCTAGTTTCTTTCAATATTATATCATTGAGGTATATTTGTTATAATTAATAAAAAATATGGATATAATTTCAATACATAAAGTCTATAGTTTATTGGAATTTGTTTAGTCTTTCCCAATGTCAGCTTTCTGTTGAAAAATCTCACTCAGGATAATATATCACATTTATTTGTTAGGCTCTTTTGTTGTAACAATCTCTCATATTTTTGTTTACCTTGAAAGTTTTGAGAATTACTGGTGAGGTATTTTTCTAGAAGTTTCTTTATTTTATATTTTTAATATTTTTACTTATTCATTTACAAGCAGAGAGAGATAGAGGAGAGAGACAGATACAGTGAATGGGTGTAGCAGGACCTCCAGCCACTGCAAATGAACTTTAGATGCATTTTTCACTACTGGGGTGTTTTTTCTTTCTCCTTGCTCTTCTACGCTAACAGTGCAAATGGATATATATGTGAACACTAAGCCTTTTACACACATAACATCCAGAGATATTCTATTTATAACTATCAGTATCTGGATTAAAATAAAAGTAAATTCATGACGACATATCCAAATCGAATTCATTGCCATATGGATCCTTACAGACTTATTTCCTCATGTATCTGTCACCTTCTCCTCCCTGCTACTTCTCACTTAGAAGTCTAGCTTCCATCCTCCCTCATCCATTTTCTTACTTGCAGTTTCAGGGTGTTCAGCCATATACCCCTGGAAACCGTTTGTCTACTAGAGTGCAGCGCTTAGGTGCATTCCTGTTGTTTCTGGACTTAAAGACTTGTCATTTCCAAAGTGACTTAAGTCAGTATCTTGTTCCTCTACTCCATGCCATGACGATCTTCACATAGTCACAGTGCATTTTAACTCTTGCCATGCATTTTGCTTTCTGGCAGCATATCCCATGAGCTACCTGATTTTTAAACACACTATACATTAAAGTTTTCCTTTGAGCTGTAAAAATGAGTTTTGAAAAATGTTTATAGTTTTTTTTTAAATTTACTATTACATTACAATACAGAATAGCTTTCTTTACTCTCTAAAAGTATTTCCTATGCTTTACCTAATTATCTTTCCATTCCTCTCTAAGCCTCTTGCAAACATTCATTCTCCTCTACTATTTTGTCTTTTCCAGAATGTCATAAAGTTATTGTTTTTAATTATTTATTTATTCATTTATTTATTAATTAACAATTTGAGAGAGAGGTAGAGGGAGAGAGAGAGAAAGAGAGAGAGAGAGAGAGAGAGAGAGAGAGAGAAAGAGAGAGAATGGGTGTGCCAGGGCCTCCAGCCACGTAGGTACTAGGGAATCAAACCTGGGTCCTTAGTCTTCACAGGCAAGTGCCTTTCCCACGAAGCCATCTCTCCAGCCCGAGAATGTCATATCATTGAAACTACTGGGGAGGATTTGTATTTTCTGTATGATTTATATATTTAAACTAGCTTCATTATATTAAGTGTGTACATTTCAGATTTACCCGTGTCTTTTCTTGTGGCTTGATAATTTATTTATATTGCTGAATAGTACTCTACCATAAGGATATCCTAAAGTATATTGACTCCAAGATATGTAGACTCCTTTCACTCTGTGGAATTTATAAATAAAGGTGCTATATTTATTCACATTCAGGTTTTATCTTTATGGAAGTGTTTTTTTGTTTGTTTGTTTGTTTGTTTGTTTGTTTGTTTTTTCGAGGTAAGGTCTCACTCTAGCCCAGGCTGACCTGGAATTCACTATGGAGTCTCAGGTTGGCCTCGAACTCATGACAATCCTCCTACTTCTGCCTCCCGAGTGCTGGGATTAAAGGCGTGCGCCACCACGCCCGGCTCAACTTTATGGAAGTTTTTATTTCAATTGAGTAAATACCTATGAGACTAACTGCTGGATTATATAGTGATAAAATGTTTAGTTTTGTAAAGTATTGCCAAATTGTCTCCAGAGTAGATGAATCATTTTGTATTACCATCAGTCATGTGCATGTGATAGGTTGGATCTGCCCAAATCCCATAAATTAAAGGCTTAGTCTATAACTTGGCACTTTTGAGAGGTGGCAACTACGGTACCTTCAGGCCATTGGGGATGTGTCCTTGAAGGGAATTGTGGGACTTTTGTGTCCCTTTTCCTCTATTTTTGTATCCTGATGGTGAGCTCCACCATGCACTGCTGCCGTAATGAACTGCCTCACCATAAACACAAATTCAATGGGACCGAGCCTTGTAAAACAGAAAGCCAAAACAAACTTTTCCTAGGAGTTAATTATATCCAACTTTTCTTACATGGCAATGTAAGGATGACTACTAGAAGTTGCTTTTGTTTAGGGTTTTAAAGCATTTGAAATAGTTGTGTAGTGGAATCCCACTGTTGTTTTGTTTTGCAAATCTTGAATGTAAATTACGTCAAGCATATTTTATATGATTATTTACCACCTGTAATTGGGGGTTTGTCAATAGATATTTTGCCCAGTTCAAATGTATCATTTTCTTTTGTAAAGATTTAAAGCTCTATGTATGTTTTGGATACAAGACTGTTAGATTTATATATATATGGAGAGAGACAGAGAGAGAGAGAGAGAGAGAGAGAGGGAGAGATCGAGAATTGCCACACCAGGACTTCAGCAACTGCAATAGAATTCCAGATGCTTGCGCCACCTAGTGAGCATGTGAGACCTTGCACTTGCCTCACCTTTGTAAGTCTGGCTAACATGTGATCTGGAGAGTTGAACATGGGTCCTTAGGCTTCGCAGGCAAGCGCCTTAACCGCTAAGCCATCCTTCCAGTCCTAGATATATGTTTTATATACATTTCTCCCATATTGTCTCTTATATTTTTTATTCCTATACTCATTTATTTTACAGAGCATGCAATTTTAGTAAGATTCACCCTATCATTTTTTCTATGTTTGTGTGGATACGTGAGGCCCTGGCATGCCCATTATCTCATTTTCTCTATCTGTCTCTTTCTCTCACTCTCTCTTAAATATATAAATAAATAAAGAGTTTAAAAAGAAAATTCATCACCATCCCCAATTCCTAGACTATGAGGAAGTTATCTTCTTGAAAAATTTTTTTAAATTTTTATTTATTTATTTGAGAGCAACAGAGAGAAAGAGGGAGAGAGAGAGAGAGAGAGAGAGAGAGAGAGAGAGAGAATGGGCACGCCAGGACCTCCAGCCACTGTAAACGAACTCCAGATGCGTGTGCCCCCTTGTGTATGAGACTAACGTGGGTCCTGGGGAATCAAGCCTCAAACCGGGGTCCTTAGGTTTCACAGGCAAGCGCTTAACCACTAAGGCATCTCTCCAGCCCTTCTTGAAAAATTTTTGTGGTTTAGATTTTACATTGATGTCTATTGTCCAACTTGAAGGGTTTATATTTGTTGTAAAGCATTTTTATGTATTAAACCAAAACTTCTGTTGTATTATTTTGTCAATTGTCTCAGAATAATGGTTGAAAAGAATACACTCTCTCTAGTCTATGACCTTCTCTTTTCTTTTCTTTTTTGTGTTTTGAGGTAGGAATTCACACTAGCCTAGGCTGACCTGGAATTCACTATGTAGTTTCAGGGTGGCGTTGAACTCTCAGCAAGACCCCTACCTCTGCTTCTAGAGTGCTGGGATTAAAGCTGTGCACCACCACGCCCAACTATGGCCTTTTCTCCTTTGTCAAAGATTATTTACTAGCCAGGTGTGGTGGAGCATGCCTTTAATCCCAGCATTTGGGAGGCAGAGTGAGGAGGATTTCTGTGAGTTCGAGGCCACCCTGAGACTACATAGTGAGTTCCAGATCAGCCTGAGCTTAAGTAAGACCCATCCATGACCGCACAGTGTCTAGCAATACCTACACAAGACCCTCATAATAGGAGAAAAAGATGATGACATCAAATTGAAAGAGAGACTACTAGAGACAGGGAGGGAATATGATGGAGAGCAGAGTTGTGAAGGGGAAAGTGGAGGAAGGGAGGGAAATATCACGGTTTATTGTCTATATGTATAGAAGTTGTCAATAAAGAAAGTCAACAAAAATTAAATTTTTAAGAAAGCGAGTATTGACTATATCAATGTCGATCTTTCTGTCACATCTACCCATGTATTTGTGCTTTTACCAATGCCATACTGCTTTGATTGTTATAGCCATATTGTAAGTCTTGAAATTGGATGGCGTTAAGTTCTCAAACTTTTTTGTTTTTTATTTATTTTTATTTTTTAATATTTCATTTTTATTTATTTGAGAGAGAGAGAAAGAGGAAGAGAGGGCGCTAATGAATGGGCACTCCAGGGCCTCTACAGACTGCGAAAGAATTACAGATGCATGTACCACCTTGTACATGTGGCTTACATGGGGCCTGAGGAATTGAACCTGGGTCCTTAGGCTTCACAGGCAAGCTCCTTAACTGCTAAGCCATCTGTCCGTCTCTCAAAATTTGTTCTTCATCAATACTGTAGGACTTTTGCCTTTGCACATGTGTTGATTTCTTTAAAGTAATCTAAACAGAGTAAGCATCTACAATCACAAAAAACATCAAGTCTAAGGATGAAGGAAGAGTCTTGACAATCACTGGTCTCTGAATACGCGAATACAGACTTTCTGTCCGCTCTGTAGATACTCCTTCACTCCTCAGCAATACTTTGTAGGTTTCTGCAGAGGGATTCTGCACGTGTTAGACTTATTTCAATGTGGGGCGGGAGTGCTAGACTTGCAGCTTTTGAGAACAACAGAGCCCTTCTCAGCTCTAGATGGGATTAGTTTAGTGTTAGATCCCCAGCCTCTCAGTAGTCACTAACACTCTCCAAGCCAGTGACTCCTGAGTCCATTGTCTTCCAAGTAGAGAAAAATAATAAGCACAGACATGGCAGGATGACAAGTTAAGCAAGGGTTTATTAGAAAAGAAGTACAAGGGCTGGAGAGATGGCTTAGCAGTTAAGGTGCTTGTCTGGAAAGCCTAAGGGCCTGGGTTCAATTCCATGTAAGCCAGCTGCACAAGGTGGCACATGCATGTATCTGGAGTGTGTTTGCAGTGGCTGGACGCCCTGGCACACCCATTCTCACCCCCCTTAAATAAATAAACAAACAAACAAACTGACAAATAAATAAATAAAATATTTTTAACAGAAGTACAAATGAGGTAGAAAAGCTCCAGAGCTTCAGTGTCTTAGGTTGGGGTTTTTTATACCCTTGGGGATGTAAATCAAGCGTCAAATTGGGTGGATTGGATTGGTTACTTTGAATGTATGTGGGGGCATCTGATAGGCTCGTGAGTTAGGCAAAGGGTTGGTTACATTGTATGTGTGGGCCAGAAGGCCTCCTGCTGAGGAAAGGCTTTTGACCTTTTGGTGAGTGAGCATTAGTCAGGGATTTTTGACATTCAGTTCTCTGCTTTCAACACTCACTGCAGAATTTCTGTGCTCATTGGCTCTGTTAGGACATGCAGACATCTGCTCATTCTTTTTTTGTTTGTTTGTTTGTTTTGTTTTGTTTTGTTTATTTTTATTTATTTATTTGAGAGCAACAGACAGAGAAAGAGGCAGAGAGAGAGTGAGAGAGAGAGAAAGAGAGAATGGGCGCACCAGGGCCTCCAGCCACTGCAAACGAGCTCCAGATGCGTGCACCCCTTTGTGCATCTGGCTAACGTGGGTCCTGGGGAATCGAGCCTCGAACCGGGGTCCTTAGGCTTCACAGGCAAGCGCTTAACCGCTAAGCCATCTCTCCAGCCCCTGCTCATTCTTTTTGGGGTTATTTACTCCTAGTCTGTATCACTAGTGCAATGGAGTTTTCTTTTTGATTTCAAATTCTATTTGCTCGCTAGCAGTAGACTACAGAAAAGCAATTTACTGGCTTATTAGTTCTCAAAGTTTAAAATACTAGTCTTTTTAGAACTTAAAAATAATTCTGGGACTTTTTTTTATCTTGATAGAAAATATTGTCATCAGAAAAAAAAAAGAGAAAGCTTTTGCTACATTTCCAATTTTGTACAAAAATACATTTGCATTTCTTATCTTATTTTTTCTAGCTAAGTTTTCCAGTGCAATTCTGAATACAAATGGTGAAAGTGGTTATCCTTCCTTTATTCCCAGTTTTAAAGGAAAAGCATCTAGTTTCTCCCTGTGAAATATGAAAAAATGTCATAGAGTTTCTGGGCTAGAGAGATGACCTGTAAAACTTAAGGACCCAGGTTTGATTCCCCAGTGTCCACGTAGGCCAGATGTACAAGGGGGCACAGGCATCTGCAGTTTATTTGCATTGGCTGGAGGCCCTGGAGTGCTCATTTTCTCTATTTGCCTCTCTCTGTCTCCCTCTCTCCAATAAATCATTGTTTTTTAAAGTTGTAGAGTTCTTATGATGTTCTTTACCACCGACAACTCCATGCACCTTTTCAGAAATAAATTGTTTTTCTCTAACAATGTCTTTGTATACAGTCCATGTAAATAACATCTCTTGGAAAGTGGGTCAGGCAGAGGCCTTTATCCTGTGTTGTTGTCTTCTTCAAGCAATGGTCTTGGTCTGAGATGTCCCAAGGACTATATTTTTCGCTTCTATTCTCCTTGGCAATCGTGGCTACTTATTGTATTTCTGGCTAGCTAGTCTATGCTCAAAAGAGCCACTTCTAAGAGTATGGAGTAGGGAGATATTGTTACGTACCTATTTAACTAGGACATAGAAGTAATCAGGACGTGTGCTTAATACTCTGAAAGAAAATCATAAAAGAAATAAGTGGGAAAGACGCTAAAATTCTTTGTGAAGTGATACTATCAACTTATTGCTCAAAGACAGAGGGAGGAAACATTCTTCAGGGCGATTCCGGGCATTGCATCCTTGGCACCTTCCAAAGCACACAGGGCACCTGGACGTTTTATTCCTGTGCCGAACGAGTACCCTTGACCCCGTGCAGGGGTGAATAGTGTTGCGCCAAAACTCAGGTCCACTGCAACTTGTAACTGTGACCCCATTTGAAAATTGTCTGTGCAAATGTAAGCAAGATGACGCCAGACTGGACTTAAGGCATAACCTAATTCAAATGCTAATTCAGTACGACCAGTGTCCTTATATAAAGTAGGCCATTTGGACACAAGTTTTGGAGAAGGCCATGAACTGGTGCCTAAAGGGACTGGAGTGTTCCATCTAGAAGCCAGGGGACACTGAGGATTGCCAGTAACCACCAGGAGCTGGACGAGATAGGGAAGCATCCATCGTGAGAGTCTTAGGGGGTGGCTTGGCTGCGCGGACCTGAGTCAGCTGGCCTCCAGAGCTGTGGGAGAATGAATCTCCGTTGTCTCGGGCCACCTGTTGTCATGTTATTACATCAGCCACAGGACGCTAATATTACTCCCGACATGTGCACAGTGCGGTGCCAGGAAAACAGCGACAAAACACTTTAGGTGACTCTCCAGTGCCAATATATGCAGGGGAAAAGGGGAAAAAAAACACCTATCACTCAGTTTGGGGATATTTAAAAATTGGCAACGGTAAGGACCATTTTTACAAAGGAAAATGTCGTCCCTCCAGTTGATTAATGTCTTTGCTTCTCCTCAGGCTCCGGATGAGATGATTCAAGAAATTGACTTCATCCTTCATGACATCCGACCCTATTCTCCTCGGAGCTGGTCTCCTTATATTCCTGGCCATTTATTGGCTGCGAAAGTCTTCTCTGGACCTACTCTGATTGCTTCTTACTCTGTGACTTTGAGGCTATTTCATTAGGTAGCTCAGGCTGATCTTATGATCCTAAGTGCTGGGCTTACACATGTGTACCACCACATTTGGCAAGAATCATGATTTCTAGACAATCTGGGTGCTAAGCTGGTACTTGACAGGTATTGGTAGCAAGTTTGAATTCATTGATTTAAATATCTCAGGCTTTCATAAACAAAGAACCCAGAAAAAAAAAAACCACAAAACAATTTCTGGTGTATCTTGATTTGATTAGCATGTGACTTTTGCAAACAACAAGCAACTGTTGAGCATTTAGCCTGTGTTTGTCAGGGAAGAACAGGTGTGTATAGTAAGAAAAGGTGAATTGAATCTTGATCCCATTGTATCATGGAGACATTCCTTAGTGCAAGTTACTTAATTTTGCTGGATGTCTGCTTATCTATAAAATGGTGATAATGTGGATTACTACAAATAGTATATAAAGGGCTGGAGAGATGGCTTAGTGGTTAAGTGCTTGCCTGTGACGCCTAAGGACCCCAGTTCGAGGCTTGATTCCCCAGGACCCACGTTAGCCAGATGCACAAGGGGGCGCATGCGTCTGGAGTTCGTTTGCAGTGGCTGGAAGCCCTGGTGCGCCCATTGTCTCTCTCTGTCACTCTCAACTCAATAACAAAATTTTTTAAAAAAAGAAATAAATAGTATATAAATACAGGCATGGTAAGGAGGAAATTGGACATATACACAGATAGTTACAAGAGCAAGTCTAACAACACTAGAAGCAAAACAAGAAATATCAGAGATGGGAAACTAGGAGGTTACTATTTAGATATTTTTTGGGGGGGGGAATGAAGAGTATACACTAAAAAACTGCTCCCTAGTGCCCTTTATTCTGAAGTAGGGAAGATCTGCTGAAGATTTCTGTCGGGAACATTTTCCTGTCAGAAAGATAAATGAAAAAGACAGGCCCTCTGAACTGCCACCGTGATAACTGTACATTCCTTGGGAGTTAATCAAGTTCTCTCGAAACTGAAAAATAAATAGTGTTAAGTTTGTTTTAAGATGTGGACTCAATCAATGTAAAACATGGTCCCTTCTTGCAGATATAATATGGTAAAAGAAAACAAGAGCAGAAAAGGCACAAGGAGGGAAATGACAGGTCAGTCACTTGAAGTCAGATGTACGACCCTCTTCCAGAGTGTCCTACTTTTGTCAACAACTGAGAACTGGAGATGTTATTTAAAGTATGACCCTGGTACAGCCCAGAAACATACTACTGCTTAAAAGTAGCAATAACTGGGCGTGTTTCTTCTTTCCCCTTGGGTAACCCTAGCGGATGGGTAGAGCCTCACACTACTTGGTATTAAAAAGATTCAGTTCTAACTGATTTATGTTGTCCCTTTGTTCAGAACAGGAAATAAAATGACTCCCCCCACCCAAGTTGGGAATTTTCTTTGTCCGTTGGGTATTTGTATGTGTTCTCACACTGACTCATTGACCAGAGCCATCAGTCTTGGGTGTTGAATCAAGAGCCAGGCAGATTAAAACAAAAAAAATAAAAATAAAGGCTGGGGGTCATACAGCATCGTTTAGGGTTTACAGTCACAGGAGGATGGAGGTTCACTGGGGCCTCCCTTGTCCTTGCTGACACTAGTGAGCAGAAATGGCATGCTCACTAAACCATCTTTTCTTGGAAGGAGAGAGAAAGGAAGAGAGCCTGCGATGTTGTTGCTTTGAGCCTTTCTCATTTCCACCCATTCTTCCAAGACTGGTTCTGCATTGGAATGAAAGCAGTTCAGTATCCTCTCTGTAATGCCTCTTTTGCCTTTTGTCTGTCCTTTCTTCCTCTTTCCTTCTTCCGTCCCCTCTCCTTTACTCCTCTGTCCCCTTCTTCCTCTTTGTCTTCTTCCCTTCCTCAAATCAGGCAGAGACACACTTAAAAAATGAAGTGCTCATGAACATTACACTGTAAAGAAAACCAAGCAGAATGAGATTATCTAATCTGACCGGGGCTGAAGACAGTGAAAATCTAGCCAGTATTCAGGCATAGAAATCTGATTACTATGTTACTCAGTGGCAAAATAAATAAATAAATTAGGATGTCAACAGTACTTGTGTGAAATAAAGTATCAGTTGACGTGGGACTCTGGAAGTAGAAACACACTGGCTTGGAAGAATATACGAAAGGCATGAAGTGGCTCACCCGAGAGAAGTCTGGCTGGGAGAGCAGATTTTGCTGTTTTTAGTCTTAAATGGGAGACGTGAGCAAAACAGGGAAGTTATCAGTTCTGACCACACCTGTCTTCTTTGGGCCAATGGGTACAAGTGTGTGGTCTGACTCCCTACACTCACTGTAGGTTTTGATCAGAAGTCTATTTTTATATGGTCTGGCACTTGCCTTTACATATCCAGTCTCTTGGGAGCTTAAAATAGGCTTATTCCTAAATGTTCAGCCATCTTAGAACTAAAACGGGGGGCTTTCTATGGCTATCATCGAAGTAGCTCCTTCCAAAACAACAACAATTCTAGATACTAAATTAAAATAAAGAAAATCTAAACCATTTGATCCAGATGGAAAATTATGAATACATTACTTACACAAAACACTGATTAAGAAGGTGGGAGAACCTACAAACTGGAAGAGAAAATATGGGAGACATTATTAGAATTATATTACCCAAACCATGTGTCCCATATATTGAAATAGTAGCTAGGCCATTTGAATAGCAATGATACCCTGGAAGATAAAGCCAGCTTGTGTCAGGCTCTCTTACCTCCGTGCCAATAACCAGAGAGACACGTCAGCATGGCATAGAGGATCTAGCTCAAAATCCTATTCAGGAGGAGAAGATATATAGCTGTATGCTGCAGTAAATGCCATTGGAGATATTGGACTTAGGAGAAATGAATGGAATGTTAAGCTTGATTCAATGTGCTAGCTCAGGCATGTTCATTGGTTTTAGTGGCACCTTAAAGACATGGAAGTTCCTAGAACGAATGAGATGTGTATCTTATAAACTACAAGTGATTTGAACACTCTAAAACCATCTAAATTGGGTCACACAGGCCTGGCTTGAACCAGTAGGATAGTCACAGATATTCCCAGACCTATGTCATATCAAAGATCCAAATTATTATTTAAAATATTTATTTGAGACAGAGAGCAGGAAGGATAGAGAGAGAGAGAAAGAGAATGGGCACCCCAGTGCAACTAGCCACTGCAAACAAACTCCAGACACATGTGCCACCTGGTGAGTCTGGCTTACGTGGGACTTGGAGAATCGAACCTAGGTCCTTAAGCTTCTCAGGCAAGCACCTTAACAACTAAGCTATCTCTCCAGCCTGATCCAAATTATTTTGAGTAAAGGGAAAACTAGGACTCACATAGGCATAATCCCTTAATAGCATCACATAGAGTACAGAGACTCATCCTAAAATCCCCAAAGATGTACATTTCTTTATCAATATACTGTTATCATTCCCTAGGATTATCTAGAACCAGCCAGTCAAAAGAAAAAATTACCCTTAATAAAACCTGCAGGGGCCTATCCTACATGATATATTAACTTCAGGAACTGACTATGTAGAATTAGACTTAATTGGGGTGACACTAAAGTGTTATAAAATCTTAAATCAAGGCTGGAGAGATGGCTTGGTGGGTAAAGGTGCTTGCCTGTGAAGCCCAAGGACCCAGGTTTTATTCTTCAGGTCCCACATAAGCCAGATGCATATGGTGGCACATGAGTCTGGAGTTCATTTCCAGGGCCTGCAGGCCCTGGCATGCCCATTCTCACTCTCTCTCCTAATCAATCAATCAACCATTAAAAAAAACAAGTTAAATCCTTCCAGTGTATAGTATGTTAAAATACTTTTGTCCCAAAAGAGAGATTACTTAATTTAGGGATCTACAATGAATTACTGACTATATTTCTAATGGTTCTTTTGGGAAAATAGGAACATGGAGTACAATTGGAGGTTCAGTGACAAGGATGCTTGGGAAGAGTTTATGCAGATGTAATCTTTGGAAAGGGTCAAAGGACGAGAGTTTGAGTTCTACAGGTGTGCTTTCCCAAGAGCCCCCAGTGCAGGGAATGTTCTTAGTCAGGGAAGCATGATGGCTAACTTTGTGAGTGGCAGTCAAGTCTGTTCCCCAGCCTTTTTTGGGATTTCTCAGTGGACTCCTAAACAAAGAGGCCATGATGGCAAAGACAGTGATTTTCCATGGGATCAATAATGTGATTTTCCTTTGTTTGCAGTCTATTCCCACCAATGAAGTGTGGGAGTACCTCAAGTGAATTGGAAGTTGAATCTGTCATCAGATCTTTTCATACTTCTCGGCCAATAATCAAATGAGCAGCAACAACAACATAAAAGTAAATATAGGATTTTGGTATTGCACAGAGTGATCGATCTTGATTTTCAAGAGTCAATAAGTTGAGTCTTATTGATCCACAGAGAAGTTTCATTTTTGTGTTGGTTTTAGTGGAGAAGTTCACTAAGGCACATATGCAGTTTTTTGAAAAATGCACTTTTCACTTACTGACATATCTGTGTTTGTTTTCAAGCAGTTATATAGATAATAATATTAGTTAACCAATAATATTCCACTTAATAACTCATGTAGCAATGCCACACATGGATATTTGAGTTTTCATTGTGAAAATGCAGCTATAGATCTAGAGATTGTGTTTAGGCTCCTTGAAAACATACATATTTCTCTTCGATGCAGGAAATGAATGAAAAAGGCATATATTTCAAAAAGAGTATGCATTTGGGACTTTGTGAGCTGTGGAAGTAGATTTAAAGATATCCTGGGAGTAGAAGTGTGGTGGAGTGAAGGGACCAGATTCTCCATCAGCAACCAACTCTGATAAATCATCCCTCAGGTCCTTTTTAGCTGCAGCATTTATAAGACTAAACTCAGATCTGACTCATGGGGAGCTCTGTGGCACAAATGTCCCATCCAGAGTAGTTGTACCATGACAGACTACCTTGTGCAGGTCTCCATCTTTAGGGCCTTCGTTGTTAGCTCTGTATCTTTGAAACTCTGATCCTGGCATGCTACGCATTGATTGAATCTTGAAACAGTTCGGATTCACTTAAAGTGAATCCCCCATGTCCGGAAGTGAGGAGGGAAAGAAACCTCTGACTCAAACTACAGTTTTATTATTCATTTGTTTGACATATGTATATGAGGCAGTTCTAAATGAAAGCTTGCGGTTTAGGAAGGAAAAGTGATTTAGGGATTAAAGCATAAACTCTAAGTTATGTAGCTCTGTGTCTGATTCTCAGGAACTTCCCAACACCCCCCCACACACCCACTAAGTGCGGAAATGCTTTAAGCAGATTACTTAGATGTGATCGTGTTGTCAACTTGATAGGGTGTAGCATCACCATGGAAACAAAATCTCTTGTCACGCCTGTTAGGGATTTTCTAGGTTAGAACGTGATGAGAAGACTCACCCTCACCGTGGGTGACACCATTGCATGGGCTGTGTCCCTGGGGAGGGATGGCCAGCTGAGCACTGGCATTTATCACTCGCTCTCTACTTCCTCCCGGCTGATGTGATGATGAGACACTGGGTCTGTGCTCCTGGCGGGCTGTCCCCACCATGTTGGACTGCCACTCAAAACTGTAAGCGGAAAATGAATCCTTTCAGCACTTAAGCTGCTTCTGATCATTTTCTTTCTGTTCCAGAAAAAAGAATGTAATGGATTCATCAGACTCATTCAGGGTTATCTGTGCAATGGGAATATGAGTAGCTGTGTCATAGATTAGGTCTAGGTAGAAATTAGTAAGATGCCTATTGTATGTTAGGTTTTATTAAGAAGAGAAATAATGTAATCATAAAAATGCATCAGCTGTGTAAGTTACAAGGTCAACACACAAAAGGTAGTTGTGTTTCTATACAGTAACAGTGAAACACTCTAACAAGAAAATTGAGAAAATGCCCTTGTTTATAATAGTCATTAAAAGTATAATATACTTGGAATTAACCAAGGATGTGAAAGATTTGTACAACGAAGGCTATGAAACATAGCTAAAAGAAATGAAAGACATTATTAAATGGAAAGACCACTTATGTTCTTAGATAGAAAGATATTATATGATACAGTGTTAATACAACCCAAGCTATCTACAGATTCAATATAATACTTATAAAAATCCTCACAGCAATTTTGCAGAAATAGAAAAAAAAATCTTAAAATTCATTAGGAATCTCAAGGGACCTTAAACATATGGTCATACGTATGGTCAAGTAGAGTTCAGTAAGGGTGCCGACCATACAATGGGGAAAAAAAATCTTTTCAACAAATGGTGATGGGAAAGCTAGACATGTAAATGTGAAAGAGCAAAGTTAGACTGTTAACAACCCATGAGTTATACAAAAATTAACTCAAGATGGATCATATAGCTAAACATAAAAATTAACACTAAAGACTCTCAGAGTTCAAACTGATAGAAGCAGAGAGTAGAGGCTGGGAATGGGGCATAGCATAAGCAATTGATTAAGAGCATAAAAGAGGAGACAGTTTGGCACGATACTATATCCAGAAGAGAAAAGTGTCAGGATGATATTTATAGTACGGAGGGGGGAGGTAGTGTGATTTATGATGGGTCTCTCTCTATGGGAAGTCGATTGGGCTTAAGCCAAATGCAAACCTTTATTATTATTATATAAAACAATGGTAAGGATCTGAGGAGAATCTTGATAACCCTGCTACCATTTGATAAGTGAGCTATTTGCCTAACACAAATTGGCTTGCAGAAGTTTGTGGAAACGAAGGGTCAGGCTAACTATTATCCTATAGCTTTACCTTTCAGGGCAAAAATTCGTGAAAAAAATAAGCTGTGGATGCAGGTGATGTCAGCTGTCAATTCTGCTGTTTAAGTTATGGAGAAATAAGAAAGTTTACTTCTCATGATTATCTGTACACATGTAAGTGAAGCTTCAGTGCCCGGATGTGAGCCAATGAAGAAGACAGTCATGTCTGTGTAAAAGAGCTCAGCAACGCAATGGGCTTTGGGTTTGATAAGAATGAAAAGGATGGAAATGTTATTTGTTGAAAGAATATTGCACTCAGAGGCTAGACATGGTGGCACACATCTATAATCCTTGAAGGGGGAGGCAGAGGCAGGAGGGTCAGGAAATCAAGTCCTTTTAAGCAATATAGCAAGTTTGAGGCCAGCTTGGCCTACCTAAGACCCTGTCTCACAAAAATAAAATAAAAACAAACAACAAGATACTGTCCTCAGTATAATACTAACAACATCAAGTATTTTATACAGTTAGGCATCATTTAATGGCAGAAATCCATCCTTGAAATTTTCATTAGTTGATTTCATCATTGTTTGAACATCGTAGAATGTCCTTACCCAACTGAATCGCCTACATAGTCATGAGGTGATATAGAGCTATAGGACCACCATGGTATATGTGACCTCTCAACGAACTGTTTTGAATTGTCGGTGCATATATACACAGAGATAAAAGAAAAATAGTGCCTTGGACACATATACTGAAAGGTTGTTTCCCTGAAATAAATGATAAGAATTCAAGTTACCGCTCTCTTTCTTTATACTTGTCTGATTTAATTTTCCTTAAAAGTCTCTTCCTTTGAATAATGTGTTTATAAAATGTGTTGTAATTATAGTCTGTGCTTCACATCATAACATAACTTGTGCAGGTTTCCTCTACCACTGAGTTCATTCTGTTGCCCATCAAATATTCTTTATTAAGAAAATGTGCTGCACATCTGCATCAGTTGACATCTTTAATAGGTGTCTACACAAAATTAATGACTGCTTGCTATTTCAAAGCACATAATGCCACATGTAAGGCATAACTTGCTTATTTTTCAAGGCTTATGCTTCAATTATTGACCTATTAGCTTGTTTGCTTATTTTGTTTGTTTTGAGACAAAACATGTAGCTCAGGCTGACCTTGAACATGCTATGAAGCCATGGTGGTCTTGAACTCCCTGTTCCTCCTATCTCAGCATCCTGCTATGCTTGGTTGGTCAGTGACTTTTTTTTTTTTTTTTTTTTTTTTTTTTTTTTTAGTTTTTCAAGGTAGGGTCTCACTCTAGCCTAAGCTGACCTGGAATTCACTATGTAGTCTCAGGGTGGGCTCAAACTCACGGTGATCCTCCTACCTCTGCCTCCCCAAGTGCTGGAATTAAAGGCGTGCACCACCACGCCCGGCTGATCAGTGACTTAAAAATGTTGTCTGCAGATACAAAGAAGTATTACTTATTTGTAGCTTTTCTTTCTCTTCCTAGCATTGCATATGGTGGTTTCTTTTCTATTTAAAGGTCAGTTGTTTACTAACATTACTCTGGTGCAACTGTTCAGCACACTTGCTTGGGGAGAAATCTGCACCCCTCCTCTATTGCAATAGATAAATGACTTGAGTCTAGCCAGTGAGAGTAAAGCATACACAAGGGATATGAACAGCAGTGACATGAAGTACTGCCAGGAATGGGTCATAAACATCTTCCTGGCGACAACTGGGCACTTTCTTCTTAGCTTCCTTTTTTTTTTTTTTTTTTTACTTTAATTATCTATTGGCCATTATCAAATGGATTTTTAAAATTGATTTTTAGTTAGCATACAAATTATGGGTTTCTTTATGGCACTCTAACTCACATACATGTCGCACATATATTTTGTTCTTTTTTTCTGGCTCTCTACCCATTTAACCTCTTTGATGCCCACAAACACAGAAGCCTAAGGAGCTCTGTATTGAAGATAACCACACCACAAGATGAAAGGCTTCTGGGTCTCTGTGATGGTTTGATTCAAGTTTCTCCCATATACTTATGTGTTCTGAATGCTAGGACCCTGGCTGGTGGCAATTGGGAATTGGAGGCTTCTGGGGGTGTTGTATTGTGGAGCGGGCTTATGCGTGTTATAGCCAGCTCCCCCTTGCCAGTGTTGGGCACACTCTCCTGCTGCTGTTGTCCACCTGATGTTGATCAGGAGGTGATGTCCAGCCTCTGCTCATGTCACATTTCCCCCTGCCATCACGGAGCTTCCCCTTAAGTTTTAAGCCAAAATAAACTCTTCCCGCCCACGAACTGCTTTTGGTCGGGTGTTTTCTGGCAGCAGTGAGAGACTAACTGCAACAGGCTCTAAATAACTTCTTGTAAAGTAATTGATTGTAGCCGTAAGGAAGTAAATGTTACACCAACCATTGATGGGAAAATATTCAGAAAAAAATGTTTCTTTGTTGAACATATATGTACCATTTATTGTTGTTATTCCCTAAGCAATGCAGTATAACAATGATTTTTTTTTTTTTAGCATTCACAGCACATTAGGTATCATAAGTCACCTAGAGATGATTTCAGGTATCCAGGAGAACGTGTGTAGGTTCTATAGACGTGCCATGACACCACGTTGAGGGACTTGAGCCACAGTGGCTTCCTCGGGATCCTAACCAATACCCTCTGGAGTTCAAGGACAGGCTGGGTCAAGAGGTGAACCTCTGTTAAGCTATTAGACATAAATTGACATACGTTGCCTCTTAGCTTTGCTGTGCTTCTGTGTAAAGACTTTCCTACCCTTCAGCTTTATGTAAATGTGGAGTTATTTCTTAGCCTGCGTCTTGGTTAAATATTTTTACATTTATTTATTTATTTGAGAAGAAGAGAGAGGGAGAGAGAAACAGAGAGAGAGAGAATGGGTATGCCAGGGCCTCATGCCATTGCAAATGAACTTCAGGTGCATGTGCCACTTTATACATCTGGTTTTACATGGGTACTGGGTAATTGAGCGCAGGCCATCTGCCTTTGCAAGCAAGCATCTTTAACTGCTATGCCATAAGAACAAATAACATATTTACTCCTATAACATGAAAATATTGTAAAAGGGCATTTTTACATAGTTTTTCTCCCGTCACTGGTCATATCACTAGCAGATATATGACAATATATTGAATCTTCCACTCCATTTTTTAATAAAGGCACATATGATTTTCAGAGGTCTTCCTTTCAGAACTTTTATTTCTTCAATAAGGCTTTTCTCCTCTGGGGAATCAGAAGCATCAAAGATAAAGCTCACAGGAAGGGAAAATGAAGCCAGGGTATTTTCACATAAAGCTAAGGAAGACATGATGAACATAATATTCATGAGAAGCTTCCAGAATGAAAATGTCGATTTATGAAGACATAGTTTTATATTTCAGTGTCTCTGACAGGGCTATTTTAACTTCCTGAGATAACATTTTTCTCAATCAGTAATTTTCCTTGATGATAGTGGTTTCCTAGGAGATAACTTATAGCCCATAAAAACCAGATTACATATATATATGTTTTCTGGACAAAGATGAGAGAATTTAGCCCTTAAAGCTATGTCGTAAATGTAAAATTATTGTAGGAAACTGAATGTCCTAAGAGTCAGTGCTATAGATTATAATTAGTGAACAGAAAGAAAATTGTTTGAAAATATGATTGGCCCACCTGTCATGGGATAAAACGGTCACTACAAGTATGGAGACACACTTTGCCAAAAGTAAGATATATGGTCTAGATAATTGGCTGTTTTTTGATAGTCATAGCATAGTTCTGAGAACTATGTAAGGTATAAAATTGCAATCAATGGTTTACTTTCTTGGCTTTTCTAGTCAGAACCTAAGAACACAACTCAAATCCAAGGTTATTGTAGCAATTTCTAACCAATCTTCCTCCAGACATTCCCATTGGCTTCCTTCTCCTCCCCACAAAGGTGGGAGTTCTCTTCCCAATGTAAACCACCCAGTGGCCAAGGGTGGCTTGCAATTGTCCATAGCATAAATTCCAACAACTTTGGCATCATTTTAAAGACATGGTATAGTCTGGCCCAGCTTACAACTCTCCCTTTCATCAGTGGTTGAGTGAGGAATCTCACTTTCTTAGCATATGAACATAAAGGAAGTTTCTGTTTATGATTTTCGCTTGGTAAATCTCTTCATGGAAATGACTGTAGTCTGCCACAGACAGAAAAGAGGACACATTGTCAGTCGATCTCCTTCCTGCCACTGGTCAAGCTTATCTCTGCATGTCTAAATTGTGTTTTCTGGTCCCTTCAACCACTGGAGTGACTGAGTAGCTGTCTCATGATGCAGTATTTTATACCAATTTCAAAGGGGAGTTGTGACCTGCTCTAGCATACAGGATCTCTCATTGGCCCAAAGTTCAACAATTAGGCTAGACTGGCTAGCCACTGAGCCCCAGAAATCTTCCTATTCAGGGATTATAGGCATGTGCCACCATGCCAGACATTTTCATGTGGATACTGGGGCTCCAATTCAGGTCCTCATGCTTGTGAGGCAAGTGCTTAACTTGACTGACTTATCTCGACAAACCATATTTCTATAATTAATACATAGACATCTGTGACATATATAGTCAGAATACTAGAATACGAAAACACATGTAACTAGAAATCTACATATAGAAAGTTAGAACTATATAAGAAAACTATATGTAGGGGCTGGCGAGATGGCCCAGTGGGAAAAGTGCTTGCTGCGCATGTGTGAGTACGGAAGCTCAGAACACCAGCCCTCATATGAAAAGGTAGAAACGTGCATTTGTAATCCCAGCTGTGCTAGGCAGACACAGGACAATGTACCGGGAACTTGGGGCCAGCTAGCGTGACGAAGGCCATGGTGAGCAACAAGAGACCTTGCCTCTGAGCAGGTAGAGGGTGAAGACTGACACCCAGCAGTTGTCTTCTGACCTCCACCTGTATGCTTACACTCACACACATTTGCACACACACACACACACACACACAGAGTTTTTTTTTTTTTTTTTTTTTTTTGAGGTAGGGTCTCACTCTAGCCCAGGCTGACCTGAAATTCCCTATGGAGTCTCAGGGTGGCCTTGAACTCACGGCAATCCTCCCACCTCCGCCTCCCGAGTGCTGGGATTAAAGGCGTGCTCCACCATGCCCGGCACAAATAGTTTTTAAATAAATAAATAAGGAAATTATGTAAAACATACCTTAAGTGTACCTATGAATACAGAACACCTGGATTGATATACATTGATCTCCCAGTTTTTCTCAGGGACAGGATGACCCTACAGAATGCTCCTTAATAAATTTGGTGTGAAGGAAAAATCAAAATTTAGGAAAAGAATGGTGTATTATTCTACAGAAAGTAGCAGTTAAATTAAAATCGTAAGTTCTTGTGTTCTGTGGTATGGTAGGGTGACTATAGATAGTAATGTGTTAGTGTTATATATATTCCAAAAGACAGTGGAAAGGATATTGAATATAGTTGTCACAACATAATAAATAAGTATCTGAAGAAATATACTCACCCTGAGTGTAGCATTATGCAAATGTATAAATGTGTAGAAATAAATATATACAATTTTTACATATTATTTTTAAGAAAGAGCTTAATTTTTGGCATTTGTCCTCAGTTTAGAGTGCCATTAGCTGTGTGTGGTGGAACATGCCTTTAATCCCAGAACTTGGGAAGCTAAAGTAGGAGGATAGGTATGGGTTCAAGGCCAGAATAGTGAAATCCATGTCAGCCTAGGCTAGAGTGTGACCCTACTCTGAAGAACAGCAACAACAAAAAAGAAGAGTGACATTAATATTTTGAAGATATCCTGGAATTCCAGGAGTGTGTTTTCTTTTCCCTTTTCTATGTGCATATGTGTGTATGATGTGCGTGTGGATCATGTATGTGCTTGTATATGGACACACATGTGTGTACAGGTGAGAATTCACCTGTGTGTGCATGTGTGGGGTGGCCAGAGGTCTATGTTGGATGTCTTCCTTAGTTTTCTCCACCTATTTTCCTGAGACAGGGTTGAACTCATCTGTTCTTGTTAGTATATATACTTAAGTCCTCAAATACATATAGTGTAACCTATATACAGTTTCTGCAGATTCTATAGGTTTTGTTGTACTTAGCACTCACCCATTCAGCTAGGCTAACTAGCCAGCAAAGCCCTAAGTTTCCACCTGTCCCCACCTCCACAGAGCTGGGATAAGAGACACGTGTCACTGCATCCAGCACTTTCTGTGGGTGTTGGAGATCCAGACTCGGGGTCTCGTGCTCATAGAACAAGCACGGTACACACTAAGCCATCTCTCCAGGTCCCAGGAAGGTTTTTTCAATGTGGCTCACCTGTGCCTAGAATGCTTGTCAACTTTCATGCATCACATTAACAGAGGACTAGAAAAAAAGAAAGAGAAAGAAAAGTAAAAGAAATTTTATAATGGGTAAACTAGAACCAATGCAATTATATAGAATGAATGATTTGGAAAAAATGCATAGATCAGGCTGGCCAAGTTAAAGGAAGGCTGTGAAGAATAAAACTGCTAACAAGGTGATCCAAGAGAAAAGACACATGAAATAGACTTTATATACGAAAGTTGATATATAGAGTCTCCTTTAAGAATAGCTGGCAGTTTTCTCATAAAATAAAGTTAGGTCCATTTCCTTACATAAATCACTCAGAAGCTAAGGTCTGGGAGTTTGCATAATATCTCTGCCTCTGTAGCCTAAGGGTAGCCTAAGACAAGAAACTATTCCAATGATTAAAGTTTTGTAGCTACAAAACTAAAAAGGAATTTGCCCTACATTGTGATATTTCAGAGCTCTTACAGCCAGATTTAAATATGTAAGGGCTCAATGCTGACTTCACGGGCATTTGTGGAGTGCCTAGCACGTGCCAGGCACTGCGAGAGGGCTGTCTGCCAATAAGTTTCTATATAAAGGTAGCATAGTAGTTCCTCCTAATTCTCTGTTTTGCTTTCATTTAGCTGCCTTCCACCATGGTCTGAGAATAATCAAAGAAAAAAAATTCCAGGAATAAATCCTCTTACATGTTATTTGGAGCAGCAAGAAGAAACCCCACACCACTCCATTCTTTCCTGTCCTGGATGAGCCACGCAACATGCATATTGGTTAAAAAAACAAAACAAAACAAAACAAAAAGACACACCAAACTTAAGGGATATGGTTAAAAATTTTATAGATTAGGGGCTGGGGACACAGCCTTGGTGGTTGAAGGCACTAGTTTACAAAGCCTGCCAGCTCAGAGTTCAATTCTCCAGTACCCATGTAAAGCCTGATGCATAAAGCGGTCATGCATCTGGAGTTTGTTTGCAGCGGCAAGAAGCCCTGGCATGTCCATGCTCTTGCTCTTCTCTCTCCCCCTCGATACTTGCATGCCGCCTTGCTTGTGCTGGCAGGACTAGAACTCGCATCTGATTCAGTCTCATGCTAGATGCAAACAACCACCTCTGATGCCCTCTCAGCAGCAATAACAGCCCCCTGTTTCTTCTTCAGGTTGGTGGGCTGAGCCCTGTGGTTATGCCCTTCCTGAGTCAGCAGTCCTCTTGGTCCCATCAACCCATCAGGTTTCTCTCCCTGCATGCCTGAGCCTGGCAATGAGTCTCATTCCAGTTGTATGTCTGATCCATAGAAACAGGCCTAAAACACGTGCGAGTTCCTTCTCCACTTCTGCCCTATGCGAGGGAGGCTTTCTCAGCCTCCTATCCCCTTCCCTGCTGTGCTCGGAAGAGGGAGAAGAACTTCTGGCTTGGGAACTTTCTAGTTTTGCTTTTACTCTTAACTCTCTCTCTCATTTGCCTTCTCTTGAGTCCTTGTTCTCAAGTCTTTGCTAACATGGCTAAGAACTGGAGAGATGACTTAAGCAGTGAAGGTGACCTGATGGTGTGGGAGTTCTAATCCCTCGGAGGTCTCTCCCACGTCACTTTGACAGAGGCAACAGCCACGTCTCTCTTGGCTTGCCTCTTCCAGTGAGCAGTCTTTACCTCTTTGTAGCAAGGTAGAAAGGCAGGGAAAGTTAAGATGAAATGAGAAAGGAAGAGAAAAAGTTCCTTTCCACCCCTCATCTGATTTGCATTTCTTACTGGCTAAGACTCAAGAATTTCAACACAATTCATGAAAACTGTGAACATTTCATGGAGATAATATTCCCCTTTCTGAGAAATACCTCAAACAAGAGTATTGAAAGAGCGTATGAACCATAATTAAGGCCAAATGTAGTTCTTAATCTCTGGTGACCTTTTGTTAGTGGAACTTTTAGGGTCAGAACCCAGGTCCTGGCAGCCTTATCAAGTGAGACTGGGCTACTCAGCTTCAGTGAGATGGTAAAAGAGACAAATAATAGAGAAAAGCAGACAATGGAGACTTATTCAATGTGGCCACATTGGGAGGGGGAACAGAAGGGCCCAAGGACTTCCCCCACCATGTCCATCTTTAGTGTCCTGACATAGAGGTTTAGGGTTAAATGTAAGACAAGAGGTGCGCATCACTAAGCAGTCTGGTCAAGGTGTGGTTCTCCCAACACCGTGTGTCGCCAGGCTCTCCTGCAAAAAGGTTGACAAAGCGGTCAGAATTGGGTGAAACTTCTACTTACCTGGAGAAAAGTGCTTCTTCTGGCTGGTACCAAGGTTCAGCTCTTTATTTCTCCCAAGCAGAAGATTTCTCAGGAATTTCTAATTCTTCAGAATCCATCGTTCAGTAATATGAAGGGCAAAGGGAGGGGCACAAGTGTCTCTCTTTGCTCCTGCCAGGATTGTTTCATGCTGATCTTAACTTCATCAGCACCCCTTTCTTATCTGTGAACCTGAACAATGCACCTCACAGGTCACCCCACAATTTCATTTGCAAACGGAAATTGTTTTAAGAACTAGATCGTTTCTCGTTACTTAACTTGTAAACTTTACTAAAATCTTAAACTTCGCTTAATCTTCTAACCTGATTGTAAATTATGCCCTGAAAAAAAAAAAAAGTAGCTTCAAAAGCCACAAAATCACATATACTGTTACTGTTAGATACCTAAGCTTATTCCTTTCTTAGCACCTGGGCTTAACTCTAAGTGCTATCTTTTACTTAGTAAACTCCAAACTTGGATCCTACTGACTTATTGAGGGATTCGTGTTGGCAACCTAAGTCAGAATCCTGACTTCAGCTGAGTGCAGGTCGTAGGGGACCCTCAGGCTGTTCAGCTCACTGCTGGTGACACTGTGAACAAGTTGGCATGAGGGCGAATGGGCCCCAACATTCTCTACTACATTTGTAGTAGGACCTCCAAGTGTGAGCTGGGAGAGGGGAATGGAGTCTCTAGCTTTTTTTTTTTTTTCTCTTCTGCACTTGTTTGGAATTTAGCATATGGAGCATGAAACTAGGAGCCACGTGAAGTCTCCTTGAGACACAAAGCAGCTTTCAGCGGAGTCTGAGGGAGAGGAACCTCTGTTTTCTTGGCCCCACCGGTCCGGAACTGTGTGCACACCACAGGGAGGTGGGTGTGATGAAGTGTGAAAGTCTCCTGGGGTTCCGGAGACACAGTGGGCTCTTTTGAGTGGCTGTTTAATCTTTTTTTTTTCCGTATGACTTTAGGTCACAGACTTCAAGTGGCTGTTTTTAATTTTTCCACACCTTTTAACAGCTATAACTGCTTTGCTGGTGAGTAGGTCTGGCAGAGCTCATCATGTGTCCTGTCTACTTTAGAAATCATTTTCTTTAGAATGTGCAGGATTACATCCCCAAACAAGCTATCTGAGAACCGCTGCTTTTAAAATCCACGACTTCCTCCTTCCCTGTTTGTTTTGTTATTTGTATACAATGCAGTTCTTCAAGTCTCTGGATTCCAGATGGCTCAGCTTCTCTTGATCTTTCTTGCATGAACCAAAATCACTTTAGTTAAATAGTTTGCGCAGAAATAATTGCCTTCATTTCTCATGTACTTCTTAATCAACACGTCCTTCCTTCCAGCTAGGCTTCCTGCAAGGTGCAAGAAGAGGAAATCTACACTCCAGGGTGACCTTGGTTTTATTTGAGTCTACAGTAATGTAAACACCATATATGTCTCGGAGGAGAAGTGAACAGCTCCTGAGGGTATATTAGGAAATTTCAAAGGACAAGCTCTGGATACAAAGCAAATGATTTTGTAAAACAAACAGCTCAGGGATGAGTTAAAATGAGTAAAGGTGTTCTATCATC
Source organism: Dipus sagitta (assembly GCA_036346955.1). Classification (NCBI taxonomy): domain Eukaryota; kingdom Metazoa; phylum Chordata; class Mammalia; order Rodentia; family Dipodidae; genus Dipus; species Dipus sagitta. The sequence goes on along the minus strand of CM070775.1, from coordinate 13,663,841 downwards.
CAAGCGACATTCCACTTTTTCCTCTTTCATTCAGCAGATTTAAATTTATAATCAATATTCCATGTGAATGAAACAATTAAAGAGTTAAGCAGTTTTACGGAATGAATTGTGAATACAATTAAATATCTTTGATAGTTATTTGCAAATGACTCTACATAATTGCCTCATCCCTAATTGGGACAAGCAACATAATAATAATTATAACCATAAGTAGATTTTCTGTTTAGTTCATTGGGTAGTTTTGTATGTGCTCTTCAAATTGTTTGTTTTTCTTTTTTTAAAATATATTTTTTTTATTTATTTATTTGATACAGAAAAAGAGGGGAGAGAGAGAGAGAGAGAGAATGGGTGCACCAGGGCCTCCAGCCACTGTAAACGAACTCCAGATGCATGTGCCCCCTTGTGCATCTGGCTTATGTGGGCCTGGAGAATTGAACTGGGATCTTTTGGCTTTGCAGGCAAATGCTTTAACCACTAAGCCATCTCTCCAGCCTTGTTTGTTTATTTGAAACAAGGGTTTACTCTGTTACCGGTAGTCGTTTCTCTCTAGGTGGTTGCAGCTTCTTGGTGTCTTATTCGAAGAATTGAAGAATTGCACACACGTAGTTAAGGAAGAGCAAAGCCATACTAAAGGTTTGGATACACCACCAAAGGGGCAGTGGGCTACTTGAACAGAGAGTACTCAAGTGCATTAGAAAGTGAGCCAGAGCTTTTCTTTACAGGATTTTTAGGGGAGGATGAACCAGTTGCTAGGGACATAGCTTGGCTGGTCCTATGGTTTAATTAACAGGTTTGGATGATATAACACTTTTCTCACTGTGCCTTTTCCTTCCCATGATGCATCTGACTTTAAGCACCTGTATGTCCAGTTATACTTAGACATAAGATGGTAAATAAGGGTTTCTCACCAAAAGTTTGGCTTATTGTGCATGCACCCAAAACCAGTTCAGGCTGAATGGGCCCCTGCTGTTCCAATACCAGATCTATCTAAGATACTGATCACAAAGAATGGTCACTAAAGGAAGGAGAAGGCTAGTCCACGGTATGGAGCAGGGTGCATGGGAACCTCAGCACAGGTGGAGGTCCCAGGTTCCCAACAGGTTACTAGGTGCATTGGTAAGGAGAAACGTGTGCTTACTGCTCCAACCAAGCAGTGTCCTGGGTGGCTAAAGTATTCCCCATGCTGGCCTCTGTGGCTAACAGTGGCCTCACAACTGTGGCAAACTTCCTCGCTTATCCTCAAGACAACTGGTATTGTAGGTGTGAGGCACCGAACTCAGCTTTAAATAAAAGTAAAAAACTTTGGGCTGGAGAGATGGCTTAGCAGTTAAGTCACTTGCCTACGAAGCCTAAGGACCCAGGTTTGATTCTCCAGGTCCCACATAAGCCAGATGCACAAGATGGAGGATGCCTCTGGAGTTCATTTGCATTGGCCAGAGGCCCTGGATCTCTCTTGCTCTCTCAAATAAAAATAAGTTAAACATTTTGCTAATGTATATTTAATTCATTATTTGAAGTATTTATTATTATGAAAGATCTACATAATAAACATACCAGACAAGTAAAGATGAAGTGAGAGTTTTGCTAGGTAATTCTCGGATCACTTCTAGTATCTTCCCTTTCCTGTTCCAAACGCTGCCTACCTTTCTCAGGTCCCTCACTTCCACTCTGCTTCCCTCCCCAAGAGCAGCCAAGTTCAACTTACAAACTATCTGGACTATTGCAAAAACCCTCCATTTCCAGAGCTCTATTTTATCAAGGGCCTTGAGGAAAGCTTAGCTCTTCATTTATTCCCCCCCCCTCCCTTTTTCTGAGACAGAGTCTATGTAGTCCAGGCTGGCTTTGAAATTCTGATTCTCTTGCATCCATCACCTGAGTGACAGTATTACAGTATAGTGCAGCCCATCTAATAGCGTGTCAAGTTCTCTGCGCTGATTGGGATTAAACTCAGAGACTTCTGCATCTAGGCATGCACTCTACCAACTACTGAGTTACATCTTCAGCCCCCCTTTTTGTTTTTATTTATTCCTTTTGAGACGGAGTCTCATTTTGTAGACCGGGCCAACCTAAAGCTCATTATGAAGCCCAGGAAGCCTTTGAACTCTTTGCAATCCTCTTAACCTCTCAGGTGCTGGAGACATGGGCATAGGCCACCATGCCTGGAACCACATCAGACTTCTTTTGTACAAATCATCCCATAGCTAGCATAATTTTGAAAATTACTACTCTAGGACACCACATGATTTAAAAATTTTATTGTAACTATATATTGTTATGGGATATGGGAATTTATATTTTTTGTTTTTATGAGAGAGAGAAAGGAAGAGAGAGATAGAGAGAGAATGGGCACTCCAGGACCTCCAGCCACTGCAGTCAAACTCCAGATGCATGCACCACCTTGCTCACATGTGCAACCTTGCACACTTGTGCATCTGGCTTACATGGGATCTGAAGAGTCAAAAATGGGCCCTTAGGCTTTGCAAGCAAGCGCCTTAACCACTAAGCTATCTCTCCAGCCCGGATATGGAGACTTATAACTAAAATGCGTACTAATTTTTTTTGTGCCTTATGTGTGTGTGCACACTTGTGCCCCATGTGTGCACTTGCAGAAGTCAGAGGAGAATGACAAGTTTCTTCTATTGACTTTCTGGCTTATTTTCCCGGAGACAAGAGTCACTCACTGGACCAGGAGCACATGGTTCTGTGGTCAGACTGGCTGGCCCTGGAGCCACAGCAAAGCTCCGATTTCTGCCTTTCTCAGAACTGCAGTCATAGTCATGCATGGCCATGCCTGGCTCTTTCTGTGGGAGCTGGAGATTGGATTCAGGTCCTCATGCGTATGTTACAAACATTCCTACCCAGGGGAGCCACCTCCTCCGCCTCCTAAAACGTGGGCTAATTAAAATCAAATGACTGCACACATCCCTCACCTCAAAATACTCTTCATATTTCTGTGATGGGAACTTGCCATATCTACTGCAGTTCAGGAAACTATGAAATTCAGTAAAACACTATCTCTGAACTACTTGAGTCAGGAAAGACCTTCAGAGAAGAAATGGAAGAACAAACACCGGGCGTGGTGGCGCACGCCTTTAATCCCTGCACTCGGGAGGCAGAGGTAGGAGGATCACCGTGAGTTTGAGGCCACCCTGAGACTACATAGTGAATTCCAGGTCAGCCTGGGCTAGAATGAGACCTTACCTCGAAGAAAAAAAAAAAAAAAAGAATAAAAGAAATGGAAGAACAGGGCTGGAGAGATGGCTTAGTGCTTAAGCGCTTGCCTATGAAGCCTAAGAACCCCGGTTGGAGGCTGGATTCTCCAGGACCCACATTAGATGCACAAGGGGGCGCACGTGTCTGGAGTTTGTTTGCAGTGGCCCATTCTCTCTCTGTGTCTCCCTCTTTCTTTCTCTGTCTGTTGCTCTCAAATAAATAAAAATAAACAAAAAAATTTAAAAAAAAAAGAAATGGAAGAACATCTCATAGCTTGCAAGTGAGGCTGATGGGCATGGGGCTGTATAGGATCTAGTTCAGCGCCAAGAAGCAGAGAAACTAATTAGAAGTACACATTCCTCCTTGAGAAAATGGCTGCATAATCTGTGTGTTGTATTTACCTTCTCTTTGCTGGGGCAGACACCCAACCAGGAGCATCTTATGGGAAGAAAGGGTTTATTTTAGGCTTACTGATTTCCCGGGGAAGCATCATTATGGTGGAACAACAAGCTGGCTCTCTTCCATAGGTCCACAGCAGAGGAAAAAAGAAAGAAAGAGAGAAAGAAAGAAAGAAAGAAATAAAGAGAGAAAGAAAAAGAAAGGAAGGAAGGAAGGAAGGAAGGAAGGAAGGAAGGAAGGAAGGAAGGAAGGAAGGAAGGAAGGAAGGAAGGAAGGAAGGATGAACCAGACAGGAAACATGAACATGAAGAGCTCAAACCTGGCTTTCAACACACCTTAGGGCTCGACTCAAGATCCACCCCCAGTGACAAACCACTTCCAGCAGACTTCTGGAGAGTTAAGCAGGAAGCTTAATCTAAAATACCTGAGTCTGTGGGGACACACACTCAATCTGAGGCACTAGAAGAGAAATCCGTTTCTAATGAGCTGGCTCATATCAGCCATTACGGCACTTGGTTTTCACCGGCCGAGCTCTCCAACCAGTGAAGGATGAATGTCAAGGACTGGAAGACATCACAGGAAGGACAAGGAGAAGAGAACTGAAGGACCTGGGCACACAAGAGATGGTGCTTGATGTCCAATTCACTGAACTTAACAGGACTGCGCTCACAGGAAAGTTAGAGGTTGATTCAGCAGGGACCTCAAAGACTGGCCTGGGGCGTTAGGCAGTGCTGTTGAGCCCCAGGGTGGGATATGATCTTGGCTAGGAAGAAGAGGTGCTGGTGTATCTGAGTGGCTTAGACAGGGCGTAAATTGGGTTTACAACTTGCTAAAGTAATCTTGGAGATTAAGAAAATAAAGGTGAAGCAAACAAAGACATAAATGTGGTAGGACTGGTGTTGAGTCAGAGTTCCTAGGAAGGACATTGATAAAAATTCAGTGCTTCTGGGCCTCTGGAAGGTTCTGAAGCCCGAGCTACAGTTTAACAAAGGGGTGACAAAAGGAGTGAAGGATAGAACTGTACAAGTGAAAAGGAATAAGCTTGTCTTAGAGGTGGGTAGTTATACCTCTAGAGTATACTGTGCTCAATGCTTGATTGCAAAGAAGCGTGTTAGAGATTGTTTGCTGGCCTGGAAACCCTCTCAGCAGCCATTTGTGACCAATGGAGAGGTAATTGGTATAGTTCAAGCCTAGTGCCTACCAGAGCCAGGGAGCCAGTGCCAGCAGGAGACAGCATGTCCCTGCTCCTCCACCCTTGGTCTCTCATCAGGTTGAGAGCGTCGGCCAGTCCCGCTGAACACGTCAAGGGTGGGAGATGTTCAGGGGCCCCACAACTGTCAGTTTCTTGGTTCGAGATAGAGGTAATCAGAGACAAAATGTTTCTTGGGCCAAACACCTTTATTTAGTGTCAGGAAAAACTAGGAGAGGGGGTTCTCCAGAACCATGGGTAAAGATGTTCTTAAGGTTTTGGGAGAAAAGGAGGTAGAGAAGTACAATGCAAGGGAGGTGACTTTCCCTCAGTCCCTCTTCTCAGCCCAGAAGTACTCAATTACCATGACAAAACCTAGTTTCAAAATCCCAGACCTATCTGAGCATGGCCAGGTACACGAGGGAGAGAAGAGGAGGGGAGGAGAAGGAGATAGCTATTGAACTCTTACAAAACTAGGTGATAAATTCCTAAGTGAAGACAGCATACAGTTTGTCTACAGGACATGGAGAAATCAGTCTGGGACTGAGCTGGATGCTCCCTCCCTGATGGCTGGCTTGCAAAATGCTGGAAGGTGATGTGCAGACTTGGACAAAATCATTCTTTTGGTGTGTTGTAGGTTCCTTCTACAGGCAGAGTAGACACCTTTCCATGCACTAATTTATCTCTCACAATACCTATCTCACAGAGAAACACAAATTCAGTAACGTAATGTGTGTGAACAGATGAACCTATGACTGGCACATGTCCAGGGCCTAGTAAATTGCTGTTGCTATTAATATTATTGTCACTAGATACCAATTCAGATTTTCTGTCTAACTTTAGTTATTATCACATTATGGACTCTTGTTAATGGTGACATGTGTGACTTTTACTCCCACAAACTAAGACAGGTGCTCTGAACTCTAATTGAATCTAGTCTCTCCATCAGAGAGACACTGCATCAGACAGGGAAACTGAATTCATAGAGCTTGGGTCCTCATTCTGAAAACCACCCAGGAGGACAGAAAAGTCTAGAGACAGCATGTGGATCTCAGAAGTGTCTATCATGGCTTTGCACACAGTCAGGACTGCTTCACTATCCCAGGCCAACAGTGTGATTTGTAGCCAGTAACAAGAAAAGAATGTCCAGCCTGGGCAGCAGTGCCAAGCCTCTGGAGATGCCAACTTTCCTTCTTACCCAGAACCTGATTGCCTAGCTTTAGAACATCAGTTATTACTTAGTAGTTTTTTTTTTTTAAGAGGGGGGAGGAGGGAGAGAGACAGAGAATTGGCACTCCAGGGCCTCCAGCCACTGCAACCAAACTCCAGATGTGTGCACCACTTATGTGCATGTGTGACTTTGTGCTTGTGTCACCATGTGTGTCTGGCTTACGTTGGACCTGGAGAATCAAACATGGGTCCTTAGTCTTAGCAGGCAAGCACCGTAACCGCTAAGTCATCTCTCCAGCCCAGTGGTGGTTTTTTTTTTAAAGTTTTTATTAGTGCATATTTACTGGACATAGTGATGGTTTTCATAATGACATTTTCATTCAAGTATATCATGTTCACCAATTCACCACCATTACCGCCTTCTGTCCCCACTCCTCTGTTATAAATTTCTTATGTGTTTTTTTGTAGTTTCTTTAAGCATACCAATATTTCTTTTCTCTCAACCCCTTTTTAGCAAAAAGTAGTATCCAATACTCTGTCCTCCCACTTTCACATAGCAAATTGTCCTGGAGATATTCTATTTTTCATTATTCAGCACATAGAAAAATGTTAATGCCATTTAAATACATGCAGAGTATTCCAAAGGCATAATTTTCTAAGAATAAACATTGTCATTCAAGTATATCATGTTCACCACCTTTAGCATCTTCTGTCCCCACTCCTGATAGGCTCCCTCCTGTCCCCAAATAAACTACTTTTTCCTGTCATGTGTTTGTGCAATCTAGTGTTTGAACACTAGTTTTGATGATTTTTAAGTCTTCATTATTCATTCTAAACATTGCTGGGTTTGTTAAGGCTCAAAATAATTATATGGAAGTCAATATGTTGATATATTAACACCTACAAAATATGGAATTGCATTGCAAGTGGTTTTGATGATTAGGTTCCAGAGATTTCTCTCCGACCCTGAACCCTCTCATTCCCCCCACTTCTCCCAGAGGTCTCTGCATGCTGCCTCTGAGACCAACGCCAAGTGCAAGAATGTCACTGGCTTTCCATAACACAAAGAGCTACGATGATACATCAACTTAAAAAACTGACTCTTAAAAAACAGTAACCATTCCTCACTGCTTCTATTTATTTTAAGATACATTTCCTTTAATGATTTAACAGTTATAGTAGGTGAAGGTTTTTTTTTTTAAGTTATAACTTTTGGGAAAACATAAAGTTGACAGTACTGTGCTAATATCCTAATATATCTATCACATCATAAAGTAATTTTATGTGGATAATATATTCACATGGCTAAACAAAACTGTAAAAAGAAAGAAGTCAATGTTTTACTCTGTACTTTTTAAAACTTATCTCTGTTATAAATTTCTCATGTGATTTTTGTAGTTTCTTAAAGCACAGCAATTTTCTTTTCTCCCAACCCCTTTTTAGCAAAATGTAGCATCTAGTAGTCTGTCTTTCAATCTTCACATAGAAAGTTACACTAGAGAACTTTCTATTTTTCATTACATCAGCACATAGAAGCATTTTAATACTCTTTAAATCATTGCATAGTGTTCCAAGGGACTAATTTTCTAACAATAAATCATTGTTATATAGTCAGCCCTCTGTTCATGGAAATAGGTCTGATTCTAATCTGCTACACTGGGAATGATCGTTCATGGATGTTTACCATCCAACACGGCAAAGGATGTGAAAAGGACAAATTTAACTTCCCTGAAGCTAAATTGTTGGGTCTCAGGGTGTATGTACAAGTAGTTCTGATGACGGTGCCAAACTGCACCCCACAGAGTAATATGGAGGGGTTTGCAACCGGGTCTTTAAGACGGAGCACATCCAGCCCTCCAGTGATCAGGAGAGACACAGAGGAAACATTTTAAAAAATTAACACTTGCAGGCTTTGGGGAGCACAACACTTCCCTCTCTCTCTCTCTCTCTCAAATAAACAAATAAAATATTTTAAAAAAGAAATGTGAATTCTTTTTTAGGAAAATAGATGGAATTGAAAAAAGTTTGTACTAAATGAGATAACCCAGGATCAGAGTGACAAGTGCCATATGTTCTTTCTATAAGTAGGTCCTAGCTTTGCACCTCAGGATTAAGGGCTATACGTGATAATGAGTGAATATCTGCATAGCCCAAGAAGGTAGAAAGGGGCTTGGGGGAGAGGGGGCTTAAAGAGGAGAAATAACAGGATCAATGGTTTAGGCAGGGGTATGAGTGGAGGGCTAAGGGAAAGAAGGGGATTATGGGAAATTGAACCACAATTTAAGATATATGAATAAGTCATATGGAAACCTACAAGTTGATAAGCCAACTTAAAATATAATATTTTAATATATTTAATTTATTTATTTGAGTTAGAGAAAGAGGGAGAGAAAGAGAAAGAGAGAATGGGCACACCAGGGCCTCCAGCCACTGCAAACGAACTCCAAATGCATGTGCCCCCTTGTGCATATGGCTTATGTGGGTCCTCGAGAATCTAACCAGGATCCTTTGGCTTTGCAGGCAAACACTTTAACTGCTAAGCCAACTCTCCAGCCCAAAATATAACATTTTAAAGTGTTTAAACAAAGTTCCCCTAAATGAGTGAATAAAGCTTCTCCAATAAACCATAAGGTACTAGCCAATCCAGCGCCAGGAATGAGATATCTCCATATAAGCTGTTGGTCATGGAGGCTACAGAGGCCCCTAAAACAATATTGGCTATTGTCATTGCTCTTGCCCACCAATACTAGACAGTAAGTCTCTATCGCTGTAGATTGCACATGCTTTGGCTGCAGGATGGAAAGAAACCAAGTTAAAACTGAGCTGGAAGCTCCCTCCTTGCTGGCTAGCTTTCTTTGGTCAGAAGGTATTGTGCAAGAGAGAAAATTCATAAACAGGGTTCTACCCAGCTTTGGACCCTGCAAGCCAAGATGTGTGCACTGGGGCAATAGCAGGCATGAAAGTTATAGGAGTAACCAACTGCATACACACATGCCACACGTGAATGAATGGATAAACAGATAGAATAAATAAAAACAGGGCTGGGGAAATGGCTTAGCGATTAAGGCATTTGCCTGCGAAGCCTAGGGACCCTGGTTCGATTCCCCAGGACCGTACATAAGCCAGATGCACAAGGGAGCACATGTGTCTGGAGTTCGTTTACAGGGCTGGAGGCCCTGGTGTGCCCATTCTCTCTCTCTCTATCTGCCTCTTCCTCTCTCTCTCTCTCTCTCTCAAATAAATAAATAAAATATTTAAAGATAAATAAATAAAAACAAACAGAAGGTTTACTCTCATTCTAGAAAGATGGCATATGAGCAATCTTCGAACCTAACTATCCAATTCCTATCAAGGAGAATCTACCCATATCTTGACCAGAAATAAAACTCTGTTATATTCGGTGATTACTTTTTTTTTTTTTTTTTTCTGGTCTGGTTTCACTTTGATGGAAAGCTTACATGCCTAGTCATAACCGCAGTAGTCACAGATGAATTACCTCAATAAGTCTCAGAAGTTATACTTGCTGTTTATATTGAAAGGAGTCTTCAGCAAAATACCCACAGCCTCGCCTCACAATTGAAAGCGGCTTCCAGCTGTAAAGTTGTCCAGCTGAGAAGCCCTGTGGTGGGGAAGCCTGCACAGAGTGAAGGATGGTCCTCGGCCTCACAAATCCACGCCAAGCTGAAGCGCGCATTCTGCCTTGCCCTGGAAGACCCTTTAAGCTGTCAGCTGCGAAGTCTGAAGTCTTGCTGGATTGAGGTTAATCTAAAACAGAAGACATTTCGACACCAGCCAAACTGCACTGACAAGGTTTTCAGCTCAGGAGTCAACATCCAGATCTAAGGTATCCAGTGTCTGGCCTCTCATTCCATAACCCATGCGGTCACTCATAAGAAAGGCTTCCAATTAAGTGTCCATATGTGGATGTTTCTAAACCAATGTGCATCAGAGAGGTCGTTTATAAGAGCATTTACGTAGGAGTGTTGTCTGAGTCCGATGGCCCAAGGCTACATTCCACTACCTGACTTATTAGCTGATGAGATCTTAGGCCAGTTACTTACCTCTTTGGGGTTCCCTTATCTTACATTGTGGGGACAAACATGACAGGTAACCTGAAGCACTGCTTCATCCAAGGAAGTCATATCACACATTCAAGAAAAAGATCTTTTGGCAAATTCCTGCACAAGGAAAATGTGAAGGCTAATCTCCTTTACGAATGATGAAGAAAGAACATTCTAAATTAGGCAAATCAAATTAGCAAGCTGAATGCAGCAATAATGTGTGTGTGTGTATATATATATATATATATTCACCCAAATAGAGTGTGAGGACCAGGAGGCACAATTCATAGGGGTATGAAAATCTATTACAGAGGTGGAGAGAAGATGGACTGTGGGATACTTAATTTTATATCAATTTTACTATGCTTACAAAGACATTTCCAAAAGAGATTCACATTTGAATTGATAGACTAAGTGCCTTCTTCAACATGGGTGGGTCCCTAGTGATGACCTGAATAAAACAAAGGCCTAAATAAGGGACAAAGCTTTATGCCTTTGCATCTGAACTCTAATCAGAACATCCATAATTTACTCTCCAGCTCTCAGACCTTCAGACTTAAACTGTATCATTGGTTCTCCTGTGCTCTGTTTCTCTGCAGAATCCTGACTGATCCAGATTAGGTACTCAACCTACCACCCTAGTCTGCTCTTTAGAATTCTCACTGCTCATATTTATCTAACCACAACAAATGGATGGGGAAGAGACTGTAGGATTATATTACTTAAAAGACATACATACTACTATAAAATACCATTAAATTGTACATGCTTTACCTTTTTTTCTAAAGTATTTAACTTGATTTTATTATTTTGTAATTTTTATTTGTTTATTTATTTGCAAGTAGACACACACACACACACACACACACACACACAGAGAGAGAGAGAGAGAGAGAGAGAGAGAGAGAGAGAAGAGAGAGAGAGAGAATGGATGCACCAGGGCCACTAACCACTGTAAATGAACTCCAGATGCATGCATCACTTTGTGCATCTGGCTTTACATGGATACTGGGGAATCAAACTCAGGTCATTAGGCTTTGCAGGCAAGTGCTTTAACAACTGAGCAATCTCTCCAGGACCCCATTGAGTAATTTTTAAAGAAACAAACGTCAGTATTTAGCAATTAGCAGCAGTTTTTAAAGACCCTTTGGCTGAAAATTCGTAGATATTATTCTACTTTATGGTTTGAAATCCTCAGGGCACAATTAGCATGCAATCTAAAACATGAAAGTGAAGTCAGGTTGACGAGAAGGGAAGGAAAGAGCAGAGTTATGGAGTAAGTTGTGCTTCTTAATGTGTTTGAACTTGGCTCCTTTGCCATAAAGAAAATCACTTTTATGGTTATGATAATTGCTCCTACGGTCCCTCACAAAAAAAGTGATTCTCTTGGGGTGATCAAATGTTTTGAGAAGATGTTAATTTCTCTGTGCTACAAGAACACTTTAAAATAATCTCTCCCAGTACTCAAAGTGATACCCCTGAACAAGCCTTCCACGCCCAGCTCCTGGAGTGTGCCCTGCTTTCCACATTTGTAAAAGTGGGGGGGGGGCATTGATAAAAAGAACTTCCCCCATAGATTTGTTGTGAAAATGAAATGACATGTGTAGAAATGCAAAACAGTGGGATATGGAAGCTGCGATTCTTCCATGGTTTAGGAATATTTTGCAGAGAGTGTACTATTCATTTCCAGGACCACTTACCTCTTAAAAACCGTTTCCTCATACATATCACAGTGAAAACCAAAGCCTGTTAGGGAGCAGTTAGCCCTAATTAAGGGTTTGATCCTGTGAAGCTCATACGACTGCTCCTGGCCTATGGTGTTCATGCATGAAAGGAGGGGGTTGAGCCCAGTGTTCTTGTGGGTCACTTACTGGCCAAGCAAGCCTATCTGGAGATTTCTATTGGAAGTCACCAACAGCCATGACTCATCTGTTTCTACTCTGTCATCTGTGACAGACATCCTGCTAACCTCTTCTTCCTCATATGTATTTCTTTGGGCCCCAGGTTTTTTCTTTTTGAAGTCTCAATCCCCATTGAAGACAGAGCTATTATGTGTAGTACAGAGTCCTGGAGGTTTGGTGAACAGTAAGGGCTCTTCTGCTGTCGAAGGCAACACATCCCTCTACCTTGAGTTGATTTCCCTTCTATCCTTGTGGATGTTGGGTATTCCTTTCTCTCTAAGGAGACTGAGTCACCCCTTCACAAGCTTGAGCAGAGCCGTTCTTAGAGTCTCTCACCTTTTCCAAGAGCAAGCCCTCTGGGTCTTGGTGCCACCTAGAAGGACAGCCATCACTAATTCCTACCTATCTCCGAGCTCCCCAGTTTAACAGCTGTGTGGCTTCCGTGGAGGGCTGGTGATCAGACAGATTGAGAACCAAGAAGACGTAACATGGACTTTTCCTCTCAAGAAAGATGCCTACCTTTCAGTGGCACCCAACAGCAAACCATATACTGTGTTCACGTGAGTCAGTGCCTACTGGCCGGGCTCTGAAGTAGCAAAGTCCATCTACTACATTCAATTGGCAGGAGGTCGCTGGCCCGTGTTCATCTTGCTACTCCAAACTCTTACAGAAGGAAGGAATAGTAACCTAACGGTTTGTAAATGTTCCAAGTCCCAATTTAGAAGTACAATGTTTGTAACAAACTGCTGTGTCACAAGCTATTTGTCTCAATCTGCTGGGCCTCAGCCAGTTACAGGCAGCTGAATGGTCCGACCACGTCCAAAGGAACAAGCCATGAACAGTTAAGCTGCTTCTGTATTGACTCCTCTCTTTTTAGAAAATTTATTAATTATTTATTCATTTAAGAAAGTGTGATAGAGAGAGGCAGATAGATAGATAGATAGATAGATAGATAGATAGATAGATAGATAGATAGAGTGAGTGAGTGAGTATGGGTGTGCCAGGGACTCTAGCCACTGCAAACAAACTTCAGACACATTAGCCACCTTGTGCATCTGCCTTACATGGGTCCTGGGGAATCAAACCTGGATCCTTTGGCTTTGCAGGCAAGCGCCTTAGCTGCTGAGCCATCCCTCCAGCCTCACTTCTCTTGTTTGTATTACTCACAGGCCACGTTGCAACATAGAGCTCTCGGGTCTCTTTTGGTTCTGTGTGATCTTGATTCTTGAATTGTTCTTTCCTTGAAATACACTCCCTTAAATTTGTCTAAAGGTTTTCTGTTAACACTGACTAAAGGTAAATTACTCTCAAGCCCCAATTTATTGTCAGTTTAGTTTCCAGAGTCTAATATTGTAAATTGCAAAAGGAAAGGTATTTTGTATTCCTAAATACATGACAAGGTGCTCCTTACTATAGAGACCAAAATTCTCTAATGTTGTCTGATATGTAGTAATAGTAGACAGAGACACCCTTAGTGAGATCAAGTGGATGTTACAACAGTGAAGACAATTCCCCAATTAGACACCCTCAATTTAACTTGCTTATGACTATTATTTTTTCCCCTTTGGAATGAAAACTAAGGATTAAAAAAACATTTTATTTATTTATTTATTAGGGAGAGAGAGAGAAAGAATGAACCAGGGCCTCCAGCCACTACAAATGAACTACAGACACATGCATCACCTTGTGGATCTGGCTGACATGGGTACTGGGGAATCGAACCTGCGTCCTTAGGCCCTTAACCAGTAAGCCATCTCTCCAGCCCAGGAGTTTGGTTTCAAATTGCGTTAGTCCAGCTTACTGTCACAAAGTACCTAGGCTGGGCAGTTTATAGACCATAAAACTTTCACAGTTCTGTGTGATCATGTGGTTAGACTCTCCAGGTCCTCTTTTGGGTTGTAGATTACTGTCATCTCATTTTTTACTTACCTGACAGAAAAGACCCCAGGGGGCTTCCACCGTGAGAACACTCTCAGGGTGTAGTTTCCAAAAAGACTAATCACACTCATCCAGGCTTTACCTCCAGACCTAATTTACTCGCAACGTTTCTTCCTTTAACATCATCACATGGGGGTTGGGATTTCAACATAGAAATATGGCAGGCATGGTGGGAACCCAAACATTCAGTCTATTATAAAGACCTGACTTATAATCTTATTCATTTTATAGTAGAGAATTAGAATAAAAGGATGCATCAATGGGTGACCAAGCATGCATATTCTTGCAGGATAAACTGAGAAAGAAAAAAAAAACTGACAAGGAATGCAAAAAAGAAAAAAAAAGAGTGATGTTGATAACTTTCTCCTGCCCCTCCCTGGACCTATAATCTGAACACCCATCTCCTAAGATTGCAAGGCAGTGAAAACTATGTTGCCCAACAAATCTGTAGAAAATACAGCAGTTTTCATTGAGTGCTCGTGATCAATTCTCGGTTTCTAAGTGTGCATACTACACGGAAGGTGCAGGTTTGCTTAAAGCTTCATTATCAATCTTTCTCCTCGCTCACATGCAGTCTCTTCCCGGTTGTGTTCGGAATGTGCCCTTGAATGAACTACGAGGCTCCTCTGAGCTCTGCCCCTGAGGTATGATGACCCGATGTTTCCCTTCACTGCCTGCTTCTTTTCCACGAAGCGCCTGGAAGCTTGGCCTTTTGGAACAAGAGAACAACAACGACGAAAATTATCAGCATTGATCACTTTAAGGGAAGGTTGAACATCTTCCAACCTCCCAGGATTGATTTGCTCCCCCCCCCCCCGAAAGTAACAGAGAGGCATCAGAACTGATGCAAGGAACAGAATCAATATAAAACTAAGTGGAATTTAACTGTCATTTTTTTTTTTTGTATACGCTTTATAATTCAGACTGTTAATGTGTCTTCCAATGACAGGCACAAGGGACCACTATACATACATCATCCTGATGCTTACATCAACAAATCCCAAAGTGAGAGAAGAGGGTAATGATCAGAATGATTCTAATAAAGTACTGTCATTTGAATACCATTGATTATCTCTACTGAGATAAAGCTATGCCATGTTTGTGTCTCTGCTATCCGCAACAAGTTACGCTCAGTCCCCCATCCTCAACATTCCAACTACAGAGACAAGGAATAGTGAAGAGCAGAGAAAGCAGTTGTATTCAATGTGTCCATATTGGGGAGAGCAACAAATAAAGGGGTCTGATGACTCCAGGGTTTTCTTTGGGGTACAAACATGAGGTTTAAGTTAAATAGAAGATAACCTATAAATATAAACAATCCTCGTCAAGGTGTGATCCTGCCCAGTCTTTGTCTCTTCTCCATGTCTAACCCATAGGATTACCTGAAAGTTCTCAGTGCTGTGTTCTTCAGGCTCCTACTGAGAAGCAAGTTCAAGTTCTTCTTCTAGTATGGAATTAATTTCTGAAGAGCTCTTAATTATCTGGGGTCCAGTGCTTTAATAATATGATAGCCAAAGAGAGAGACACAATTGTCTCTCTTTAAAATAGCTCCTCTCTTTCCAGGGTGACTATAGTTCTTCTTTTTAATTTAAAAAAAAATTATTTTAGAGAGAAAGAGACATATAGAGAGAATTGGTGCACCAAGGCCTCAGCCACTGAAGTCGAACTCCAGATGCTTGCACCACCTAGTGGCAATGTGAGGCCTTACACTTGCCTCACCTTTATGTGTCTGGCTTATGTGGGATCTGGAGAGTTGATCATGGGTCCTTAGGCTTCGCAGGCAAGCACCTTAACTGCTAAGTCATCTCTCCAGCCCTAGTTCCTCTTTTTTATTTATGATGCTCAATCGTAAGGGATTTGGGATTATAGGTTGGACTTGGCATATCATTTTGGAAATATTACTATGTTTCAAACAAATATTATAAACAGAATACAAATAGGAACCAAGGTTAGAAGACATTTAGGTAGTGCTAGGTGATCATGTATAAGAATCATTTTTTCGCTGAGACGCCATAGTGAATTCCAGGTCAGCCTGGGCTAGAGTGAGACCCTACCTGGAAAAACAAAACAAAACAAAACAAAACAAAAAAAAAAAAAGAAAAGAAAAGAAAAAAAAGAATCATTTTTTTTAAAAACAATTTCTTGGTTTTAGCTAATTTTAGAATCTGGCACAAGTGTCTTCACTGTTTTGCTGGCTTCTCTTTTTTTTGTTTATTTTTCTTTATTTATTTGAGAGCGACAGACAGAGAGAGAGAGAGAGAGAGAGAGAATGGGTGCTCCAGGGCCTCTAGCCACTGCAAACAAACTCCAGATGCATGCTCCACCTTGTGCATCTGGCTAACGTGAGGAAGGGTCTTGCTATGAAGATAAGGCTACTCTTATAACATGATATATTGTTTTAGCCTTGTGAGTGCTGGCATTACAGAAAAGCACCACTATGTCAAATCTGACTTTATTTTGATTTTGAACAATTTTCTCCTTATTTTTATTAATATTTTATTTATTTATTTATGAGAGAAAGAGGCAGATACATATAGACAGATTGGGTGCACCAGGGCCTCTAACCATTGCAAACAAACTCCATATGCATGTACCACCTTGTGCATCTGGATTTACATGCCTTCTGGGGAATCGAACCTGGCTTCTTAGGCTTTGCTGGCAAGCACCTTAACCGCTGAGCCATCTTTCCAGTCCCTTACCCGTGTTTTTGAAAGATACTTTTTTGTGAAGACATTGATGAGTAGATATGAGACTCTCAGAGTGCCCCACCCATCCCCGTCTCTCCTTTTCAACCAGGCGAAAACTCAACAGGAGATTTGGCTAACCTGGGTCCTTCCCTGAGCACTAGCCCACACTTCCATAAGGTCATCCCTCCAGTGGGCAAGTTGCCAAGCCTCAAGGGCATGAGCATAAAAGCCACCAGATGCTGTTCTCTTCCTCTGTTTTTGGCCCTCTTTCCTGAAGTAAGGCACATGTTCTCTGGTCTCTGGATCTCTCTCCATGATCTCTCACTGTCTCTGTCTGTCTCTCCCGTACACACACATGCACCCCCCTCTCTCACATACATACAGAGCCAGGCTCTTCCCTTCCCCTAATAATATGCTGCTGATTCTCAAGGTGCCTTGCCCTACGTCCACCTGAACCACCCTGCCCCAGAGATCTACACCAGCGGCAACCAGCTCAGTGAGATCAGTGTGCTTCAGCAGCCATGGCTAACCCCGCCCACCTTTCTTGACCACGCCCATCCCCTACTAAAACTCTCTCTCTCTAAGCTCTCTAATGAACTCCCTATTTCCTAGAAAAGGCGTGATCTCAGCCCTTTAATTGTAATCCTAACTTCTTGACAGTAGCCATCTGCTAGTTGGGTCTTGACTATCCCTTGTTCCCTGAATGAGGTCTGTCCTGGTCAGTCTGATATGACCTGACAGTGTGGACAGTGGTCAGTGACTGATGATGAGAAGGTGGTCTCACATCTCACACTCTCCAAGGTTCAGGGTTCATTGCAGAAGAGGTGGTGGAAAGAATGCAAGAGCCTGGGCTGGAGAGATGGCTTAGTGGTTAAGCGCTTGCCTGTGAAGCCTAAGGACCCCGGTTCGAGGCTCAATTCCCCAGGACCCACGTTAGCCAGATGCACAAGGGGGCGCACGTGTCTGGAGTTCGCTTGCAGTGGCTGGAGGCCCTGGCACACCCATTCTCTGTCTCTCTCTCTCTACCTCTTTCTCTCTCTGTCTGTCACTCTCAAATAAATAAATAAAAATTAAAAAACAAAAAAGAATGCAAGAGCCTAAGGAAGGGTACCACTCCTTACCTGCAACTGTCCGGACAGAAATTGGCCTCGATATCCATGACCTCACAGTAACTAGCAATACCTTCACAAGATCCCATAATAGGAGAAAAAGATGATGACATCAAATTAAAAGAGAGACTAATGGCAAGAGGGAGGGGATATGATGGGGGGCAGAGTTATGAAGAGGAAAGTGGGGGAGGGAAGGGAACTATCATGGTTTGTTGTCTGTAAGTATAGACGTTGTCAATAAAAAAACATATATTAAAAAAAAGAAGTTGGTTTCCTATAAAACATCACTGTTGTTGATTTTAAGCAACCAAGACACACAGAAAAAAAAAAAATGGCTCCCAGTACTGTCTCACCTGGATTTTGTTTGCAAGTTTACTTTGATCTATCCTGTAGGTGATGTCCCAGTGTTATTAAAAAAATATTGCTCAGTTTTTTTTTTCTTATAAGAAGTTGTGCTTCTGTAGAATGTAAGCAGACAATAGTTACAAAATCTTCCAAGAACAGAAAACACAACCAATAAAGAGAAAATACTTTAAAGAAAACTAGCTTGAAAATTAAGCACTGGTGGGGCTGGAGAGATGGCTTAGTGGTTAAGGGCTTGCCTGTGAAGCCTAAGGACCCTGGTTCAAGGCTGGATTCCCCAGTACCCACGTTAGCCAGATGCACAAGGTGGAGCATGCAATGCATCTGGAGTTTGTTTGCCGTGGCTGGAGGCCCTGGCGCACCCATTCCCTCTCTCTTTCTCTCTCTCTCTCTGCCTCTTTCTCTCTATCTGTCTGTCACTCTCAAATAAATAAATAAAAATAAACAAAAAAAAAAGAAAATTAAGTACTGGTTAAGAGTCATATTTTAAGTCTGATTGAAAATTATTTTGAGAAACACCAAAACTGTATGACAAAGGATAGATTCATCACGACGATTAAAATTTTGTAGAAAGCTTAACAATTAGAAAAGAAATTATACTTATCTTTGTTTAAAGATGACAGTCATGAGACTATTAGTAACAGAGCTTTATAAGCCTGAAACAGGTGAGCATCATTAACCTTCTGGAGGACACCACCAGCTCTGGAGGAGTTCTCTTAGGCTTTTCATTGACTCATTTATTTATTTGAGGGAGAAAAAGAATCAGATAGTTGAGAGAGACAAAGAGAGAGAGAGAGAGAGAGAGAGAGAGAGAGAGAGAGGGCCTCCTGCAACTGCAAATGAACTCCAGACACATGTGCCACTTTGTGCACCTGGCTTTACATGGGTACTAGGGAACTGAACCTGGGCCCTCAGGCTTTGCAAACAAGCATTAGGCTCTGCATTGTATATTTGAGGAACACAAACGTATTTAACATACAAAGATTCTAGCAACAGTTAGCACAGAGCTACAAAGAAGTCCTTCACACATTTAACTTCTCCTTTTTTTCTTAGCAATTTCATATATGTATACAATGTATTTTGATCACATTCATCACCCATTTCCCTCGCTTTTTTTCTCATTTCCTCTAATTCCTGCTGAACCCCTTCTTTTCTCCAATTACTTTCATGATTTTTTTTTTTTTTGTGTGTGTGTGTGTGGTCACTGAGTTTAGCTAGGGATGCTTGCTTGAGCATGGATGAGCCATTATTAACCTTTGGGCTACTTACCAGTGGTTACAGAAACTGAGAAAAATGACAACCCTTGCCCCCAAGGGTTGTAGCTTCTACCTTTGAGGGGAAATTTAGAGCCCACGGATTTAGTAAAATAGCAAGTCTTCATCACTGGCAAAAATTAAAACTGTAGAACTCTTGAAACACTAGGGAACAGTGTGAGTGACTACTAATAAACTCATTTTTTGATGTATAATTACATCACATCTATACAATGACAAATACTTATTTAGTGTTTTTTACCTATAACTTTATAAATTTATCTATTTACAAATAGATATAGACCAAGAGTTCAAATCACAAGAATGCCCAAATGATGTTTTTATTTTAAAAAAATTATTAAAGATAGTAAAGATGACAGAAAAAAAGTGTATGGCTCTCTCTCTCTCTCACCCCTTGCAAATAAATAAATAAAAATATTTTTAAAAATTTTAGGCTGGAGAGTGGCTCAGTGGGTAAAGCCTTTCAGCAAAGCCTGATGCTCTGGGTTCTATTTCCCAGTAAAGCCACGTAAAGCCAGATGCACAAAGTGGCACATGTATCTGGAGTTCGCTTATTGTGGCAAGAGGCCCTGGCACACCCACTTCCTCTATCTCATTCATATTCTCTCTTTCTCCTTGCAGATAAATACATAAAAATATATTTTTAAAAAAGGTGCGTGGGTTTTCTTTTTTGCTACTTTATATGCTGGCAATCCACGTGTAATGTATATTACATAAATAATCATTAATTGGTCACTTTTCAGGCATTAAACTTGCATGCCCTTAACTGAAAATTTTCAAAAACATAGCATTGTGCATTCTAAATCACAGATACATTGGGGTATTAAATTTACTAAGCTTATCTTAAAGTAATTGCTCATAAAATGCTCATTTAAAAGAACAAATACTTCAATGAACCTTGGTTCGTCGAGACATGGCTTTGTAAGTGGTTGTGATGGTTAATATTAGTGGTCAACGTGATACGATCATTAAATCACACCCTTAGTGTGAACACCACCAGGACTGGGGTCCTGGACTGAGTCAAAAGGGGGAAACTGAGCAGAGCACGAACATTCACTGCTTTCTGCTTCCCACTTGCAGCTGTGCTGTGACCAGACCCCTGCTCCTGCCCCTAGGCCCTCCCCGCAAGGATGGACTGTAGCCCCTGGAACCGTGAGCCAAAATAAACCCCGCCTCACTTAAGTTGCTTCTCATCAAGTATTTGGCCAGAGCAATGAGGAAAGTAACCGATACAGAAATTTGCTACTAAGAATTTAGGCCATTGCTGTGATGAACCTAAGCATGTGGTTCTTAGCAAGCCTTTGGAACTGGTTGTCAGAGAATATGGAAGAATTTGGTCCTTTGGGACAGAAAAACCCTGGAATTCTGGTTCATGGGCATATCTCCCATGTGTGATAACCTTATCTAACCAGAGCTAGAACATGGCTATTAAAAAATTTCAGCCAAAACAGACATTTAAAAGAGCCCTGATTCTATGAAGAGCCTGTCAAAATTAATGGGAAACAGAAATATTGATTATTTTTTTTATCTTTTAAAGTTTCTCTTTGAAAATTTTCCTAAAAATAGACCAACATCATAAGAAAGTGTACTGCTGTGAATACAAGGCATTGGGCTGGGGAGATGGCTCAGGGGTTAATGGCAATTGCTTGACTACAGGGCATTAAAAATCCTTACAGACAACTTAATATTAATCTTGTCTTATAAGATCTATTTTTTTTCATTTATTTTTATTTATTTATTTGAGACAGAGACAGAGAGAGACAGAGAGAGAGAGAGGGAGAGAATGGGCACACTAGGGCCTTCAGCCACTGCAAATAAACTCCAGATGCATGCGCTCACCTTGTGCATCTGGCTTACATGGGTCCTGGGGAGTCGAGCCTCGAACCAGGGTACTTAGGCTTCACAGGCAAGCCCTTAACCATTAAGCCATCTCTCCAGCCCCCCAGATCAATTCTTATAAGCCTCACATAACAACAATAATCAATGATGTTATACAGATACTTATATAATAGAAGAGAAAATAAATTGAAATGGAATATTGGTTGATGAAATAAAAAATAATAACAAAAATCAAAATGCAAAATTAAATGCAGAGCTATTTGTGAAAATAAAATTCTCCTTCTTAGAATATGATATATGTTATGTAACA
This sequence comes from Dipus sagitta, assembly GCA_036346955.1. NCBI lineage: Eukaryota > Metazoa > Chordata > Mammalia > Rodentia > Dipodidae > Dipus > Dipus sagitta. Next base: position 13,642,388 of record CM070775.1, on the reverse strand, counting down.
GGTGTTGTGGCATAAAGTTAGCATTTGCAATTACCAAATTGATTGAAGATGTTCGTCTGGGGAAAAGTCTCAACCTGCGTGAAACCAGACTGGAGTGCTCGATCCTGCCCGCAAGCAGTAGTTTGTCAATTCTTGTTAAATCCAAGGAGCTCTCCATGTTTCTGAAAGTCGCCGAGGAAGTGTATGCAGCCAGAACTAAAGGGTGGATAAGGGGTGATATCATGCAGTGTTAAGATTGGTCCCCTCCCCATAGTCAAATGAAGCTCAAACGACCCAAGGGTCTCTATAGGAGTAACCAAGTTAAAGTGAAGCTACTAATAGTTAGTGCTGTCCTTATGGCTAAAAGAAGAAAAGGAATTGGACACCAAGATATATGAGAAAAGAAAGACCATGTGAAGAAAGGGGGAGATGGCCATGGACAAGCCAAGGCCTGGAGTAGGCCTTGAGGGAGCCAGTCTTGACAACATGGATTTAGGGCTTGCGGCCTCCAGAACTGGGAGACAACAGGTCTGTGTTGTTCAAGCTCCTCAGTACGTGGCTCTTGGTCTGTAACAGCCCTTGTGAACTAATGTGGTCCCCATATTTGAATGCGTTGGTGATTGAAGTTCTGATGCGGGAAAAGGAGTTTTACTGTTGTGTCGTAGCCAATCATCGTGCTGATCCGCCTGGAGTAGCCACAGTCGAAACATGCCTGTGACTTCCTTTGCACGCACCTGACTTTAAAGCCCTTGTAACTAGTAACAGTGCTTCTGCGTGTGGAAGTCCTGGGGTTTACCAGCTAGCAAAGCTTTTGAGAATCCACGGTGACTTTGGTTAATATTTAAGGTGGCCTTTGATAAGGAGAAAAATGCAACTGTAGTCCAAAGCTGACCTGACAGGCCCAGCATCACTGGGAGGCAGGAAGGCTGTGTTGGAACTGGAATTGTCTCCTTGGTGGGCAGAATGTTTGGACTCCAGTGATCTTTCTGGAACTATGAACTTCGTCATCCCTGGGTTTTACTGCTTTTCTTCATGAGTCCAAGGGTCATCATGCCTGTCTATTATGGTTCTGTGAGAAAAAAAAATCTCTTTGTCTTTAAGCACAGATATGCCATAAGACATATGGGATTAATACGATGTCTATTTGAACACTCAGCCCAGCAAATACATTGAATCCAATTTCCTTTGGACTTGGCATCTTTTGAGTGGGGCTACTTGTCTGTGGGGGAAAAAAAAAACAAAAAGACAACCACATTTTCCACATTTTGGTCAGGCCAAAGTCAAATCTGAGGAATCACAGTTCTTTGTAAGGAAATTCAGAAGCAAGCTTGAAGGCATGAAGCCTGGGCACAGGCAGACAGATATTTCAGGCTGTCTCTTCCAGGTGGCTGTGACCTTCCCAGATTCCATGAGCAAAGCTGACTTGGAAAAACACTGCAGCTCAGAGCAAGTGGAAGCCACATGCACAGTGGAAAAACACACAACAATAAACTAAACTAGGGTTTGAGGTCAAGAAGACCCGAGTCCAAATCCTGTCCATTTGCCACTGTTTAACCTTAGGAAGATTGAGCCTCTCGGTCATGTGGGTAATGACGTCGTACGACGTCATGTCTACTTCAGAGAGGTTTTGTTAAGTGCGGTCATGATTTTAAATCTCCTAATATGCTTGACACGTGAGAGTCTAAGTAAACTTACGGATCCAAAACTGTCTCTGACTGGTGTAGGAGGCATACCGTGCAACGAAGCCGTGCCTTGTCTTTGGCAGGAAAACGTGACATGCACACGAGCTAAGATCTTGAGAGCGACTGGCACCAAAGAAAGTTCTGAACTAATAGTTGGAGCTCTGGCATAGGTGTGGTCTGGGATCCTAGCTAGGTCCTGATTGGGTGTGGACATTGAATGGACTGGAGTTTTCTCCCTCCTCCCTCCCTCCCTCCCTCTCTCCCTCAGAATTGGGATATAATGAGAAGGCGACTTTCTGGCTGCCTGGAGACCTTAACTGTTTAATGAGAGCATACTACCAATACGTGCTCTTGTCAGACTCTGGTTTCAACCTAGAAATTTCCATTTCTCCCTTGCTTGTTTAGGCACTCCGGAGGTACAGTGGACAAGGTGATGTCATCATTCTGCCATTGGTATGACTCACACCAACCTGGAACCTCCTTGGGTGCATGAAAAATAAATGCTTCACCATCGTGGAAAATAAGAAAGTATAATAGCTTTAACATTAAAAAGAAAATCGCACTAACTGGCAGAACAAGTGACTTTGAAAGTGCCAAATATTTTTATTTAAAAACATTATGTCATTCAGAAAATAAAACTTGGGCTGGAGGGATGGCTTAGGGGTTAAGGTGCTGGCCTGCAAAACCAAAGGACCCAGGTTCGATTCCCCTGGACCCACGTTAGCCAGATGCACAAGGTGGAGTTAGTTTGCAGTGACTGGAGGCTCTGGCATGCCCATTCTCTGTCTCTTTCTCTCTCTCTCTTTCTCTCTGTCAAATAAGTAAATAAAAATAAATTTAAAAAAGAAAAGAAAATTTGACATCTAGTCGAAAAGGATAAAAGGGGTTTTCTAAAAGCTCATGGTCATTTGTACAAAATTGAAATTCCATGAACTTCAAAACATGGCTACACTGGGTTCTCTGGCTGAGTGGGAACCCTGCATTGGAATGAGGATCCAAACGAACATGGTTTATAAAAGTAGAGGCAAAAACTCTGGTACATTCACGGAATCACTCATGTAGCTCCAAAGTAAGGTCTTAATAAAAGGTAAACATGCCTGGCCAACACCTCCACGTGTTTCAGTGTCCCCTTGTAGGGTTAGCATACAGCTCAGGTTCCTTACATAACAAACTCAGTGTGAGCTAGACCATCAACTTTGACTTGAGAAGAACACTGGCTAAAACCCCACCAGCTTCAAATAGTGCTGAATGACCAAGTGACTGACTTTTTTATTTTTTATTTTTTTGTTTTTGAGGTAGGGTCTCACTCTAGCCCAGGCTGACCAAAACAAACAAACAAACAAAGTCAACATTCAAACTTTAACAATGGAAGAATTGGCTCCGTGGGCTGGAGCAGCGAGCCAAAGGTTACAAGATCAAATGCGATAGGTCCAGCCATGTGAGGCTGTGCGTGTACACTTGAAAACATCAAGATGACACAAGTAGATATGGGACATGTGCCTTTAATAGCGCCTTGCATTAAAAAAAAAAAAGGACGTGCATCTTGCTCACAGCAGAGCTGTATGGGAATGAATAATGTTGTGTACCTGCTGGTAAAGATGATGAAACAATCGAAGTAAGTCACCAGAGTGGAGGAGATAGTGGCTGCCCCTCATGTCAGGGCTGAATCCATGCTTGAAAGTAAAGTGCTCTAAATCAAGCAGCTCAGAGGAGAAGCATGCAAAGATTTTCTCATAGAATTTGACAAACCAGGAGATATATTGTCTGTGAAGAAGATGAAGGGGAGAAGAATCAAACCGATTCTGTTTGACATGACATTAAAGCAAGACAAAGACCGCTGATGAAAGCTACAGGGGCATAGATTTTTTTTTTAACTTACTATTAAAATTTTCAGTAGTCACATATAAACTTGAATTTTCTATTATTTTCACAGCCAGAGCCTATATGTCCTCACAGTAATTCACTTCAGATAGATGTAATAATTTTTATTTTTATTTTTATTTTCAATGCAGAGACAGAGAGAGAGAGAGAGAGAGAGAGAGAGAGAGAGAGAGAATTGGCACGTTGGGGCCTCAGCTACAGTAATCAAACTCCACATGCTGGCGCCACCTAGTGGACATATGCAACCTTGCACTTGCATCACCTTTGTGCATCTGACCCACGTGGGATCTGGAGAGTGGAACATGGTTCCTTAGGCTTCGTAGGCAAATGCCTTAACCACTAAGCCATCTCTCCAGCCCAGAAGTAATAAATTTAAAAATAACAATAAATTAAGCCATAGAGAACCATCTCTCCCTCACATCAAGAGCAAAACAAACCAGGAGGAAAACTCCAGAGACATCTATGTTCATGAGGGGCATTGGCAAGTCAATGCTAATGGAAGCATTACAATTTATTGTACTTATTTTAACAGCTTCTTTGAAATATGGAAATCTGGTTGTTTTGCCAATGAGATGACCCGCAGGTCGTTTGAAAATTTCATTAGCGCATTTCACACTTAGCTTTCTAGAAAAGGGTGCTGCTTCTCTGTCTGGGTCTTCCAGTGGGACCCCGACAGGATCGTGAGGGACAGAAGCCATCTGCCTCTACCTGCCAAGGCTGAGGCACCCCCGCCATCAGAAGGAGACATATCAGAGTGGTGCATGCAGTGTTTCCCTTCTGAAGCCCCCTGGGGTGCCTCAACCAGCCATGAATTTCAAACCTTTTCCTAAGCATGAAACCTTCTGTCTCCAAAAGCAAATAGCCAGCAATAAAAATGTTCCTAGCCCTCACTCTTAAATCCTTAGCTTCTTCAAGAACAAAGCTTCCCACCTGTTTATGAATGGGGAAAATGGGGGAAAAATGAATCAAAATCCTTCAGAGTAAGGGAGTGTCTTCAGTAGCCTCAATAATAACCTGGTATCATCGAAAGGGTCATGGATAGAGCAGGAATTGTAGCATGTGCAAAAACCAAGGTTTGGAGGCCTAGCAGTGGGGAGAGAGACAGCATCAATGTGTTTCCCTTCTTTCATCTCAAACACAAATGTAAATAAATACATAAATAAATAAGTTTCCAATTCAGAGTATTAGGGGCCATTCTTAATTTGGCAGCTAAAAGGGAATTAATATTGTTTTTCTAAAATGTCTGTCACACCAGATTTCAGCACACTGGTTGTTAGCTGTGCATATTTACAGCAGTGTGCATGTTGAAATCTATCCAAAATATTGTAGGTAGCTAAAATAATCAGACTGAGCTGTGATCCAATTTACAACTAAAAGAAAAAAGTCAAAAAAAAAAAAAAACTGAGCAAGACAAACTCAAGGTTTACAAAGTCCTATGTAGATTTTTGATGACATGCTCTAGAAAAATTATAAAATTCCCAAACTAAAATTCCTCAAAGTATAAATATCCACGCCATAAATCTCACATGAGGAGTACAACAGCTTTAATAGCAATAATGTGGGAAAGAATTTCTGCACAAGTCCTTGTTGAAAATAAGCTGAAAACTCCATAAACGAAAAAAGCAAAAATGAAGCTACGACGCTGTGTGAGAAGTATTCCACATATTCCACACTGATTAGACTCAGGTCAGACAAACAGTGACTCTGCGAAGCGAGAACAAGCTTAGGGGATGCCCAAGAATACACAGGTTTTGAGAATATACCTTTGGGATTAGCAATACACTCGAGTAGGGTTACACTAATGCTTGCAACTCATTGTTTGATATACTGTGAGCATATTTGCAAATAATAACATGAAGAATGCAAGTGAGCAGCAATACCTTCCCACTTTTGAACACAGCCCTCACTTTTCCTTTCTGTATTTCTAGAGCAGCATAAACACGATGCGGGATGAACGATTATTGATCAGGAGAATTAATATTGTGAAAATGGTACATTAATGAAAACGCATTATAGAGTCAACGGAATCCACATCACAATTCCAGTGCCGCTCTTCACAGAATTAGAAAACAGGTTTTCTAAGATTCTTATGGCAGTTCAAAAGACCCTGACACATAAAGCAGCCCTCGGAAGAAAGATCATTGCTGGAGATATCACGATACCCCATCTCAAACTAGACCCCAGAGCCACCGTAGCACGTGGTGCACATCTTTAATCACAGCACTCGGGAGGCAGAGGTAGGAGGATTGTTGTGAGTTTGAGGCCAGCCTGGACTAGAGAGAGACTCTACCTCAAAAAAAAAAAAAAAGCCCAGCAGGATCCTGGCACAAAATAGATGAGCCCATGAACAGATGGCATAGAATTCAGGTCCTGTATATAAACCCACACACCTACAGCCACCTGATCTTTGACAACATGTCAAAAACATGCATTGGAAAATAAGTAGCCTCTTCCACATATGGTGCTGGGAAAACTGGATATCTACAGGTGAAAGAATGAAAACAATTCCATCTCTCTCAACACGCACAATAATCAAAACGGGCTAAAAACTTAATAGAAGACGTGAAACTTTGATTCTGCTAGAGGAAAAACACAGGTGAAATGTATCAAAATACAGGCTAGGCAAGGACTGTCTTTCAGGGATGTAAACAACAGAGGGGGGAAAAAAAAATATCCCAAGGATGGACAAACAAAATTACATGAAATTAAAAAGCTTCTGTAACACAACAGAAAAGTTACCAAGTTGAGGAGGCATGAGAAATGAGAATTGAACAGCATTAATTAACCTAGAGAATGCTAGGATTTCTAGGCCAACTCTACCTCTGATGGGATGGATGTCTAGAATGTATAGAGAACTGCAAAAAATAAATGCCAGAAAACAAAGCATCCATCGGGCATACTGGCACACACCTTTAATCCCTGCACTCAGGAGGTAGAGAGGTAGGAAGATCTCCGTGAGTTCCAGGCCAGCCTGACACCACATAGTGAATTCCAAGGCAGCCTGGGCTAGAATGAGACCCTACCTTGAAAAACAAAAAAAAGTCATCAAATCAATAAATGGGATAATAAGTTAAATAGACGGCTTTCAAAAGAATGAACACAGGGGCTGAGGAGATGGCTCAGTGGGCAAACTGCTTCATGCACAAGCTTCATAACGCAAACTCAAATCCCCAGACCCATGTGAAGTCGGATGTGTGGCTTGACTTTCTATAATCCCAGCATGTCTACAGTATGGTTGGAGGCAAAGGAGATAATTGTAAAGTTTTCTGGCCAGTTAGCCTGGCAAACACAACAGGAAAAAAAGACCCTGCCTCAAACTAAGGTAGAAGTTGAGAACCGAAACTTAAGGTAGGCCTTGCTTTTCATACAGTATGGCACACACACACACACACACACACACATTTTTTCAATGAATGCAAATGAGGGCTGGAGAGATGGCTTAGCGGTGAAGGCGCTTGCCTTCAAAGCATAAAAGACCTTCGGTTTGATTCCCCAGGACCCACGTAAGCCAGATGCACAAGGTGACGCATGTGTCTAAAGCATTCGTTTGCAGTGGGTAGAGGCCCTGGCACACCCATTCTTTCTCTCTCTCTCTCTCTCTGTCTCTCTCACTCTGCCTCTTCCCTTCTCTCAAATAAATAAATAAAAATAAAATATATTTTAAAAAAGAATGCAAATGACCAACAAATATTTGAAAAAGTGTTCAAACTCATTAGCCGTTGGGAGAGTGCAAATTTAAACTACATTGTATTCCATCTCACCCCAGACAGAAAAGCAACCATCAACAAAACAAGAAAACAAGTGCTGGTGGGGATGTGGGGAAAGATGAACTCTTACACGCTGCTAGTGGGAATGTAAGCTAGTGTGGCCACTATGAAACCCAGTGTGCAAGTACTTCAGAAAGAACCCAGGCTTTGATTCTCCAGACTCCTCATAAGCCAGAAGCACAAGGTGGTGCATGCATCTGGAGTTCATTTGCAGCAGCCAAAGGCCCTGGCTTGCCCAGTGCCTCTCTTTGTCTTTCTCTCTCCCGACCTCTTTCTCTCCCTCTCAAATAAGTAAGTAAAAAACAATAATAAAATTTTAAAAATTAAAAAAGAAAATTTCCAATAGTAATTTCTCCCATAGAAGAGTTTTGGAAATTTTAGTTTAAACATGAAACAAAGATAGAAAAGTGCCCAGAGTTGGGTGGGGAGCAGAGGGGAGTGGGCAGGAGGGATTTTTATTCATAATATTTACTGATTTACTTCAAAGAGAAGATGTATGGAATCATCTTATTTGTAGACAATTAGTTATTTATAGATAATGAGGTGTTTTACAAGTATAAATCTATGGACAATGTACATAAATATGCTGTCTATCAATTATTTACATAAAAAGTAAACGTGACTGAAGACTTTCCCGGAAACAAGATGAACATAAAACTAGACTTCAGCATTTGGCCTTGTTGCTTAGATTATTTTCTTGTTTTGTTTGTTTTGCTTTGAGACAGGCATTCACTCTGTAGCGCAGGCTGGCCTCAACTTCATGATCCTCCTGTTACCGCCTCCCTCCTGCATGTAGGAATTCCAGGCCTGCGTCACCACAATATTAGCCCTGCATCAGATATTTTGATTTCAACTGTGCTAGGTCCGGTGTAGGTAATTACAATCCTCTTCTGCTTTATTGTTCTTGCAAATAAATAAATACAAATAGTTTCTTTAATTATTATTTTTTAGATAGCGAGAGAACTAGCACGTTTTGATGTTGCAAACAAACTCCACATGCACGCACCACTTTGTGCATATGGCTTTACATGGGTACTGGGGAATCAAACCTGGGCTGGCAGGCTTTATAAACAAGTGCCTTTAACTGCTGAGCCATCTCCCCAACCTGAAGATTAGGTTTAAATAGAGGGCAAAGAGGTGTGCTTAAATAAGCAGTCTTGGTGAAGGTTTCATTCTGCCTGCCCATGTTTGACGGATCATTGTCTAGGCTGTAGCCTGTCTTGCAGTGCTCTTGTAAGTTTGCAGAATGATGTGAAATCTCTTCCTGGGAGACAAGTTCCTCCTCTGGCTGGCATCAGAGTTTCAGCCTTTTCCTACCTCTATCATGAGATTCCTGGAAAAAATTGCAATTTCTTGGAGTCCATTGTTTTTTATTTTTATTTATTCATTTATTTGACAGAGAAAGAGGGGGAGAGAGAGAGAGAACGGTGCACCAGGGCCTCTAGCCACTGTAAACGAACTCCAGATGTTTGAGCCACCTTGTGCATCTGGCTAACGTGGGTCCTAGGGAATCGAACCTGGGTCCTTTGGCTTTGCAGGCAAATACCTGAACCAGCTAAGCCATCCCTCTAGCCCTTTAAAAAAACTGTTTTATTTTTATTTATTGAGTCCATTGTTTTAATTATCTGAAAGCCAAAGGGAAGAGCGCAAGTGTGTCTTTAGAATCCCTTCCCTTTGCTCCTGCCAGGACAGCTGCAATTTCCCGCGTGGCACATTGCTGCTTAGAGGTTTCGTTTGCCTAATGTCTCACCTTGTTCATTTTTGCCGAGTTTTACCTTTCCCAAAGTCCTAGGAGGCTATGCCTGCTTCTGTGCACGTAATAATAAAGATGGCCTTTGTTCCCTGGAACCTGGCAAAACATCTTTGTCCATGGGTAAGTTGCCTAATGATAGCCTTCTGTTGCAGTCAGCTTTACATTGCTGGTAGGAATCACCCAACCAAGAGCAGCTTGTGGGGAAAAAAAGAGGTTTATTTTGGCTTACAGACTCAACGGGGAAGCTCCACGATGGCAGGGAAAAATGATGGCATGAGCAGAGGGTGGGCATCACCCTCTGGCCCACATAAGGTGGACAACAGGAACAGGAGAGTGTGCCAAACACTAGCAAGAGGAAACTGGCTTTAACACCCATAAGCCTGCCCCCAACAATACACCACCTCCAGGAGGCGTTAATTCCCAAATCTCCATCAGCTGGGAACCCAGCATTCAGAACACCTGAGTTTATGGGAGACACCTGAATCAAACCATCACCCCTCCCTTCTCAAGGACAGGTGGAGACCAGAAGAAATTTTACTTATTGAGGTGAGAGTACAGAAAAGGTGAAGCAAAGTAAAGCCTGGAGGGGAGAAGCGTGGACAGGAGGGAGGCGGGTCACTGGAGCCTGGAGTCCGTGTATCTCCTACTAAAGATCAGGGTGGGCAGGTGATTTGGGCTTCAGAGAAGAACAGCTGTGCTCGGCTTGGGTAGAACAGTACGTAGGTGTCATAGGTTACTCCAAACTGTGTAGAATTATTATCACAGCTTTAGGCCATGCCTGCCCTCAACTCCACTTTTATATGTTACTTTTATTTATTTATTTGAGAAAGAGAGAGGCATATAAAGAATGGGTACTCCAGGGCCTCTAGCCACTGCAAATGAACTCCAGATGCATGTGCCACCATGTGCATCTAGCTTACATGTGCCCTGGATAATTGAACCTGAGTCCTTTGGATTTGTAGGCAAGCACCTTAAACGCTAAACCATCTCTCCAGCCCCTCAACTCCATCTTTAAAAAAAATTATTAACAACTCCATAATTATAGACAAAAAAAACACGATAACTCCCTCCCCTCCCCCCTTCATAACTGCACTCTCCATTATATCCCTTCCCCTTCTCCATCAGTCTCTCTTTTATTTTGATGTCATCATCTTTTCCTCCTATTATACTGGTCTTAAGTACCCCTCAACTCTATTTTTTTTTTTTTTAGTTTTTCGAGGTAGGGTCTCACTCTGGTCCAGGCTGATCTGGAATTAACTCTGTCGTCTCAGGGTGGCCTTGAACTCACAGTGATCCTCCTACCTCTGCCTCCCGAGTGCTGGGATTAAAGGTGTGCGCCACCACGTCCGGCCTCAACTCTATTTTTATTTTTATTTTATTTTTATTTTTTTTTTTTTTAGTTTTGGACACACACTTTACTGCACTTAAGTTTTTATACATTCATTTCCCAGATGGGACAAGTGTGTCCATCTTTTTAACCTTCGTAGGTCACATAAGGCCCAGCCCAGAGTGGGCATTCAACAAATACTTGATCTTCAAAGCATGACCATGCATCCATCCATAATTCTCTATTGTATGAAACTGATTTTCTGCATCCAGCCTCCCACATGCCATTTGTAGAATATATAATTTCACAATAGGCTTTTTTTTTTTCCTGAGATAGTGTTCACTTTAGACAGAGTCCAATTTCCAAATCAAGATGACATTCAGGTGTGTCAGGTGGTTTAGTCATTAAAAGACAAATACCAACCCATTATTTGCCTATACACTGTGAATTTACCCTTCACTTTACTCTCCTGGCTCTTATGAAAGCATTTAGTCAAGTTCTTGCCACCTGTAAAAGGCCTGGTCCACTGGACACTTTGTGGTCCTATAAGAGCCTTTAGTTCAGCTTTTGTCGCATATAAAAGCTGTGTGTCGTGACTGAAGATTCTCTACTATCTTTTCTTCTATTACTATGCCTTTGGCTACTTCATCCTCTGACAGCAATAACTTCGTTTCTGAGTCTTTGGTTACAATAACCACGAAGGACTGTCGTGACTCAAGGATATTAGCCACCACCACTTGATGTTGATAAACCTCCAAAGCATTCCGAGCACGATTAATTATGATGGAAGGGTCAGTCTCCAACTTAAAGGAAATTATGAATGCTTTCGGAGCCCAATTTTTAACCAAAGGAGAAAGCATTTTTGGCACCATCTTCATTGTTATCTGCAGTGGGCCACCAGATGACTGGATCTTGTGTTCAGGCATTTCAGACACAGGAACATAGAAATCTGACACGGCCGCAGCCAGGTAAAACATCGCAGAAGAGCCTAGAGGCCTGAGCGCCTGGGCGGCAGCCTGCAGCAGATGCAGATAGTCCGCCAAAGTGGTGAACTCCACAGCCAGAAAGGTGCCCGCAGCCTCGGCCTCCTGGTAGCTTTGCAAAGCTGCTACGAAGCCCGGGAGCGCATCCTCCTCGGCCTCCAGGCTCAGCTTGCCCGACAGGGCTGGCCCAGAAGGCCGCAGGGCCGACAGCCAGGTCTGGGGCGGGAAGCGGTGCGCAAACGGGAAGGCCGAGCGAGCGCGGTACAAGAACAGGACCCCATAGCCCCGGGCCAGGAAGACCTCGGCCGACGTGGCCCCGCGCCGCCCGCTGCTCAACTCTATTTTTAAAGAGCAGTTTGCTTTATTTGCAGTATGAATGCTGAGGCAGAATGACTGTCTCTTGGTGGCTCAAGTGAACAACTACTAATCTAGCCATCACAAAACAGAAGGCACATGCTGGTAAGTAACTTGCTTGTGCCAATAAAGTAGCACCACCTGTGAACTTACGTTGACTCGGGAATATCAAAACAATGTCAGCAAAAAACATAAGGCCTGTGAATTCGTCAAATGGAACAAGCCAGATCCACCGGTCTCACTTGGGTCAAAGAAAGGAGACTGAACACAGCAGCCTGGCCGCACACTCCCCTCTCCTGCTGAGCCGCCATTAGCCCAGCTGGTGCAGATGTCATGGGATGAATAAGTGAGGAACCCCTGGCTCTGCCCCACGGGCTTCAGCTCAGCACACTCTCCCTGATCGAGAGGGCATGCTGCAATTTCCACTCATGTTTTCTTCATAGAAACACTTCACAGTGTTTTTGAGGCCTGGGTCTTAACTGTAGCCCAGGCTGATCTGGAATGTTGTTAGCCCCAGGCTGGCCTCTACCTCAGTCTCCAGACCGCTGGAAAAAAGAAAAAAAGACATGCTCCACCATGTCTCACTTCTTCATAGTTTTTAAACCCCGTAAGTTAAAAATGAAAAAGACTGATGCCTTAAAACTTATTTTGGTTCTAAGCAGACTTGGATTTTTCTACTCCCATTCATCATTCATCAGCCACCTACCAATTTTATTTTAAAAATATTTTTGCTGATTTTTATTTATTTGAGAGTGACAGACAGAGAAAAAGGCAGATAGAGAGAATGGGTGCGACAGGAACTCCAGCCACTGCAAACAAACTCCAGACGCGTGTGCCCCCTTGTGCATCTGGCTAACATGGGTCCTGGGGAATCGAGCCTCAAACTGGGGTCCTCAGGCTTCACAGGCAAGCATTAACTGCTAGGCCATCTCTCCAGCCCAGCCACTTACCATTCTTAACCCACTGTTAACAGTACACTCAAAAGGTAAAATACACAAGCTTGAGGGCTTGAGCAAGCTGGACAATTCCCAGGTTTGATTTCCCAGCACCCATTAACACAGCTGGGCGTAGCCACACACACATTTGTAACCCCAGTCCTGTGGGGGAAGAAGAGACCACCAGAGAAATGCTGGAGCTCATGAAAAAATGTCAAGCTCTGCAATAAGTAAGAAACTGTCTCTTGAGTAAAAATAGGTGGATGAGATGTGAGCAATGGAGGAGGGACACCCCGTATTTTCCTCTGGTCTCATCAGCACTTGAAATACCATAGTACACACACACACACACACACACACACACACACACACACACACAAGATTTTAATAGGCTCAGGAACTAGCTAAATTTGTTCATTTAGAACTCAGGTAATACTATTATTCGAAAACCCATTTTCTTTTTATTATTTTCACATGCCTTTAAAATAGTTGTTGCTAATGTGGTGGATAACATAATGGAAAATCTCTAATGGGGAGATGCAAAGAAAAAGCTTGAAAGAGAGACACCAGTAATGGCACACACCAGCTCACAAGACCTGAAAATGTGCATCTCTTCCCAAGTCCATGTTCAATGATGTTATGTTGGTAGTTTGACATTAAAAATATCGGAAGTAGGGCTGGAGAGATGGCTTAGCGGTGAAGCGCTTGCCTGTGAAGCCTAAGGGCCCCGGTTCGAGGCTTGATTCCCCAGAACCCATGTTAGCCAGATGCACAAGGGGGCTCACGCGTCTGGAGTTCGTTTGCAGTGGCTGGAGGCCCTGACACGCCCAGTCTCTCTCTATCTGCCTTTCTCTCTCTGTCTTGTCGCTCTCAAATAAATAAATAAAAATAAACCAAAAAAAGAAAGAAATAACAGAAGTATGAGTAGATGTTGTGAAGCGGGCCTTTCCTTTGGAAATATCGTTGTTACAGCTTTAACCACACACCACGGCCTGCAGTGAATGGACATGGTAGTTCATTTTTATTAGTAACTGATATTGTTAAAAAAATAATAGAGGGCTGGAGGGATGGCTTAGCCGTTAAGGCATTTGCCTGCAAAGCCAAAGGACCTAGGTTCAATTCCCCAGGTCCCACATTAGCCAGATGTACAAGGGGGTGCACAGGTCTGGAGTTCGTTTGCAATGGCTGGAGGCCCTGTTGCACCCATTCTCTCTCTCTCTCTCTCCCTCCCTCTTTCTCTGTCAGATAAATAAATAAATAAAAATAAAAAATATTAAAGAAATAATAATATACATATGACATGTAATCATATTGGTATCTACTTCTTAGTATGTGTTTAAAATAATGCACTTCTACTGAGCAAGGGAGCTTAGAGTTTTCAAATTTAAGATTTAAATAGAATTCTAATGAAGACAATTTGAAAATGAATAGTAAGTACTCAGCTGAAATGTAAGATGTGAAACTGCAACAGCTAAAGGCAAAGCGGGGGATACAGCCCAAGATACAGACACAAGGAAGGACTTTCTGGCTCAGAATCCAGTTGCTGAGGAAATGTGGCAACCAATCAACAAACAGGACCTCATGAAACTGAAAAGCTCTCGTAAAGAAAATAAAACCATCAACTGAATCAGGAGCAGCCCACAGAACAGGAGAAAATCTGTTAGCTAGCTACGCATCTCACAGAGGATGAGCATCAAGACTATACAAACAACTCAAAAGCTAAACATCAAGAAACCAAAAACCCAATCAAAAAGTGGGTTAGAAACCGAAAAGAGAGTTCTCAAGAGAAGAAATACAAATGGCTAATAAATAATTTTGAACGTGTTTAGCATCCTTATAAGTCAGGGAAATACAAATTAAAGCTGCTTTGAGATTCCATCTCACTCCAAAATGGTAAGCATCAAGAAAACAAATACATATTTGGGTGGTGGTGCACACCTTCAATCCCTGCACTGGGGAGGCAGAGGTAGGAGGATCGCCATGAGTTCGAGGCCACCCTGAGACTGCATAGTGAATTCCAGGTCAGCCTGGGCCAGAGTGAGACCTTACCTCAAAATAATAAATAAATAACAAAAGCCTATGTTGGCAAGTGTTTGGGAAAAGAAGAACCCTTATTCCCTGTTAGTGGGTGTACAAATGGGTAATGCCCACTTTGGAAGTAGGTATGGAGGTTTCTCAAAACGCTTCATATGGAATTACCATATGGCCCAGCTATACCACTCCTAGACATAGACCCAAAATACTATATCCTACTGCAGAGGCACTTGTTCATCAGTTTTTATTGCTGCTTTCTTCACAATAGTGAGGAAACAGTAAGCCTTCACTCACATCAATGATGCAGGGACAAGGAAGATGTGGTGGTACACATGCAAAATGAAATTTTATTCAGATGTAAAGAGAAACAAAAATTACGAAGCTTTCAGGAAAGTGGATGGATGTAGAAAAGATTACACTAAGAGGTAACCCACACTCAGATAAACAAGCGTCCTGTGTTCTCTCATATGCAGATCCCAGCTTCAAGTTTTTAGTTATAGTAGGAATGAGACTCAATAGAGGCCAGGAAACTAGAAATTGGCCACAAGGGGGATGGAGGAGAAGGGAAGGGACACTAGAACGAATGTGAACTGAATGGAGAGAGTACTGGGGACGGCAAGGTTGAAGTGGGTATGGGGGAAAGGAAAGGAGAACATTAACCAAAAATAAACATGTATGAAAAAGGCATGTGGAAACCTACTTGTAAGCCCAATAGAATGTACGTAGTTTAAAAGAGTTTGAACAGAAGTTCCCTGCATTAGGTGGATATGCTTCTCCAAGAAGCCATGGGTTATTATAGGAAAATCCCAGTGCCAGGGGTCAGATACCTTCCAGTGAGTTGTTGGTCTTGGAAGCCTTGAAGCCCCCCAAGACAATACAGGTTATTGACAATGCTCTTGGTTGCCCAGCAAAACTAGATGGTGGGACCCCATAACTGAGGACACCACTGGTTTTGTTTGGAGGACAGAGGAATGAAGCTGGAAGTGGTTGAGAAGCTCATAGTGCTCAAAGGAGCCATGCAGGCTGCTGGAGGGAAAAAAAAAAGTCATCAACAAGTCTACTCAGCAGTGGACCCTGCAAGCTACACAACTAATCAGTCAGGCAGGATGTTCCTGAGAGGGAACTAGGTAGATAGCATGACAATGAAGCAGGTAGCCAGAAAAGGCTCATAAGAGGAATCTTGTTTTAAAATATTTTATTTATTTATTTAATGGAGAAAGAGAGAGAGAGAGAATAGGCACACCAGGGCCTCCAGCCACTGCAAACAAACTCCAGATGCATGTGCCATCTTGTGCATCTGGCTTACATGGGTTCTGGAGAACTGAACCTGAATCCTTAGGCTTTGCAGGCAAGTATCTTAACCTCTAAGCCATCTCTGCACCCTTCCTAAGAGGAATCATATCTCAGCCTGTGGCTTGGGACACAAACAGCTCCTCATAGCACCTTTGAGCACTATGAGAGGTAGTCTGGGTCTTGGAGATCACAACAGAGTAACACTACGTCCTTCCCAGCTGCCACAGTGGGAAGAGATTATATCTTTGTTACTATTTTTAGGGCCTTTTGATTTTTTTTTTTTTTGAGTGCACAAACCTTTTTTTTTTTTAAATCCCTTTTCACATTTTTCCTCAAGCCCATGAACTCCAAAATGGGTTCCCATCCTCAACTTAGGGACTCTCCCTTTCCTCTTAACCTTGATATTCCTGAATTCAAATGCATAAATGAATAATTTCTGGTTTATAAATTTTCCTTCTCAGTCTTGTTTTATTTTAATTCTTTGTTAAGAACTCAGGGCTTGGAGTTTAAAGACTTTTCCTAAACCCCCCAAAACCCCATTACATTCCAGCTGGTGCAAAAGTGTCTGTCTCTCATGGGGGTAACCAACCGCGCTCTGACTGTAGTTGAGGCCTGCTCCATAGGAGGGAACTTATGCCTGGTACTGGAAACCTAGTCAGAGGCTAATGACTAGGGAAGTCATAGGCCCTGAAAGAGAAGCTAAAACTGTTTGTTGTTTGGCTAAATGTGTGCCTATCAAATTACTTTCTAAATACATATGTCTATGCCTATGGATCAGCGCCATTCTCACCTTTGAGTAGAGAAGCTCCTGTTTGCAATCAGTGGTGACGACCGAGAAGACACAAAACTCAGCAAAGTGCTGAGATGAAGTGATTCCGGAGCGCTCAGCACTAAATGAGACATCAGTATCATCACCTCCAAGACGCAGGGGACAATGTGGAAGAGCAACGAGTGTGAGAGCCAGAGGATGAGCTTAGTATGGTTGTCATGTTACTGACTTCATAGTAACTACCGTAACCTGCACAAGACTCACAGCACTGTTGGGCCCATAAACACCCCAGCATGGATGATGGAGGGAGGGCATGAGGCCTCTATCCCTCCCTGACGAGTGTAGGCAGTCAATGGTGGTTGAGGGAGTGGGAGACATTTTCTATAGTGGCAGAGCCACCGGTAGGACCCATGTCCTCTAGTAAACACTCCCCTACCCACGCCCACGCAGGCAACCCTGATGAAGCTCAGTGGGTCACACCCACACACAAGAAAACAAAACAAGACAAAAATACATCAGAGTATATAAAGGACTAGTTGGGATGAAGATGAGGTTCACAGGAAGGGGACAGGGAGTAGGTTCAAGAGAGGGTAATGGGCTAGGATTATGAAGAAAATATATCATACATATGAATAAAAATTTCAGCTGAAACATAAGTGTAAATGAGTCCTGGTTCTGTTATAAGTTTGACAAATTAACAGAAATCATAAAGGATTCATTTTTGTCCTCTAACGCTAACCCTGCAAAAATTTTTTTTTACTGAAAGTAAATAATATCTGAAGAATATCTAATTGCTTTGAATATAAATTATGAACAAACCTCTATAAACAACATTCCGATTATGGCTAACCTAGTTACAAATAAACGATTTCTGTTAAGATTTATTTTTCTACAAGCCTCATAAATTTATATCTATATTCTAGATAAATTATGGATGATATTTTAGATGCAATATAAACTCATATAAACAACATTCTGGTTATAGCCAACCCAGTTACATATAAATGTTTTCTTATGAGATTTATTTTAAGCCCCATAAATTTATATCTATACTCTAGAAAAATTATGGGTGACATTTATATATGCATTTTATAATCATTAAAAATATCTGAAAATCATTAAAAACTAAATAGAATTTCTAATAACATTTTCATTGTGTTGTATCTTTCAGACTTAGATAACATTATATTACAGTTAAACATCTTCTGTTAAAACTTGAATATTGAGCGGCTTAGGACAGCGGACTGGGGAAGGGGCGGCTGGCGCCATGTCAGGCCGCGAAGGTGGCAAGAAGAAGCCCCTGAAACAGCCCAAGAAGCAGACCAAGGAGATGGATGAGGAGGATAAGGCTTTCAAGCAGAAACAGAAGGAGGAACAGAAGAAACTCGAGGAGCTGAAAGCGAAGGCCGAGGGGAAGGGACCCCTGGCCACAGGTGGAATTAAGAAATCTGGCAAAAAGTAAGCTGTTCCGTAGTCCTGAGAAGATGGTGCCCCTTATCCATTCCTATTAAAACATCTGGATTTCCTGTCATTGTTAACATCTTTTGCCACCTGTAACTAGAATGAAGTGTTGTCTTGGGGTCTGGCGTACATTACAATAAACTTTTGTAAAAAGAAACAAAAAAAAACCACCAATCATACAGTGGCTCATTGTCTCCAGCTTTCATTCAGCCATTCCTACCTCAGCTGTGAATTCAAAATAAACCCAGTCTCACATCAAAAAAAAAAAAAAACTTGAATATTGAGTCTAATGATCCAATGAACAGAGATCCTAAATCTAACTGTTCCTTTTTGTGAATGATGTTTTTTGTTTTTCTTGATAATTTGATGATGTACACACACTAAGTGTGATATTGTGGTAGGTAAGAAGGCATTAGCAGGTCCGTCTAAGCATGGACTCCATCTCTTGTTTCCCTGGTAACATTAAAAAGGAGAATACCCCAATCGTCCCTCCATGGACTGTGACACCAGCCTTCTTGGAAAAAAAAAATTATCTATTTGAGAGCAACAGACAGAGACAGAAAGAGGCAGGTAGAGAAGAGAGAGAGAATGGGTGCGCCAGAGCCTCCAGCCACTGCAAACGAACTCCAGACTCATGCGCCCCCTTGTGCATCTGGCTTACGTGGGTCCTGGGGAATTGAGCCTTGAACCGGGGTCCTTAGGCTTCACAGGCAAGCGTTTAACTGCTAAATCATCTCTCCAGCCGGACACCAGCCTTCTTTCAAAATAGC
Organism: Dipus sagitta; assembly: GCA_036346955.1. Classification (NCBI taxonomy): domain Eukaryota; kingdom Metazoa; phylum Chordata; class Mammalia; order Rodentia; family Dipodidae; genus Dipus; species Dipus sagitta. Next base: position 13,623,400 of record CM070775.1, on the reverse strand, counting down.
CTCAAGCCAGGTGACTATACCTCTCTGGTCAGAGGTCTAGGACTTCCTCATGTCCAAACCAGCCAAGAGTTTAGGGTGCTTGATCTTGGCTCCGAGTTTCTTTTTGCAGGGAGGGCTGCAGAGATGTGGAGACATCCGTATTTCTTTTTCCTGTCTGCTTGTTGGATTGCTGGATGCACCCCACTGGGCATCCTGTCTTCCTGGAGCTCGAATCCCCAGGCTCCAGAATTAGGAGCCAGCTTTCAAACTTTCAAACTCTCAGCTGGGGCTATCTGCTTTGTGCAGCTTTCTCCCTACTGTCGTCTGATAAGATTTTCAGCTTCTCCTGACCAAAAAAAAAAGGAACAAGAGGTATGCCTCTCTGTTGGATTTCTAACCTGTTCTCCTCTTCTAAAATGAGCTTGCATTTACTGGCCATCATGGTCGGGCCATGCCAACTGATCTCCAGGTAAATTTGGTGGGTGGAGAGGACAAGGAAAGCATCCCAACAGCCCCGCTGGCCCAGTCATGCTGACCCCCAACCCCTGCATATTGCCGCTGCTGCTGGCTTCTATAACTGAAGCAGAGCAAAAGTGTCACTTCTAAACTCAAACTTCTAGTATTTGTGCTAAGAGCAGTGGCACCTTTGAAAGGATGTGTTTTAGATTAAGGATTACTAAGCGCTGTGGAGGAAATAGAATAAGAGTTTAAACTGGTGGGCTGGAGTGATGGCTTAGTGGTTACGGCGCTTGTTGGCCAAGCCAAAAGACCCAGGTTTGATCCTCCAGTACCCAATTAAAGCCAGATGCACAAGGTGGTGCATATGTGTGGAGCTTGGTTGCAGCAGCTAGATGCCCTGGCGTGCCCATTCTCACTCTCTCTCTATCTGCCCCCTCAAGTAAATAAATAAATAAAATATTTCTACGTTATGAAATTCTACTCAGTAGTAAGAGAAAAAAGACACACTGGAATTTGTAGAAAAATTGTCAAACTTGGAACAGATCATTCTAAGTGAACTCACACAATCACAGAAAGACAACCATCGCATGGTCTCATTCGTCTGCAGTTCTTAACATGGATCAACCCGAGTTGCTGACATAACTGAATAGCATCTTGAGGCTTGGACAATAGGGATGATAGGGCTTGGGGGAAGGGAAAGGGTGGGGGCACACAAAACTGAACCCAAATTGAACTGGTACCATAGAATCCTACATCCTAGAAGTCAGACTAAAAGGTGGAACCCTCAAGTAGACCTTAGGGGGAGCACCTGAATTGAAGGGCCCTGGAGAGGGTGAGATGAAACCTAACCTCAAATTTCTCCTGTTTCTCTTTCTTCTCTTTTTCTTTTTTTATTTTCCCTTGGCACTGGCCTGTAATTCCCTGTACCAGGACGTGGTCTACATCCACAAGGAGCTGTTTTTCAGAGAGACATACTAGATCTCCCAAAACAAGTAAGACAGACTTCTGTTAGAGCACTTGATTACCCACCAGAGGTTAATGGTACCACCCTATTGCTGAAGACACCAATCATTGTAGGCAGGAACCATGGAGAGACCTGGTTGGAATCTGGAGGAGATCCAGTCCCCAGACAGCCCATCTAGTGCTGGGAGGCACTACATGAGCTACCAGGGGAAAGTGGCCAACATCTGTCCAAGCAACTCAAAGTCTCAGCAACTCATAAGCAAACAACCTGACGTGATGCTTGCACAAGTGCAATAGTGTCACACAGCCATGGTGGGTAAGCTACTGCTCTTGGATTGGCTAACAGATCCGCTCAGTGGAAAGGAAACCATATCTGGAACTGGGAAACAAGTCAGAATCATATCCAGATAATGATTCTGCTTTCCATTGTCAAGCTCCCACTAACCTTAGACTATAAGAGGATCTACACCTTTTAAATTGTCTCTAAATTAATAATGGTTTTCTCATTTAACCAGTGCTGACTTCATTCTCCATTAGAGAATCTGCTTATCTTTTTTCAGACAGGAGCTAGACCTGAGGAGATAAATGACCCAGTGTTCCCCACCCGGCCCCAGCTGAAACCACAAAGGAATTGGGGAAATGAGCAAGAATGCTGCTTTCTTAGTTAAGCTGATATCACCACAAGAGTGATGGAGAAAGATAGTGAGGACACTCAACAACTACCAAACCAGAGATCCAGAGGCTCCTAAGTGCCCATCACTGAAGTAGACTTAAAATGCTCCCAGCATGGCTCAGGGAATTTTGTAGAAGAGGCGACAGAAAGATTGTTAGAGCCACAAGTTGGGACATTTTGCACAGAGACATTGCCTCTCCCCCATAACTGACTGCTGCCTCCATAATGCATGAGCCACAACCCCCATGGGGTTGGCCTGCATCCCCAATGAGGAAGGCCTCTTCTGAAAAGGGGCAAGGAGGAGGGAGGCGCCAACATGTGTTGTTTACATACGAAGTATGTCCATATCTAGCCGGGCGTGGTGGTGGCACACACCTTTAATCCCAGCACTCCTCGGGAGGGAGAGGTAGGATGATTGCCGTGAGTTTGAGGCCAGCCTGAGATTACATAGTGAATTCCAGGTCAGCCTGAGCTAGAGTGAGGCCCTACCTTGAAAAACAAAAACAAAACAAAATGAAACAAACAAACAAACAAACAAAATCCCCAAAAGTATGTGCATATCTAATAAAATTTTTTAAAAGAGTTTAAACTGGCAAGTGATAAATCTAACTAAAAACTAAAAAAAAAAAATCATTAGGTCTTTATAGTTAAGGAGATTATGTATGTAGCTGATAGTGTAACATTGATTTATAAGTGAATGTCCATATAAATTAAAATTATATTAGTTCAAATGCCCTTCAATTCATAATATAACTGAAATTTTAAAAGAAAAAGGATTGTTTTTCTTTTTAATCCTATTATATGTTCTTTGTCATATGTCTAGGTCTGGCAGCCACTGTCATGTGTCCATATTCTTTTCATGTATTCTGTCTCATGTGCTTCATGCCCCAAACTATATGACTAAATCTATGACCATTAAACACTTGGATTTGACAGTGTGCACATGTGTGTTTTAAACTTCTAAAGATACTTGAAAATGTACTTAAAATAGTTCATATCAGTACTTTTGGAATCAACAGAAAAATATGTTGCTTGTTCATGCTTACTGCAACAGTAGGCAGATGCTTCAAGGGTGAGCACAAATGTCACACATTAATCCTCCTTTTTTAAGTTGCTTACAGGTTCAATTAAAAGGTCAAGATTTTTCAGATGATTTTAAATCATTTACTATAATCACCTAATCTTGAACAAAATAATTAATTTGTGTTTATTAACAAAACATAGGACTGTTGATATGTTTCCTATGAGTTATAACTGTTAGAAAATCATGTTTTCTATCTTTCAGACACAGCTTCCTAAATTATCATTTAAACAGTGTTTTAATTACAACTTTCTGAGTTTTCATTTATTGAACAGTTACAAAAGATCAAATGTACATTTCTGATAAAAATGTTAAATAAACAACTATATTAACTGCTATTAAATTTCTGTTTAATGTAGATTTTGAAAAGATGACAGTGAAACTAAAAAAGTGATAAGGGGGTTGGAGGGATGGCTTGGGGGTTAAGGTGCTTGCTTACCTGCAAAGTCAAAGGACCCAGGTTCGATTCCCCAGGACCCATGTAAGCCAGATGCACATGGTGGCGCATACTTCTGGAGTTCATTTGCAGTGGCTGGAGGCCCTGGTGCAGTCTCTCTCTCTCTCTTTCTCTCTTTCTCTTTCTCTCTCTCTCTGCCTCTTTCTCTCTCAAATAAAATAAATAAATAAATAGTTTTAAAAGTGATATGGTTATAACTAAGTTAATTATTATTAAAAATAATCAAATTTCTAAGGTCAAAATTTCAATATTCTTGGGTTGGAGAGACGGCTTAGCTATTGAGGTGTTTGCCTATGAAGCCTAAGGACCCAGGTTCGATTCCCCAGGACTGAAATATGCCAGGTGCGCATGGTGGTACATGTATCTAGAGTTTCATTGCAGTGGCTAGAGACCATGGTGTGCCCATTCTCTCTTTCACTCTATTTGCCTTTGTTTCTCTCTCCCTCATTCTCTAATAAATACATAAAATATATTTAAAAAAACTTCAATATTCCTTTTTTTTGGTTGTGTTTTGTTTTTTGAGGTAGGGTCTCACTCTAGCTCAGTCTGACCTGGAATTCACTATCTAGTCTCAGGGTGGCCTCAAACTCACGGTGATCCTCCTACCTCTGCCTCAGTTTAAAAAAATTCAATATTAAATGAATACCTGATTCTGTGCTTACAAAAATAAGGAATATCAACTATCATTCAACTCTCAATGCTTTACAAATGGCTTATAAATAAGTATCTTATGCTTTTTCTAAGTGAGACATTTAACACTATGATTAAATCATAGTTAAATGCTAAATTTGCCTACTTTTTCTCATTGGGTAAAGCCTTTATTTGTTAAGACAGGAAACTTATTCTAATAGCTAAATATTTCAACCTATTTATAAAATTTGGCCTATTATATAAAGTTTCGTTGTGCTCACTATGATCTTTAATCTTTTAGACTTACAAATAGACAACTGACAATAATAAATTGGTAATAATAACCCTGCTAGACCCCTCAAAAATCTTTTAGTTTTTCAGCCTGAAACACTTGCATTAGGCTCCTTTAAAAACATTCATTATCCTATACCAAGTAAAGCACTAAATATATTATAAGCAAATTAAGTAAAAACTAAGAGCCATCCCGATTGAAGAGAATTCTATAAGGGCTTCTGAACCTGATAGCTAAAAAATTCAAAATTGGTTAACTTCCTAAATTCTTTCCAAGGCATTTTAAATATCACTTGGTACATTCCTAAATGATGTGTCACACGAAAATATCATGATAGGTACAGAAAACTTACATGTGTATGTATCCCAGATCATGATTTGGGAATTATTCTTTTTTCATAATGGTTCTGTAAATTCTCCATCTATCCTGAACCTATTCTGACTCATCTATAACAGACCTTAGGCGGAAGCCTTTTCACAACAGAAGGCAATAGCAATATTTTCCAGGGACATAGAATGTGATGTGATGCTTGGCCAAAGGCGAAAGCTAAGCAGAGGCTCTCATGAGAAGCCACACCTGGGGTTAGAACCTCAGAGACAAACCCCGGCAACTATAGCGAGTTCAATGTGGTTGGTCCAGAGCTGACATTATCTTGGACTATGTTAGCTTTTAAAAATAGCCAACTTATTATCTCTTTCTGCATATAACTTGACATCTCTGTGACCAGCTGAGACACCCCTTGTTCTGGGTTATAGTCCTTCTAGACATATTCCTTTTTATGCTAGGGCTATGCATAAGACCTTATCTATTTCCCCTGAGGTAAAAGCCATTCTTTTATATGACAGGGCTCACAGTTAATGAGATCTTTCTTCTTTCCAATATCTTGCAATTAACATTTTAGTTAAGCCTGCCTAACTGAGGTAAATTCCTGTATAACCAGTTTTTCTTCTAATTTCTACCCTTAACTCTTAAATTTATGAATTTTATTAATTCTCTTTTTTCAAATGAAGAGGGAAAAAAGACCAGAAGTAATATATACTCTACATTAATGCAGTCCAAAACTCATCCCTGAAACACTCAAATTTATATAGACTCACACTTTAAATTAAACATGCAATGAATAGTAATTTTTAGCATGAAAAAAGGTTGAAAAATAAATGTGAAAATGAAGTGGCCAGAGGTTTGTTACTCAGTTATTTTCAGGGTGTCTAGAAGCAGATTAAGTTTCTCCCTGTTCTATTTAGACACAAAATGACACAAAAGACAATTACATTGTTCAGATAAATCATGTTAAGTTTATTAAAGAATAGTTAGCTAGAATTACCTCTAGGGGTCACCAGGATATTATAAACTTAAATTTTTTTCATGGCTACACAAATATAGCAGAGATCTCAATAATCTTGCTTCTTTGTCTCAAATGTTTCAACAGGACCCCTCTGGCTCAGCAAAGCTACAAAGTCGTGTACACTTTAACCTTCCTGCCATATGTCAGATACCCAAGTAGTTCAACAAAATTCCAAATTTGTTCAAAGGAGCTTCCAAATTGAAGAGCTGCACAGCAACGCAAATGGTACAACAGAGCCCCAACGGCTCTGAAGAATTCCAAAAGACAGAGCCAGACACCAAAATGCTTTAAAAACAACTCAAAAGCCAGGCATGATGGTGCACAGCCTTTAAATCCCAGCACTCGGGAGCCAGAGGTAGGAGAATCACCATGAGTTCGAGGCCACCCTGAGATTACTCAGTGAATTCCAGGCCAGCCTGAGCTAGAATGAGACCCTTACCTTGAAAAAAAAATTCAAACAGCACAAAGGGGCTCCCAATTTTAAAGGAAGGCAAAGTTGAGGTGCACCAATCAGGAAGAAATTTACTAAGGGTTAGAGTTTTTTGAGGGCCCAAAACAAAGCCCAAATATTTGTCTCCCTATTTTTCCCCTATAGATGTAGAAGATAAGCTGGGCTTGGTGGTGCACGCCTTTAATCCCAGGACTTGGGAGGCAGAGGTAGGAGGATCTCTGTGAGTTCAAGGCCACTCTGAGACTACAGAGTGAATTCCAGGTCAGCCTGAGCTAGAGTGAGACCCTACCTTGAAAAAAAAAAAAAAAGAAGAAGAAGTAGAAGATAGCTTATAACTGATGTAGAGAGATGAAAATGATGTGGGATTTTTGTGTTTGAGAAGGCCCCGGTTCTTATCCATTCTAACAAAGAGAGAGAGAGCCAGAGAGAGACAGAGAGAGAGGGAAAGAACAGACTCTGAGAAGAGTAAATTATGAAATATGAGGTTTTACTTAAGAAGAATTGGTGTCCAGAGGCAAGCTAGAAAAACTCAAGCCAAAAGGGAACTCGCCTTGCTGTCTGGCTGGAAAGGGAGATGGCAGAATGGAGACACAGGGAAGTGTCCAGGGGAGAAGCCCATGGAAAGGGTACACACCACACACGCGGAAGGCAAGACATGAGAGCCCAGGCCAAAAGGTACAGAAGACACACACACACACACACACACACACACACACACACGAAGTCAAACATGAAAGCAGAAGCCCTTTTACCTTTACATACAAAAAAATAAAAATAAAAGCTAAGGCATTAGACAGTAAAGAGCCCAGAGTTTTGGGGAAAATCATACATGTAACACAGCGAAAAAGCACCCCAAACCAAGGCAGGAAAATGCCCCAAAGGAGAAGAAATTCCCTTCCAGGCTGGGAAGGAGGACAGTGTGCAAAAGTAGGAATCAGGAGAGTCTGGTGCCAGAACTCAGCCAAGAATGAGAGACCACTCACAGGGCAGACCACCTACATGGGGCTGGCATCCCAGGATGAGCCTTGCCATCAGACTCAGGGGTGTAAGGGAGAGACCTGATTGGTTGGTGGACCCCAGAGGCTGACTCAGGGGGGCCCAGCCCACCCAGCTGTGCTAGGCTGAGGAAGGAGCAGTGCTGAGGAATTGCCTGAAGCCATCTTGGATGAGACTGGATCAGATGTTAGTTCTAGTCCTGCCAGGGCAGGCAAGGTGGCATCCACGTTCTCCTTGGGCCCTGTCCCTGGTGGCAACCTATAAAAAAATAAAATAAAAATAACAGTCTTTCTCTGGTCTCTCCTTCAAAAAGTTCTGGGATGAAGCTATTCCACAGCTGTGTGGGGCCATTGTCTTTCCTGCGCACCCAAGGTCAATTTGTTACTAGTGGCTGACACCTGAAGTATGTCTTTTCTCCTGGCCTTGGCTCATCAAAATTGCCAACAGTTTCTCAGGCTTGGGCATGAGTTCTGGAAGCCCTCATAAGTCAGGCTCAGCCACCCTGTCCTCAATATGCCAGTTCAAGAAACAGTAGTGGTAAGTAGACCATAGGACATCTATTCAACATGTCTACAGGGGAAAGGAACAAAGAGAAACAGGGAGTCTGCAAGTCCATCTTTGGGAACCTGTCATGACATTCAGGGCTAAACAGACAGCAAGAGGTCAGCATAACTATGCAGTTCTGGTCAACAGGTGGTCCTGCCCATCACCTGATTGGTCCATTATCATTGTCTCGTCGCAGTCTCTCCTGCAAAGCCGTCTGCTACGCTGTGAGAACTGTGTGAAGTCTGCTCCTCTGAAGTCAGGCAGCACCCCTTTCCTTCTACGAGGATGCTGGAGCCATTCCAGTTCCTTGCAGGACCATTCTCTCAATAGTCCGATAGTCAAGGGGAGAGACGCTTTAAATTAAATTCACTCCTGCCCAAGAAAGCACAAGTGTCCACTTGAAATGCATATTTCATATTTTAAAAAAATAGATGAAATCTGAAAATGCAATAGTAACAATTTAAAGGAAAGGAGGTGTGGTGGTTTGAATAGATGGCCCCAAATATATTCAGTTGTTTATTTGTTTGTAGTTTGCATCTGCAGCCACCTGGCTGGAGGCAGTGTCACTGGGGGGATCTTAAGGTGTGGTGGTGGGTTTCAGATTTCAACCTAACTCCAGACGCTTGCCTCACCTTTGTGCGTCTGGTTTATGTGGGATCTGGAGAGTCGTACATGGGTCCTCAGGCTTTGCAGGCAAGCGCCTGAACCACTAATCCATCTCTGCAGCACTCCACTTGTTTTGTGTTGTTGTTTTGGTGTGTGTGTGTGTGTGTGTGTGTATGCATGGCATGGTGAATGTATAGAGGTCAGAGCACAACTTTGGGGTATCCATCCTCACCTTCTACATTGTTTGAGACAGGGTCTGTTTTGTTGTTTGCCACCATGAACAGGATTAGCTGGCCCTTGAGGTTCAGGATTCTTCTGATTCCGTCTCTCCCTGCTATAGGCTTGCGAGGATTACAGATTGTGCCCCACTGTGTCCAGCTTTGTGTGAGTTCTGGAGATTCAAACCCTGGTTGTCATGTGTGTACAGCAAGTTCTTTTAAACATTGAGTCATCTCTTCAGTCCTAATCCATTTGTTTTCTACAAGTTCAATGAAATTAGGGGTAATAGTATTTTCTTAATTTTTAATTTTATTTATTTATTAGAGAGAGAGTAAGAGTGAGAAAGGCAGATAGAGATTGGGTGCACCAGGACCTCTAGCCACTGCAAATGAACTCCAGACATACGTGCCACCCTGTGCATCTGGCTTATGTGGGACCTGGAGAATCGAACCTGGCTCCTTAGGCTTTGCAGGCAAGCACCCTCTAATAGTTTAAAAACAAAACATAGGGATAATTTTGAGTTTGTTGGGACAAACTCTAGGCCCCTTTGATGAAATTATTCTCAAGACTACAATTACTGCAATTAATCTCTATCACCTCCATCTTTTACTGATTTCAGATTCCTTTTGATTGTTTGTAGCACCTGTATTGACACAGGAAACTCACCTTGTGTGGTGGCCTAGAATCTTATTCCTCTTCAGAGGTGGATAAGCACCTGATCACCTTGCCGTTTTAAGGCCATGGCTACTGTCTTGTTCATTTGCCATCTACACTGGGTAGGGAATACCAAGAGCTTTCCTAATGGATCACCCAAGACAAAGCATTTTCTTTTCTTTTCTTTTCTTTCCTTTCCTTTCTTTCTTTATTTATTTTTGGTTTTGGCTGACTTGGAATTCACTATGGAGTCTCAGGGTGACCTCGAACTCATGGCAATCCTACCTCTGCCTCCCAAGTGCTGGGATTAAAGGCGTGTGCCACCATGCCCAATAAAGCATTTTCTTATCAACTACTGTGTAACAAGACCTCTTTCTCCTCCTAATGACCAGATATTTACTCTTGCCATCGTGATAACCCTTCTGTCTTCACATCTGGTGTCTTGGCACAAGGGTAAGTGACAGAGCAGCACCATGCCTAAAGCTTAAGGGGACTTTAATGCCCATTTTTGATGTTCTCCTCTGGGATGGACAACCTCTAGATCTGTAGAGACTACAGGTATACCGATTGGAAAAACAATTCCTCAGGTGCTCCACCACATGAGGGTACAAGGATCCCTTCGTCCCGCATGTTTTGTTTTCCAGGTCAGTGTATCCATCTACTAGGGCCATGGTGTCCTGTCTTGTCACTAAATGAGTCTGTAGCATGTGTATACTGAAGGCTGGAGGATGGCACGTCGTCAGTGCGTCTTGTCCCACTTGATTCTTCAGCCTCACTTTCAACACGGGACCGGTGAGTTTCGCGGTTACACACCTCTTGCTGGAACTTATTCAACTGCCTCTCGCTTCTGCATCGCACGCCTCACCTCTAACTTTCAGTAGATTATTCCTGGATCCTCCGACTTCCTGACTTGGTGAGTCAGACGCAACCTATCTTGGGATGGGTATTTCTGGTTACGTGGTCACCTCATGACACATAGGTAGTCTGTCTCCATCAAGTTCTAAGAGCAGGCCAAGATGCAGGTTTCAATTAGTATATGATAGGACGTCATCGCCACAATCTTAGGGATCCATATCGTAATGGTACAGCATCCGGAAAATCCATGAGGGCTTGCTGTGATTCCACAGGGCAGCTTTGAAAGCCTTTGTCGGACTCTTCAGATATCACAGTCCCTGCTGGTTGTTTGATCCTAACGACAAGCTGCTTGAGCCACAGTGTGAAGTTGCTTCAAAATTCTTCCTTCCTCTGGGGGGCGTTGTGGGGCCTGGGCCCATCCAGGTCACTGAGTAAACGGCTTAGAATAGTATCCCCACATATATCTGACAACAGCTTCAGGCAAGCTAAAACTCTGCTGGTTTTGCAGAGGTCCATGGTTGTCCTGCAGGATTTCATAGGCAAGAGAGGACAAATTAAATATGTATCTGAAGGAAGATACCACTTATTCTTTTTATAATTTTTTTTGTTTATTTTTATTTATTTATTTGAGAGTGACAGAGAGAAAGAGGCAGGGAGAAAGAGAGAGAGAGAGAGAGAGAGAGAGAGAGAGAGAGAGAGAGAATGGGTGCACCAGGGCCTCAAGCCACTGCAAACGAACTCCAGACGTGTGCGCCCCTTGTGCATCTGGCTAAAGTGGGTCCTGGGGAATCAAGCCTCAAACCGGGATCCTTAGGCTTCATAGGCAAGCGCTTAACTGCTAAGCCATCTCTCCAGCCCAAATACCACTTATTCTTTACATATTTAAGGGTGGCATTAATTTCCACCATTTCCCCTGTGACTTTTTAAGTAAGAGGTGTTCCTTTCCAGAGTCTTCTACCTGGCTTCCTCAACTAGCTGTCACAGACAAGTGAACAACTATGTGAATGAGTATGCCCACCCCAGTTGTAATTGGGGGGGAGGCTAGGGAAATGACCAATGGCAAGTGGTACTCATGTGAGTTGTATTTGGGGAAATATTCTATTCACTGTCTGGCCTGCATGAGTCCCACTTACAAGAAGAGGCCCTTGAAGATGCTGGGTACTTAGGGGGCACTGCTCTATGAAGGAAGCACCTTGGGAGACATGCTTGTGGAAATATGAGCTAGTGGTCTGGGAAAGCTGGCTAGAATCCCCGCGAAGCCCTTTGAAGGGTCCCGGGAGGATGGGCTGTGTGAAGGCTGATAAGGAGTTTCCTAGGCAACTGGGCAAAGGTTACAGGGCTATGGGCAAAGCCTAAGTTCAGGTGTGATGGGATTAGAAAGGGAGTGGCCTCCTGTAGCCTGGGGGTCCATAGCCATGCCTGGAAGCTCAGGCCCCTTTCCTGAAGGCTCCAGCCTGTGCCTGGCAGTGCCCGACACTGTCCTGATGTTAATTATACCAGCTATCAAAATTTAACAGCCTGAGTAAAAGTTTGACTCTGTTATCACCAATAGAACCAGAAAAGTCAATTCACAAAATTAAGAATTTCTTTAACCTAATCATACAAATTCATGTGAAGTAATTCTATATGCAAAAGAAATCTGAGAAAGTATGAGGGAAATAAAATTAAATATTAATTATTATAGGTAGACAGATTTAAACATTATGGAATACACAATAGATTATAAATAGAATTTACCTCTGCATTGTGAAAATGGAAAATGTGCTATATGAAGGCATCTATAAACTTTGGCATTAATTGAATGTCTGATCATGTTATCATGAACATTTACTACTTTAAAAAAATATTTATTTATTTTCAAGTAGAGAGAGAGAGAGAGAGAGATAGGCAGAGAGAGAGAGAGAGAGAGAGAGAGAGAGAGATAGGCACAGAGAGAGAGAAAGAGAGAGAGAGAGGATGAGAATGGGCATGTCAGGGTCTCTAGCCACTGCAAACAAACTATAGATGCATGCATCACTGTGCATCTGACTTTATGTGGGTACTGGGGAATCAAACTTGGGTCATTAACCTTTGCAGGCAAGTGCTCTCCCCATTGAGTCATACCTCTGACCCCAACATGTACTATTTTAAAAGAAACTAATCTAGCGTCACTCTCAGTGCACAAGAAGAAAGACACACACACACAAAAAAAAACAGTTGCAAGTATCTTAATCAACACATGTATCAGTCACAAGCCTGCAGTTGGCTGTGGTCACGCCTTTATTTTTCTGCTGACATTTTTCTCAAGTGATAACACACACATGAAACCGTCCCAGGGCTTATAGCTCAACATCCAGAAAGAGTGGGCAGAGTCCTCTGGTGGCTCTAAGACAAGGTTAACATCAATCACAGAGGATTTTGTTATAATCGTTCCTTACAACTCGTTGATTCAACATTTGGACTGGTCTGTGTGGCTAGGAAAACGTGTAGTTATGTGCTAATTGCTGTAGACCTGGATTTCAGAGTTTAATTTGCTCAGTGACCTCACAACCTTGGACGCCGTCTTTGTTTTACCAGACTATGTAACAAAGTTTCACAAACTGGATGAATTATACAATGTAAATGTATGGTCACACAGTTCCGGAGATGTGAGGCCCAAGATTGAGGTGACAAGAAGATTAGACCCTTCCTCTCTCCTTCTTTCTCTCCCTTCTTCTGCTAATCACTCCCCCCCCCCATCCTTTCCTTCCTTCCTTCCTTCTTCTCCTTGACAAGAGCTGTGTTCTCTAGGCTGGTCTCGAATTTGAGATCTTCCTGCCTCCAGCCTCCGTGTGTTAGGATTATAGGTGTCTGCTACCATGTCCTGCTATAGGGGATCACTTCATCCTGAGGGGTCTCTCCCAACTTCCTTAATGGTGGCTATGACACACCCTGCCTTACAAACGCACCACTCTTCTCTCTGCCTTGATTTCATCCTGACACTCTCCTCATGTGTCCAATGCACATTTTTATAAGGACGCATTCACAGTGGATTAGGGTCTCATTCTGTTCCAGCATAATTTCATCTTAAGTAATTATATCTGTAATTACTCTATTCCCAAATAAAGTCACATTTTGAGGTATTGGAGGTCAGGACTTCAACATGTGAATTTTGAGGGGACACAATTCAACACATAACTTATGTCCATTGGGATCATCTGAAGAACATTAAAAATAATAGTAATGTCTGGCTTCAGTCCAGACAACTAAATTAGACTCTCTTGGCAACAGACCCAGACAATTGCCTCCCAATATGAATTTAATAGGCAACATGGGCCTTGTTAGCCAGTTCCCAGGGCTGGGGTGAAAGTGGCAAGTTTCTCCAAAAGTACATGGATTGAATGATTACGAGGTCAAAACCTGGATATAAACTGGAAGGAGAACCTGGAAAGGCAGTCAACAGTGTCCATTTATAATGCTTAATTTTATGTGGCAACTTGACTGGATTAAGGGTTACCCAAATAGCTGATAAAACATTATTCCTGGGTGTGCTTGTAAGGAGGTTTCTAGAGCAAATTAGCATATGAACTGGTGAACTGAGTCAAGATCAGCCCTCAGGTCTTCTGTAGGTAGAGGACATGTGATGCTTGGAGGGCCAAGATAGAGCAGAGAGCTGGAGGAAGTTTGGATTTTCCCTGTAGAACTGGGAAACACTTCTGCTTCGGGACATCAGAACGTCAAGCATTAAAACCACTGGGCTCTGGGACTTAGTCCCATAGATTCTCAGCCTTTCGGACCCAAGTTAAATTTTGTCTGTCTTCTCTGGTTTGTAGAGAGCAGATCATTGGACTACTCAGCCTTTATAGTTATGTGAGTGAATCAGTATTGATAATAACGACCCTCCTATGTTTTCTTATCTCCTCTGGGTTTAGTTTCTCGAGAACTACCAGTAATCCATGACCACATCGGGCAAACCACAGCATGATTCAGGGAGCATCGAATTTATGTGGTAGGACAGTCCATGCCGGACATTGCCGAGGGAATGCAGGTGGACCCAGCGTCATGCGTGTTGTGTCTATCTATGGCGAGCAGAACCCTCACAGGGGAACGGATAGGAAAGGGACATAAGGACTCTGTGGTGGTTTGATTCAGGTGTCCCCCATAAACTTAGGTGTTCTGAATGCTAGGTTCCCAGCTGATGGCGATTTGGCAATTAACGCCCCCTGGGGGGAGTGTATTGTTGCAGGAGGGCTTTATGAGTGTTATAGCCAGTTTCCCCCTTGCCAGTGTTTGATACGCTCTCCTGTCACTATTGTCTATCTGATGTTGGCCAGGGGGTGATGTCCACCCTCTGCTCATGTCATCGTTTTACCTGCCATCATGGAGCTTCCCCTCGAGCCTGTAAGCCAAAATAAACCTCTTTTTTTCCCCCCACAAGCTGCTCTTGGTTGGGTGATTTCTACCAGCAATGTGAACCTGACTACAACAGTCTGTGAGGACGATCATGGTGGGAGCTCATCATTTAGTTGACAAGTGGGGATTAATGAAGTGCTGTTGTTGGTAGGTTTCAGACACCCACGTTCATCTCTTACACCAGGGCCATGACGAGAGTCATTCTCGAACCTGGGAATGAGGCTTCTAACGTTTTTAGCTATTTGGGGTTGTTTGGGATTTGTCTACAAGTGGTAGGTGACTTGGGACAACCATGTGGAAGGCGGCAAGTAGGGAATGGGTCAACCTGGATGTGCGGCTTAGAGATTCAGAGACCAGCCTGGGCATGAGGTTCTTGTAACGGGCCAGCAGCGCTAACTGGTATAGAACAGAGACTTGGGAGGGAGAGCGGTGACGGCAGCATTACGAAGTATGTGGGCAGAGTCATGGGATCCAAGCCTGGAGGGGCAGTCTAATTGAAACCAAAAATAGAGCTCACGTTTGTCAGATCAGTAAATATATAGCAGTTTCTAGCACTCAAAAGAAAAAAAGCCTCATGGTTTGGTTTGTTCCAGATCTTTCCCCTGAAACATTTCTTTTTTTCTCTCAAGACTTTGTTTATTTTTTTTCCCTTCAATCATCATGGAATCATTGTTACTCTAAGCACATTTTTTTTTTTTTTGAGGTAGGGTCTCTCTCTACCCCAGGCTGACCTGGAATTTACTATGTCGTCTCAAGCTGGCCTCAAACTCACAGTGATCCTCCTAACCTCTGCCTCTGGAGTGCTGGAATTAAAGGCATGCGCCACCGTGCCTGTCTCTCTCTCTCTCAGCACTTTTAATTGTGATGATCATTCACGCTGCACTTCTGAGCTTGCTGGTCTCAGCCACCCACTCCACTCAGTTCCACAGCTTCCCCTGGCTGTGGTATTTCTTGTGGTGAGCTCTTCCATTCCAGTCCTGTTAGAATCCGCAGGTGTATTGTCTGGGATTTTAATCACCAATGCCCAGTCCTGGTAAGGAATGAGCGTTTAGATATTGAATATATATTCATATTAAAGCCCACTCCACAATAATTTGCCATTCCTCCTTGAAACTACTTTATTGAGTTGATAGAATAATCAAGTGTATAGGAGTACTGGAGGGAAATAATACTGTCCACTAGGGGATATATACTATTATTGTTTTTCAAGGTAAGGTCTCACTATAGCTCAGGCTGACCTGGAATTCACTATGTAGTCTCGGGGTGGCCTCAAACTCACAGCAATCCTCCTACCTCTGCCTCCAGA
The DNA here is from genome assembly GCA_036346955.1 of Dipus sagitta. NCBI lineage: Eukaryota > Metazoa > Chordata > Mammalia > Rodentia > Dipodidae > Dipus > Dipus sagitta. The sequence continues at coordinate 13,607,517 of CM070775.1, read as the reverse complement.
GTGCTAGGATTAAAGGCGTGTGCCACCACACCTGGCTTATGGGGACATATACTTTTTGTTTAATTTATTTCTTATTGACAACTTCCATAATTATAGAAAATAACCCAAGGTAAGGATATATACTTTTTAACCTAACAGCATTCCAAGGAAGAAGGCACTAGTGTCTGCCTCTCAATAATCTGAGAAAATGAAACTCAGAGAAGAAAAGCAGTTCTCCACATCTCCTAGTTAGTACATGATTAAACTAGAGTTGAGATTTATAACACACTTCTAAGCCTGCTCTCTTCTCACAACACTAAAGTATTCAAGATGTCTGAGAGCTTTGTTTTGCTTTTAATTTTAGCTGGTGAGGAAGGCTGGGTGCCAAAAGGTTGCAATTAGATAAGTTTCTGTCTTGTAAGGCAAAAACGCAAGTTTCCAAGGAGATAGAATAAGAAATAAGATAGGGCCTGTGGTATTCAACCGTTAGTTCTTCAAATATACTTTCTTACTCTTTATTTGGCATTCATATGATTTAAAAGTTGATCTACTTCATGACATCCCATGTAGGTTTCTAAGGCTCTATTCATTTTATTTTTTGCCTTATGTTCCTCAGATTGGATAACCTCAGTTGACTCAATATATCTGTTTCTTTTTGGAATTCCTTTTGCCATTTTAATCTGTTGTCAACCCCATCTAGTAGAATTTTCATTTATTTGTTGTTATTAGTATTTGTCAACTCCAAAACTTCTGTGTTCATTAAAATTTCCATTTCCTTATAGTTGTTTTATGTTTGGTAGATATTGTTCTGATACTTTCTTTAGTTCTTTGAACATACTTATAATTACTTAAAAGTCTTTTCCTTCTAGTGTGGCTTCTAGTGAGAGCTTTTTTTTTTTTTTTTTTTTTTTTTTTTTTTTGAGGCAAGCCAAACAGTGCTTTTTTTTAAAATGCAAGAAAGAGAGAGAGAGAGAAAAAAAAAAAACTGGCATGCCAGGGCCTCCAGCCACTACAATTGAACTCCAGAGGTGTATGCTCCTGTGTGCCTATGTAACCTTGCGTATGGCTTACATGGGACCTGTAGAATCAAACATGAGTCCTTTGGCTTCACAGACAAGCACCTTGACTGCTAAGCCATCTCTCCAGCCCTAGTGACAGCTTTTATCTTGTGTACATGCATTGTTCCCTTGCATTCCTTGATCTATTATATGTCACATACAATGAGATATATATTCCATTATATATAATGATATATGAACATGTATGTATCTGTGTGTATATATATATATATATATATATATATATATATATATACATACATACATACATACACACACACATACACACACACACGTATATATAGTGTGGACTAAACATATATTTAATGAATTTAGGATATGAGATTCCCTCCCTATCAGGGTTTCAAGTTACTGTCGTGGCTTTTTGCTTCATAGATTAATTCTATGAAGTCTTTATTCTGTCACACATGGTGGCTAACCTCTCTGCTCTGTTAGCTTGGTGATCAGCTAATAGTTGGAGAGACATTTCATCACATGTATTGGTCAATACCTCTCAGCTTTTGTGGAGGGTTGGCTCTGTGTGCGTGTTAGGGAATGCCCACATCCCACATGCAGTTTACAACTGCCTTAGTAGTCACTTCCTGCTTGTAGAGAGACTCAGAGTCAGCAGGGTGAGAGACTGGGGCCTCTGTGGGTTATTCCAAAGAGTGTTTGTGGCACTGCACATGCATTTTTTAAGTCCCCAAGAGTATGTCAGAACTGTTCAAAGCTCACTACGGACATGTCATTCCAAGTTTTTCTTTCAAGATTTGGGTCAGCTTTTTGTTACTCCCAAATGGTATCTCCTTGCCAAGCGGCTATGATTATTTTGGGGAAATGCCCTAGGTATTAAACTATTTGCACAGCGTCAATTCTGAGTGAGATCAAATCAAGACAGCCACTCGAGAAAAAAGAAAAAAGGTTCAGAAGAGCTACCATGCAGGTGAGGTGCAGACGATCCTCTGGGATGGGGCTTTTGGGGTGCTCAGATCCATTCTGTGCCGCCCTATGGATGCCAGTCAAATGGTGTTCTCAGCAAGCAAGCTTTCAAAGCTGTTTGCTTGGTTTTCAAGGCTACTGCCCAGCCGGGAAGAGGCTGCCAGGAGCAGGACAAGCTCAAAACCATAGAGCTTACTGCTCTAACCCACACTCAACTATTTAATTTGGATACAAGCTCCTGACATTTTTTTTTTTTTTTCGCAAGTCTTTGGCTAATTTTGACATTCCTAAAAAATTGATTTTGATGATTTTTGTCAGCGTCCTGACTGCCAAATTTACCCAAGTCCTTAGTGATACCGCCTTGGAAATGTGAACATGTAGCGGTATTCTAGGTTCATATTCTCTGCCAATTAAAGAGTTGAGAGGCAGAAAAGTATTTTAACAGAATAAAGTTTGGCTGGGGAGATTGCTTAATGGTTAAGGTGCCTGCCAGCAAAGCCAAAGGACCTAGATTCAATTCCCCAGTACCCACATAAAGCCAGATGCACAAGGTGGCACATATGTCTGCAATGCTTTTGCAGTGGCTGGAGGCCCTGGAGTGCCCATGTTCTCTCTATCAGCCTCTTTCACTTTCTCTCTCAAATAAATAAATAAATAATTTTTTAAACTTTACAAAAAGAACAAAGTTTATTTTACAGTAAGAGAAGAAAACAGACTCCTCAGAAAGGAGGAGGCTTCCAGAGCTCGCAGAACCCACAGCTTCCCTGGAAATTGAACTTTTATTGACTGGGAAGACCTGGAAGACCCGCCCACCCGCTCAGAGTGTGTGATTGGTGGCTTGAGCGAAGGTGGGAGGCGGTGATTGGTTTACAGTGAATCTAATACTGTGCCCGGATCAGGAAGCTGTGTCAGGCTTGCCCACCAAGGCAGTGCAGAGGTGGGGGAAATTCCACTAGGCCAGAAAGAAGTGATTTCCTTTTGCCATCTTTATTTACCAGGGACTCTTTTCTAATGTACATATCCAGAAATCTCTCTCTTGCAGTGTTCAGTTACTCCATCTTTCCAGAAGTCAGTTCCACTAGTCTAGTCTTGCAGAGTCAGACACAGGCATGGGAAAGCCCCCTTGAGTCTTGTTTCCAGTGCTCTGAGACTGCTGGTTTGATTCTGCTGTCTGGTAAAACCTTTTGAGAATGGAAGTCATCTCCACTCTGTTTAGTAGGGTTTCCCTCCAAGGCTAGGTCACAGGAGGAGGATGAGTTAGAGGAAGACTTTATCCAAGAGCTGGAATCTAGAATGGATGCATTTCCAGGGGAAAAAAGTACAATGTTGAGTTGAGGGGCCATGTAAGTATTCTCTGTCAAGTGCTAAAAAAAATAAAAAGCTAGAGCTTTGTCTGAACAAAGCATGCAGTAAACATAAAACAGATCTGTGTTTGGGAAACATTCTGACAACCAGTCTAAATTCCAGCTAAAATTCTTCTGTTTCAGTCCTAAATCAATTCCTCTCCTTCCCTTCCTCCCTTCATTCCTTCCTTTCCTCCTTATCTGTCCCTCTTCTTCCTCCTTCCCTACCCCGCTCTCCATACACTGAAATTTATTCAACTTTATTTTACCTTTTCACAGTGTTTGGGACCAAACCTAGGCCTGTGTACATATTAGCCAAGTTCACAACTGAGTAGCATCCAGAGACCTTCCCCATATTTTTTTACTGATATGTGAAGTGTCAGTTTTCACACCAGTTGAATCATGCAACTTGATTTGGACTTTCAATGTTCAGTTTGATCTAGTAGTAAAATAAGATTTGGCTTTTATGTTGCTAATCTTAAAATCCTTTTCTTTGGGCTGGAGAAATGGCTTAGTGGTTAAGGAGTGTATGCCTGTTGAAGCCTAAGGACCCAGGTTCGATTCTCCAGGTCCCACGTGAGCCAGATGCACATGGTGGCACGTGCATCTGGAGTTCCTTTGCAGTGGATAGAACCCCTGACATGCTCTCTCCCTATCTCTCTCTCTCTCCTCTCTCTCTCTCTTTCTCTCGGTCTCTAATAAATAAATTAAAGAAATAATAAAAAAAATCCTTTTGTTTAACAGAACCTTAAGAATGTGGTTTTACAATAAGACAACCAGAAATCCAAAGAAGAAACATAAGAAGTTTCGAACTTAAATTAGGTTCATTCATTTAAAATAATGTATTGAATGCCTAAAATGTACTGACCCCATGGAAGATAAAAGCAATTGTAAAGTAATTGAGATGATAGGGAAACCAGGGCAGAGATAATTTAATCATACTCCAATTATCTTTCAAAAGAGGAATACTAAGTTAAATATTTCATCAGGAAAATTATCAATTCAAATTGACAAAAGTCAGTGTCAATGAAAATGCCCCTGCTTCCTTTCACCCTAGATTATAGTCCTAGGTCCATTTGTATTGGGATGATGCAGAACTCTGAATTTCTTACCTTATTGGAATTTAGCTGCTTAAAAAAAATTAAATCTACCTTATAATCATGAAAAAATTATACTTTCATACATTCTGATTATAGAGCATGTTTTTAAAAGTGTGTGGATGACAAAGTGATAGATGAAAACATTAGTAAAGTAAAGGAGAGAAGCAACATTATTCATAGCCTGCTCCTTAACTTTGTTTTTCCCAATGCCAAAGTACATCAATAGGCAAATAGTTTCCACTGATCTTTCCTTTCAAAAGCACAGAACACATTTAGAGTCTCCCATCACCAATACCTGAGCTTCTGCCCACTGCCCCAGCTTTCCTGCAGTAAATAACTTTCTCCCAATCGTTGATTTATCCATGCATTTGAGAGTCCCTGCTACTAATGGAATCTGACATGTAGCTTTTTCTCTTGATATGGCCCATGAATATGAGTTTTGGTTGATTTAGTAGTCCCGAAAATTGGGGAGAAAAACATTGGTCATCTTCGCGGGGTGCCTTCTACTCTCAACAATTGAAGGAGCCGGTTGTGGTGGTGCACACCAGTAGGAAATTGCTGAAGAGGCAGAGGCAGGAGGATCAGGAGTCCGAGGCCAGCCTGGACTACACATTTAAAACAAGAGAAAAAGGGGGTAAAAACAAGCAATTGAAGGAAAACTCCACAGGCCCCCATTGCCACTGTCTCCATATTTGCTCTCTCCTCCTGTTATGAATTAACCATCTGTGTTCCTAACTATGGCTCCTTCTTGTGCACAGAGCTAATCTCCGACAAGCCTATTGGGTGAAATTACAATACTTATTTCCTATTCTCTACTAGATTATTCTCACTAGCATAGACATGCTGTAACTTCACCTAAAATCCTATTATTTCTTCATCTCACATTACCCATTTCTTCGCTTCCCTTAGCACGTCAAGTTTTAAACTCATCTAACTTCACTTCTGGTTTCCCTTCCCCTACACTCTCTTGAACTCTCTTCAGACAGGTTGAATCTCAGTCTTCTCATGCTTGACCCCCAAAGGTCACCTTCTCTGCTGCTGGACACTGTCTTCTGTTTGAACCCCTCCTTGCTGGGTTTTTCATGTGTCCCTCTTATCGTTGCAACTGTTCAGCCTTAGTTTATTTGACCTGTTCCTACTCTCTGTTCTCTTAATGTTAAAGTATGCAAGAATTTACTTCTTACACACACCCCCTTCTCTGCCCTAGCTATATCCATTCAATCATAGGATTCCACCTAGTTACATGGGTTTTTGGTAATAAACACAGTGAATCCTCCCAACTCATATTTTCAACTCAGACCTTTCCCCGAACTTCACATTCATATATCTGGCTAATTACTTGACAACTCTATTTAGATATCTAATAAATGTCTCAACTTATGCTCAAAATTTATTACTGCTCTTCTTCCTCCACAATATCTGTTTCTCCAGCAGTTTTTAAACTCTATCCTTCAGACTGCTCAGCCAGGGATCCCCTCCCCAAATGATCATTTGATCCTTTATTCCTGTCACCCCACATCCCATCCATCAGATTTATCCCACAGGCTCATCCCTCAGACTACATCCAGAATCTGATTGTGTCTGGTGAGCTCCACTGACGTCAAGCTGCTCACAGCCACTGTCCTCCCTCCCCTGGGTTATTGCCACTGCCTCCTTGCTGATCTATTTGCTTTGATTCTATGTTCTTCTTACAATATATCCTTTTTACATTTTAAAACAGTGGGTTATTTTTTTTTTTCAAAGTAGGGTCTCACTCTAGCCCAGGCTAGGATTCATTCTGTAGTCTCTGGCTGGTCTCGAACTCACAGTGATCCTCCTACCTCTGCCTCCCAAGTGCTGGGAATAAAGGTGTGCACCAGCATACCCAGCCTTACAATTTATTCTTAACAGAGAACAATCAGCTACTCTCACTTTTGGTAGAGAACCTTCTCTTTTCAGATGGCAGTGACCTTGGGATGACTCAGATGGTATCACGTTGCTGAGAAGAAGTGACAGAGGAGTGCTCAGCACTGAAATAGCTCTATCACATCTTCCAAGGCTCAGGGTCCATTGTGGAAGAGGTAGCAGAAAGAATGTAAGAGCCAAAGGAAGGGTAGGACTCCTTACAACATGCTCTTCCAGACACAAAATGGCCTGGATATCCATGACCTCACAGTGCCTGACACTACCTACACAAGATGATAATAACTGGAGGAAAAAGATCATGACATCAAAATAAAAGAGAGACTGATTGAGAGGGGGAGGAGATATGATGGAGAGTGGAGTTTCAAAGGGGAAAGTGGGGGGAGGAAGGGAATTACCGTGGGATATTGTTTACAATCATGGACGCTGTTAATTATAAAAAATTAAAAAATATTTATTTAAGGGGCTGAGCCAGGCGTGGTGGCACACACTTTTAATCCCAGCACTCGGGAGGCATGTGTAGGAGGATCACCATGAGTTTGAGGCCACCCTGAGACTACATATTGAATTCCAGGTCAGCCTGGGCTAGAGTGAGACCCTACCTTGAAAAGACAACAACAACAACGAAAACAAAAATTAAGAGGTTGGAGATATGGCTTAGCTGTTAGGGAACTTGCCTGCAAAGCCAAAGGACCCAGGTTCAATTCCCCAGGGCCCACATAAACCAGATGCACAAGGTGGCACATACATCTGGAGTTTGTTTGCAGTGGCTGAAGGACCTGGCATGCCCAGTATTTCTCTCTCTATCTTCCTCTTTCTTGCTCTCAAATAGATAAATAATAAATATTTTAAAAAAGAAAAAGAAATGGTCCTAGAGAAAGAAGAGACTAGGGCAACATCTGAATAGATGTTTTAATAACAAAAATGGAAGTTAAAATTGAATAGTGATCATGACATGGGTAAATAAAGAAATTCAACCTGCAATTCAGTGTTATTATATAGTTATTAAATATTATAAAGCATTTGTACATTCAGAAAATGAGACAGTCTATTAACAAGAGATTTACTTCAAAAGAACTTAATTTTTTCCTTCAAAATTTGGAAAAATGAATCTATAAGCACAGTCTGGAATACAAAAAATAAAGGAAATGGTAATTATTTGAGTACATCTTAACAAGTTTTATGTGCATAAAATTATGGTCATGGTTAAAGAGCTTTACAAATCATCTCAGAATCCCAGCATCTTCCAAGGAGCCACCATGGGATCTGCTCTCCTCACAGACACAAGCAGCTCTACTCCACTGGGCCTCTGAGTCTTCCTACGTACACTAAGCTTGGCATATGTGTAAGGTCCCAGTGAGACTGCAGTGCAAATTTCCGAGGTTCTTTATGTAATTCCCATTGTCTAAGTAGCCTGCTAGACAAGCTGTATGTTAGCAGTCCTGAAGGCCGTTTGGCTTTGCTTCTGCCTGCTACAAGCCCATCTCTGTTTAATTGACAGATATGTCGGTGTCCTATCGCTGTGTCAAAGGACTTCAGATAATCAGCTTGTAAGTCAGAAAGATTTGTTTTGGCTCTTGGCTTCAGAGGCTCTAGTCCTTGGGTGCTTGACCCTATCAACTTTGGGATGTGGTGACACAGAATATCAAGGAGGGGAACACAAGACTACCTCACTCATGGTGATCATGAAGCCAAGATGAGAGGAGAAGCCAGGGCTACCAAAGCAAATGGAAGAACATGCCTCAATGATCTCCTTTCTCCAACGAGGCTCCCTAAAGATTCCACCATCTCCAGACAGTGCAATCAACTAGGAGCTAAACCTTAAATACACAAGCAACTTGGGATCTGCTTTTCTTTGCTGAAATTTGAAGTTTTCCAAAAAGCTGAGATCTATGTTGAGGTCAAGCTCACCTTGCGTGTGTCCTTATTCTCAAAGACCAGAAACTGTGTTGCATATGAAAATGATTATTTATCATATTTTGTAAAAGTTGATGCTTATTATATAGTCAAATGATAAATAATTGCTTACTAATCGTTATGTCAGGGACTAGTTCCTAACTCATTAATTTTTTTAGCTTATGGCTTTCTTTTGTGGCTATGTAAGGGTATCATTTTTCATTGTACTCACATGTTTTAATAGACAATACTTTTGGTATAATTCATTTCTAAGATTTTATTTTCATTATTCATTAAACATATGACTTACCAATAATTGTATCTTCTTTTTTTAAAAGGAAGACACATGCATCTTCATAGCCATTTGAGAAGAGGAGGGGATACGATGGAGAATGGAGTTTCAAAGGGGAAAGTGGGGAGAAGGAGGGCATTGCCATGGAATATTGTTTATAATCATGGAAGTTGTTAATAAAAAAAATAAATAAATAAAATTTTTTAAAAATTGAAAAAAATATAAATAAATAAATAAAAGGAAGACACATATATCTTCATAGCTATTTTATCTGTTAAGAGTTCCAAACCAAAAACAACCTAAACAACCATGAACAGGAGAATGGAAAGTCAAACTGTATCTTCGTTCATACAGTAAAATTTTACTTAGCCACAAAACCCACAATGTTCTCATACAGGAAGAGACATAGACAAAACTCAAAAATTACACTGTGGAAAAGATTCCACTCTGGAAAGAGAACACATAATATGATATTATTTCACAGAACAGTCTGGAAAATGTGAAACTAGTTTATGGCACTAGAAATTGGACCTCATGTTTAATCTCCATTGTTGATGTGATGGACCTACAATCATCAATAAGATCGGTGAGGTTCTTGAGAGCACTTCCAGAGAATGCTAACTGATGAAGGAAGACCCACCTTGAATATGACTGGCACCATCCCCTGGGTTGAGAAACTAGATGAAATAAAGTCTGTGGAGGAGTGAGAAAACCAGCTGAGACCTAGCACTACTCTTTCTTGCCTTCCTAATTAGTCAAGAAGTGGACATGCCTCTGCTGGTGTGACGTTCTGATCAAGCACAGGGAACCAAGTGATCACGGACTGAACCCTCTGAAACTGTCAAACAAGGTGATCCTCCTGTTGTTAGATGTTTCTGTTGGGCCTTTTGTCAGATCCATGCAAAAATGTAACTAAGACATCAGAATAGTGTCTGCCCTTGGGGGAGAGGGATATAAGGATTGGCCGAGAGAGGATAGGTTGGAAGGCTATAAAATTCAGTGACGGGACTTGAGGGGAAGTATCACCCTTTTTAGGTACTCCCCTCATTCACACTAAGCTTATCAAGTAAAGATTTGGAACAGACCCTGGCAGCAGTCAACCTCTAGTTTTGAAACAATGGCAATATGCCAACATCAAACTCATAGAAAGTATGGAAAAAGGGTGCTGTATAGTAGAGAAATAGTGGAAACACCTGTAGACCTAAATACTCAGAGAAAATAAGCTTCTAGAATATAACTATAGAAAAATAGGCAAACAATAGGATTATGAAGACTGGAGTAAATATATAATCCTTCAGTGCCCAACAAGTATCAACAACTTTTAGGTAACTATGTCCTCATATAATGGTCAAAATCAGGCACCAGAAACTGAGCAGATGGGGCTGAGGAGATGATTCAGCAGTTAAAGGTGCTTGCTAGCAAAGCCTGATGTCCTAGGTTCAAATACTCAGTGCCCATGTAAGACCAGATGCACAAAGAGCCTGGAGTTCATTTGCAGTGGTAGGAGGCTCTGGTAAGCCCATTCCATCCCTCTTTTTCTCTTTGCAAATAAATAATAAATAAAAACTGAGAGATGATAATACCACAGAGGTAAATTCTTAGTATGAGAATTTAAAATAAAAAGATTATAAATAAATATTTAAATAAATTTATAAATAAACCTTAAACATGAATATGTATCAATAAATAGACTAAAGAAACTCAGTGGGTTTTAAGAATTCAATACTCTGAGAAGCTGACAAGTGAAAAAGTTTTAAAAATTAAACAGAAATCCTTAAGCTGAGCAATTCACTAAACTAAATTATTAACATAATACAAGGTATCAATAGCAATATATATCAAATCAAAGAAAGAATTGATACCAAACACAGGCTATTTGAAAATATACAATAAGAGGAGTAAAAAATAAAAAGAATGGAGGTAAATGAAGAAAGTTTATAGAATAGATATGTGGTATTAGAGAAAGACTTGAGAATGCCTAAGAAGTAAGCAGCTTATTTAAATAAATAATAATGAAAACATCATAAACCCAGAGAAAGATTAGATGTCACCAATCAGATTTCACTTGAACTAAATCCACCCAGAGGCATATTAAACAAAGCTCTCAAAGAAGAAAGATTAAAGAGAAAATTCTCAAGCTAGCAAGAAAAAGTAAACAGCATATAAGAATGTCCCAGGTTACGTGACAGAAAACTCAGTAGAAATCTTACAGGTCAGGAGAAAGTACTATGACATTTTTCACACAAGTGAACAAACAAACATTCTCCCACCAAGAATACTGTACATAGCAAAGGCAGCCTTTAGAAATGAAGACTGAGATAAGATACTCCCAAACAAAAGCTGACAATCTCCATTAGACCTTTCCTATAACAAATGTTAAAGGGAGTTATTCAGAGTGAAATAAATGAATGAGAAGAAAAATGAAAATATATTATAACTTGTTGGTAAGAGTAACAATATACACAAATTAAGAATGCTCTGCTATGGTGAGTAAGCCATTTATGTCTTCACAATAAAGACAAATAATAATAATTACATCAATACATTAACAATACATTCGATATAAGTAATGTATAGAGATATAAAATGAGGCATCAAGAATTCAAAATGTGCAGGAGAATATTTTTATGATTACATTCAGTAGCTATGATTTCAAAATAGCTTATGATAAAAGTCACTTTTCAAACCTGATGGTAACTACAAAGCAAAAGTCTAATATAGACAATCCAGAAATAGTAAACAAGGACTCAAATCATCCTAGTCGAGTAAATTACTTAACCATGAAGAAAACTGTATGAAAGGGAAAATAAAAGAAAATAATTACAACAAAACTTGAAAACAAATCATAAAGTGACTGGAGTAAGACCTTATTTATTGATGATTACCATGAATGTCAGTGGCCTGGCATCTTCAAAGAAAACACATAGAGTGGCTGAATGGATTTAGATAGAAAGACCCAATTATATGTGGCCTGCAAGAAAACTGCTTCACCAATAAGGATGTGAAAGTGAAGGTATTGAACAAATAAATATTCCATAGCATGGTATCCAGAATAAGTCACAGTAGCCAATATTCTGCAGATAAAATAGACTTTAGTGAAAGGAGACAGAGCAATCAGTATGAAATGACAAGGTTGTCAATTCAGCCAAAAGAAATATTAATTCTAAACATGTGAACACCCAATAACAGAACATCCAAATATATAAAGCAAATAAACCTAAAGTGGGGGAAGACTTCAATATGATGCAAGCAGGTCATTTTTTAAAATTAATTTATTTTTATCAACAACATCCATGATTGTAAACAATATCCCATGGTAATGCCCTCCTTCCCCCACTTTCCCCTTTGAAACTCTACTCTCCATCATATCCCTCCCCTCTCAATCAGTCTCTCTTTTACTTTGATGTCATGTTCTTTTTCTTCTGTTATGATGGTCTTGTGTAGGGAGTGTCAGGCACTGTGAGGTCATGGATATCCAGTCATTTTGTGTCTGGAGGAGCACGTTGTAAGGAGTCCTACCCTTCCTTTGGCTCTTACATTCTTTCTGCCACCTCTTCCGCAATGGACCCTGAGCCTTGGAAGGTGTGATAGAGATATTTCAGTGCTTAGCACTCCTCTGTCACTTCTTCTCAGCACCATGGTGCCTTCTGAGTCATCCCAAGGTCACTGCCATCTGGAAAGAGAAGCTTCTCTAACCAAAAGTGAGAGTAGCATTAATATATGTGTATGAACATTAAGGGAAGTGCTTACTGGGCAGTTTGATGAGCATAGTATATACATTTAGCCACACAGCAGCAGACGTTACACCCCTAGGGCGCATGACTACCCCTGTTGTAGGTTTTCAGTATCAGGGATGTATTCCCTCCCATGGAGCGGGCCTCCAGTCCAATTAGAGGGCAGTTGGCTTCTAGCATGACAGCAAGCAGGTCATTTTTGATACCTGTTTTCAGCAAAGGCCAAGTTATCTATACAGAAGATCAATTAACAAACAACAGAGCAAATTTGCATCAGGGATTGCTGGCCTCTAAAGGCCCAGGTGTGAGGCCTAGTGGAACTTCCTGAGCCTAGCTAAAGTTTGGTGATCTGCCTCTGGCCAGACGTGACTCAGCAAGACGCCTAATGGCTTCTTACCTGCTACCTCCACATGGGAGTTAGAATTATCATTTCAATAGTCACAGTTTACTATTGGCCCTTACCTTTCCCCACCATCCTACAATCCCCGCCTTCACCCCCAACATTATATAGGCAACTGTTCATAGCAATAAATCGAGTTCCTGCTTCGACAAGACTCCCGACTCAGTGTGGTTTTTCTCCGGTGGCCAGGAGAGGTCTGAGTCGTCGGACGCTCATCTCCTCCTCAGCCCCTCGGGAGGAACCAGCGGGCCTGGTCCTTCCCTCGGCACTACCTGCCCCCGCCGGCGGAGCCCGGCAAGGGATCAAATGGGACTAACAGATATATCTGCAGAACATTCCATCCAAACAGTTTCAGATATACATATTGATGTGGATTCCTAACACACTTAAAAAAATCTGAAATATATTTAGTGTTTTTTTTTTCTGATGCAAATGCTGAAATTGCTCAGTGTGGTGGCACGCACTTTTAATCTCAGCACACACACACAAAGGAGCAAAGAAATGATGGTCTAGTTGTTAAAGAAAGATAAAAAATATGCCGGGCATGGTAATATGTGCCTTTTTAAAAAATATTTTATTTTTATTTATTTATTTGAGAGAGAGATACAGAAATAGGCAGGTAGAGAGAGAGAGAGAGAGAGAGAGAGAGAATGGGCATGCCAGGGCCTCCAGCCACTGCAAATGAACTCCAGATGCATGCCCCCCCTTGTGCATCTGGCTAACGTGGGTTCTGGGGAGTCGAACCTGGGTCCTTTGGCTTTGCAGGCAAGTGCCCTATGTGCTAAGCCATCTCTCCAGCCCATGTATGCCTTTAATTGCAACACTTGGGAGGCAGAGGTAAGAGGATTGCTGTATGTTCATTTGAGGCCAGCCTGAAACTACATAGTGACTTCTAGGTCAGCCTGGGCTAGAATAAGACCCTACTTCGAAAAAAAAATTTAAAAATGAACAGAAATGTAAAAAATAAAAATAAGCAAGCCTTAGCTAAAGAAAATTAAAAAAATAAATAAAACAGAGATCAAACAACAGCACAAAACCACCAAAGATCTTTGGAGACAACTATGAACAGCCACATGTCAACAAGTTTGATAGGCTAGAAGAAATGATCAAGTTCCTGGACATAGGAATCTCATATGTAAAGAAATAATACACAAAAAAAATATTAGCAAGTGATAAAACTGACTCAGCTAACAAAACACTCCATGAAGGAAAATCCTGTGAGCAGACAGAACCCCTGTTGAGTTCTTTCAAACATGTAAAGAACTAACACCATCTCTCTTATATTAAAAAAAAAGAAAACACAGGAATGAAACTATCCCAACACATTGTATTGCATTAGGACTGCATTATCCTCATACTAAAACAAGACAAAGGCAAAACGAATGAAGAAAATTATAGTCCAATATTCTTAATGAAACGTACGCATTAAAGAAAAATAGTGTTTGTAATAAATGGTGCTGGGAACCTCGGATACCCATCTGAAGAAATATGAAACAAAACCCCATCTCTCACCTGTCCAAAAATACACTTTAAATGGATGAGAGACTGAATATAAGATCTGAACCTATGAAGCCACTAGATGGATCACGGGAGGTACACTTTAAGGCATTGGAATGGTCAAAGTTATTTTTGGTCAGTGCTCTTAAAGCATGGAATCAAAAGTAAAAATAGATGTGAAGTTTCATCAAAGCAAAATGCCGAGGAGATAATCATCAGAGTGAAGAGAAGTCTGCAGAAAGGGAAACTCTAAAAGTGTGCACTTGGAAAGGGGCTAACATTTGCAATATATAAGAACTCTAAGACCTCAGCCAGGAAAAAAAAAAAAAAAAAAGCATGAATGATAGAACTAGTTAGATATTTTTCAATAGAAGACAGAAAATCCCTAATGGTTATATGGAAATGCTTTAGAATCACTAGTTATTAGGTAAATCCAAATCAAACCACAGTGAGAGATTATCTTAGACTAGTAAGAATAACTATTACAAAAGACCAAAGATGACAAATGCTGGTTCCGAGGCTAGAAAAGTGAACCTTACATGGGAGTGTGCATTTGTACAAATGTGATGGAAAAGGGCATGGACATTCCATAAAAGAATCAAAATAGGGCTGGAGAGATGGATTGGTGGTTAAAGTACTTCCTGCAAAGCCTAAGGGCCCAGGTTTGACTCCCCAGAACCCATGTAAGCCAGACGCACAGGTGCCACATGCGCACAAGGTGGTGTACACATCTGGAGTTCAATTGCAGTGGCTGGAGGGCACGGCATGCCAATTCTCTCTCTCTCTCTCTCTCTTTCTTTCTCTCATAAAAAATAAAAATAAAATCAAAATAGAACTACCACGTGATCTAGGAATCTCATTACGAGTTATATAGCCAAAGAAAATGAGATGAGTGTGTTGAAGAGACATCTTTACTTTCATCTTGACTGCAGCACTGCTCATAATACCTAAAGGGACAGAAACAACCTAAGTGTCCAGCAACTGATGACTGGATAACCAAACTGTGGTACAGGTACGGAATGGAATACTATTCAGTTACAAAATAGTGACAACACGGATGGAACTGGAGACCGTTCCATCAGGTGAAGTCAGTCAGAGACAGGAAGACAAGTACCATCCCATATCTCTCCTCAGTGAGGGCATAATAGCAAGTTGATGATGTCGAAGTTGAGAGGAGAGTGGTGCTGAGCTCTTGGGCCAGAGAGATGGCTCAGCAGTTAAGGCACTTGCCTGCAAAGCCTAAGGACCCAGGTTCATTTCTCCAGGTCCCATGTAAACCAGATGCACATGGTGGTGCATGTATCTGGAGTTCCTTTGCCCTGGCCTGCCCATTCTCACTCTTTCTCTCCCCTCCTTCTTAAATAAATAAATAAATAAATAAATAAATAAATAAATATCTTTAAAATTTGAGTTCTTAGGTGTAAGCCCACTTTGAGCTAGTATAACAGAGACCTAAGAGCATATCATTTATAAAGAAGAGATTTATTTCTTATAGTTTGGGAGGCTGGGGAGACGAAGACCAGGAGGTTGCACCTCATGAGAGCCTTCCTGCTGGGTCCTAGCATGGGCTAAAGCATCACATGTCGGAGTATATAAGAAAGGGAGCTGGGAAAGAGGCTGACCTCATCCTCTCTCCAGGAGCCTATTTCTGTGATAACTAAACCCATTCTTGTAATAATGGCGTCAATCCAAACATGGATCTCCATGTCTCTTAAAAGTTCCATTCCTGGGCTGGAGAGATGGCTTAGTGGTTAAGCGCTTGCCTTGTGAAGTCTAAGGACCCCGGTTCGAGGCTCGATTCCCCAGGACCCACGTTAGCCAGATGCACAAGGGGGCGCACGTGTCTGGAGTTCGTTTGCAGTGGCTGGAAGCCCTGGCACGCCCTATTCTCTCTCTCGCTCTCTGCCTCCTGCCTCTCTCTCTCTCTCCAAATAAACAAGTAAAAAATTAAAAAAGTTCCATTCCTCAACACTGTTTTACTGTGGGTAAATTTTCCAATACAGACTCTGGGGCAATAGGACACAGATCTTCTTTTTCTTGAGTAAGTACTTCAGTGGGCTCACAATCACCTCCCTTTAGAAATGGTCCCATGGGCCCTTCACCATTTCTTGTTCCTCCCACATGTAGCCTTGACTCGGAGGCAGTTCACTGATGGATCAGGACTCTTGTTGCTGAAAGGTGTGGTGCCTTTAACACCTGAATCCCAGCTTCCGGAAGTAAGTTCTAGCTTGTGACTCTGTTGGGCACCGTGCCACTATCGTGGTTACACAGGTCTTGTGGGTGATACTCTGAAAGCACACACAAGCTATTTTCTGGTCAGAAGGGGCCCATTCCCAAAGTATTTCATTTATGCTCTGAGAAACAGGGCAGGATTTTCTGCTCAGCTAAAACTAAATGGAGTGAAGAGCAGATGAACTCATTGAAAGAGCCGGAGAAAACATCCTTCTGATATAGTTGATGCAGTGATCTGAATGTGCAGAAATCAGAGGCATGCGATTGTGAGCAACTTTGGCTCAGTGCTTCTTTCCCTGACATTCCTGAGGACTTAAGTGTTCTCACGTCTCATGATTGAAATCACTGTGTAATTAAAAAAAAAAGGGGGTGGGGACTGAGAAATGTCCTAGCAGTTACAGCATGGGCCTGCGAAGCCTAAGGACCTGGGTTCGATTCCCCAGGACCCACATAAGCCAGATGCACAAGAGGCATGGGCACAGGTGTTGTGTAGTGGCTAGAGGCTCTGGTGTGCCCATCCCCTCTCTCTCCCTGTCTCTTTCTGTCTCATAAATAAATAAATAAAATACTTTTTAAAAAAAAACATAAAATTTCCACAAACATGAAAACAAATGTGCATGGCAACATTTTACTATTTTAATAATTTTATTAATTTATTTATTTGAGAGAGAGAGAGAGAGAATATGGGCTTGCCAGGGCCTCCGGCCACTGCAAATGAACTCCAGACGCGTGTGCCACTTTGCGCATCTGCTTTTATGTGGATACTGGGCAATCAAAGCTTTGCAGATGAGTGCTTTGACCCCTGAGCCATCTCTCCAACTCCACATGGCAACATTTAAATCCCGTCCGGTTAGTAAATACCTACTGTGCAAGAGACTGACTTGTTCAAATACAAGGTGACAGACAAAAATGCCTTGGTTATTACCCAGTAGGTAGGAATAGGATAAATATGTTAACCCTCTGGTTGCTTTGACTTTTTGCTTTAAGCTTTTGTGCCCAGTTTCCTCTGAGGCTGGTGAGCTTCCACTGTTGTTTGTCATTTGTCCGTGGACGTGCTCTGTAGCCCCGCTAGGAGAAAGCACCTGATCTCTTTTGTTGAACCCTGCTCTTTATTTCTCCAAAACCTAAGGTGTGGGTCAAGCACTATTCTATGTCTTGTTCTCTCTTGTTATGTCTAAATGACATAAAACAGTGGGAAGAAAAGATGGCACTGCAGTGAGATTGTCTTCTCTACCTCTCTTGAGATAATCCCTGTGTCCTGTCATTGGGGCGTAGAGGAGCAAAGCGATCTTTAGTAGAGGGGCAGACGTGCAGACCGAGCAAGGCTGACAAATAAAACTAAAAACTGTCGAGGAAACCAGAAAGAATGTAGCATTTAGGACAAGAATAATGTCTTAAGGAAGACATGAAAAATGCAAGGCATGAAGGCAAGACAAACACATTTGACTTTATTTTTTAAACCCTTATATTAGGGATACAGAGACGGATCAGCAGTTAAAGGTACTCGCTTGCAAAGCCTAATGGCTCAGGTTTGATTCCACCACATGAAGCCAGATGCACATAGTGGCTCATGCATCTGGAGTTCATTTGCAATGCCAAGAGGCCTTGGTATGGGTATGCCCATTCCATCATAATTCCATCATAATTCTCATTCTCATTCTCTCTCTCTCTCTCTCTCTCTCTCTCTCCTAGTAAATAAAACAATTATTTAAAAAATTCTTATATAATAAAGATAAAAACTTTTAAAGTCAAACCATTGGATTAGAAGGAAATATTTGCGATGTTCCTAAGCAACAAAAAAATGTCTGTCAAGTATTAATCAAAGATGAACAACTCAAAGGAGCCATCAGCAAAGAACACTAGTAGACAATTTGTAGAAATCGTAACTAATAGGTATAAAAAGATGGACAGTGTCACCCAGCCGTGCAAGTGTCATCTCATTCCACTGGACTGGCAAAATTTAAAGTGTATAACTTTACTAAACGTGGATCAAGAAACAAAAAAGAACCATCACCGCTAGTAGGTATACAATTATATGTTCCCACAACTGTGTACATCTCATCAATAACTAAAGTTAAAAGCATATACATGGCAGGTGGTGGCGCACGCCTTTAACGCCAGCACTTGCAAGGCTGACATAGGAAAATCACTATGAGTTTGAGGCCAGCCTGAGACTGCACAGTGAATTCCAGGTCAGCTTGGGCTACAGTGAGACCCTGCCTTGAAAAAACAAGCAACAAAAACAGTACGCACATGTGAGCTGAGAAGATGGCATAGTGGGTAAGATGCTTGCAACACAAGCATGATGAACTATTTGGGGTCCCAATCCCCAGGTAAAAATGCCTGACAGGGTTGTGCCACACATGTTGGTACACACCTGTAAACCCGGTGCCCAGGAGGCAGAGACCGAGTAACCCTGATGTTCCCTGGCTAGCTAATCCAGCTAATCCCATGAGTTCTAGATTCAGAAAGAGACCCTGCCTTGAGGAATTAAGGAAGACAGTAATAAGAGACACCCAGTGTGTCAATCTCTGGCCACACACAAGCGCACCCACATGTACTTACACCCATACACACACATGTACACATTCATACAAACATGCATGCATACACACACACACACCACATACATATATACATATCCCTGAAAACTATGGGCATATGGCATGTAACACGAGAACTCCATTTCCAGTTACTCCAAGACAATTTATGCATCTATAGAGAAAAACATTCTTGAGGATATTTCAATCGCATCTTTTACAATAGAAACACCTTAGGTATTGGAACTTTCTGTCAACAAGGGAATGTATGAAAAATGGAACTGCAGGGGCTGGGAAGATGGCTCTTTGGGGGAGAAGACACTTTTCTGTTTTTGCAACATCTGCCAGCCCTAGTTCAATACCCAAGCCACCAACATAAACCAGATGTAAAAAGTGACACAAGCTTCTGGTGTTCATTTGCATCAGCAAGAGATCCTAATGTACTCAGGCAAACACACATGGGTATGCACGTGCAAATAGATAAAACTGCTTAAAATAAAAAGTAAGGGCTGGAGAGATGGCTCAGCAGTTAAGGTGCTTGCCTGCAAAGCTTAATAACTTGAGTTTGATTCCCCAGGACCCATGTAAAGTCAAGATGCACAGGGTGGCGCATACAACTGGAGTTTGTTTGCAGCAGCTGGAGGCCCTGGTGTACCCATTCTCTCTGTCTGTCTCTCTTATATCTCTCTACTTGCAAATAAATAAAATATTTTTTTAAAGTTAAAAACTTGCAAAGTGTTTATACAGTAATTTATAATACATGATATACTTGTGTTGACTACAATGTACATAGTATGCATATTGATTCATACTTATTTATATCATAACTACTTAGCACATGCATTTAATACAGCAAATTATATAATTATTATACAATATACTATATATAATAATATACGTGTATGAAGGCTACAGAACAGCTTCAGAATAGGTTTGTCCTCAGAAGAGGAAAAGATACAAGAGAGAGGAAGAAAAAAAAAGTAGAAGGAACTCACACCATTTTGTTTCTTATTTGCTAGTTACTGTTCTAAATACATCCAAACATTGTTTAGTTTTATTTCCCTTCATAATAACTTGTAATACAGGCAAAATTGTCCTCATTTCAATAGATAAGTGCATGGAAATTTAAACCATGTTCTCAGATGTTTCTTTCACAAAATATATCTGGTTTGAATTGCAGCTGCTTCTCACATTTTTTATAAATAAATTTCTCTTTAACACACATCAAGATCAGTGTGTGACAGATTTGATGGATATTAACATTCATTACATCTGAGTAGGACCAACATGCCTATTATATTTTTGATAGATGTCAGGGGACACAGTAGGCAAGTGAGACAAATTGAATCTTTTGTCACATTTCAGG
This sequence comes from Dipus sagitta, assembly GCA_036346955.1. Lineage (NCBI taxonomy): Eukaryota > Metazoa > Chordata > Mammalia > Rodentia > Dipodidae > Dipus > Dipus sagitta. The sequence continues at coordinate 13,587,239 of CM070775.1, read as the reverse complement.
ACCTCAACATACAAAACTGAGAAATTACTCCCTTTCAAGACTTACTTGCTAAAATGCTGAGAAGCCACTAAGGTTAATTAGTGCAATACCTCTGCCTATCCAACCTTTGACTTACCATCAGTATGCATATTGGAATCCAACAATCAGGTAAGCAATTATCTGCTTAATGGAACTTGACCTACTAATGAACTAATGTAAGCCATCCTTTTAGGCAGTATCTTACTTTACAAGCTTATTTTGTAGTTAAATTTCAAGATATATTTGAGAAATAGTGTTTATAATCTGATAATAATTGACTTTCTTGTTTTGTTTTGTTTTGTCTTTTGAGGTAGGGTTTACTCTAGCCTAGGCTGAACTGGAATTCACTATGTAATCTCAGGGTGGCCTCGAACTCACAGCAATCCTCCTACCTCTGCCACTCTAGTGTTGGGATTAAAGGTGTTTGTCACCACGCCCGGCTATGACTGATTTTTTGTTGTTGTTGTTGTTTTGGTTTTTCGAGGTAGGGTCTCACTCTGGTCCAGTTGAACAAAACAGTACTGTGAATGAACTGGATAAACTGGCATTTATAGAACACTTCATTCAACATCAGGAAAGAACACATTCTTCTCATCTTCACTTAGAACATTTAGGAGACAGAACACATTCTGAGGCCATAAAATACATCTTAACAAATTTATACCAATGTAAATCATGTAAAGATCAATAGAATTTATCTATAAATCAATGGCAGAAATACAGCTGCAAGACTCCAGAACACTGGGATGTTAGGTGACATAATTTTTTTTTTTTTGAGGCAGGGTCTCACTCTAACCCAAACTGAACTGGAGCTCACTATGTAGTCCTAGGCTGGCCTCAAATTCCCAGTGATCCTCCCACTTCTGCCTCCCTCCTTAATGCTAGAATTAAAGGTGTATTCCACTATGGCCCGCTTTAAATGACACATTTTTAAATGAAACATGGGGGCTGGAGAGATGGTTTATTGTTCAAGATACTTGCCTGCCAAGTCTAAGTACTCATGTTCAAATCTCCAGGTCCCTTATAGCCACATAGTGACACAAGCATGCAATAATGCACATGCGCACAAGGGGGCACACACATATGGAGTTCATTCACAGCAGCTGAAGGCCCTGGCATGCTCATTTTCTCTCTCTTCTCTCTCTCTCTCTCTCCTCCCTCTCAAAACTACTAAGAATAATAATAATAAAATAGCACATGGGTCAAAGAAGAGGCTAAAATCCCATTTGAAGGATGAAGTTAAGGAAAACACAATCTACTGAAACCCACACAAGGAAAAATAGGTAATCTGTATAGGCTTATGTCTACTATAGAAGTTGAATAAATAATAGTTTTCTAAGCCAAAGTACAGGCATTTGTATTAGTGAATTCTGCCAAGAATTTCTGTTAAGGAAAAATTATCCCAATTTCTCTACAATCTCTTCTGGAAAATGGAATCTGAGGAAATACTTCCTAACTCATGTCACAAAACCAATGCCATCCTAGCAAAAACATTACAAGAGCCAGGGATGGCAGTGCATGACTGCAATACTGGCATTTAGAGGGACAGAGGCAGGAGGATAGTACATAGTAAAATTCTATCTCACACAAACCAACAAACAACTAACAAGGGCTATGAATATAGTTTGATGGTAGAGCACTTGCCTAGCAAGAAAAAGGCCATGAGTTTGATCCCCAGCACTGTATTAAAAAAAAATGTGAGAAAGGCAAACTATGAACTAATAACTGACATGAGTAGAGATTTTTTTAAATCTCAAGAAAATGTTAACAAATCAAATGAAACAATACATAATTATAGGAACATAGTCACAATACCATAAAGCAAGTGTGACTTGATTCCATAGAGGCAAGACAGATTGGATTTTCAGGAACAATTAGCCATTTATATTTCATAAATGAACCAAGCAAGGAAAACAAGAAGATCATATCAATAAATGCAGAAAAAAAATCATTTGCGATACTGATGTTAAAAACCTTCAGCACAGTAGGAACAGAAGGGAGCTTCCTCAACTGGAAAAATAAAAAAGAGACTTCCAAAGGTCCTATAGCTAACTTCACAGCTAGTGGTGAGACTCTAGACACTTTTCTGCTAAGGTCAGCAGCAAGGCAAGGATTGTTCTTTTTCGCTATTCTTTTTTAAAAATATTTTATTTTTATTTATTTGACAGAGAAAGAGGAAGAAAAAGAGAGAGAGAGAGAGAGAGAGAGAAAGAATGGGTGTGCCAGGGCTTCCAGCCACTGCAAAAGAACTCCAGATGTGTGCACCTCCTTGTGCATCTGGCTAATGTGGGTCCTGGGGAATAGAACCTGGGTCCTTTGGCTTTGCAGATAAACGCCTTAACCACTAAGCAATCCCTCCAGCCCCTTTTCACTATTCTTACTCAGCCTCTGACTGGAGGTAATGTAAAGACACAGTAATAGGCAGTAAAAGACATGTGGTTGGGAGGAAAGAAATTAAGCCTTGTCCAATTACATAGGCACAGACCTACATAGGTAAAAATGGCTTAAGCGCCTATGCAGAAAATCTGCAAATCCTGCAACTAATAGACAATTATAGGAAGATTGAAAAATATTAGATAAATACACAAAAGTGAATTGCTTTTTAATAACCCAGCAGTGAGCAACTGGATTTTGAAGTTAAGAATAGTATAACGTTTACATTAGCAACCACTATAAAATATTCTTAGATAAAAGTATAACAAAATGGGTTCAAGATCCATATGATAAAAATATTCTGGTGAGAGAAATCACATATTTATAAAAATAGAGAGATGTGTCATGCACATGGATAGGAAAACTCAATAATGTCGAGATCTATAGGTTGATGTATAGATTCAATACAGTCTCAATCACAATCCTAGCATGATATTTTATGAAAACTGCCAAATTAACACCAGAGTGTATATGGAAATGCACAAGACCCTGAAGATCCCACATAATGTTGACTAGAACAAAGTTAAGGAACTGAAACTACTTGACTTCAAGATTTACCATAAAGCTCACCCCATCACAACAGAATGTCGTATTGGTGAAAAACAGATACAAATAGACCAATAAAGCAGAATAGACAGCTCTGGGATAGACCTAAAAGAAACACTACCCAGATCAACTGCTCTTTGATAAAGTAATGAAAAAAAGCCAGAGGAGAGGTTGGGACTTTTGACAAATGGTGCTGGAATGACTAGACATCAGCATGCAAAGCTACCTAGACCCAGCCTTATGTTTTCATAAAGATGAATTCCAAGTGGATCATATGCCTAAATATAAAGCAAAGCATAAATGCTATAACTCAAAGGAGAAAACTCTAAGTTGCTCTGTTTTACTTTTGGTGGAAAAGTTTCATTCACATGCATGATGCATTTTGGTCTTCAGGCCTCCCCGTTACTTTTTTGTGTTCCCCTTCCTCATCTTCCTTCCACTGAAGCCTGTTACTGGATTCCCTCCCTCCCAACAGCCCTTGGGTGTGACTCAGGGTGTCAGGTGAGAAGCTGAAAGCAGATTCATTTATTGAGGAAAACAGACATCTCTATATACCCCTTCCCCTGCTCCCCATTGGTCCTTTTATATACCCCTTCCCCACTCCCCATTGGTCCTTTCGTTGTTTGGTGTTGTGTTGTCCCTTTTTTATTGGCTCATTTCCTGCTTCAGCGGTGTCTGGGTGTTTAGGCAGGGTTTAGGTTGGCTCACAGGGGAAGTAGGAGTCACACATGTGCTGTAATCTCAGGGCCTCATCCCATGGGCCCCCTGGCTATGCTTCTACAGAAACCCGGCTTCTTTCCAACCAGTCTCTCTTCTGTTTTGATGTCCTTTTGTTTGTTTTTGCCCTCCTCCATCATCTGTGACAACATGCTTAGGGGCCCAAGACTATGCATGTCTTACGCACACAATGATAGCTGCTATGTGAAGTGGCCACTGCATTCATGACCTCACTTGACCACCCTTATAAGTACAACATCAAAAACATAATCAATGACAGGGAATAATGATAATTTGTATCTCATTAGTGTTAAAATTGTTCCACAAAAAGACATGGTTAAGAGAATGAAGAGACGGTATATTTTCCACAAATGTAACTAAAACAAGGCTGGCATCTGAGACCCACAGTGAACTCATTTTTTAAAAAAATATTATTTATTGTACCCAACATGGCTCAGGGAATTTTGCAGGGGGTCAGAAAGATTGTTAGAGCCACAAGTTGGAACATTATGCACAAAGACATTGCCTCTCCCCCATAACTGACTGCTGCCCCCACAATGCATGACCCACAATCCCTACGGGGTTGACCTGCATCCCCAACAAGGAGGGAAATGGGGCAAGGATGAGGAAACGATGGTACCAACATATGTTGTTTACATACTAAGTATGTCCATATCTAATAAAAAATTATTTACTTGCAAGCAGATAGAGAGAAAAGAGACAGACAGAGAGAGTGAGCACACCAGGGCCAGCAGCCACTGAAAATGAACTTCTGATGTATGTGCCACTTTGTGCATCTGGCTCTACATGGGTACTGGAGAATTGAACTCAGGTCATTAGGCTTTGCAAGCAAGTGCCTTAACTGCTGAGCAATCTCTCCAGCTTCCACAATGAACTCTTCAAATTTAGAGACTTTGTCAGAGAAAATATGTGGGTGGAAAATAAGTAAGTATATAAAAATATTCAACATTCTATATCAGTACAGATTTGCAAATGAAATTAACCATGAAATGTTGGGCCTTGAGAGGCCCGGGCGTGAGGCCTTGTGGAACTTCCTGAGCCTAGCTTAAGTTTGGCAAACTGCCTACAGCCAGCTATGACTCAGCAGGGTGCCAAATGGCCTCTGGCCTGTTACTTCTGCGTAGGAGTTGGAATTCCCACGCGTGTGCGCTTAGAGCCAATCATCTCAAAGGTCGCTGTATGCTATTGGCCCTTACACCTCACCCAATCCTAAAATCCCCGCCTTCATTCTCAACATTATATAAACACTGCCTATAACAATAAAGTGAGTTCCTGCTTCGACAAGACTCCCGGCTCGGTGGTTTGTTCCTGGCCATCGACACTCACTCTCCTCCTCATCCCCTTGGGAGGAACCAGCCGGCCTGGTCCTTCCTCAGCACTACCTGCCCGGGGAGCCCGACAATGAGATTTCACACTTATTAATATAGTTAAAATACAAATACAGATACCACCAAATGCTGACATGTGTGAAGAGTGGTAGGAATATAAATATGGCACATACTGTTCTGAAAGACACTCTGGCAATTTTTTGGTGATTTTAAAAAATATATATTTTTTATTTATTTATTTGAGAGAGTGAAAGAGGCAGAAAGAGAGAGAGAGAGAGAGAGAGAGAGAGAGAGAGAGAAATGGGTGCACCAGGGCCTCCAGCCACCAGCCACTGCAAAGGAACTCCAGATACATGCGCCCCCTTGTGCATCTGGCTTAAGTGGGTCCTGGAGAGTTGAACAGGGGTCCTTTGGCTTTGCAGGCAAACGCCTTAACTTCTAAGACATGTCCCCAGCCCTGATTTTTAGTTTTACAAAGTCAAACTCAGAAATTGTGCTCCTGGGAATTTATTCAAATGCGATAACAATGTATATCCATACAAAAATCTGCATGTGAATATTTACAGCAGCTTTATTCATAATTGCCAAAACTTAGAAGCAACCAAGATGGGACGTTAACAACTGTGCATGAACAGACTATGCTACATCAACACAGTGGAAGATTATTCAGCAATCAAAAGAAAGGAGTCACCAACACATGGAAGAGTCTTCAGTGAATATTCCGAAGTAAAAAACAAAACAAAACAAAAACCCAGTCTAAAAGGGCTATAGACTGTCTGATTCTAACTCTATGACACCATGGAAGAAGGATAGTAAAGTGACCAGTGGCTACAGGGCTGGGTGGGACACCAAAGACCATGAAATGAACAGATGAAACATGGGTTGTTTAGGGTAGTGTAACTATTCTGTGTGATACTATAGTGATGATACATATTGTAGTGATTTGATTCAGGTGTCCCACATAAACTTAGGTATTCTGAATGCTAGTCTCCCCAGCTGATGGCAATTGGAAATTAAAGCCTCCTTGAGGCTGTGTATTGTTGAAGGTGGGCTTGTGGGTGTTATAGCCAGTTTTCCCATGCTAGTGTTTGGCACACTCTCCTGTTGCTGTTGTCCACCCGATATTGGCGAGGGGGTGATGTTCACCCTCTGCTCATGCCATCATTTTCCCCTGCCATCATGGAGCTTCCCCTTGAGTCTGTAAGCCAAAATAAACCTTTTCTCCCACAAGCTGCTCTTGGTCAGGTGATTTCTGCCAGCAATGTGAACCTGACTGCAACACGTATAATTACGCATTTGTTAAAAATCCACAGGACATGCAACAACAACAGAAAGACAAGCTTCAATGATAACTATGGGCCTTTCTCAATAATAACATATCAATATTGGGTCACTAATTGCAAAGAATATACCACAAATACAAGATATAAATAAAAGAGACGATTGGGAGGGTCTGGGCATGATGGGACATATGAGAATTCTCTTTTCCTCCTACTCAGTCTTTCTATAAACATAAAATTGCTCTAAAATAAATATCTATCTATCTATCTATCCATCTATTTAACTCAGAAGGCTTGTCCTCCTCTTTTGTTTCTCCAAATTGTCAGCAGAAATAAGAAGTTGATGTTGTGGTTTGAATGTACGATGTCCCCTGTAGGCTCCTGTGTTTGAATATGGTCCCTAGCTGGTGGCACTATTTTGGGAAGGCATCCTTAGGAAGTGGAGCCTGACTGGAGAATAGTGTCAGTAGGTGTGAGCACTGAAGTTTTATAACCCAGCCTCACTTCCTGTCTGACATCTGCTCCCTGGCTGAAATGTGGCAAGCTGGCTTCTTGCATCTGCCACCATAACAGACTGCATCCTCCTTGAACTATAAACCAAAATAAACCCTTTCCTTCCTCCCTTTCTTCTGTTCTTCCTTCAAGTTGCTTTTGTAAAAATATTTTATTTATTTATTTATTTATGGAGAGAGAGAAAGAGGCAGATAAAGAGTGAGAGAAAGAGAGAGAGAGAGAGAATGAGCATGCCTGGGTCTCCAACCATTGCAAACGAACTCCAGGTGCACGTGCCACTTTGTGCATCTGGCTTTTTGTGGGTACTGAGGAATCGAACATGGGTCTTTAAGCTTCATAGGCAAGTACCTTAACTGCTAAGCAATCTCTCCAACCCTCAAGTTGCTTTTGTCAGCTATTTCACCCCAGCAATGAGAAAATAACCAATATAGTTGGCTCATTTAATTTTAAGTCGTAACACTCAGTTTGGGTTCTTTCTCCAGGCTGCCTTTTATATTTCAAATTTGATATTAATTCTAATAATACGCTCTATTCCTGAGTTCATTGAGTAGTGGTTTAAGTCTTTTTGAGTTAGCACTTGTGCAAATAAGGTTTTGGTAAAATAAGTATGAAGACTACTTTTTAAAACTTTAATTTTGTTAAATTCAGGCTCTTGAGGCTGTAGCTCTCTAAACTAATGTAAAAACAAAGTAATTTAAGCTTCTTTGAAGAGACACTATAAAATCAGAAATACGAGCATCCCTTTAAGAAGACACTCATATTTTAGCATGAGGAACTGAGAAGAAATCTTCTTAGATTTGAAAGTACTATGTTTTGGGTGGATACTATGTTGTAAATCTTTCTCTGCACAGATTAGAAAACTGAATTTAAAGGCTAGTAAACTCGACAAAGAACCCTGGCAGCTAATTTCAGTTGAAGAAATGGTCTGGATGGCATCAGTGCCACTGTATGGGAATGACTAGCTTTCTTTCCATTCAATCAAACCAGATAAAGACTCCCGACACGAAATAGCTTTATGATACCACCTTGTCTGGGAGTATGATCAATGTTATTTGGGTGGGCATCATTCTTAAGGAAAAATAGAAAGGTTTCAACAATTATCAAAGGCAAAAAATCTTGGGGCTAGAGATAGGTCATTAGTTGTATTTATTGATAATGAATCCATATAGAGATTGACTTAGGATAAACTTGCTGCACTTGAAAATTATTTTCTGCGTAACTTGAATTTTTCTTTCTACATTCACTATCAAAACAAAACCAGTGTGGTTCCCAAGATTTTCAGTGGCAGCCTGTTTTCTCCCTGTGGCAGCTAATTATAGCACCAGTGAGCCCATAGAAAGTTCTGAAAGCATTAACGCCTGCCACACACAGTTCAGGAGCCTGTTCATTCTCTGGCCTTTCATTATTTAATAAGCACAGGGAAGGATGAGGTTTTGATAGGGATGGAAAGACGGGAAGGTATTAAAGTGCTAAAGGAGCAGTGGAAAGGCCTAGAAAGGAAGGTCTGAGGTCCTGCAACCTCTTAACCCTCTCCCCAAATGTTCCTTATTCTGAAGTCATCAATTTTGTCACCAACACAATCCATTTTGTAGGGAGGGATTTAAGAAGTTCAAGATCCTGTCATCAGACCCACCAGGTTCGTCACTTGCGTGGCTTCATAGTTTGCACGACAGCTGCTGTAACACCATCCTTGCCCCTGTCTTCTCAGGCGGGTGGCCGCAATCTGCCATACGGCCACTTAGGATCTGCTTCTCCGACTAGTGTTGGCCAACATTAAACGTTCAACCTAAGTTAACTGTGACTCTTCTGGAGAAATCCAGTGCTAGCTGGCATTGAAAACATCTGAATAACAAAGGATATCGCCACCATTGTCCTACCCTTGGCCAGGGCCTCGTGTTTTCAGCATTCCTGACTACTTTTCCATACACTAGAGGGCATGATGGCCAAAGCTGTTTCCTGCTCCTCACGAGCTTTCCCTCTGGATGTCACAGGGGGGTCGGAGACTTACTTCCCTGACTACTTCAATTGCTTAAGGAGACAAAGTCTACTAACCCTAAAACCGGACTCATCCTTGCAAGTGAGTCAGTCATGACAAGTACAAGGATTTTTATCAACAGTTCATAAATAAATATAATATTAATTCTCTCACAGGATAATTCACAAAATATATTTATCATGGATATGCAAACATATGCATATATACATGCATGTATGTCTATACTTCAGGAATACATATATATTCAGAAAAATAGTTTATAGTCATCTAGAATCTCTACTCCTAGTACCCGTTCTGTAACTTCTAATGACATGCCATGCACGATTCAGAATGTCCCCTTCAATTCCATTCCTTTTACCCAAGTTCTCCCCACCCAAGACACTTGCTTCAGTCTTCAGAGAATACTTTCTCTTATGGAGAGATCATGATCACCTGTGCATGCATATAATACGCACTCTTCATTCTCATGCAAATTATCCATGTGCATCCTCTATAGCCAGAAAGATGTTCAATTTACAGCAAATAAATTGCAGAACTCGTTATAGAGCTTTTTAATTAACAGACTTGATTTGTCAGAGTGGCTTCTGGTGTATAGGAAATTTCAGCAGAATGTACAAAGAGCTGCTATATACCTCTTCTCACAGACTCAACATTTTCCTCTATTACTAATTTTGTACATTGATAAGGTACAGTTGTTATGAGTAATGAACCTGTATTGATACATTAGTATTAACTATTACTAACTAAGGCTCATAGTTTATATTGGCATTCACTGTGTTGTACGTTCTACGGTTTTCATGAGTATATGGAATCTTGGATTCACCATTACAGAATATTATCATACAGAATATTTTTACCACCCCAAGTATCCCCTGAGCTCCATCTATTCACCCCTCCTCGTTTCTTGAATCCTTGGAAGCCACTGGCATTCTTACTCTTTCTTTAGCCTTACCTTTGACACCATGTCATATAGTTGGAAGTAGGTTGGATAAACTTGATAAATGAACCAAGCAAATAACAAACGGATGCTGTTTCTTCCACGGCTAGTGCATGCAACCTGAACCCAAGTGATGGAGCACACTGAGGGATGTTTTCTTTCTAACCTTGTCACCAGGGGGGGGGGGGGAATAATTGTACCAGGGGACACAATAGAGATCTTTGTAATTGGAGCTGAGACTGTCCTCAAAGCATTAGGGATTGAGGAACTTCATTTCCAAAGGTAGGGGATCTGATTACTGTCACATAATTTGTATTGGGGAAGACCAAGTTTATATAGGTGACTCTGAATGATGGAGAGGTTGACTCCTACAGGGAGTTTGGGAGCTCTGAGGGTAGTGAATGGTGCGGGAAGGAGAAAGTGAGTGACTTTCTCCCTTGTCTTTCTCGGGTGGTCTTTGTCAGTCTGTGGCTCTAGCCCTCAGTGATAGCTTCAATTGCTCTGAACTCTGGTCTCTGGTCATGCCACCTCATCTGTCTCTCCAGCTAAGAGATGATAGTGGCTTCCTGACATGGCTAGTCTGTATGTTATCACCATTTTATAGTTTGACTTTTTACACCTCCTTTACTAATACACTAATTGATGTACCACATTCTTTATTTTAAACACCCAGCATGGTTTCTCTATTCCTGGTTGAGCTTTATATACATTCCCTTGTTAATCTACATGGAATTTCTCTAGAAAGACTAATCTCTTCCAAATGACTTGCCTAGTTACAGACTTAAAAGTAATGGAGGGCTGGAGAGATGGCTCAGCACTTAAGGCATTTTCCTCAAAGCCTAGGGCCCCAGGTTCGATTCCCCAGTATCCAGGTAAGCCAGATGCACCAAATGACACATGTATCTGGAGTTCATTTGCATTGGCTAGAAGTCTTGGCAAGCCCGTTCTCTCTCTATATATATCTGTCTCTCTCTCTTTCTAATAATTAAAAAAATTATAGCTAATCATGGATTGAAACACCTGAAACCGTGAACCAAAATATATTTTTTTCCATCCTTAGGCTGATTTCTACAGGCACCTCACAGCAACAAATTAAAATGAATTAGCACAGATGGTGTTCGTCTTATATTAGTGGTGGCTGTGGATTATTCTTCTCTTAAGACTCAAACTGGATGACAAAACATCTGGCTCTTCCTTGAGTCTTATGCTTGAAAGGTCCATGTGGCCATTCTTATATTCATCAGGCAAGGAAGGGATTCAAAAGCAGATTACAACTGGGATATCTGTGCATAGTTAATAAGGAGTTAGATGCAGCAGGTCTCGATTGAAGTTCAGCACCATAATCCCCTAATGTTGTCCCCTGCCTATGTTCCTAGCCACAAGATGTCACCATCATTCATAGCTATTTAAGATAGAAACCCAGTGAGATCCCTGGATACACTTTGTCTTTAATATCCTTATTAGTTACTTTTTTTCTCATGGCTATGACCAAAGACCTGACAAGAAGCAAATTAAAGAAGAAATGATTTACTTTGCTTAGTTTAAGAAGGGACACAGTTCATCATGATGGAGAAGAAACATGAGGTGGCTGGTCACATTGTCTCTGTAGTTAGAAAGCAGAAAGAAGACAGGAAGTAGGGCTGAGCCCTTTCTGAAATGCCTAGGTCCGCTCTCAGCGACCCACTTCCTCCAGCAAGGCCTCTCACCTCTAGACCCACCCAAGAGCGTTCAAATACATGAGCCTATGGGTGGGGGGGGGCATTTCACATTCAAACCACAATATCCTGTCCCAACAAATCTTGATGTTTCCTCACATGCACATTCTAATTACTTCTCAAACATTTCCATTCATATGAATAAAATTCACATGAATATTGTCTCCAGGTGGTTTCCAACCTTGGCCTGCTGTCAATCAATTCTGTGCAGAGTATCAATGGAGAAGCATGAAACTCCCTTTTAAACTTTGGCCAGCTTTGGTTGTGAAGCAGTAAGTTATAACAGAATTTGGCATGAGGCCTTGCAAAGAAAGGAAATCATGTAGTCATGCATCTATGAAAGATTATTAATTCTGTCTTATTATTAATGCCAGGAGTGATGAGGAAGAGGTCATGGGATGCTTACTTTCTGGTGGTCATCAAGGAAGCCAGCCAAGGGGGTCTGGTTTGTAACGATTATAATTTTACAACATTTTCTTATGATCACTTTAATAAAGTATCTCACTATATTTTTAAATATTTATAGATAAAAATGATTTTCTAAGGTATATAGCTATTTGAGTTATAGGGATGAAATGTAGACCCACTTACGCTACAATGTTTGTAATAGAGGATTGCATTTTTCCATTTAAGTTATAGAAAGATAGGAAGTGATCTCTCCTATAATTAATTTCACCCTATAAATGCTTAAGTTCATTTTTTAAATAGCCCGTTTTTGACTACTCAGTCTGACTGCCTCTATATGTTAATGTCAGCATTAGAGAGATTATAGCTAGCTTGAACAGCTCTTATAGAAGCAAAATAGGAAGCTTGTTGTCTTCCACATCCCCTCACTTTAATTAATCTGTAATTCTTCCTTGTTGAAACTTCTTAGCCAAATTTGGAAGTTCTATGTATTTTGACTTTGGTTATGTTTTCACTGTTAACCAACCTATCTCCATTCTATTAAGATGCTTTGTTTTCTTTTCCTTCTAGATCTTTAGGCATATTAATTTCTTGGTTAAAATATCTTTTCTTGGGCTGGAGAGATGGCTTAGCGGTTCAAGCACTTGACTGCAAAGCTAAGGACCCAGGTTCGACTCCCCAGTACCCACATAAGCCAGATGCACAAGGTGGCGCATGTGTTTGGAGTTCATTTGCAGTGGCTAGAGGCCCTGGTGTGCCCATTCTCTCACTCTCTCTCTCTCTGTCTCAAGTAAATATAAATAAATTTAAAAAAAATTATTTTCTTGCCCTATTTCTATCTTTGTCAGAATCATTCCTCATACTGAAACATAGTTGTCTGTCCCCCATGATCCCCTTGTCCCCAGTCTGGATGAGCCCCTTTTCTTTTATGCATAGAGAACATTCCTTGTGTCCCCAACAAATACTAATCACCGGTGTCTTCCCTTACCTTCCTGTGTCCCTCACAAAGCTGTAAGAACAGTAAGGACAGAGGTCATGACAGCCTTAACAAACAAAAGGATGATAATAGCTTATTCCACTGAGCAGTCACATGCTGCTGCGCCAAACGTCCTATTTGGTGTAGTTTATTTCATTTTAATGAGCTCTGCACCCGTTGGCAACAGACTCTTGTGCTAGTTAACTTAAATACCAAAATAAATATTGTGTGTGTAGGAGGACCAGTGTGTGTAAATTCATGGAGTCAAAGGAAGAGTTCAGCAGCCAGGGCATAGGATGGATAAGAATCAGGGAGGTCCTGGGGACCCAGAAGAGTATTGCCCTCTTATTGCCCTCCGTGTGACTCAAAACGTCAAACAATCCTCATCTGAACATATCCTAAAACATGCTGGAAAAGCAAGGAATAATTCTAAAACCGAGTATTGATAAGGAGGAACAAGGCAAGCTGGTAGAATTTTGTCATCAGAAAACAAGGTCTTATTCAATTAATGTTTTGAGAAATTAAATATGGTCTTCCCTCAGTCTCTGTGAGTACTATGCATTTAGTACTCACATGGAAACTAACATGCATGGATGTTTGGGTCTCTATTATGAAATGTTTTCCACGAAATCCTTCTGTTTGTTTTAAATCCCCTCTAGATGACTCATCTAATAATACCCAGTGCGGTGTAAATGCTATGTAAATAGTTGTGATACTGTGTTGTTTAAGGAATAATGATAAGAAAAACATCTTTGCACATTTCGTACAGATGCAAGCATTAACAAAATGCTTTTTGTCCATGATTAACTGAATCCATGGATGTAGAACTCATGGAAACTGGGGGCTCTCAGTGAATTGCTCAGTTGATCATTAGCAAAGATCAGCCTTAGTCCAACTTTATTTGATTATAAAAATCTATTCATGTAAGATCATCCACCATTGACTGTATAAATATTTCTTGGATGACTGAATGAAAATATTGACAACTAAATGAATAAACATAATGACAAAAGATTAAAAAGTGAATGAAGTTTTGACTGTAAGGAACTATATGTGGGAATATGAGGGTAGGAGGTGGCCCTTCCTTTCTCTAATCTCATTTCCTATAAGTGGCCTTTGTCCACTCTGCGTTTTACCATCACAGCTCACAAATCTTGCCTCAATATATTTGTGCTTTTCTTTAACGAAAAATGCACCTACCTTCCCCTTCACCTCGTGATATCTCATTTTAGATTGTAGCTTTCTTAAATAATTCCTAGCCTTATGGATCCTCCTTCTCTGTGACCTATAAGAAAGTTTTATCTCTGCCACATTAACTATATTAATAATATTGATTTGCACAGCTAACTCAATGCTTCATGTCTAATACATATTAAATAGTGCACCTCTCCAACCAGAATAGCATGAGTTCAGAAGGACAGATAAAGGGTGCTCAACTCAGTTCCAGGGAATGAAAACCAAATTAAATAAAGATGCCTCATGAATAATTACCCCTTGATTAATTGTTGAGGCATTGGTTGTTGTCTAATCAATAGCCAGTATCTGGAATAGGCAAGACTAAGCTCTCTGACTGTAGATCAGACAGGTCAGGCTTTAAATGTAATAAAGTTCTTGCTGACCTACAGCTGGATACAGACACCCTGTGCTTGAATTTTGCCCTGTGTGTTCTGCTGTTGAGAGGGACAGAAGTGATGTAAAGTATGGCAAATCCATGAAACATATACCTAGACAGTAGAAAACTAGAGCCAGCTACGGATCCCTGAAGATCTTGCTTAATTTCCTAAGAATAAGATCCATTCCTGAGTTGATCATTTATCAAACTGAATCTCTCTGAATTAGTTTATCTTGGGCAATGCCGAAAATACTGCCTTCCAGTTATTTCTTTGGTTTCCTTCAAGAGATTATATTTTGTTATGAATGAAGCTTAAAATACTTTTTGTCAGATGTTTTCTCTGAGGGATTAAAGAACCCTCTCATCAGTATTCGACAGTTGATATCTTCCTTCCAAACATGTTATACGTCTGCACTCACGGTAGCCTGGATGCAAGTAAACACATATTAAAATATTTGAGGGCTGAAGAAATGGCTTAGTGAGTAAAGCACTTGCTGGGCAAGCATGAGGACCTGGGTTCAGACCCCGAGAGCCCAGGTAAATGTTGAGTGTAATGGTGCACTTCTGTGATTGCAGAGCTGGGGAGGGAGAGACGGGGAATCCTTGGGGCCCACTGGTCAGCTAGTTCAGCCAAATCAGTGAGCTCCAGGTCTGGCAAGAGACCTCCTCTCAAAGAACAAAGTGGAGATCACTAAGTAAGGCACCCCACACACCTACACACATGCATGTACACCCTCACATGACCCCACTCATGTGAACATGAAAACACGAATGGACATCACACACATATAGACATGCCCAAAATATTTGAAAGAAAAATTATCCAGTGCCAGGGATGGGATATCTTCCAGTGAGTTGTTGGCCAGGGAGGTTGCTGATGCCCCCAAAACATTACAGGCCATTGCCGAGGCCCTTTGTTTCCCACCAGGAATAGACGGTAAGACCCTATTGCTGAAGACTTCACATACTTGGGCTGCAAGGTCACTGAGAAATCCTGCTGGAGCTGAGCTGAAAACCTCCTTCATGTAGAGCAGCTGACAGAAAGCTGGAAAAAGCCATGCTGCATGCAATTCAATGGGAAAGAGAAATCACCAGTGAAGACACTCAACAGTGGATGCTGCAAGCCTTAAATTTGGCCAGCCAGGCCAAATGAGCCAGTGGGTGCAATAGTGGCATGTATGTTATGAAGGAAACCAATAGCCCTCTAATTGGACTGGAGGCCTATTCCATGGGAGGGAATACATCCCTGATACCGAAAACCTGTAACAGGGGTAGTCATGAGCCCTAGGGGTGCAACGTCTGCTGCTGTCTGGCTAAATATATATACTATGCTCACCAAACTGCCCAGTAAGCACTTCTCTTAACATTCATACCCGTACATTAATGCTGCTCTTACTTTTGGTTAGAGAAGCTTCTCTTTTCAGATGGCAGTGACGTTGGGGTGACTTAGAAGGCACCATGGTGCTGATAAGAAGTGACAGAGGAGTGCTCAGCATTGACATATCTCTATCACACCTTCCAAGTCTCAGGGTCCATTGCGGAAGAGGTGGCGGAAAGAACGTAAGAGCCAAAGGAAGGGTAGGACTCCTTACAACGTGCTCCTCCAGACACAAAATGACTGGATATCCATGACCTCACAGTGCCTGACACTCCCTACACAAGACCATCATAACAGAAGAAAAAGATCATGACATCAAAATAAAAGAGAGACTGATTGAGAGGGGGAGGGGATATGATAGAGAGTGGAGTTTCAAAGGGGAAAGTGGGGGGAGGGAGGGAGGGAGGGAATTACCATGGGATATTGTTTACAATTACAGAATTTATCAATTAAAAAGTAAATAATTAAAAAATAAATATTTATTTGGTTTACATAAAAAAGAAAAATTATACCTACGCAGAACATGTCCAGTCTTTTTTTCTTATCACTCTTATATGAACAGCAGTGCATGAAGGTTTAGGGGCAGGACTGGTGAACTCTGCTGACCCAGAGCACACACAGGGCTCCCTTGTGCTATCATTCTAGACCCACCTGCTGCTTTCAACACTTCTGTGGGCAATTCATTACTTTTAATGCCTATTGTTTTCCATGGTCATTAATATGTCTCACACACGCACATTCAATTTTAGGTCAAACGAACAACGAGGCATGAAGGAAGTTGGGAAAAGAGAATGGCTGGAGTTTGGTCGGCATCGCTCCACATTCCTGCCAATATTGGTCATTTGTCGCCTGTGATGTTCAGGGCCAAGGTAAACTAAGGCTGAAACTACATTATTTTTCAGTAAGCTGTGTACTTGGTTCTAAGAGCAATTCAGGGCAAGTTATAGGACAGAAACTTGGGAGGGGGGTAGGAACTCACAGAAATATTTTCAGGGAATTTATTTGTAAGGCCCATAAGAAGTATTCCCACAGTTCTCTCCTTGTTCATTCTCATAGTTCATTCATATGGTTCTTTCCCAAAAGTACACCCGCACAAACATACAGAGATTTCCTCTGATATAAAACCAAAGTAAGCCTAAATCTCTAATAATCCTTTCAACCCAGGAACCAGGCACTTTTCTTTTTTTTTTTTTTTTTTTTTTTTTTTCAGAATATTTCCAGGAAATGCTATATGTATGTAACTCTTTTTTTTTTTTTTCCTTTTTTCCTTTTTTTTTTTTTTATTAGTCAGTTCTGTATTCAGCAAATACAGTCAGTTTGGTACCATTATTAGGCTCATCCGTGACCTACCCCCTCCCCTTGGCCCCTCCTTGTTGGGGTATGCGGGTCATGCATTGTGGAGTTAGCCCACAGTTATGGGTAAGCTAAATGTCTCTGCATATCATGACCCAACATGTGACTCTGACATTCTTTCCGCCCCCTCTTCCGCAAAATTTCCCTGAGCCATGTTGGGTTCATTTTTGGTCTGCTTCAGTGATGAGGTGTTGAGGGCCTCTGAGGCTCTGGCTCTCTGATTTGGTAGGAGTTGATTTTTCTCTATGCTGATCTCCTTCCCCTTTGTGCTGGTGTCCGGTTCATCAGGAAAAACAGCCCCCTTGCTTGTTTCTCGAAGTTTTCTTAGTTTCAGCCGGAGCCCTTTTGAGGTATGATGGGGTGGCTCTCTCCTTAGGGTCTACATCTATCTGAAAAAGAGAAGCAGATTCTCCAACGGAGAGTAAGTTAGCACCAGGACAAATGAGATAACCCTTACTTTTTTTTTTTTATAGAGAATTTAATATGTGTAGGCCCTCTTGTAGCCCACAATTGATAGTAGGTTGATACTGGAGAGTGGGCTTATGTTTGGATATGGTTCTGACTTGTTTCCCAGCTCCAGCTATGGGTCCCATACCAGTGAGGGGATCAGTTAGCCAAATTGAGAGCAGTTGGTTCCCCACCATGGCTGTGTGCCACCACTGCACTTGTGTGGGCATCACAACAAGTTATTTGCTGCTAAGTAGGTTAGACCATGCGTTGCTTCGATAGATATTGGTCAATTTCCCCCAGTCGCCCATGTAGCACCTTCTGGCACTAGATGCGCTGACTGTCTGGGGACTGACTCTCATCCAACTTCCAGCCATGCCATTCTAATTTGCATGTCAATCACATAAGGTATCTTCAGCAGTAGGGTCTTACCACTAACCTTTGGTGGGTCATCAAGTACTCTGACAGAAATCTGTCTGTCTTTTAGGAAACCTTGTAGGTCTCTCTGATCAAAAGCTCATTGTGGATGATAGCCCCATGCTGGTTCTGGGAGTTACAGGTCAGTGCCCTCTAAGAAAATGAGGAAAAAGATAACTAATATACAAGAGTTAGAGATAAGAGAGAGAGAGACAGGGAGAGGGGAAGTGAGGGAGGGAAGATGTAGGAGACTAAGGTTAGTCTTAATCTTACCCTCTCCAGTGTCTTGTGGTTCAGGTGTTCCCTGTAAGGGACCAGGCACTTTTCAACGGGAGCACTGAATGGGCAGATGTCACCTGACTCCAAGTAGGAATTAAAAATGATCGTTAATTGCCTTTCTCCCTGCAGCAAGTGGTGTTTGGCTGAAGTTTTCAGCCTTGTTAAGATTAGAATTCTCTACAGCGGCAGGAGGAGTGATCTCAGGATCTAAAGACGCTAAGCATGGCTCTGGCAGAAACCACGGAGGTAAAGAAGCGCGCTGCAAAGTGAAGTAGGCAAAACACAGGCTGAAGAAGGAGGTCGGTCATAGCGTGAAGCATCACCCCCCACCCCCACGCAGTAGCAGGCAAAGCATCTTTGTACACGAAATTCCAGAGGCGAAAACCCTCCGGAGGACAGGCTTCTTCGTTTTACAAAACCCCAGAGATGAAACTTCTTTGAAGGTTTCTGAACCCCGTGGGTTTAACTGTCAATTTGTATGTTTCTGTTCCATCTTCTATCGGTTTCTTTAAAGGCTCCTGCTGCTGGGTGATAGGAAAAGCTGCAATTTCTACTTTTGATCACTTTTCATATTCCTGAAACCTTGAGACAAATGCAGGGCCAGTGAACTGCTTTTCAACTCCCTCCTCTGTAGAGGAAGCAAGAAAGTAGAAGACAGAGGCGGCCTCAAGGTACTCTGAGAACATCAAAAAGAAATGAGAATTTGCCCACAAACCTGCTTATAGCTCCTTTGTTAAATCCACAAGCAAATAAGATCAAAGAACAGAACAAGTCAGGAGTGGTGGGGCACAAGCTGGTAATCCCAGCCCTCGGGAGGTGGAGGCAGGAGGATCAGGATTTCAAACTCAGCCTTGGTTACCTAGCAAGTTTCAGGCCAGCCTTGACTATGGGAGATCCGATCTGAAAAAAAAAATACAGAATATGGAATGTGATTTCAGGGAGTTTCCTACTATAGGAGTGGGACAGAGAGGGAATATAAAGAAAGTGGATGCCCTCAAAGCAGAACATTAGGGCTGGAGAGATGGCTTAGCGGTTAAGCGCTTGCCTGTGAAGCCTAAGGACCCCAGTTTGAGGCTTGGTTCCCCAGGACCCACGTTAGCCAGATGCACTAGGGGGCGCACGCGTCTGGAGTTCGTTTGCAGTGGCTGGAGGCCGGCCCATCCTCTCTCTCTCTCTCTCTCTCTCTCTCTGTCTCTCTCTCTGCCTGTTTCTCTCTGTGTTGCTCTCAAATAAATAAATAAAAGTAAACAAAAAATTTTAAAAAAGCAGATCATTAATACTTTTTTAAACACATCACCGAACTACAATGCAAAGATCAGAGCTAACGAAATCTTTTGAAT
Organism: Dipus sagitta; assembly: GCA_036346955.1. Taxonomy (NCBI): domain Eukaryota; kingdom Metazoa; phylum Chordata; class Mammalia; order Rodentia; family Dipodidae; genus Dipus; species Dipus sagitta. The sequence goes on along the minus strand of CM070775.1, from coordinate 13,567,528 downwards.
TTTATGAATTTTATACCAGTTTACCAAGCACACTTCATAAGATCAATATTTATATAATATTCTGTTGAGAGAAAGGTAAAAGCTAATAATATATAATCATGTAAATGTACTGAGTCTCTACAAAGCCATTTGCTATTACTTTTGTAGAAATTGGTGCCAAAAAAAATATGTGCTAGAAATTTCAGACACTATATCCAAGCATTGAAATACTATATATAATGCACGGCTCTTCAAAGAATAATTGATGAGTCTCTCAGGATCTTTCTGGTATCTGGTATGAAAATCAGCCACAGGGAATTCTGGTATTATTTGGCTATGCAAAATAAAGCATGAAATTGTGCAGTGGGCTCTCTGGGTGTTAGAGGCTCCCTCACTGGGAGGAACTGTATAGACCCTACTCGTATGGCAAGAGAGGAAATAAGAAAATTTTCTTCACTTTGGGCCTTTCCCCTGGTGGAGCTCCTTTCCCTGGAGAACAAGGCAAGTATAGCCTTCATCACTTATTAACCTTGGATGACTAAATTACCTCTGCAGCTCAGGTTTCCTAGCTAAGAAGATTAGATAACAGATACTTTGGATATCAAGAAGGTCAGCTGAGATAACATGGAATAAGGTAAGAGCCGCTCAGCACTGGATGCGAACACTGTAAGAGCTAGACACCATGAATTGCTGGCACCATGCAAAATGCACATATTAAATAGGGAAGATAATGGATTTGGGCTCTGGCCCAGTGGCTGATCCACCCTAGCATGGATTGAAAATGTAAATTATTCTCTCCATGCAAAAGAAACCTCAGGGAAAGCCCTCCCACTGGGTGAACAGAACACAAAAGAGAAAATCAGCATAGCCAGACAGACAGAAGGCGTAGTCACAGGTAGCAAATCTATAGTCAGTGGAAGGATTTTTGCACCTAATGGCAAATGAAGCAAGTCTCATTATGGGTGACATTGGTAAGGATCCTGTGTTTAAAGTTTTGGAGATAAATAATATGGGCTGAACAGATGCAAGGAAAGTTTCTCTCTCTCTCTCCTTATAGATAAATTAATTAATTAAAAAGAATGGTCAGGCTGGAGAGATGGCTTAGTGGTTAAGATGCTTGCCTGTGAAGCCTAAGAACACATGATTCCCCAGTACCCACTTAAAGCCACATGCACAAAGTGGCATATGTATCTGAAGTCAGTTTGCCATGGCTAGAGGCCCTGGCATGTCTAGTCTCTGTAATCCCAGCACTCGAAGGCAGAGGTAGGAGGATCGCCATGACTTTGAGGCCAGCCTGAAGACTACCTAGTGAATTCCAGGTCAGCCTGTGCTACAGTGAGATCCTACCTTGAAAAAAAACAAACAAACAAACAAACAAACAAACAAAGAGAATAAAGGTGAAATGACAGAAGACAGAAAGGAGGAAGTTAAGTAAAAATTGTGTGGTAGAGTTCGCAAAGTAAGGGCTCAGGGACACGCCTCCATGATGTAGATGGCTTGCTAGGTCCTGGGTTTGATCCCTAACACCTAATTGTTTTTCTTTTTTCCATTCAAAAAATAACAATGCAACTTGAACTACTAGATTCATCAACATAAAGAAACCTGGAAAATGATGAATAAAAGACAAAAATGATAGATGTTTTACATTTCAAGAACTCTGCCTCTGTTTTCCACCTCATCCCAAAATCTTTGCTAAGGACCAGAAAATCCACGGAAATTGACTTAACCCTACCTGCCCCACCTGGGGCCCTAGGTGGAAATGGCATTCCAAGACCCACTTTCCCAAAGGAGTTCAATAGGTGGATCACATAGGCTTGAGTCACCTTGATTTAGGGGTGCTCATCCTCCCCCCTCCAACCTAAGTCCCACATATCACATGCAAGGCTCCTCCCTCACAGTGCAGTTGCTCTCCACTCATCCTCCAAAACCCTGAAAATATCCTTCCTGCCCTTATGCAGGGCTCTAAAATCTTTGTGTATGTGTGTGTGCATCAGATCCTGCCATTTCCTTCTGGCCCAAGAAACTATCAATATTGGTCCTCTGTCTTGAACCCCAAGACTGACAATATGAAGAGTATGATAATATTGATGTTCATTGAATAAGTACACAACACACACACACACAATACACTTGGAAAAACACATAGCAAATTCACTATGCTGAAGAAAGAACTGAATGGCAAGAGCTTGGTACAAGCCTGCACTTGGTCATTTAGAGTGCCTATTCATATGAAAACAAAACAAAAACCAAGCAAATAGAAAATCCTGTGAGGGGCAGGGAGCGTGGCGCCGTTCACAGAGTGCTTGCCTATCATGCATGAAGCCCTGGCTTTGGTCCCCAACAAGAATCTACCTTACAGCAATGAGGTTTGTCTCCATCATCTGGACTCTTCTCGGGGACCTTTCACCTCGCACAGGTCTCAGCGTGAACGTCACCTCCTCCGTTCTGCACTCTTCCCACAGGCTATTTCTCTGCATAGCGTTTTTCACTCCACCCTGCGTGTGAGGAGACCGTACCCATCACTAAATCCTCACGCGTAGGACACGGTGGGGTCATCAGGATGATGACTTCAGTGGGTCAGTAAACTTTAGCTGAGGAAGTGAAATCTAGCATTCAATCTAGTTATTAAACAAACGTGGTAGATACTGCTCCCGGACAAGATTTTAGCTTGTAATAATGTATTAGAATACAATTTTGCCCGAGACTATTAAGTTCACTATCTTGCTCAAGATAGAAAAGGCAGCGGATTTTAATAAGATGACCTTAAAATATCCATAAATGTGGCATATGGATTGACTGAGACAGCTTGACCTTGGCCTACTGTTATTGCTGTGAGTAATAAGTGACAAATCCCATTATAAAATGCCCAGGAGGTGCATATGAGGAGGTCAGGCAGGAAAACCCTCATTTGAGAAGATGTGAGCCCCCCTCTAAGCCCATCTCCTTCTCAACACAATGAATGTTCTACAGTTTTGACCAACTGACCTCATGTGAGGACCAGGTGACAAAAGCATCTGTTTCAAACTGGCACATATTTCATTTAATTCTGTATTTTAAAGTATTTACCTTCTCCAAAGCCTCCCAAGAGGACTTGGGGCACGCTTCCCTCAACACCCTGTGGTTCTCACCCACTTCTGCTCTCTCTTTCTCCCTCCAGGGATCCCCACCCTGTGAACGGGCTGGGTGCTTTGCTGACTAAGGGTGGGGCTTACCAATCATTTACCATCCAGCACCTCAGTGTGAATACAACCTGTTCTCTCTCTGCCAGAAGTTACTGGGTTAGGACTGCTATGTGACTGGGGGACTGGCATGTCTTTTAAGTTTGTTCCCAGCATGCCTTTCAAAGAGAGTGTTTCATATGAGCTTCTCAGGGAGGCACCTCCCCACCCCCATCCCCCGGAACTTGCAGACATGCAAACTCTCACAGAGCAGGCCCAGTCCCAGTGACTCCTGGGCACCTGTGTCACAGCAAGCATCCAGGTCATTCTTGTTCTTCTGAAGCCCAGAAAAACCCACCTTTGAGCAGGGGTGCCCTCAGAATGAATTAGGAAGTCCTGCTCACTTAGGGTGGCACACATTGTGGGGGGGTGGTGGTTGGGGGGGTGAGTCGACCCTTCCCGCTGCACCATGCTGGCACTTGGCACTGATTTCAAACCCAGAGGAAGAGCCAGTGTTCCTCAAAGTGATTCCAGATGACCTCTACCAAGTGACTAGAGTGGCCTGTGGGGTCATACTTATTTGCCATCTGACACTCTCTCTTTGACTGAACTTTAGACAGACTTCTCTAAAGCTCTCTTCTTTAATATATATATATATATATACATATATATATGTATATATATACATATATATATATATATAATTTATTTTAGACAGAGAGGAGATATATATATATAAATATATAGATAGATAGATATAGATATAGATATAGATATAGATATAGATATATAGATAGATAGATGATAGGTAGATGGATAGATGATAGATAGATAGATAGATGATAGGTAGATGGATAGATGATAGATAGATAGATAGATAGATAGATAGATAGATAGATAGATGATAGGTAGATGGATAGATATAGATAGATAGATAGATAGATAGATAGATAGATAGATAGATAGATGATAGGCAGATGGATAGATGATAGATAGATAGATAGATGATAGGTAGATGGATAGATGATAGGTAGATGGATAGATGATAGATAGATGGATAGATAGATAGATAGATAGATAGATAGATAGATACATAGATACATAGATACATAGATAGATACATAGATAGATACATAGATAGATGATAATAGATAGAATGGGCCTCTAGCCATTGCAAATGAATTCCACATCCATGTGCATGGGTCCTACAGGCAAGTGCCTTAACTGCTGAACCATCTCTCCAGCCCTGAGCTCTCTTCTTAATAAGGCTTCATCCATGGGCTTTATGGAGACTCCCACCATCTTTGATCTCTGATCAAATTCCTCATCCCCCATTACCTATTGTCTAAATCTTTGGTCCAGCTTTATCAAGAACCCCACTAAGGCCAATTTAGCAAGACTCCCCCAACTCTTGATATCTTCCCTTAGTGATTTCCCACCCACTGCCTCCCTCGCAGATCTTTGGCTATAAATCCCCAGCTGTCTTTGCTACATTTGGAGTTGAGCATCGTTTACCTCTCTCCTCCACGGTGGCAGTATGAAGGAAAATGTCTTGATTGCCCTAAGTACTATGCAGTTCTGTTTCTCCTTGACACATCTTGATCATTGTGAATAAAAACTCTGTCTGGGGAGACACGGGTTGTAACGTTTTTAGGTGGAGGGACAGTCATTAGCAGGCTTGGATGCTATTGTGGAGGGACCCCTCTCTCATGATCAACTCTGAACACTTCCTCCACTTTCTGGGGTAAAGGGAAGGGAGTAGAGTTGTCAGAGCTTTGCTGAGGGAAAGCTACATTTTATTGACACCCCCTCCACCCCACAAACAAAATTAGAAATTGAATATTACCTCTCACTCTGGGTGGAGACAAGACATCGTAAGCTACCCAAAATGTAAGATCACGGTCCACTCGTTTCAGCTAATACAAGTGACCTTGTCAGTCACCCGCCAGGACACTGACTCTCATCTAAAGTCATGCTAAGGAGCTGGGAGAAATAGTTATCCCCTTAGTGAGATAACGTACTTAGACCTGAAGAAGACCCTCCCTCTAGGAAGTTGCTTACAGATTTTTCCTGCCAACCGCTACTACTTTTCTGAGCGGGAACTCAAAAACCACAATCCTGAGCCGGGCGTGGTGGCGCACGCCTTTAATCCCAGCACTCGGGAGGCAGAGGTAGGAGGATCGCCGTGAGTTCGAGGCCACCCTGAGACTACATAGTGAATTCCAGGTCAGCCTGGACTAGAGTGAGACCCTACCTCAAAAAACCACACACACACACACACACAAACCCACAATCCTTCTTTCCTGTCTCTTCCTTGGCTTCTAGTGAAAATCCTGAGCATGTTTGTCCTGACGTTCTAGAACTCCCTTTCTCTGATGGCCCTCTTTTGTTTCCCCACCTGTTTCACTATAGCTGCTTGCACACGGCCATTGCTGACCCTAACTCAAAAGGCATGATTGTCTGTCTATTCTCCATCTCTCTCCTACTGGCAACGGCCAAAATTTACACAGCATGCTTGTCTTTTGTTTTTCTTTCAAACTCTATAAAATAATTTTCAAGCTTCCTTCTCAGTCCATTTTTCAATTCACTTTATCAATAGGACTCAGAACCCATTAAAAGGACCCCAGGCTCCTTGGCAACAATGTGATGGTCCATGTTGGGCCAGGGACTTAACTCCATGAGTTCCCTCCTACAGCCCTGTTATATCTAATAAGCCAAGTTCCGTCTACATACATTTGACTATAATAATTGCAATCAGCAAAAAGGGAAAAACTGACATAAAGCTTGCTTTAACACGCAGAAGATTTTATAAAATAATAAATATTTTCATTACTGTTAGCAGTGTCACTAATGGCCCCTAATTTCCAGACCCAGTGTCTCGTGTATCATCTTAGGCGAATGCTGATTTTCACCATCAAATGCCTAAACGTTATTTCTTCAGTGACTTCTATATGATTCTTTGTGAACACCAAATTCTCTTTTGAATTACATCCATATGACCTACTTTGGTCTCAGAGAACCTGATTACTATAATGGCATAGTCTGCACAAAAGGAAAATGACTAGAGTTTATTAAATGGCAAAAATTTAATTTGAAGACTGTAAGAGGAAGAAAGGGGAAGATGTAGTCAGAAGGATCCCAAACGAGGCACATCAGCTCAAATGCAAATGACATTTGACTTTCTGGAAAAGGAAGTGCAGTGCACCAGGTTATAATTCAATTCCTCTGACTTCACATACTCTAATTTCCCTCTGTAATAGTTACATAAATTTCAAAGAACACAAAGGAAAGCAAAATTTCCCCTTTAAAAATTAAAGCCAAATGCCAGTGTGCCTCGGAATTAATTGCCAAGTGTGGTGTGAATTTTGCCAACAGGTACTTGCGTCTGCATTTGTATCGGGTATTCCATTCGAATTTATTTTCTTGATTCAGGTGAAATCAAAGTGCCTTTGCAGTCTGTTGGATAGGGAAGAATTAACACCGCTCTCTAGCATGCCAGTTTTTCTAGTAAGCGTGTTTCGCCATTATCAAGAAAAGCCCCAAGCCAGGGAAATAAACTACTTCTAGCATACCAGTGATGGGAGAGAGAAATTGGACAGGCAGATAAAGTAACAGGACCCCAAAATGAACAGTTTTTCCCTTGACTAAAAGCAGGAAATGCCATTAAGTCAACAAGGAGAACCTGGATTTTTTTTTTTTTTTTGTCTTACTTCTTTCTTCCCTGGAAAGTGATATCCTTCAGGAAAGATTTTTAGATTAAATTCATACCCTTCCTAGCGGAATCTGGGAACGTTGCCCCCTGTTACAGAAACTATGATCCCTACTTAAAGTTTCTCAGAGTACTGCCTCTTTGTAGAGAAAATAGGTCTTTCTCCTCTAGAGGGATTCCACTTGCCATAAAACCCTAACCAAATCCACCCGATGAGTCCTCCTCTCCTCTGAAGACTCCCTCCTGTCCCGCAGGAACTCTTGCTTTCTATCAAGCTCCAGTGAACTTCTAAAATCCATATTCCACCCTCCTGTGGTCCGTGAATGTCATTTGTTGTATTCATACGACAGGAACCTGAAAAGGCCACTGACTCAGTAGAAACTCGGCATCACCAGGAATGCCCAGAGATTCAGTTCCTGAGTCACAGCCCACCTAAGAGCCTAGATGAGGCTCCATCACTCTCAAGGACACCCCAAACATCCTGTATCATCAGGATAGACATTCCGATATGTGATAGACGACTAATGACAAGAGAAGAGCTAACCTCTCTCAGGTGAGACCTCATGGGGCTGAGCCCCAGGCTTCTCCCACACCTCTCACCCTGGAGGTGTTTCCAGTCTGGCTCCCATCTCCTTCGTGAGGGAGCAAGGCGTGATGAAGTGACTCTCACAACCCAACTCGTTACTCCCTTCAGGTCTCCAAACCCCCAAGGGATGTTTCCAGGCCAGTGTGAAGGGGATTTGGGATCTGGAGGATCTGTTTGTGCTCCTTAAAGATATCAGAGGGCTGGAGAGATGGCTTAGCAGTTAAGGCATTTGCCTGCAAAGCCAAAGGACCTGTGTTTGATTCCCCAGGACCCACATAAGCCAGATGCACAAGGGGGCACATGCGTCTGGAGTTTATTTTCAGTGGCTGGAGGCCCTGGTGCACCCATTTTCTCCCTCTCCTCTCTCTCTCTCTCTCTCTCTCCTTTGCCCTCTCTCAAATAAATAAAATAAAATATTTTAAAAAGATATCAGGATCAGGAAAGCCATGCTTCCCCGAGGAACAGCAGCTGAGAAGATTCTGTTGCTGGGGAGGAATCTGAAACATGTCACTACTCTGGATGTAAATGCAGGATGCTGCCTACAGGGGAAAGACATTTCCAGAAGCCATTAGGCTCTAAAGTGAACAGGTGTCTGGGCATCCAGAGGATATGTGCCTGATGCAGAAGCTACTGAGAAGGCCCACTGCGTGAAGCTGGGCTCAGCAGCACTGTGAAGAGCAATGACCCCTTAGAAATAAGAAACATCTAGTTTCTGCCTCTGTCCTCTGTCTCTATTCATCAGCTTTCTGTTACTGTAAATAGATACATAAAAATATAATTAAATAAATACATATGTATGTACGGTAAGTTGGTTATAAAGGGGGAAAGATTTCCTTCTTTCTTTCTTTTCTTTTCTTTTTTTTTTTTTTTTCAAGGTAGTCTCACTCTAGCCTAGGCTGACCTGGAATTCACTATGTAGTCTCAGGCTGGCCTTGAACCCATAGCGATCCTCCTACCTCTGCCTCCCAAGTGCTGGGGATTAAAGGTTTGCGCCACCATGCCCAGCAAGATTTCTTTATTTGGGCTCATGACTTGAGAAGTTTCAGTCCATGGGTTCTGGACCCTTTACCTTTTGGTCCCTGGCCTCACAACCAGGAAGCAGGAACCAGGAACCAGGAGCAGGCATGGATAAGGAGCCAGGGTTCCAATACCCTCTTTAATGGCGTACTCCCAGTGACATAACTTCCTCCCAGTAAGTCCCACCACTAAAAGATTCTATTGCTTCCTACTATGCTAGGGACCAAGGTGTTAATGAATAGTCCTTTGCAAAGCAGTTCCATCCAAATGACAGCAGCTACCTTGCCATTCCCTCTCTCCATGTGAGACATACATCTTGCATTCCATCCCAGGGCTTCCTGCACTTGATCTTGGAAGTAACAACGTAGAGTGAAGCAACTATGACCTTATAACAATTTTAGCAACCGCACCAGAAACACAAACAGGCAAATAGTCCAGTGTGTGTAGAATGTTGGGTAAATGAGGGCAGCAGACTGCCCTGTCCCCCATATGTCCACTGTGGAACTAAAGCTGGGGAGCTGTCTGAGTGAGAAGAATCAAAAACCCCAAGTCCCATTTGTGCTGCAACTCAAAGGCATGTCGCAGTGATATCTATAAATTACATGCTGAGGGTAAAACAAACAATAGGTGTAGAAATTAAACTTTCTCACCCCTTGAAGGCTGAGGGGCAGAGCGTTTTAATGATGACATGGTGAGTCATATCTTACACCTTCTTTTGTTTCAGATTTTATTTTTATTTATTTATTACAGACAGAGAGAAGGAGAGAGAGAGAGAGTGAGAATGGGTGTGCCAGGGCCTCTAGCCACTGCAAACGAACTCCAGACAGCGTGCGCCCCCTTGTGCATCTGGCTAACGTGGGACCCTGGAGAATTGAACTGGGGTCCTTAGGCTTTGCAGGCATGCGCCTTAACCACTAAGCAATCTCTCCAGCCCTCTTACACCTTCTTTAATGAAGCAGTATTGGCACAGATTCGCCCCAGTGAATTAACATGTTCATTGGGCCCATCTGGTGGTAATGAGGTCAGAGATCAATGGAATTGATCCAAACTCACTAACACACACAGGCTACCATCATATTTTCTACTAATCAGCAAAGAGAATTAGCAGATTCCCCCGCCCCTCGGTTTATGGCACAATCCGTTTAAACTAACTATATGTGCCATCCTCAGTGGCATGTGTGTGCTAGCAACTGCAGATTCAGCAGCTCAACACGAACTTCATACAGGAAAAAAAAAAAAAAAAAAAGGAAAGAGGTGAGATGCGGTGCATGAAGACATGAAGATATTCCTTTCTTTTTCCATCTTTCCTTCCCCAAACTAAGCACTGTAGGCAGTGATCTTGCCAACGATCATGTTGGGTTACTTTCCAAAACCCTGTAAAAATTGTAAGAACACAAAGCTACAGAGATGAGTTTATATGCATTCTTTTATGTCTCTTCTAGGAAAGAACAGTAGTTAGTAAATATAAGGATCCGGTACATATTTAGATCTTAAGAGTGTTTATTAATTAGCATAAGAAATACCAGATAGATTCCTTTAAGAATATTTTTATTTATTTTAGAGAGAGAGAGATGCCTTTTAATGAATGTAAAAAATGTATAAGGAAAGTTTTATTAAAGTAACAAAAAGAAAGAACTGGAAAAGGAAATTGAAAATTAAAATTTTTGTTGGAAGAACTGAGAAAATTGAAAATGGTGAAAAACAGAAAAACAAAAAGCTATTTAAAAATGTTTTATATTTATTCATTTATTTATTTGAGGGAGAGAGAGAGAGCACAGAAGAGGGAAGGAGAGAGAGAGAATGAGCGTGCCAGGGCCTCTAGTCACTGCAACCAAACTCCAGATGCATATGCCACCATGTGCATCTGGCTTACATGGGTTCTGGAGAGTCAAACCTGGGTCCTTAGGCTTTGCAGGTAAGCACATTAACCACTAAGCCATCTCTGTAGCCCCCAAAGCTAGTTATTTAAAAAAATATTAAAATAACTTACAAATAATATAAAATGCTAACACAAAAGAAAACAAAATTTGAATTGAGAAAGCAAAAACTGAGCCAGAAATGATGAAGACTGAATAAGCAGACATTCTGTAGCTAAATTTTCTAGGCTATAGTCAAGAGGCACGAGTTCACATTGAGGAAGGATGTTAAGACACAAGTGAACCTGTGACAGCAGAGCCTCTGGTCGCTCTGCTGTGAGGTGAGGCACATCTCCAAGGAGCAAAACCTCTAAAGACAGGAAATAAACCGAGAATGGATGTTTCCATGACTCTCTGCAAGAGCAGAAGAAGCCATAGGGACTTTCTAACGTCCTCTGATGTTTTATTTTACAAAACACACTGGAGTTTATTTTGCTGTGGGAAGCAGGTGTTGTAACCACTGTTCCATTGTACCCTCCTGGAAATTCCGGAGTAGGTCAAACCCCAAGGACGCTTCTCTGAAAGTGGAGGTTGGACTTGAGACAGAGTTCTGCCTTCTGCTTTGGTATCATATCCTGTGCCTTACGTGTCTTGCTTCTTTCACACACAAAACATTTCAGAAATGCCATTTTCAAGTACTTTTTTATTAGCAGGGGAAATATATTCATTATTTATAATTAGGAAGATGATTTGAACCTGAAGGAAGAAAAGACTTATTTCCAGAGAGAAACTATGCAGTTAAGTAGGCAGTGGCAGCCCTTCAAAAAAGGGTAGTTCCGGGCTGGAGAGATGGTTTAGCAGTTAAGCGCTTGCCTGTGAAGCCTAAGGACCCCGGTTCGAGGCTCGATTCTCCAGGACCCACATTAGCCAGATGCACAACGGGTCGCATGCATCTGGAGTTTGTTTGCAGTGGCTAGAGGCCCTGGCACGCCCATTCTCTCTCTCTTTTTCAATATCTGCCTCTTTCTCTCTGTGTCTGTCACTCTCAAACAAATAAATAAATAAAAATTTAAAAAAAAAGAAAATGAAAAAAGAAAAAAGGGTAGCTCCCCAAAAACCTGTCAATGAGGTTTATGGACTAGGGGCCAGGAAGAGTCCCACCACGTGTTTGATGACAAATGTCAGTTCTTATTGAGTGGGGAGGGCTTGAACTATTGACTAGAATCTGATGTGGGGACAAAAATCCTCTGATATGTTGACTTATCAAATAGAGCCATTGATCTCGGGGGAAGAGACAATAGTTTTACACAGTACTGGGTCTCCCAAGCAGAGACTGCCATTGCTCCCGACCCATAGGAAACCACTTAGAAAGAGGATGATATTACATTTCCACCGCAGCTGTGAGCCAAAAATGGGAGAATAGATCACTGCAAAGTTTAGTGAACCAAGGGTGCCCTCAAAGACGCGCTCACTAAGAAAAGTCTGGATTCGGGAATGCTGACGGTGCTGGCAAACAGCGACGCATCGATCAGTGGTCAAGGCCAAAGGAATCAAATGGGAGAGCGATGGCCTCTTCCGACCCTTCCTCTGCGGCGGGGGAGGAGTTGTCACAGGGGATGATTGAGGAGGCCCCCCAGGCTTGATGCAGTTCTTTAGATGTGCGGGGACAGGACATCTGTGCGAAGTCTCACATGAGCACAGCAGTTGGGTGACAGCTTCCCCAAGTGCTGCCCTGACAATAATGTGGGTCAAAAACCGTATGATTGAATTGAACCTTTCCTTTGATAGACTTTTTTTTTTAAAAGATATTTTAAGAAAGGAAAAGAAAATGTACTGTTGGAAGAAAAAAAAAAAAAAAAAAAAAAAACCTCTCTGAGCATAGCTCCAAGTGCTGACCAAGCAACGGAGTTCAGGCAGTTCAAGCCATTCAGACAGCAAATAGCTCTAAACTGCGTAGGCCAAGGGGAAGCCTTTATTTCATGTCAACTGAGATGGGAGAATAATAAAGGCGACAGAAGTTGTGGTCAGCACTGAGCTCTGAGTAGAATGCTGATAGGAGCGAGTCCGAGTGTCACCACTTCCATGAAAGAGTGCAGTGATCCCTCATCATCCACAGTTCTCCTCTCTGTGGTTTCAGACATTGTGCGCAAGCAGTCCAAAAATATTAAATGGAAAATTCCAGAAATTAATAGCTCATGGCATTCTGAGGAAAATTTCTGAGGAAATTTTACACAACGCCACTCTGTCTCACGCAAAATACGAACCATCCCTTTCTCCGTATGTATTATGTGTGGAGGTTTGAATGTACCACGTCTTCCTCAAGTGTTTGTGATTAAGCTTTCCTCTTAGTCCCCCGATGGTAGAGCCTTTGGGAGGTGGAACCTTGCTGGGGGAGGTGTGTCACTTGGGACAGATCTTGAGGGTTACTGGCCCAGCCCACTGGGTGTATTGCTCTTGCTGTTCTGGCCCTGCCACTGATGTATGCAGATGTAAACTGAGATGTCTGCTTTTCCATGCTGATCCCCGCCTTGATGAAATGTCCCCTCAAAACTGGAGCCCTAACCAGATATGGTGGCACACACCTTTAATCCCAGTGCTCAGGAGGCAGAGGTAGGAAGATCACCATGAGATTGTGGCCACCCTGTGACTACATAATGAATTCAGGTAAGCCTGGGCTAGAGTGAAACCATACCTCAAAAAAATTAAAAAAAAAAAAAGAGAAAGGAAAACTGGAACCCTGGGCTGGATATGGATAGAAGGCCTAGTGGTTAAGGCGCTTTCCTGTGAAGCCTAAGAATTCATGTTAGAATCTCCAGGTCCAACATAGCCAGACGCACAGTAAGGCAAGCGTGCAACGTCACACATGCACCCAAGGGAGCACACACTTCTGGAGTTCACTTGCAGCTGCTGAGGGCCTTGGCATACCCATTGTCTCTCTCTCTCTCTCTTCTGTCTCTCTGCCTTTTTTCCTCTTTCTCTCTCTCTCTCTCTTTCTCAAATAAGTCAAAACAATGGAACCCTATGATAAAAACTTTCCTTTAATAAGCTACTTCTGATAAGGTGTTTTGTCCAAACAAGGTAACTGTTACAATATGTTATCCACTTATTAGTCACTTAGTAGCCATTTCTGTTATCAGATTATAGCCATCACATAGTATTTGTGGTCAAGTCACCTTTCTGCTATAGCTAAACATCACAGTGCCTGTCTTTCACTCCCTCCTATTGCCTAAGTACTATATCATCTCTCACACCATCACAAGAAGGATGAGCACAATACAAAAAGGGATTTTGAGACAGAGAAAGATCACCTTTATATAACTTTTATTACAGTTTATTGTTATAATTATTCTATTAGATTTTCATTGTAAGTTATGCCTAATTTATAAATTAAATTTAACATAGTATGTACTTACAAAGTAAAGCATAATAAATGTAGAGGTCAGTACTCTCTGTGGTTTCAGGCATCCATAAGGATCTTGGAATGTATTATAATGTGTGGAGGAAGTACCATACAGCCAAAACCCTGACTATTTTTCTCTTAATACATTCAATTTTTCTCTTACTTTGGTATCTCATACTAGTGTGATAGTCATCATGTAATTAATCACTTCCCGATAGCTTAGTGTTCTATATGAATTTCTTCAACTAGCAATAACAAAACCTTATTGCTTTGGGAAGTGGCAATTAAAATTTATGAGTATTTTTTAATAACTTAGCTCATAAGTTTTTCTGGTACCGTAATGAGCCAATTCCTTCTGAGTCTTTCTGCTGTGTGTATATCTCCACTTGAGTAATACAGCAAAATCATTCCTTGGAGCTAGTTCCTCCTACAGAGTATGCATAGACAAATAGCCATCCCTCCTGTGAATGTTTAATTCTGAGAATGGATGGTGCTTTATATTAATTTCAGATTGAGGTTTGAAAACTAAGAAAAAAATAATGCAAAAAGCAAATATATAAGCTAATAATACGAGTGGTAATTTAATTTTTAATTAAGCTTAAGCTTCAGTAAACTTGAAAACTGTGATTCAGTGGGAAACCTGGTGTTGCAGTTACCTTCTCATTACTGTGCCACACACCCAACCAGAATCAGCTTATGGGAGGAAAGAATTTACTTTGGCTTACAGTCTTGTGGGGAAGCTTCATGATGGCAGAGAAAAGATGGCAGAGCAGAGGCTAGACATCATCTCCTTGCCACAGCAGGTGGACAACAGCAGCAGGAGAATGAGCCCAACTCTACTAACTAACAGGAGATGGCTATAACACCCATAAACCCACTTCCAACACTACCTCCAGCAAGGTCCCACCTCCCAAGTTGCCATCAGCTGGGAACCAAGCATTCAAAACACATGAGTTTGAGTTTACGGCAGATACTGTGATGGTTTGAATGTGAATGTAATGTCCCCCATAGGCTCAAGGATTTTTGATTAAGATTGAGCTTGCAGCTTGATCCTCCAGTGGGCAGAGCCCAGCTGGGGAGGAGGTATCACTGGGGATGAATCTTGTAATCCAGCCCTGCTAGGTGTGTGGAGAGGAGTAGTTTGAGCTCTGCCTGTTCCTGTTGCTGGTTGATTGGTAGTGTCTATTTGCAATGCATCCATGGAAGAGACCCAGCTTCATCTGCCATTTATGGTGCTTTTCCTGGATTCTGTATGCCTGAAATAAGCCTCTTCCTCCTATAAGCTGCTTCTGGTTGGATGCTTGTCCCAGCAAGAAGAAAGTAACTGAAAGAGTAAAATTGGTATCAGAGAAATGGGTTTGTTGCAGCAATGAATCTGACCATATGGGCTTTGGTCTTTTGGAACTGTATGCTGGAGAAATGTGGATGGGTTTGGAACTTTGGAGGAGAAAAGCCTTGCAGTGTTGTAAGCAGAGCTTGATGAGCTATTCTGGTGAGAGTTTGAAAATGCAGAGAAAACTGCGGACTGTGAAGGCTTGACTTATGAACTTCCAAAGGAGATAGAGAGAAATTTGTTGGAACTGAACTACTGATATAAAGGCTGGCTGCATTCTTCTGCCCGTGCCCAGAGTGTTTGATCATTGTTAAATTTAAAGTAATGGACGGATGTGTTGGCAGGAGGTATAGAACAAAAAAATATGAAATATGTAGTTAATCGCGGGAAAAATTCAAGCCAATTTGAAGTTATTGATGCTACACCTGTTAATTACCACCAGTAAGGGTGGGCCAACTGTTTTGTGTTCGAACAATGGAAAAAGATGCCCTGAGGGTGAGCCATTGAAAGGAACTGGCTTAAAGGAAGACTGGTGAATACTGCTCTTCAAGGTCAAGGTTTCCGAGGGAGATCCCCACTCCCCCCCACCCCATGAGTCTAGAGTTCATTTGCAGTGGCTAGAGGCCCTGGCATGCCCATTCTCTTTCTCTCTATCTGCCTCTCTCTCTCTCTCTCTCAAATAAATAAATAAAAATACATTAAAAGATAAAACATCACCTTGATTTATCATACAAGAAAAAAATGGGCCTTCTCATAGATGTTATTTTCAATGTAATAGTTATCATTACTGATTTTAAAGAAATTATTTATGTATTCACTAATTATTTTTTGATGCTGGATCCAGAGCCCTATGCATGCTAGGTGGGTGATGTACTATTGAGCTACATCTCCAACCCCACAATTTCAATGTAGTTTTTAGTGTAATTTTATAGTGTTAGCTATCTGTTGCCGCATAACACATTACCCCACCCCAAACTAGCAGTTTGAAATAAGGCATTCACTATTTTCTACAGAGGTTCTGTGGGCCAGTAAGGCAGGAGTGGCTTAGCTATGTGCTCTGGCTTAGTGTCTTTCATGAGGTCACCATCAGGTCATTGGCCAGGGCTCTGTCACCTGACCACTGGCATGAAGCCATAGCTGTGCTTCTGAGGAGGCTCAGGCACAGTCCTAAGCAAGTTGGAGCGAGCTGTTCACAGGAAGCCTTGGTTCTTTGTCACCAAGGGGTTGCTTAAGTGTTCTCACAGCTTAGCACTGGCTTCCCTTAGTGTAAGTAAATATTACCAAGGGGGAAATCATTAGGAAAAATATGAAGTAGCCCCGGAAGTCCCCAAATGTCCTGTCTTCAATGTCTCTTTGGCTACACATCAGCTTGGTTACATATGGAAGGCCACCGCACACAGGAGTGACCATCCAAAGGCAAGAATCATTGAAGGCAACTTAGAAGCTGCCCATCTCAGATGCTGTTCTCATTGTAGTTTAAATAATTCCTCGACAACATCATGCTTAAAATGGAAATACTAGAGGTCATTCCAATGAAGTTAAAAATAAAATTGGGTACTTACTGGAGTCTTATTATTCAGCACATTATAAAACTGTTAATACAAGATATGAAGCTGAAACCAGATGCAAATAAATATACTGATAGAAAAAATTTCAATTATTTCCATGCCATATGTTTATATAATTTATACCCATCATAATTACTTGGAAAATGCTATTAACTATGGTAACAAAAGTAACCAAGAAGCCAGAACTCTCCTAAACAATAAGAACATTGTTGTTTACTGAGTGGGAGGCATGAAAATTTAATAACTTCAGAGACGAACTATGTTCTTTGCTATGAAAACATGAATATTGATTGCTCCTGCAATAAGTCTGTGGTTTCAATTAACATCCCAGGAGCCTTTGAAAAACTATTTAGAGACACAAGACATGATAGAATAGCACTTAGAAGGCACAGGTAGGAGGATGGTGAGTTCTAGGTTGGCCTGGACTACAGAGTGAGGCCCTACCTCAAGAGAAAATTGTTTATAAAGAATTTAATAAGGCAATGGAATTTCACCAACATGCAAAATAGTTAGGTACATTAAAAAAAGAAAATAAAGGTGGGCAAGTCATAATGCTTGATTCAAAGTATGTTTTAGAAATAGTTACCAAGCTTGATAATGATGCAAAAGTGATCAATCAGTGTCACAAAATAAAAGTCCAGGAATAACCCAACACACAACCTGAATTCAAAGTAGTTATGTAAATCTCCAGAGTAGTTTAATTCATGTGCAAGAATTTCATATAACATGACAAATTAAAGAGGAAGCAGAAGCCTATTAAAATATGGTAATGGATTCATCTGGCAAGACGCTAGAAAAATCTATGAGTTGACACAAGAACACCGAGTACTAGGAATGAAGTGTCTCCACTCCAGACCAAAGTTCAAATGACATAACAATCTTATTTCCAAGTAGTCCCAAATTCTCACTCATTCTGCCTAATATACAGAAGACAAATGTGACTGATACTGAGTTTTCTCCATCGTTGTTTTAAGTTTCTTTGTGTGAAGTAATTCTAAGTTTTCAGGAAACTGTGATTTCCTGTGGGACTTGATCCCAAGAAATGGGACAATTTAGTTTAATATCATCAGTCTCAATTAAAAAGATTCAGAAACATTAGCCAGCCAATCAGACATGCAAACTTTCACAAAGTTTGCGTTTACTCTCTCTCCAAATTAAACTATTTCCCCTCTTTTGTTTCTTACTTTATCCTATTAAAGTGCTTTCCCGAAGATCAAAGATAAGGGCCTGGAAGCACTAAGGCCATACTTCTTAATTTTTTTAAGTATATGGAGTCATCTGCTGCCAAAGACTCAGAATGGGTGGATGGTTGATAGGTAGGTTGGTGGATAGACAATAGATAGATGGATGAAAGATAGAGCTATAGCTAGATACAGACAGACAGACAGACAGTCCAAGCATGAGGAAATGGTACAGTGGGGATGGCATACATTTGCAATTTCAGTACTGAGGAGTCGAAGCAGGAGGATGAGTTCTAGGTCAACAGGGGTACATATTAAAATTGTGTGTGTGTGTGTGTGTGTGTAACCAAAGGGGCACTGTGTATTAATAGCCTTGAAAGCAAAATGTTATGAAGAAAAACTTACTGCCGAGGGTTTTATCTTCCCTTATGAAAACCAATTATTCTTATCCTACATCAGAGCAAAAGATTATAGTAGACTTGAAAATAAATACCCTTTGGTGAAAAGGAAACCAAGAAGAAAGAGTCAGAGTGAGTTGATAGATAGCTCTGACCTGCGCAGGTCACTCTAGTTTGTGACTTCCTAAACGTTGAGTGAAATTCCCCAGGCCCTGCCTGCTGAGCTTCCTAACCAACTCCCATCCCACCCGAGACTTCTGCTCCCCTTCATCCTTGATTTTCCTTTCTGTTTTCATTTTGCCTCAGAATCACCTGGGAGTAACTCAAAATGCAAAATCCTGAGGCCTCACTCTGCACCAATACTCTTCCTTAAAAAAAAAAAAAAAACTTAATATTTTTATTTTTATTTACTTGAGAGATAGAGAGAGAAAGGCTCACCAGGGCCTCTAGCCACTGGAAATAAACTCCAGAAGCATATGCCAGTTGTGCATCTGGTTAACATGGGTCCTGGGGAATCAAACCTGCGTCCTTTGGCTTTGCAGACAAGCACCTTAACTGCTAAGCCATCTCTCCAGCCCCAATTCTCTTCTTCAAGTGATTCTGACATGAACCCAGGTTGAAAATCACTATTCTAGTCCTAGTACATTCTGACTCCCCTGGAATTTTTCTAACCCAATATGCCACCATTATCTCTAATTTTAGAATACTAAAGTTCAATAATGTAGAATTTTAAGATACCTTCTTTCTTCTTTGCCTAATTTGTTGGAACATTACTCTCCTGCATTATTTTCAGCAACAATAGCTCACATTCATGCCTTTCTTCAGTTCTTGGTAAGAGACAATTCTCCAGCATCTACCATCTCTGTGAAGCCAATGTTCCTGACACAGTTCATTTTGTGCTCAGTGTAATTCAATAATCTCACGTTCATTCTTTCCATCCTTACATTACATAGCTTGACTATTATTTTCTGCTTTTTCAAATAAGCAACTCAACCCCACAGAGATGTTAATTCCTTCACCCAGGGTCACAGAGCAGAGTCATATTTGAACCTAAGTTTTCTACCTAGTTTTTAAAATTACTTTTGCTTTTCTGAGTCTCCTGCTCTATATTTTAGAGCTTTCTTCAGCTTTGTCATTGTTAGGTCAGGACAAAATGGAATCACAGCATGAGGATGACAGGGACATAAGGAAGTGGGTCATCCACATTCCTCAAGGAACCACCCAGCCATCATCCCTTCCTTGCCTAACAATGCCCCAGGTCTTGGTTTCCTGCCCCCTTATCTCTCAGGTCACCTGCTCACAGTTCTTCTCTCACACCCTAGCTATTTGAAATGTTAAGAACAAAGGGGTTCTTTCTCCTTCCTTCCCCCAGCTGAAGAACTCTATGTAGCCCACTATCTGTAATCTCAAAGTTGACTGTACTCAGATCTTGAGAGTCAGTCCTGGCAGCTCGTGTCTTTACCAAATACTAGCTTCTATCTGCCTCAGAGTGGTCTCCGTGGTCTTGGTCACTCCCAAACCTTACATCTTGCGCTGTGACTCAGATAGGAAGGCTTCTGGTTGCTCTCTTGGGTGGCCAGACCTCCTTTCCCCTGACCAGACCACCGAGCTGCCATTTGATCCTCTGAAGGCTTCGGGCCATATCTGCTTGGTAGGGGCTTTTCACATCCACCACACCAATTTAGCCTCATTCTTCTTCCCTTCTTTGTCTCCTTCCTCCTTCTCAGTGAGTGTCCCTCTCGGGTTGACCCACTCTTGGGTTTCATCTCGCGTCATGGAAGCCATGCTGGCATGCCAGGCTACACCCCCCAGCCACTTTTAGGGCCCAGCCTCAGGTCTTGAGAAAGACACACTCTTGACACCTTGGGTCTCTGATCTACCATATATTAAGGGGCATCTTTGGTTCAGTTGCACCGTCTCGGGAACCCCCTCTCTCTCCCTGCTCTCCCTCCTGAGCTCTCATCTTCCACTGACAGCCACTTTCATCTTCCACCGACAGCTGCTTTTGCCATCTGGAGCACAGTCACCCTCCTTGCCCACTAACAGGCTAGAAAGCCAACAGTTGCGACCTGTATGGCCTCTGCCTACATGGGAGGTGCAGGCCCCGTTCACCCTCGCAGGCCAGTGGGTCATATCGGTGTTCTGTGTAAGCCCAGCTTAAGCCCTGGTTTATTTTTATCTTACCCCTGTTTTGTTTTTTCTCTGTCTCCTTAAGAACTTAAATCCTCTATGACTCTTGGATGACATCTTATCTTTCTCTACAACTCTGCCTGGCCACATCCATAAGCTGGACAATGGGTCCAAGTGGCCTGAGAATGGTACTTTTGACTTCCAAATTCTCACAGATTTTAAAAAAAAAAAAACTTCTGCCAATATATAGGCAAATGGTCTGAAATACCCTATTTTTCACTCTGCATGCATGGCCTTCTCTCTGCTTTGCCTGCTTTTCCTTCTAGCCAAGGTATCAGGAATGTACTCTCACTCAACCCCTCCTCCATACTCATTCTTACACCCCCCCTTTTTTTGACCCAGACACCATAGAGACCTGACCCCAACAGTTCCTCCGGCTCCTCCAGCTCCCTCAGCATCTCCTGACACCCTGCCTGGTAACAAGGTTTGATTTTAATGTCTGGAGTTGTAAATAAAATAGAAATTTAAAACGGGAATGTGTAACTTCTGAATGAATGAATGAATGAATGAATATGTGAAAGGAAATGGTTGTCTAGAATCTATATGAAAAGTGCACTTGAAATGAATGTATGTGTATGAGTGTGTATGTGGCTCACAGCCCTAAGGCTGCAGAATGATTTCTGTTCTGAGCAGTGCCATTTCATTGTGGGGGATGTTCTCCACCAAGCCCACTGTACGAGATGTCATAGCCAATTTTTACTGTTGAGTTCCCCCCAGAAAAAAAAAAAAACACTAAAAGTAATTAAGATCATAAGGAAAAAACTACAAGATTCTCCTACTCTTAAAGAATTGTAAAATGGCAAGATCGAAAAGCAGCTTTGTAGCCCTGAGGGAAGTCCAAAACTCTCCCTGGAATTTAGGAGGGAAAAAAAGGCTCTTTCTTAACTTCCCTGCCTTGCAGAGCCAGGGGGCCTGTAAGCACGGGGAATGTTATGATCCTGACCCCAGCATGATGATAGGTGAATTCCAAGTCACTATAAACAGATGGGGCTTCTTATAAGTAATTTGTAACTGTTTTTACATTTATTTTATCTTTCTATGCTTCTGTGAAACTACTAACAAACAACAGCCTCAAAATTTATGCTCAATTTTGAAGTACCCAATACTGAATTTGTAAAAAAAAAATCTAAAATTTCTAATAATGTTCAAAGCTGCTTTCATATTTTTAAAGTGCTTTTCAGGAAAATCATAAGAAACAAAGTTCCAAAATCTGTACGTTTATTCTGGGTAAATATCATAAGTCAAATCTGATCTATTCTTTCTTTTAAAAAGTTATTTCAAAAGGCCTTTTGAGGAAAAAATAGGTCATATTAAAAGTCTTATGATAAGGACAACAAAAGTTTATGTTGGTAGTTATGAAATGAGCTGACTAAAGAAAATAAACTGGAGAGAAAACTTTATATGTTGCATGTTAAATGTTTGATGAGAAAGATTGTTACAGAGTGGTTACATGGATTGTAAAGTAAAGGTATGTAGATGAAGGTATGAGTAAAGTATGTAGATGAAGATATGAGTAAGCTTAAATAGAAGGTTGAAGACAAAGTAATTAATCAGATTACAGGCTTCTTGAGATAAAAAATTACTATTAGCCTAGGGCTTACATCAGACTAACAAAGTATGGCCCTGGCTGGTAGCAGGTTGCTATGGTATTCAGGTTGTAAACTGAAATTTAACTCATTGATGTTAATCTGATCATAACAATGGTTATGAAAGACTGAATTTGAGTGCCCAACCAAGTTAACTAGGTTTCTCTATTTGTCAACCTTTTAACTAAATCTTAAGGTTAAAATTGACTCATTAGTATTCTGTCCTAAGGTTATTATATTTAAAACCCCACCTCAAACAAAATCTCAGAGGAATTATTTACTCTTCCCTCCCCTATTTTATAAGGCAAATAGACCACATTTTAAACATTAAATAGTATTTATCTGTCACACACGTAAAAATGAGTAACTTCACGGTGAACAGTAAAAAATCAATTGGAAACCTTGGAGTAGAAAGGATAACCAATATTTTGGTTCCTGCTCCTGGGTCAAAAGACCACAGGAGATAATGGGACACTTGAACTTCTAGCCTCTGGTAAGCAACCTGTCTTCTTGATCACAGAGGATGTGGAGACCCAGAAATGAATTCCAAGTCAGTGTATCTGCAACAGGAGAGTCACAATGGAGGAAAATCAGTCCTCCAGGCTTCCCAAAGAGGGAGGGCCAGTTGGTCATCATGGCCTTGATTTATTCTAGCAGATGACAATGATGAGAGTCATTGAACTCCTCACAAGTCCCTAAAAGTCTCTCCTACAGTGCCATTATTGACCTCCAAAATATACAGTTAATTCTGGTGGCCAACATAGTCTTAATCACCCAATTAAAAAAAAAATATATATATATATATATGTATATATATATATAACTATAATATAAACAATGATTCAGACTAATGGGCTCCCCTGTCTGATGCTGACTTACAATATTAGACTCTAACATTAATTCAAGTCTTCTGCCTCTGCCTGTCTCTGATTAACTTCACCTACCCTGACCCCAGCTCCTCCCACTTGCCTTAGCCAGAATCAGAGCTATTCCTTGGGCCCTGCTCCTTCTTTAGCCCTTACTCTATCTCATCCAGGGATAAGTACACTGCCACCCACATGGGCACTCTCAAACTTAAACTCTCTTTTGTCCCTACTCTTCCCCATCCCAAAATGCCCCTCTGCCTCCTCTCTCTTGCCCCAAGCCCTCTATCTCTCACCTCTGAAAGTTCATCCTCCCTTTATGCCTGGCATTTTGATGTTATAGATGTTGACAAGAGTAACAAACTCCTTTGTTCTCCCTTCTGTCTTCTCACAGGGTGCACAGAGCCCATCTCCCTCACCTTCTCTCAGGTGTCTGCCAGTGGCTGCCTTGAGGCCAACTCAATACAAGGATGGTATGAGAGAAGTCTCTGCTTCACTCAGGACCAGGTAACAACATGCTACACTGGAACTATTGATCTCTCCACTCTACTACCTCTAGCCACCATGAAACTGCCTCCTCATCACCTGCCCTGAAGGGAGACCCACCAACTTCATTATCCAGCCTCTCCCATAAGAACTCATAGCCCTTACAGTCAGCATGAAAACTTAACCTTCATCTCTTATCATTAACAAAAGGCTGGAATGTTAGGTCAGGACAAAAATGGAGTCACAGCAGGAGGGTGACAGAGACATAAGGAAGTGGGTCATCCACATTCCTCACGGAACCACCCAGCCATTATGCCTTCCTTGCCCAAGGTCATCCCCCAGGTCATGATTTCCTGACCCCTTATCTCTCAGGTCACCTGCTCACTGTTCTGGTCTCCCGCCCTAGCTATGTGAAATGTCTAATAGAAAGAACAAAGGAGTTCTTTTCCCTTCTTCACCTTCCCCCAACTGAAGAGCTCTATAAAGGCCATTGTCTGTAATCTCAAAGTTGACTGTGCTCCACTCTTGAGAGTCAGTCCTGGAAGCTTGTATTTTTTCCCCTTGAATAAAAGCTTCCATCTCTGCCTCAGAGTGGTCTCCGTGGTCTTGGTCACTCCTGAACCTTACAGTCATAAATAGCTTCCTTAAGAAAATAGAATCAGAAGGCTTTTATCTTCACTTGTGAACAAACTGTGAGAAAGCATTGCTGATGTTACATGGATAAAGAATCTAATTACAAAACCCTTGTGGCTTTGTGCAAAAATTGCTGGTTACTCAAAACTTTATGTATTTTTGTTGTGTGTTAATGGTATGTGTGGTGTGGTGTGATGTATGCATATGTGTGTGCAAATGTGCACACCCATGCACACACATGCAGAGGCCAGAGGAGGTCCTCTACAACTCTCCTTATGTTTCCTTGAGAAAGTCTCTTACTGAGCCAAGAGCTTCTGTTTTCAGTCAGACTGGCTGACCTGTGAGTCGCAGTGATTCTCCTGTCTTAGCTCCTCACAGGAGTGTGGTTGCAGGTGCATGTGGCCATGTCCAGCTTCTTACATGGGGGCTGGAGATTGAACTCAGGCTGTCTCGGGCTCCTTCAGGCTCACATGCTTGCTTGGCAAGGGCTGTTACTCACAGAGTCGTTCCCTTAGCCCGACTCGAAGCAGTCCTTTGCCATAGCTGGGGGTGGCTTTGGTGGTGACTGTTGACACAACATATAATGTCATTGTTTCCAATAATTGGTGTGTATTAAGAATAAATTATTCAAGTCCTGCAGTACAGCTCTACTTCTTATGACAGAAAGAAAGAAAGAAAGAAAGAGAGAGAGAGAGAGAGAGAGAGGATGAAAGAAAGAAAGAAAGAAAGAAACAAAGAAACAAAGAAACAAAGAAAGGAAAGAAGGAAGGAAGGAAGAAAACAATGTGATCAAGCCCTAAAAACACATAGAAACCTTCACTGACCCTTTCTCTTAGGAGACGTTTGTTTAGCATTAACTGGGCTTTGTAATGGATGCTGCTGGAAATAACAATATGCAGCAAGTGCCTGTGACTGGCGAGGCTCTGGAATACTGACTGATTTGATCAAGGATTCAAAGTCTGCAGAGGTTGTGTCTCACTGTCTTCTGGAGCAGGCTACCAGATGCCAATCCCAGATTACTAAGAGGCCCTCTGCTTAACTTTCTGGGCAGTGCTATGGAATAGAACCCCCCTCTGGAGGAAGGACTAAGGAAAGCTCATAATAAAGACATCAGTAATTCCTTACCGGAATTGAGGTTGGATGAAATGAAAATTCATCAAAGTTTTTCAGGCAGAACCAAGTATTTCCATTAACTTTTAAATTAAATGGGTGCCTGGAGATAAGCGATCTTCCCTCTGTAACTGTTCATTAGGAATGAGAAATGCTACCGGTAATTAGGGATAATTGCTTATACTGAGCTGTTTGAGTGCAGTTATATTTACTAAATTATTGTTACTCTGATGAATATACCTATGGAAAACCTTGCTTCTTCGTCATTCATCAGACACTAATATTCAATATGTAAGCTAAAGGGGGGAGGGCAAAGAACTCACATTCTGGCACTTAGTTTTGCTAAGCTTAAAACTCACAGGGGCTTAATTAATAACTCCAGGTCATTTTCTTTTCATTTATTTGTTAAATATTTGTTTTATGAGACTTTGGTGCTCTGGGTATATTTTCAAACAGTTTTCTGCTTTCTGTCTTAGTCTTTGTACTATGTGCATTTTAAAGTCATTTCATGTAAATATAGTGTGGTGGTTTGATTCAGGTGTCCCCCATAAACTTAGGTGTTCTGAATGCTAGGTTCCCAGCTGATGGAGATTTGGGAATTAACCACTCCTGGCAGGAGTGTATTTTGGGGGGCAAGCTTGTGGGTATTATAGCCACGGTCCCCTTGCCAGTGTTGTTCACACTCTCCTGTTGCTATGGTCCACCTTATGTTGGCCAGGAGGTGATGTCCACCCTCTGCTCATGCCATCATTTTCCCTGCCATCATGGAGCTTCCCCTCGAGCCTGGAAGCCAAAATAAACCTCTTTTTCCCACAAGCTGTTTTTGGTTGGGTGATTTCTACCAGCAATGCGAACCTGACTGCAACATACAGCTAAAACCCTTTTCTATAAATGAGTAGCTGCATGTCTCTTAATATCTCTTTAATTAAGGACTAAAAGTGTAGCTTGAATTATAAGATCATACACTGAGAAGTAAACTTTTAATAACTTTGTATACACAGAATGATGAACAAATGTTTTATGCTGTTTTTAAATGACCCCAGAAACCCACTAAAATCAACATGGGAAAGGCTTCCCTCAATTTATGATTAATGCTGCACTTATCTCAAGAGACAAAGATATGAGTCATTAATTAAACAGATAGCAAAGTCACTTTTTAAAAAAAGTTCTGGCATCTTAGCATTTTCAAATGTGAAGATTAATCTCAGGGTTAACGATGACGAGGGTTTGTAAGGTGTCTTTAGCTTACATATTTTGCAGCATGGAGTTAAAGAGATGGGCCAATCTCTTAAATGCTAGAAAGGAGTCAGAGACGCAGTGATCATAAATTCATGGAGGCCCCTGCACTTGCTCTGCAGAATGGCCTGACATCTGGGATTTTCTTGACACTACCTTGGATTTATTGGCTTGTTGGGGTTTCACAGTTGGGACATAAATTAGGCCACAATCACTCACACAATGCCAGTTATGCATTTGGTATCCATTTATCAAACTTTAAATACTACTGTAAAAACCACAAAGACTGTCGCCATCCTTGTAACCTACAGCCACGGGATGGCAGAGAACCCACCACTGCCCACAGCACCCTGTTTTCATCACTAATATGCTATGCCATAGAAACCACACAGATGCAATGATGAATTCTCATCTTCCCTACCAAAGGTCTATAACGCATGAGTACCCTAGGAAGTAGGTTGCCTAGCTCAAGTTGTAAAAAAATACATGACCAGGAAGGCTACCAAAACCTAGAAAGGGAATTTTCAGAGGGGTTTCCGTGACAAAGTTGGATGAAGAATTTGTTCAAACTGAAGGAAGTTTAAAGTACATGCTAAGTGTTAAGATAATAGTGATAGCCACATCTCTGTCAAATGTGATATTTTTGTCTCCAACAGACTTTTTTTTTAAAAAAATTCTTTTTGTTTATTTTTCTTTATTTATTTCAGTGTGACAGACAGAGACAGAAAGAGGCAGAGAGAGAGAGAGAGAGAGAGAGATTGGGCATGCCAGGGCCTCCAGCCATTGCAAATGAACTCCAGATGCATGCTCCCCCTTGTGCATCTGGCTAACATGGGTCCTGGGGAATCAAGCCTCAAACCAAAGTCCTTAGGCTTCACAGGCAAGCGATTAACCACTAAGCCATCTCTCCAGCCCTCCAACAGAATTTTAAAAGTGTAATGCTAAACAGAATGAGGCTACAACTGTTGCAAAGCCCCTCAGACTGCATTGTAATCTTGGCCTAGATTTTTTTCTGCCTGGATTTGAGCCACTGTTTCCTTGCTACCTCCAGTTTCTCATTTATGTCATCACCCCACAGCCTGTTGTCAGGCAAATCTGCCTAAGATGCCCTTTGTTCAGTTTCTTTCATTGAGTAATAGACAATGGCTCCCTGTCTCCCTACTGATTTTCCCGGACCCTCACCCAGTTATCCAAAGTCCTTACTGTCCATCCTTGTTCCATAAGCAGCACTAACTCAGGGCCCACTCCCACTCTGGGGAAGAACCCACGGCTCAGGACAACTCATTCATCTCATGGGGCACAGAATGCTTCACCCTGAGTTCCTGCATCTGTGTCATGTGTGCACAGTCACCTTGCCTGGAGTATCAGATCTCCATCCAGCCTCCTCTCCCGGTCTTGCTCACAGCATAGCTAAACTTCTCTGGACATCTGCATCTCCCCTATTATCTCCTTTCTGGGAACTCGGCTGTCTTCATGGCACACACCAGAGTACCTGACCCTCTAATGTTTCGTGAGCTTTACCTGTGTTACCAATTACAGAGCAGGCACTCTACTTGGTATACCTCTTTGTTTCTCACACTGCACAAGTATGATGCTAATGACAGAGGACATATTAAAACACTGGTTGCCTCAGCCCCATGGCTAAGACATCGCATCCTTTAGTCTGTCAGCCTGTTAAATTTGAAACTTCATGTTTTCTAATGAGTGAAATAATTTCTGATCAAAACTCTGTACTGCATTCTGTGAAGCCCCTTCTGTAACATAAAGACAGCTTGAATTTGAAAAGATGGCTTGGAACCTATGCAAATATGCCCAGATTCTCCAATCCTTAAACCCATCTCCCTTCAGAATTTACACTGAAATGTAAATGGCCACAAATGACAGCAAATGGCCTTGTCACCACAGTTTCAGGATTAGAAATGGGATGCATGGCTATGTCATACCTTATTCTTATTCCTTGTTTCTATAGAATTTCTCACCTTATTTGTCTTTCTTTTTTGATTGGTCTTTTCATCCTCTTCTGACAGTTCTGTAGAGTGTTTTTCATTTTTATCAGCATTTTCTTTTTTTTTTTTTCCATGACAAGTTTAACAACATGTTTAAACAGCTAGAAAACGTTGTTATGTTATTGTTTACTTCAGTGATTTTTTCCCCTCTGGACTTTATTTATTTATTTATTATTTATTTTATTAGTTTTGTACTCAGTGAATGCAGTCAAGTTGGTACCATTGTTAGCCTCCTCCCTGTCCTCCCCCCTCCGCAGGGACCCTCCTTGTTGGGGTAAATGGGTCATGCATTGTGGGGTTAGCCATCAGTTATGGGTAGGAGGAAATGTCTCTGTGTAACAGGACCCAACGTGTGGCTCTGACATTCTTTCCGCATTGTCTTGAAGGGAGGAAAGCAGAGTAGCCTCACACAGAAAAGGAGACGATTTGGAATTCACCCTCAGCCTTAGCTGCCTCGGAGCCTTTCTGGTAATTCCACCAGCCCTACTTTGAATGACCTCTCTGCTCACTTTCTTCTTCTGTTCCCTGACCATTCACCCACTTCCTGCCCTCTTCCCCCTCATATTTCTCCCTTCAGAGGTGGCTTCTGGAACCTGGAAACCCCATGGGGCCCACTCCTTTCCCCTTGTGCAGTGAGAAAGTCATTAGCATTCAATGGGTTACTCTAATTGGGACTAATTCTGCTATAAGCCTCCAAAAAAATGGTTTTATCTTCATGTATAAATAATTCAATCCTTCAGCATATTATGGGGAAAATAATGGGCAATCTTGTGCCATTTTGCTGATTCTTTCCTCTGTTTTCTTTCAGCTTAGGTGCCTTGAGCTAGTGGACAGCCACGTATTTGAAGAGCTTGATTAGATTGCAAAGCTCAAATTCCATTCATAGAAATGTTCCACATTTCTCATAAGCTTGAATCTTCCTGAAAATTAGCACAGGGATTTCCTCCAGCTTTCAGTTGCACTAAGTAATGAAAACTTCACCCTTGAGTATATATTGCTAGCTGCTGTCTGGGAAAGATTCCTAATAATAGGATCATTTTTTGTCTTGATTCACCTAAGTCATTATAAAGGTGGATAATTTTTCATCTTCTAATCAAAAATATTTATTTGTTTAAACTGGAAGCCTGTAGTAATATTCCTTGTATTGAGTGGGGAATAGTTGTTCTCTAGTCATCAAGAGGCTCGGTAGAATCTGTGAAGCTTAGGGTGTGGGATGACAGCCTCAGCCACTATGTGATCTTAGACAGAATTAGAAGCAGATCAGATAGTAGAGGAACTTGAGAACTCTGCCAGAAAATGATCTGTATCAGTCAGGTGCAAGAAAAATAATTCGGAGCTAGAAGCCTGAATTGATTTATTGTAGTAACTAAGGCATAGAAAAGATTGAAATCACTCCAGTTTGCTGAGCCCGGACTTAGGGTTCAAGTGTTGAAATATTTAAAAGCTGTAAATAATGGGCTGGAGCGATGGTTAAGGCACTTTCTTGCAAAGCCTAACGACCCAGGGTTCAATTCCTCAGTACCATGTAAAACCAGATGTGCAAAGTGGCACATGCATCTGGAGTTTGTAGTGGCTGGAGGTCCTGGCATGCCCATTCTGTCTGTCCATCTCCTCTGTATCTCTCTCTTCTTGCAATTAAATAAATAAATAATTTTTAAGTCATAAACAAACCAACTCTTCTAGATGAGCATTTTATCCCTCTTCCTTACCAAATATGTTTTGCTAATAAGTAGAAATGTTAGGCTTGAGTTCAATATTCTCAATTTCCTTAGGGTTCTATATTAACACATGCTAGTATACAGAGCTAGCCCAAGCTTCTGCCCTCCCTTCCCCACATAGCTGCTCTCTCTCTTTTCACCTGTAGCTCAAGTTCACAGGGATAGAAAGATTTGCACAACTGACTGGGAACATCCTTGCCTCATGACCCTATGCCATACCTCCTTTCTAATAGTTGCCCCTGGCTGCTATGGCCTTTGAATGCACAGAATACAGATTCCTCATGACAACAAGGCAGAAGCCCAGATTTTTTTTTTTTTGAAAGAGTGTTTGCATTTGGGACTAGTTGACACAGAATTCTTGGGGTGCTGAGCACCTGGAGTGTGGGATAGAAGGGAGTTATATCTTCTTGCCCTCACAATTTCCTTGCACAACATGCAGAGGGCCAGATCAGGAGGGCGGGTCCAGGGCTGAGGCTTCTCTTACCTAAAGTTAATGGCAGCATTATCAAAGAGAATGCCCAACTACCAGAGAACCTGAGTGAGTCAAAGGTACCGAGTGCCAAGCTGGAGGGAATACGTCCCAGGAGGGTGAACTGCAAGGAACTGAATTCCATACTGATCACCGGTAGGATCTGTCTCTGATTACTTACGCTCAGCTGTTCTCCAATTACTCTTCCATCATGCCAGTATCATAGCTTTTAGAGTCCTTCAGTCATTCTTCAGCCCCTCAACCCTGTCTTTTTCAAGGCTTTCCTAAATCCTCCACTAGAAGAATGTCACTCAGTGTATTTCTTCAGCTTTGCCTCAAAGACAGACATTGGCAAAAAGTGACCTACTGGGAGTAAAGTGGCAAGATGTCAGACAGCCAATTGAGCATCCACAAGGAATCTATAAGACATGCAAGTTTTCTCCAGAGAGGCTCTGAATGTATTGGAGAGGATGAACCCCTCCCCCCCCACTAAAGGCTGATGTTGGGCTGGGGAGATCACTCAGTCAGTAAAGTCCTTGCCTCACAAGCATGAGGACTCTAGTTTGACCCCCAAGTATCCACACAAAATGCCAAGTGTGGTGGTGCAGGCCTGTACCCAGCACTGGGGAGACAGAGACAGGAGGATCCCTGGGGTTCGTTGGCCAGCGAATCCGACTGAATCAGTGAGCTCCAGGCCAGTGGCCAGTGAGAGACACTGTCTGAG
This sequence comes from Dipus sagitta, assembly GCA_036346955.1. Lineage (NCBI taxonomy): Eukaryota > Metazoa > Chordata > Mammalia > Rodentia > Dipodidae > Dipus > Dipus sagitta. The sequence continues at coordinate 13,536,322 of CM070775.1, read as the reverse complement.
AGGGCGTGGGTGGTGTGCCTGAAGGATGACACTCAGTGTTGTCCTCTAGTCTCCACATATCCACACACAACACACACATACACACACACACACACACGGGGGGGGGGGGGGAATCTTCCTGTAATGAAGACCAATTTATCATTAAATAAAAAAAATCCCTTCAATCATATAATGATAATAATTGCAATTGTCAGAACCCCCATGGGTATATAGTTTGGTTTATTTTGGAAAGCAGTATGATTTTATTTAATACTTTGGGACACATAGACTCTCTATGACCCATAATTCCACTCAGGCTATACATCCTGCAGTTGTGAACATTAAGTACAGGCCAAAAGAGTGATTATCTATTAGTAAAGAAATAAGGGGTTAAAATAGCTCAGCAGTTAAAGGCACTTGCTTACAAAGCCTGCCAGACCAGTTCAATTCTTATGTCACCCACATAAGCTGGACTACAAAAAGTGGCACAAGTCTCTGGTGTTCATTTGCAGGGAGTGACAAGAGGCCCTGGTGCACATGTGGGCATGTATGTACACACACACACACACACACACGCACACACACACACGCAAATGAATAAATAAATGAATTTTTGAAGAAAGAATTAAAAAGAATTTGAGGGCTGAAGACATGGCTTAGCAGTTAAGGTGCTTGCCTAGAGACCCATGTTCCACTCCCCAGATCCCATGTAAGCCAGATGCACAAAGTTGAGACAAGTGCAAGGTCGCATATACCCACTAGGTGCCAAAAGTGTCTGGAGTTCGATATCAGTGGCTGAGGACCTGGCACGCCAATCGATTCTCTCTCTCTCTCTCTCTCTCTCTCTCTCTCTCAAATAAAATAAAACTTAAAAAATGATTTGAGAATACATGCTCACATAAAATAGTGCTGTTATTTTATATGCACTCACAGTTTTGATCATGAATTCGTGTCGCTTTGCCTCATTTTCTTTCTTCATTTCCTTTTTGCAGTAGCAAAAAGGAGGTTGCTCACAGGAGCATTGAACAAAAAGTACTTTCTCACCCCAGCGAGTGGCATTGTCAGAACTGTAAACTTGGAAAGTAAACACAGCAATCTACTGTGGCTTTTAAATGTCCAAATCAAATGTAATCAAGAACATTTGGGGCTGGAGAGATGGCTTAGCAGTTAAGGCATTTGCCTGCAAAGCCAAAGGATCCCCGGTTCGATTCTCCAGGTCACACGTAAGCCAGATGCACAAGGTGGCACATGCATCTGGAGTTCGTATGCAGTGGCTAGAGGCCCAGGTGCACCCATTCTCTGTCTGTCTCTCCTCTCTGTCTCTAATAAATAAATAGAAATAAAATCTTTAAAAAGAAAAAAGAACATTTGGTAAAAGGCCCTTAGAAGGGAAAGGTGCCTGCTTGTCTTTCCTGCTGTACTTGAATTTATTGTGTAAAGGTTCCAAAATATGAATCTAGATTTCTGGGAAACAGAACAAATGAGAGAAAGTATCCTGCCTCTGCACTTGCCTCTCAGCAACATATAATTTTGCTATCGTAAAACTAACAACTTGTACTTGGATTTGAAGCTAATTACAAGCCCCTTCCCTTTTTTATAAGGCAGAGTCTCTGGTTGCCCAAGCTGACCTTGAATTCTATATGTAATAGAGGCTGGTCCTGATCCTCCTGCCTCTGCTTCCAAGTTCTGGGATTTCAAGAATGTGCCACCATACCTTGTATAATGAAAAGCCCCTTGAAGGTGAGGTGGTTCTTTCTTATCCCTATATCCCTGTAGAGATGCACCAGAAAACAGGTTTGCAAATAAAAATAAAGATATAGAAACAGTAAAAAAAAAAAAATGGGTCAAAGAGATGACTCAGCAGTTAAAGGCATGTGCTTGCAAAGCCTTATGGCATGGGTTCAATTTTCAATACTCACGTACAACCAGATGCAAAGTGGCACATGCATCTGGAGTAATTTGGCAGTGGCAAGAGGTCCTGGCATGCCCATTCTCCCTCTCGCTCTTCTTGCGAGTAAATAATATATATCATTTCTTTAAAAGAGTAGAAAATCAAAGGCAGCTGATCTAAGGCACCTAGAAGCAACTTGGAAGGTGAGAAACAAGAACTAGCAATTCTGCTGTCAAGGCCAAATGAGGCTGTGAGGAGTGGAGGGAGCAGCATGCAAAACTGTCCTCAGAGACACAAGATGCACCTCATAGACCATGTCTTTGCCTGTAGACATGAAAGTCTTTCCCTGACCATAGACAAAGAAATGGCAGTTTCAAGGTACTGTGACTTGGAACCAGTATACAGTTGGTGACTGTGTGAATTTGATGACAACTGAGTGGGGAAAAGAAAAATGGGAGTCATAGGAGGCTCTGGAATAAAATGCATTTGAGTTTGCAGCTACTTTTAATGCCCATGCTATTAAGCTATGTGACTTTGGTTGCTTAACATTTCAAAGCTTTGTTTCCTTCCTATATAAAAAGCCGCATGGTATTGGTGCCGACTCCGAGCGTGCACATGAGATTTAATTACGTGACCCACGACGTACTCAGCACGGTGCCTGCCCATGACTGATACGCAGTATGTATGAGCTGCCTGTTGGATCATGCGATATTGAGCAGATAGAGCTATCATTAGTCTTTATTTTTCTCTTCTGAGACATTGTGTTGCCCAGACTGGCCTTCAAGGAATCCTCCTGCCTCAGCCTCATGATTAATTGAAACCGTAAGCACTCACAACCATACCGGCACCGCTAATCATAACAGCAAAAGTTGCCTATGACCCATAGTGTAAGTGAATAGCACTGAAATTGTTTTGCAGTCACTCTGTTCATGATACAAGCAAAGCATCCGTTCAACAAAGGAATGTATTCCTTTAAGAAGCACTCCCTGCGAGAACAGCTTTGAAATTTCCACAGGCAAAGGTTACCGCATGTGGAGCTCAGTTCCATAAATCTTTCTGATGTTACTTATCTACCCACCCCACCCCCCCTGGCAAAAAAAAAAAGAGAGGAAAACTAGGGAAAGTGAGGGCAAGGTGTCAGGGTGAGAGGTGGAGTTAGCAAAAGGACAGAGAGCAGAATTGCCTTTTGCCTCCTCATCTGAAACACGTGATCACAACAGTAATCTGGGGCATCTGTTGAGATGGGGCAGCATCACCTCTGAAAACTAAGAGATACTATAGGTGCCCTGGGGAAAGGAAGGGATGCTGGAAGCAGGAACGCCATCCTTTCTACCAGGTACCCACAGCATGTCTGATCCTCCAGGCTGAGCTGGTACTGAGCCTGCAGGGTGTAGTAGAGATGGAAGGACGTACAAACAGGGAGAAACACCGTGGTGAGACACAGGGAGTATCCCATCGCCCTATACATTTAGGGAATGATAGAGAAAAATCATTACTTCACTATTAGTTTTCCTCTAGTGTTTGAAAAGAGTACATACGAGGGATATGGCAAACAGCTAACAACAGGCTGAAGGTGCAGTGTTGTCTTGGCAGGTTTACAGAGCACTGATTGTCTACGATGAGGAGGAGGATTAGACAGACTGCTGGTGGACTGCTCTCGTTACTGCACGAAATGCCCAACTAGAAATAGCTTATGAAAGAAAACGGGGATCTGGAGAGATGGCTTAGCAGTTAAGGCGCTTGCCTGTAAAGCCTATGGACCCAGCTTTGATTCCCCAGTACCTATATAAGCCAGATGCACAACGTGGTACATGTGTCTGGAGTTCACTTGCAGTGGCTCTGAAGCACCCATTCTCTCTCTCTCTCTCTCTTTCATTGTTTCTCAAATAAAATAAAATAAAATAAAATTTAAAACAACAAAATGGGTTTAATTCAGCTCACAGTTGCAGAAGGTGGCGTCCATCATGGCCAGCATGGGAAGCAGATGTCACACTGCAGCCCAGGAAGGAGAGAGACAATAGCATGTGGGGCTAGGTTTTAGCACCCCAAGGCCCACCCTGAAGCGGCACCCTTCCTCCAGCAAGGCCCCACCTCCTAAAGGTTTCACAACCTTCCAGAAAAAGTCAACCATCTTGGGATTAATAATTCAAACACACGAGCCTTGGGTCACTCGACGCTCACACCAGCACAACTGTGAAGGAGCGCAAGGGACCATCATTAATCTGAGATAGAGCTCACTTTCTTTCCCCCAAAGAAGCATCCTGCAGGACAAAATGTATGGAGCCTGGACCAGGAACACAAGTAACCCCTGGGAACTTGATGGACATGCAGAATCCAAGCCTCTACCCCCATATCCACTAAATTAGAAACTCTGAGGGAGGGCCTTTCAGAAGATGCTGTCACACTCTCACGCTTGATGACCTGAGACTGTTGTGCCAAGACCCCTGACCAGGAGCCAAGACCCCCAGTCACCTAGGAGTCACCCAGAGAACCGCCACAGAAGCCGAGACACTCGAATGTAAAAGCAACACAGTTTCTTTATTGCAAGCCTAGGTCTGGGCTCTGTCCACACAGTCTGGCACAGCGGTAGTGAGGGAGAGAGCCCCTTTCTTTTGGGGGAAGGGGTTCATATAGGAATTTGAACAAAGAAGTAGGGGATAGATACATGATTGGTTGATTTAAACAGTTCTGATTGGTTTGGGTTTTCGGCGGGCAAAGTTGGAGGCAGGAGCTAGGGGCACTCCAGGCAGATGAGGTAATCTCAATTGTGATAGGCTAAGCAAACAGTGGTATTTTACGACTTTTGAAATGATAGGTTTATCTATGCAGGTAGTCGGAGGCCAAGGGCCTCCCCCCCCCCCTGCAGTGGGGTGTTTCTGGGAAATGGAGATTCCCCAGAAACTTTAGGGAGAAAGGCAGCAATTGAGCAAGCAAGCAAAATTTACAGAAGCAAAGGTCAGCACATTAGCCGGCTAGTTCTCTATCTAAGTCAGGCCTGGGCGTTTTTACTTAAAATGGTTATATTTGGTCTCTCAAGACCTTAGTGCTAAAGTCCATAGCAATGATGCATCTCTTTTTTTTTGGGGGGGGGGTGTTTCAAGGTAGGGTCTCCCTCTAGCCCAGGCTGACCTGGAATTCACTATGTAGTCTCAGGGTGGCCTTGAATTTACGGTCATCCTCCTACCTCTGCCTCCCGAGTGCTGAGATTAAAGGCGTGCACCACCACGCCCGGCAATGATGCATCTCTTGAGCAAAGGGTGTGGCCTTAAAGTCTGTCTCAGGTACTCTGAATAAATCTGGACAAGGGTCTTACTTCTTTCCTTAGAAGACAGGGGTATGAAGCCTCATAACTTGGTGGTGAAGATAACATAATTCATGTTAAATATAGTGACCGGAATTCTTATTGTTAAAAAACACAAAGAATACAGGCAATCAAATATGAATTTCTCACCGTCACACAGTGTGCCCGTTGAAATGGTATTGTTTGGATGCAAAGAGAGAAAAAGCACTCATGGGAGTTATTTTTAAATCTGAATATTTAATATATTTATATTTAAAATAATTCTTGATTTGGAAGTTTTCAAGGCATCTAACTTAGTGCTTTCTGTTTTTCCTATATCTTTTTTCCTCTCAATTGTTTTTGTTGCATTAATTTTTGGTATTTTATCCTTTTCTTGTTCTGAAGGTTTTGTCTATTTCTAAAATATTTTTATTTATTTATTTGCAAGCAGAGAGATATAGAGAGAATAAAGACAGAGAGGATGGGCACACTAGAGCCTCCAGCCATTGCAAATTAATTCTAGACACATACACCACTGTGCATCTAGTTTTATATGGACGTGGGTATCACACCCAGGTCATTAGGCTTTTCAGACAAGCACCTTAAACCACTGATCCATCTCTCCAGCCCCTGGTATTGTCTATTTTCATTTGGTGAGTAGCTACCTAGGCATTAGAGCAGGGATATTTACCTTACTAACATCTGAAGTGGATCATTGTATTTGCTTTTTGCCCATAATATAGGAGGACTTGAGAACAGTTTATCTCCACTCCCCTCTCAAGGCAAGCTATAGCGTTGCTTTTTATTTGAGTTTAAACCAGTTTTTATTACTGTAATAAAAGACCTGAAATAATCAACTTCAAAAAAAAGAGAGATATTTGGCTCACAGTTCGGGAGGGTTCAGTCTGCGGTCAGTCGGCTCTATCATTTTGGGGCTTATGGGGAGGACACAGATCAAAGCACAGACACACTCTTCAAAGACAGAGCCCAGCGACATAGTTTCCCGATTTCTTCCTGGTAGAGCCACTTCACAAAAATTGCACCACTTACCATTAGGACTTGAGCTTGGTGACCATGCCTTGACCTCTTGGGTCTTTGAAGAACATTTAATATGGAAATTATAGCATTGTCACTTACTGCCCATCTATATTGAGCCCATTCACAAAGCCCCCTTCCTGGTGGCATGTTTTTGAGGGGGTGAAGTATATTTCTTGCCAATAATGACATGAGGCTTGACCATGTGGCTGGCTTTGATCAAATGAACGAGAGTGAAAGTGAAATGTGCCCCCACGCAGGCAGAGCCAGGCAGGGTTGGTGGTCACAGCCTGGATCCCAGGAGGAAGACGACATATAGAAGGAAGAAATGGCTGCAGCTGAACTCCCATTCACATAAGACCTGCGTGACAAACGTTTCTTTGTACAGACTACTTAAATTTGAGGGTGATTTGTTATCATGGCATATGAACCCAGAGGAGGCAAACTTTTGTGGTATTTTAAGTACTATAGGCTATACATGCTATGTAGTAATGTATTCCTTTCATTGTTTTAACAATCCTTTTAAAATGTGAAATTCGTTTCAGGTATCCACAAAGACTGTGAGGCTCACCTTAGTTTTCCAAGGACTGACCTATCCTATTGTGATTGCTAAAATGTCCAAGTAACATTTTTATACAGGAAACTAAAGGGAAGAAAGATACCAGGCTGCATTCTGGTGACCTGAGTGTTCAGCTCGAAATTGTAGTCATTAAAGATGACATTTCTCAGTGTGACTTAATATGCCGCTCCCAACATGTTGCTTTATTGATTTATAGCTTGCTCTTCTTTTTATGACCTCTTAAAGGATAAAGTTGTATCATTTGTTTGGGATCTATGTGTTTTTTAATTAATTAATTAATTTGAAAGCAGATCGTTAAAGAGGAGACAGAAAGAGAAAGAATGGGCATGCCAGGGCCTCTGGCTACTGCAAATGAACTCCAGATGCATGCACCCCTTCTGCATCTGGCTTAAGTGGGTCCTGGGGAATTGAACCTGGGTCCTTTGGCTTTGCAGGCAAGCTCCTTAACTTCTAAGCCATCTCTTCAGCCCTATGTATTTTTTAAATGAATATTATCACTGCTCTCATGTATCTCTTACGTTCTAGCATGTTGTGTTTCTTTCACATTGGTCTAATCTCCTTTGTAATTTCTATTTGATCCATTGGCTGTTTGAAATGTTTTCCTTTATTTTGGGTTTTTTGGGGGAGGGGGAGTTCCCAGTGCAAGGGAATAGAGCCAAAGCCTTGTACACACTGGGCAAGCATTTTAGGATATTTCCATCTAGTTGTGAATTTGCTAGTTTTCCTTGTGTTATTGATGTTTGGTGTCATTCCATTACAGTCATGGAAAATCCTTTGCATGACCATGGATCTTCTTAAATTTATGTTTTGCAGCCATGTCTATGGTCCCTCTTGAAGTGTGTTCCTTGTGTATTTCAGAAGATGGAGTGATCTGCTATTATTAGGTGAAGTGCTCTATCCATAGCTGGCTGATTTCTTCTCTCCTATTTCCTTAGTGGTCTTCTGTATAAAAGTTCTTCACATTATTGAAAGTGGGATGCTGAAGTCTCCAACTATTGCTGTAGAACAGTTCATTCAATTTTACTGAACTTTGTCGATGTTTGCTTCATGTATTTCAGAGCTCTGATATTTGTTATGTATATGTTTAGAGTTATTATATATTTTCATCATCTTTGGAGACAAGTTCTCCTGTAGCCCAGACTGGCCCAAACCTATGTAACTCAAACTTGCCTTGAATTCCTGATCCTTCTGCTCTGCCTGCCAGGTGCTGGGATTACATGAGTTCACCATTGCAACTTGCCTGATAATTATTATAGCTTAGGAATGATTTCATCTATTTAACAATATATAGGTTCTTCATTTCTTCATATAACAGTTTGGGGCTGAAAGTCTATGTTGTATATTAGTTATAGCTACCTGTGTATCCTGATTGTGATGCTATAACAGAATGCCACATGCTGGTTAATTTATAAAGAACAGAAATGAATTTAACTAGTTTTGGAGGCCAAGAAGTCCAATTCTGAGGTGCTGACATGTTTGGATTTCTGGTGGGTATTGCTGACTGCTTTTAAGGTACTCTGGAAAGGGGAATGCTAATTGCTCATGTGGCAGAAGACGGAACTAGAGAGGCAAACTTCCTCAGGAAAGCATTTTGATAACAGCACCTGACCCTATTAATGAGGACGGATGCCTCAAGACTCAATCATATTCCAAAGGCCATGTACTGCAACACTGCTGTACTGGAGATTCAGTTCTAATGTGAACTTTGAAGGGAACAAAACACTGAAACCAAAGTACCACCTCAGCTCTCTTTTGGATTTTGTTCACCTGGAACATTTTCATTATTTCCTTTTCAACTTCTCTCTACCTTTGCCTACAAAGTCAGTCTCTCATCCAGAGGATAGAACTGGGCACTATATTCTTTCATCCCATTCTGCCAAATATCTCCTTTAAATTGGAGCATTCAATATATTTGTATTACTGATAAAATTTCTTTCATCTTGCTATTTACTTTCTGTATGTTTTATACTACTCCTATTCCTTACTATCTTCATCCTTGACTTCTTTTCTGTATCATTATTGCTCATTCATACATAGTGTATCCCCTTGGTTTCCTTCCCATTTCCATATACATATATAGGCCTGTATATAATTTTAGTGGTTATGACGCCCAATATAATTGTTAGTTCCCCATGTCTGTGGCCAGTCTTGCTCTTTTCTCCATCTCTCAGAGTCTTCTTGTTTGCTTTGGCATAACAGTGTGGAGAGTTTGTCACTGAATTTAGCAGGAAAGATAAGGAAAGGAGCATCTTGATTTGCCCTAAAGAAGAAGCCATGCTCTCATTTTTTTTCCATGTGCATCATTGACTCTTTAGAATTTATCCTACAAAGCAGACAATATAGACCCAACTTTAGTCTATTCCATATGACCCTCTAACTATACAAAATCCATTTCTCAGAGGTGAGCCTTTTCTGCATTGATTCAAAATAATAATTTCAGGCTGGAGAGATGGCTTAGTGGTTAAGGCACATGCCTGCAAAGCCTAAGGACCCAGGTTCGATTCTCCAGGTCCCACATAAGCCACATGCACAAAGTAGCATATGCATCTGGAGTTTGTTTGCAGTGGCTCGAAGCCCTGGTGTACTCATTCTCTCTCTCTTTCTCTCTTTTTCTCTCTGACTGTAATAAATAAAATAAAATAAATAAAATATTCAAAACAATAATTTCAATTCCTATATTTGGATACATTTCTGAGATTCTGTAGTAGACAGCTTCATGCTGCTGGGATGAACCTCTAAACCAGGCACAGTTTATGGGGGAAAACAGGATTTATTGACGCTTACTGACCCAGGGGAAGTTTCATAGTGGCGGAAGAAGCTGGCCCCCTTTCACAGGTCCACACAGAGAGAAATGTCACCACCAGCACCATAAGGCAGCACACTCCGGGGACCCAGGCAGAACTCAGCACTCTGTATACCTTAGGCTGAAATTCAGTTCTGCCCACAGACATACCTTAGGGCTGGATCCTAAGATCTGCCCACAGTGACACGTCCTCCAGCCAGGCAGCTGGAGATCTAAGTCATAAGCTTTAATAAACTCCTGAATCTACTCGGGGACACCCGTTCAAAGTACCACGGCTTCTCACGCCTTCTCATTGCACTATCTAGTCAAGCATCTGCACCATGTTCTTTCAAATCTGAGTGATTGTGCTTACATTATGTTTTAAAACTTATAGGAGACAGTCCCCTTAATTTCCTTCCCATAGGACTTTGGAATCAACTTCATTAGTTCCAAAAAATACCCCTTGCTGTCTTGGGCTACATTAATTTAAGGAGACTTATGTTGATATTTGGAATATTTTGATAGTGAACCTTTCTTTTTTTCTCTCACCACTTTAAAAAAGAAATATGTTTTCTTTCCACAATGTTATTGACTCAAGTGACATTTTTCTATTTCAACCATAATCTGTTCATACTTTCTCAGTTTCAAATATCCCTTTTCCTTTTATTAACTGAGGAGAGTGATAACTTTATAGGTATAGCTTCAGAGCCCTAGGCCTGCTTCTCTTCTTTAAGAAATTTTTTTTTCTGCTGTGTTCAAAATTTAAAGTAAATCTGTACTCTCCCCATTAAATTTGAAAGATTTCCCTCGTTGAAAGTGTCAGTTATATTTTTGTGAATTTATTTGGGGGTCTTAGAGAAGCATTTGTCATCCAAATAGCTTTTATTCCATTGAGAAATAATGTTTTGATGTCAGGGAAGTGCTTTACTCAGGATTTCTCTCTAGAGACGGGTATAATATTTGAAAATTCTATAAATATTTAGGAGTTAAGTTGAATACTAATAATTCTACATAGGAAAAGCTGAATTTATATGAACAATAAATAGCAGCATAGATAAAAGACAGAAAAGCATTTTAGGCCAGGTTCTTTTTTTAAAATTTTGTTATTTTTATTTATTTATATGAGAACAACAGAGAGAGAAAGAGGCAGAAAGAGAGAGAGAGAGAGAGAGAGAGAATGGGTTCACCAGGGCCTCCAGCAACTGCAAACGAACTCCAGACACGTGCGCCCCCTTGTGCATCTGGCTAACGTGGGTCCTGGGGAATCGAGCCTCGAACAGGGGTCCTTAGGCTTCACAGGCAAGCGCTTAACCGCTAAGCCATCTCTCCAGCCCTCAGGCAAGGTTCTTATGGGGAAATTTTACCAACAAGTTAGAGTTCACAGGCAAAGATGAAGAGGGAGGTCATTTCATCTGAATGCAGCAGGAAACAAAGGTACAGAAAAGAAAAATAAAAACAGCAGCAGACATTGCGGAGTCCTTAGTAGTCAAGGATAGAGGCTTATAAAGGTACGTAGTTAAAATGAGCTGCAACTCCAGGCTGCAGCTGACTAGGGAACTGCTCTTTCTGCTGTGTGCAGCGGGGACCTGCTGCGGGCTTTTTAGGATATGCTTCTTTCATGTGTAAACACTCTAAGAACTTTAGTCCTTGTGTGATCCATCCCCAGTCACCTGGCCACTAAATGTGGGAGCAGCTTCCATTTTATTATCTGACTAGCATGCTTATTTTATTGCCTGTGGTGCTGGGGATTCAATCCAGGGTCTTATGTAGACTAGACCAACGCTCTACCACTGAGATACATTCCCAATCCCCAAATAGCATTCTTTTTTAAAAATATTTTTTTATTTTTATTTATTTATTTGACAGAGAAAGAGAGAGAGAGAGAATGGGCGTGCCAGGGCCTTCAGCCACTGCAAATGAACTCCAGACGCATGTGCCCCCTTGTGCATCTGGCTAACGTGGATCCTGGGGAAGAGAACCTGGGTCCTTTGGCTTTACAGGCAAACGCCTTAACCACTAAGCCATCCCTCCAGCCCCCAAAAGCATTCTTAAAAAAAAATGAAGGCATTTTGCTCACTATTATTGGATCCTATTATGGATAACTTCTGATGCAGCCAAAATAACACATAATATTAAGGTTTAAAATGGTCATCCTCATGAATAAACAGATAAAAGCATACTAAAGGCTGAATAAATTCTGTTCAGTATTATTTGAGAAGTAAAGACCCTTTAAATTCTCTGAATATTAACTATTGTCTTCACTTTTTTATATAGCAACTTTGGAAGGATACCATAGATTGGCAGTTAAAATCTTGTGTTCTCCCTCTGCGTGTCAGGGTCTAAGCCACGGAGTAGTACAGAAATCTGACTATGTTATTTAAAGTGTACAGGTAGCAGTTTCTTCTTTGGAAAATGAAGCCAGAAATTATATTAGTGTTATGCTTCTGCACAACAAGTTGCCATAAACTAATAGTTTAAAATAACACATAATATGGGTGAGACTGAAGAATATTATATTAAGTGATATTAGCCAGGGACAGAGAGACAAATCCTTTGTGATCTCATGCAGATGCAGAAACTAAAAACAGTTGACTTCACTAAAGGAGAAAGCATAAGTGTTTTCTTACAGGTCATGAATGGTGTAGAAGGAAGAACAAGAGAGGAAAGTTGGGTGATGGGACCCACAGCACTCATTCTAAAGGCAGGGGCTCTAGAGTTTGGTATAATGTCCAAAAGTTTCATAAACATTAGAGGATTCAAATTTAACATGAATAATTCAACAAAGTAAAGGATGAGTTTATTTAGATAATAAACCTCACTGTAAAAGAGAAATAAGACAGGGGGAAATGGAAGTTTTGTATAAACCATGAAAATACAATGTTCAACAGAATACAATGTTCCAAAGCACAATAAGATGACTATTGTTCACAAAACCTTACTGGATGTTACATCAAGAACTAAAGGAGATGTATTTGAAGGCTCCCAGCACAAAGGTAGAATGTTTAAGAAGATAGAAATGCTAATTCTCTGACATTGTCATTACATGTTGCACACATGTATTGAGTCATCACAGTGTGCCCCATAAATGCGTACAATTGCTATGTCAAGTTAAATTTTTTAGATATTTTTATTTATGAGAGAAAGAGAGAGAGAATGAATGAACATACCCTGTCCTCCTGCCCCTGAAAACAAACTCTAGATGCATTTGTCACTCTGTGTGTCTGGCTTTGTGTAGTACTAGGGAATCAAGTCCAGGCCATTAGGCTTTACAAGTTTAACCCCTGAGCAATCTCTCTAGCCCTTAACATTGTTTTAAATGTCAAAAATTATATATTTATTTTGTGAATCCCGAGTCTGGACAGAACTTGGCTGCCGTTAGCCTATGGTTTCACAAGTCTGTAAACCAAGTTTACCTTGCTGCATGTCCCCATGAAGCTCCGACAGGGAAACACCTGCTTTCCTTAGCAGCACTCAGTTTCTTCTACAGGTAGAACTGAGGACTCCAGTGTTTAGCCCCCGCAGGGAGACACCCTCAGTTCCTAAACATATAACCGTGACTCACAAAGATGCTTCCATCTTCAAGGTAAGGAAGGGAAAGAGAAATTGCATCAGTGAGCGCCAGCTGTATGCCACATAATCATGCACACACACACACACACACACACACACACACATACACACACAAAAAGTCACACACATCCGTTGCATTAAACTTCTCCTAGGGAGGTGTGATCAAACATCTGTTTACCCTCAGACAGGGCACTGACGACAGTCAAAAGAAACAACTCGGGCTGGAGAGATGGCTTAGCGGTTAAGCGCTTGCCTGTGAAGCCTAAGGACCCTGGTTTGAGGCTCGATTCCCCAGGACCCACGTTAGCCATATGCACAAGGGGGCGCACATGTCTGGAGTTCATTTACAGTGGCTGGAGGCCCTGGCATGCCCATTCTCTCTCTCTCTGTCTGCCTCTTTCTCTGTCACTTTCAAATAAATAAAAATAAAAACAAAAAAATTTTTAAAAAAGGAACAACTCCACCCAAGCTTAGCAGAGTGAGCCAGTGGGCTGGTTGGGGGTTCCTTACAGCGGCAGGAGTGAGGACTTCCTCACAAGAGCAGGGATGACTCACAGACAACCGCCTCACTGAACAGGCCACCCTAGCATGGGTGACCACTCGTGGAAGTTACTTCCAGGGAACTCACTGAACGGATTTGCAGGCAACCCCATGGGTCCAAGAGTCTTTCTTTCAAGCAGTGAATTTTTTTTTTTTGGATATAACTTCAGGAGGGGCCTTGTGCCTCTTGTAAGTTTCAGGAGCTTCTTGAGACTTGTGAAGTCCTGAGCCTTATTTGCTTCCTGAACCTTAACCTGCTCCCTGAGACTTATGAACCTCCTTCCAGCTTCCATTCAGAGGAAAATGCTATACAAAACTTCCCCTTTGGGGCTGGAGAAAGATGGCTTAGCGGTTAAGCACTTGCCTGTGAAGCCTGAGGACCCCGGTTCGAGGCTTGATTCTCCAGGACCCATGTTAGCCAGATGCACAAGGGGGCGCATGCATCTGGAGTTCGTTTGCAGTGGCTGGAGGCCCTGGCGTGCCCATTCTCTGTCTATATCTGCCTCTCTCTCTCTCTCTCTCTGTCCGTCGCTTTCAAATAAATTAAAATAAACAAAAAAAATTAAAAAAACAACAACTTCCCCTTTGGACATATCTTGAAGCTGGAAAAGTCTATGCCAATATCAAAGGAATAAAAATCTTCGAGTGAAATACAGACCATTTGAAAGGCCATGTATGGGGGAGAGGGGTTGGTGAGAAGCTTGTCACGTGGCCTTAGCATATGACCAAGTAGGTGGCACAGCTGATGACAGCTACCGCCATGTCCTTTCGTCAACAAATGCAAAACACCCAGTTCATACAGACTGTTCTTTTAGATTCTGTTCTCTGGACTGGATAGAATTCATCTGTGCTGAAGGACACACAAACACAGAGGTGTGTGCAGAGGAAGGGCATCAGGATTGTAACGGGGCAGGAAACCATTTCAGTCTAGGAGCAGCGAAACCACTGGACACAGTTAACCTCAAACAGTCTCTGGGGGAAAATAAAACTCCTCACATACTTGGTAGATAATCGTTTAGAAATGAGGACAGATTTATGCTCTCGGGTTTCAGGGAAGGCAATGAGAATGTGAATGCCATTTAAGAGCTGTCCATTGCTGGAATGGCAGACAGTGAGGGTGTTCTCCTCCTCACAGGCGTCTGGATCAAGGTGAGTGAAGGGTGGTCAGTCAAGAATGACCAAGAAGGAACAAGTGCTTTGGGGAGCTACTTAACCGGATGCCAAGATTGTTCCCAAAGGGATAATTCTGGAAGTTTATGACTTCGTAATCGACCTCTCCTTCGGGGAAGCCACGTTTGAATGAGAGAGAGACAATTTTTGATATTTATACCAAATTATTTTCTTTCTCTATGCTACGTAATATATAGGCTGACTTCCTATTTGTTCTTTAACCTACGGATCTGTCTTTATAGGATGGGCAGCTGAGGCTCTGCAAGATTTTCCTTTTGTGTGATTTCCCATCATGTAAATAATACTGGATCAGTGTCTTCAAACGCAAGCAACACTTGTAATTTTGTCTTATAAATAACCTCCTCTACCAGAAGGAAATGGGTTTTTATTCTTGTGTGAGCTAGCATATGCCAACAACCATAATTCCAACTTCACTTCCACCCGGTAATGTCGCAAACATCACAGAGATGCCAACATAACAGGAACTGAAGCCACAGAAAAACATTTACAACTTGCACCTGGCATTAGATTCAGAATCATGCAAACTGGTGAGCTGCTGATACCATGTTATAAGATAAAACAGACAAGATGAGGCCAGTTAACTCAGTCGTGATTTGACATTAATGAGGAAAATTCTGGTTATCATTATAGATTGTGGCCTCCCTCAGTGTCTTATTGTATCAATCAGGGTTCTTTCTGGGAACAGAACTGATGGAATGAATGTATATTTCAAAGGGGGTTTATTAGATTAGCTTCTGGGATATGGGCTAGGCAGTCCAACAATAGCTGTGTGTAGTCCGGAGAGCTGGAAAACTAAGTATCTGCTTAGGCTGGATGCCTCAGCAGTCCCAATCTGCCCTGATGGCCTGGGGGATTCCTGGTGAGCCACTGGTCTTCAGTTCATGTTACAAGGCTGATGAAACTGGGTTCCAATGTCCACAAAAGACAGTGTAGATACACCCATCCATGAGTAGCAAGTGCAGCCAGGCAAAATGTCCTATGTTGTCCCAGAACTTCTTAATATATAGTTCACCACTGGAAGGGCCACCCACTCTGTGGGATTGTCTTCTCCCCACCCCATCAATCTTTTCTGGAAACATCCTCACAGACCTGCCCAAGAGGTGCCTGTTACTTGATTCCTAGTCTGACCAAGTTTACAACAGAACACAACTGTCAAATCTATCAACCGTCATCTAGTCGATTGAACGGTACTAGAACAGGAAAACTTGCCCCTGGTTTCTTATATAATGTCACTGCATATCAAAATGTTCCCTTATTTGTGTAGACCTTAGGTTAAGTCTCCAAGGAAACCTCAGTGTTAAGATGAATAATGCTCATGTTGTCTAAATATAGGTCTTCCAAGTGTTCTGCGAATTGCTATATTTTAATAGTTTGCATTGTTCTTGCACCTGGAAGAATAATTGAGCTTTCCTCTGTCTGGCACAAGAAACATGATGGCGAAATAAAATTCACATACAGCGTTTTGATTTCATTAGAAAAAATATGATCTCATTATGTCTGTGTGAATACATATTTACTAACCTGTCAATTTCACCATCTCTAGAAGCAGGGATAAAACTTGCTCTCATGGCTGTGGGCTGTCTGATCTTTTCAGTTAAGATAAGGCATGTTTATAAAAACCTGTGAATACATACTGCAAATTCTGCTTGAGGCCAAATACTAACTTGTCTCCCAACTTGTTTTTGCTTTCTCTCATGCTAATGTGTTTTACAATGAGTACCTTCCAGCCTACCTGGAAACTCGGTTACTTTCTCACTGCTAGGTTCTTTCAACAGGAAGCTTTCTCATGCTTGGCAATGGAATATTTGTGGGGAGGAGGGGGTAAGATTATGAGGGAATGACAGACCTGTGTCCTTCTCTTGCTTGGTAGATCTGTGTATATATTTAATCATTTCTAAGCTAGTGTTGTAAGATTATATTACGTTCAGTTCTCTAAAGGCTACTTTACATTGAGACTATGGACAAATGTGGTTGACTTGTCAATTTCTTAAAAATGAATAAATACTCTCTTGCCTTTCACATTCCCTGAACTCATACAGGAATAAGGCCCTGATCAGGATGTGATGGATAACTTTCAGGATAGTGAAGTCACAGGTGGAAGCAAGGCCCAGGTTTCTGCATGACCATGTGGAAAAGAGGGACCCTGCAGCCAAGGTCTCGGAGAGGCACTGGGGTTAGAATTCGCCAGTCCTTTAACTTTCCCAAAAGTAGACAAGGACTTCACCTCTGCATAAAGGCCATTCACCGTCAGTAGAAGATGGAGAGAGAGAGTTCTTGTTTGGTCAGCCACAACTGCCGGGCCTTGTGCAGAATTAACCCTGAATGTGGACGTAGGAGTTCGCCTCAGTGTCATTACTGAAATCAGAGCTCGTTGTGTGAACCACCTAGAATGCCAAGGCAGACCGATTCATTCATCATAGTATTCAGAGAATCCAGAGTGTTGTGGAAATGAGTTTTCTGTAATGACTTGGCTCTAAATACATTCCCCTAAAGCTCGCACAATACATGTCAGTGGTATGCAGAAGCAACATGAGGGGTTGTTCACAGCTCACTTCTATGGGAAGGCTGTTTTTATCACTCTTATTGTTTACAATAGCTAATGCATTGCTAAAATAAAAGGCAAAGTCAATTTGAGTTGATATAATTACTATTTTAAACTTCTCAAGTGATCAGAGAGACAGAGAGCCTGCTCTCCCCTTGCAAAGGTATTTATAACCCTGGGGTGGTGGGCTGTCTTTTGGCCCAGGTGAACCAGAGGGCCAGCTGCTTGGTTAGGGCTAGGGGCTGTCTCAGGAAGAGGTTAGCTCTGGTACCAAGTTCCAGAGGCTGAATTTGCCCAACCACAGTGTTTAAATCCTGTGAAAGACCTCCCTCCCAGGAGAGGTCCTGATTGTTTGTAGAAAAACTGGTCTCTAGGGACTAGGCAAAAGATAAGAAGTTAGATGATCTTGGATTTCTGGCAAGTGCAAACTTTCCTACCCTTCTCACCATCAGGGGTCCAGTCACCCTAACTCTACCCCCCCCATAACCAGAGATTTTTGAGTCAAAAATGCTGGCATTCAAAATATATTTTCATGTTATTAGCTAAAAGAAATGGCATGTCATCTTGCACAAATGTATAATTTAAAAATTGTCATTCAAAGCTTATGATAACGAGTATATTGAATTCATAAATGAGGATCACTAAATAGAAAACCCTTATTCACTAATGGGCCAACCTTGTACAAATCAACTAGCCTTTCTGAGATCTGAAGTTCTTGTGGAGATTTAATGGTCCTACCTGTCCAGATTTGAAAAGACAGACATTAAGTTGCTTTGTAAACTATAATTCATCTTTACATAAGCATCATTCATTACTTGTTAATAGCTGTATTCTTGAGAATTAAGAATATACAACTTTAGCCAGGCAAGGTGGCACGTGCTGTTAATCCCAGAACTCAGGAGGAAGAAATAGGAGAATTACTGTGAGGCCACACTGAGACTACATAGTGAAATCCAGGGCTAGAGCAAGAAACTACTTACCTACATACATACGTGTGTGTGTGTGTGTATCTTAAATTCTAAGGAATATTTGAAAGTTTTATATTGGTTTTCAGCAGGCTGTGTATTCATAACAAGGTTTTTGTTTCTTTGTATCATCATTTTCATGTTTGTCTGTACGCATGACTGTCAATTCACCATCAATAATACGTTTGCTTCTCTGTGTTTACTAATGATGAGTGGATAGTTGGTTTGAGCTTCTGAAACTGAACAAATCAATTATGATTAAACATTCGACTAGATAATGAAAGGATGTGAAAACAGTGCTTTTGGCAGATTTTTTTCTCTTATCAGTGATTTCTTTGGGTGACTCAAATATCATCTTAAATTATTTTATGTTATGATTTTAAGTTCTGTAAGCTAACCATTTCTATGTATTCCATTTCTAAAAATAAGAATTTCTGTGACTCATACCTATGACTATAGAAGAAAACTGAAAGTCCTGGGGCTTTAAAAAAATAGAAAAATAATCAGTGGGCACTGTCACATGGCTTCCTCGCCTGCTGCGACTCAGTGTGTCGCAAAAACACCTCATTATGTCTCCACCGTCAGCCTAGGAAATGCTATTTCTGCCTCCCAATCATTCACATTGCAAATTCTGAACCACCCTCTGTATCGCCTCCAGGAGCTTTAGTTGCAATCAATGCCAAACTCAATGGCTTCTTACTCTCTAACATCTGCCTCAGATTTCCCTCCCTCCCACTTCTTTTTGACTTCTCATCCCCACCCTGGCCTGACTTGTCTAGGACTGCCATAGTCAGTCCCTGACTTGTCTCCACTCTTCTAGATGTTCCACTTTCTGATGCCATCCATATTCTACATCAGAGGTTTTTTGTTTTTAATTCTTTTTTTTTTTTTTGTGGTAGAACAAAGTACTTCATTAGCATGGATTTATTTTTTAATGTAAACTTAAATTTGTATAACTGGTCTTTTATCAAATGCATTGATTGAAAAATCAAACAAATGTGCTCATTCTGATAGTTAGGCAACTTTTTTTTTTCTATCTTTTTTTTTTCCCCCTTTATTAGTTAGTTTTGTATTCAGCAAATACAGTCAGTTTGGTACCATTTTTAGGCTCATCCGTGACCTACCCCCTCCCCTTGGCCCCTCCTTGTTGAGGTATACGGGTCATGCATTGTGGAGTTATCCCACAGTTATGGATAAGCTAAATGTCTCTGCATATCATGACCCAACATGTGGCTCTGACATTCTTTCCGCCCCCTCTTCCGCAAAATTTCCCTGAGCCATGCTGGGTTCATTTTTGGTCTGCTTCAGTGATGAGGTGTTGGGTGCCTCTGAGGCTCTGGCTCTTTGATTTGGTAGGAGTTGATTTTTCTCTGTGCTGATCTCCTTCCCCCTTGTGCTGGTATCCGGTTCATCAGGAAAATAGCCCCTTGCTTGTTTCTCCAATTTTTCTTAGTTTCAGCCGGAGCCCTTTTGAGGTATGATGGGGTGGCTCTCTCATTAGGATCTATATCTATCTGAAAAAGAGAAGCAGATTCTCCAACGGAGAGTAAGTTAGCATCAGGACAAATGAGATAAACCTTTTTTTTTAATAGAGAATTTAATAGGTGTAGGCCCTCTTGTAGCCCACAATTGATGGTAGCTTGATATTGGAAAGTGGGCTTATGTTTGGATATGGTTCTGACTTGTTTCCCAGCTCCAGCTATGGGTCCCATACCAGTGAGGGGATCAGTTAGCCGAATTGAGAGCAGTTTGTTCCCCACCATGGCTGTGTGACACCACTGCACTTGTGTGGGCATCACAACAAGTTATTTGCTGCTAAGTGGGTTAGACCATGCGTTGCTTCGACAGATATTGGTCATTTTCCCCCAGTCACCCATGTAGCACCTTCTGGCACTAGACGCGCTGACTGTCTGGGGACTGACTCTCTTCCAACTTCCAGCCATGCCATTCTAATTTGCATGTCAATCACATAAGGTGCCTTCAGCAGTAGGGTCTTACCACTAGCCTTTGGTGGGTCGTCAAGTGAACCTAGAACAGATCATTTTTAGTGAACTTACCCAATCACAGAAAAAAAATCGCCACATAGTCTCACTCATCTACAGCATCTAACCTGAATCTACCCAAGATACCTTACATACCCAGCAAGCATCTCCTAGACTAGACACTAGGATGGAAGGAGAGGGAGGGGAGGGCATCAAAGGGGTGGGAAACACAAATCTAGACCCAAACGGCAATGGTACCATAATTTTCTACTTACTAAAAGACAGACCAAATGGCTGATCCTTCACCAGGCCCTTACAGGGAACACCTGAACCACACGACACTGGAGAGGGTAAGATCAAGACTAACCTTAATCTTCTACATCTTCCCTCCCTCACTTCCCCTCTCCCTCTCTCTTTCTCTCTTCTCTCTAACTCTTTTATATTAGTTATCTTTTTCTACCTTTTCTTAGTGGGCACTGACCTGTAACTCCCAGTACCAGCATGGGGCTATCATCCACAATGAGCTTTTGATCAGAGAGACCTACAAGGTTTCCTAAAAGACAGACAGATTTCTGTCAGAGTACTTGTTTTTAATTCTTGGGTTTAAAAAAAAATGCTTTGATTTTTGTGCCCCTGAGGACCTTAAGAAAAGTTATGACCATTTGACTGATATTATAGAGGAAATCCAACAGCAGAGCCTTTCAAACCTGAGATTCTCTTGTCCTATGATCTTAAAAATACATCTTTCACATTTCCATGCATTTCTTTTGTCTTCTTTTTTTGTTGATGTTCTCCAAGTTCTTTTCTAGAAGATCATTTAAAGGATACATTTGGGCTGGAGAGATGGCTTAGCAGTTAAGATGCTTGCCTGTGAAACCTAAGGACATAGGTTCAATTCCCCAGTTCCCACATATACCAGATGCACAGGTAGTGCATGCAT
The DNA here is from genome assembly GCA_036346955.1 of Dipus sagitta. NCBI lineage: Eukaryota > Metazoa > Chordata > Mammalia > Rodentia > Dipodidae > Dipus > Dipus sagitta. The sequence continues at coordinate 13,515,045 of CM070775.1, read as the reverse complement.
CTGGAGTTCTTGACAGTGGCAAGAGGACCTGGGGTGCCCATTCACTCTAAATAAATAAGTAAAGTTAAATGATACATTTAGCAAGAAAAAAAAAAAGATGGCCCTGAAGTTAGAAAGAAGTCTAAATTAAATTTAAACTTCACTTCATTTCTTGGTTATTTCTTAAAATGTTTAAAGCCTGTTTAACCTAATCTTTTCTCTGTTGTTTTCATATACCTAAATTGTGTTCAGAATAATTTCTTGATGAAGAATATGATTTCTGGGCTGGGAGTGATAACTTGATCAGAGTAAAGTGTTTGCCTTGCAAGCATGAAGACCTGAGTTCAATCTCCATTTCCCATGTAAAAATTCTGGGCACAGTGGCATTCGTCTGTAGCCCCAGTACTGAAGAAAAAATAGAGACAGGAGGACCCCCGAGGCTTGCTTGCCAGCCAGTCTAGACTAGTTGATGAGCTCGAGCCAGTGAGAAAACTCCGTCTCAAAAGACATGTCCAAGGGCGTTCTCTGGCTTATGCACACGTGCCCATGTGCACACACAACACACATAGAAAAAACAAACATGCTTTACAGGGATGGGGGAATGGCTTAGAGGATAAAATACTTGCTGAACATGTGTATATACCAGAGTTTGGAGGATCCCCAGATCCCAGCATCTACAGTAAGAGGGGAGACAGAAACAGAAACATCTTTTGGGAGCTCTGTGAGCCAGCTAGCCTGGTGAGAAGAGTTGTGAACAGTGAGAAACCCACCTCAAACAAAGAGGTTCTTGAGGACCAACACCCCTGAGTTGTCCTCTGCCCGCCACATGTGTGCTGTAGTGCTCACACACACAAATACATACAGCAAACAAACAAACAAACAAACGCAAAAAGAACACGACTTTCCTTAATCTTCCCTACATTTTAAACAAGTTCATATATTGGGAACTTTTTAAAACTTTTATTTATTTATTGTCAAGCAGAGAGAGACAGAAGAGGGACAGACAGAAAGACAGTGAGAATGGGAATGCCAGGGCCTTTAGCCACTGCAAGCTCCAGTTGCATCTGCCACATGGTGCATCTGGACTTTTTCTCATGGGCGCTGGGGAGTTGAACCCAGGTCATTAGGCTCTGCAGGTAAGCACCTTAAGCACTGAATAATCTCTCCAGGCCCTATTGGGAACTTTATGATTAAGGATATTTATCCCATTACATGACTTTCTCTGACACTGCTGGTAATAGGAACTTTAGAACTGAGATTTTGGGCTATTATCTACTTAGATCCCAGACATTTGAAGATCACCTGAAGAACTTTCAAGACACATCTTTTAAAAAATTTTTATATTTATTTATTTATTTGACTGAGAAAGAGTGGGGGAGAGAGAGAGAGAGAGAATGGGTGTGCCAGGGCCTTCAGCCACTGCAAATGAACTCCAGATGCATGCACCCCCTTGTGCATCTTGCTTACGAGGGTCCTGGGGAATTGAACCTGGGTCCTTTGGCTTTGTAGGCAAATGTCTTAACCACTAAGCCATGTCTCCAGCTCACACTTCTTTTTTGTACAGAGTTTAACTACAACATTTCTCTGTGTAGATATATAGACATAGCTGAAAAAGTTGAAACAACTCATCTTTGTGAAAATAAGAAAACTGTAATTTCAGAAACATTTTGGTGACCTCTCCTTCCTTCTCTCCTCATGGGCTCATTGAATGGACAGCTGTGACTTCGATGGAAGTTTATTGAATGCACTAGACATCTGACCCAAAATGCACCTGCCCATAGTCTGTGCAGCAACCCTCAGACATGTTTGCCCTGGGCCGAAGATAGCACAATTGTTCACGTTCCTCCCTTAGAAAATTCAACTAAGACATGCAGAGGGAAGTTTCTAATTCTAAAAGCATAAAGACTGGGGCTGAAGTATATCAGTGAAGTCCTGGGCTTGGTCAATTCTACCCTACTACACTTCCGACAGAGGATTATCATGAGATAGGCTTTATCATGCCTTCTAATCCCTTGGAAGCCAGCGTGAAGAGCCTTTGGTTCCACCAACTAAATAAGTCTAGGCAATGACAAATAACGCCAGGCAAGGCTGTGCATGCCATCATTGTGCTTGGCTTTCAGAACACATCACTGACAGGCTGTGGTCAATAAGCACACAGCGGATCATCCACCTGTAATTTTATTAGACGTGAGTGGGTACAGATGCTGGCACAAGGTCGGTCCTCAATCAATACTTTCGAATGACTGCCGTGACCAAGTGAGCTTATCATTCAGTAGTGTGTGACATGGCTCAATAATGACTTTCTCATTGTCACAAACATTTACAAGTCATTTTCACTCCGATTCATGTAATTTCTTTATATTTCTGTACTGTGGTCTATATTCTTGCAAAGTATGGTCTTGCAGAACCAGTATCATTACAAAATCTAGAAAATTATTAGAAATAGGGCTGGAGGGATTGCTTAGCAGTTAAGGCGTTTGCCTGCAAGGCCAAAGGACCCAGGTTCGATTCCTCAGGACCCACGTTAGCCAAATGCACAAGAGGGCACATGCATCTGGAGTTCATTTGCAGTGGCTGGAGGCCCTGGCGCACCCATTCTCTCTCTCTCCCTCTTTCTCTGTCAAATAAATAAATAAATAAACAAATAAAATAGTCTTTAAAAAAAGAAAATTATTAGAAATAATTCAGCCTGGCCCCAGATGGACAGACTCATTTAAAGAACATTGCAGGTGATTTCTGTGCACATTGAAGTGAGATAAGTACGGCTTTAGAATGGGAGGCAGTCTTGATCAAGGTCAAGCAATTCAATGATTTCCCAATTCTCATGTAACAGTCATCCGATGGCCTTTGGAAAACACCAGTGCCCGAACCCACTGATTATCAGCTAAGTTAAAGTCAGCCCTGCTGAGCTGGAGAGTGAGGACTGAGCCTCCAAGTCGCAGGTGGACTGTACTGTGAGTCTACAGCTCCCCATGAGCACATGATGAAGGAGAGACGTTTGCTAGAGAAAGGACGACACAGAGAGAAGTTCTGCTGAAGAAACTAGAACTTGAGGTGTGCTTTAAAGACGGTAAGAAGGAGCTGTGTTCAAGTAGAAGAGTATTTTGGGACAAGCGGGAGACTAATGCCAACATAGGTGACTGGGAGTATATATGGAACTCGCAGACAGGTAAAGCTGATATGAGCTGGTAAGTTATTGGGCATACATCAAAGCAACTAGCAGAAACCAAAGACTTAGTCTTGACCTGGAAAAATAAAATTACTAATGCTGACACTAAGTTCAGTTGAGAATTTTCTTAGATAAGTAAGAGTTAAGAGATATGTGGATGACACTTAATCACTTCAGTATTTCCCTATGCTCTGTTCTATAAAAAGTTCATTATGAAGCTGGGCGTGGTGACGCACACCTTTAATCTCAGCAGTCGGGAGGCAGAGGTAGGAGGATCACTGTGAGTTCGAGGCCCCCCTGAGACTACATAGTGAATTCCAGGTCAGCCTGAGCTAGAGTGAGACCATACCTGAAAACAAAACAAAACAAAAATAGCTCATTATGGAAAATTAGAAAAATAGGAAAAAGAAAACACAACATAGTCATAATTTCACAATCCAGAAATAACTATTATCTAACACTTTGTCCTAGTTTTTTGGTACCACATTTCTCTGGTCTTAAAACATATTTTAAGAAATATCATGAATCCAGTAGCCGATTGAGAACAGGTAATATATGAGATGCATGCTTCATTCTTCCTTGCCTTATATTGCAGTCTACATATTGTTACAAGCCACTCTGTGCCATCAGCAGTTGTCACCTGTAGTAGAGAGACGTGCACATTTTTATAATCATACCTGTGATTACAAAATTATGGTCACTATTTCTTCACTCTTTGCAAAGATTATGGTGTCATTCTGAGCTGTATTAGAATAGGAGGGTTCCTATACATTTCCTAGCTAGTTAAACTGAGTTACATTTCCCTCATCTGTGACACCTAGCTCCTCTTAGTCACCAGCCAGAGACTGTCACACAGATATTCAGTCCTGAGTGCAAGTCCTGCCTCGGGCTCTGGTTAGTTCTACCACCTCTTCTAGCTTTGAAAATTGCAAGACGGAGATCCGTTTCTAAAGTGCTCAATGTCATTGCTTACCTGTGGAGCAATCAAATGCGTAATAGGCAATCTTCAGCACATAAAATAATTTCTGTTCATAGTATGCATGTATAATAATTTAAGGCATTAAAGGCAGTACTTTGCAAGTCCGATTTATGTTAAGTGCTTGTAGTATTCTAATGTAAATAACCCCACCGAAGTATGATCAAAAGAACATATCAGGACATAAATTTTGATTTCCACATCGGTTTTTGTTCTGGTACATTCTTTGATGACCTAAACTGAAAGCTCCTCAATCATTTTTTTCTACCTTGAATGTATTTGATTATTAATGGCATTGAGCATGCCTTGTGTTTATTGGCCATTCTCCTCCATGGATGAATCCAGAAATGTTCTCTCTCAGTTTTCCTCACTAGTTTTGTTTTTTAATGTATATATAACAAGGAGTCTTTGTCAGTCATATTTTAGGTAAATGTTTTTTTTCTAATATCTTGTTTGACTTTTAAACATATGCTTGTGTTGTGCATGCAAAATATATATGCTCAAGTCAGCCCAATCAAATTTTCATATAGGATTTCTTTCAAGGTTTTATGCTTGAGATGTTCTTTATTTTGAGATCACACAAAAATATTTAAATATTTTAGATGCATTTGAATTTTAAAATGTATTGTAAAAATATATTTGTTGTCAGATATGTTTGTGTTTACAGTTTCATATTTAATGCACATCTTATTGGTCCTGGAATTTAATATATATTACATAAAGCTTTCTTCCTATTCAAAGGAAATGCCTCATTCACTTTTGTGTGGTTTATTGTACTTTACTTGTCATTTCGCAGTAATATAATAGTATATTAACAAGACGTGCTCCTGCATGTGCTTCTGGTCTCAATGCTTCCCACAGTGTCCCACTTGTAGACACCATGGGGCTGGAGATTGTTTCCAGGACATGAATCTGAGGGTTATTAATACTATACAGCATTAATATTAATACCAACCCAGCAGCAGTATGGGATCTAGCTTATCTCAGCTTACATATAACACCAGTTCCTTATCAATCTTAGTACTTTTGCTTTGATTTTGTGTTTCTTCTCTATTTTTTAATACTTTTACTTTTATTTATTTATTTGAGAGAGAGATAGAAGCAGAGAAAGAGACAGATAGAGGAAGAATGGGCATGCCAGGGCCTCCAGCCACTGCAGGTGAACTCTAAGATGCAAGTGTCACTGTGTGCATCTGGCTTACGTGGGTACTGGGGAATCAAACCTGGGTCCTTAGGCTTTGCAGGCAAGTATCTTACCCGCTAAACCATCTCCCCAGCCCTCTTTTCTAGTCTTGTGTAGAATCTTGTTTAGCATTATTTCTGGTGCACATTGGGAATGTGAATGTCATATTTTCAGGTCTATTTGCATTAAGTACAAATTTTATCTAGGACATGTTTATTCATTGAACTAAATTTCAGGCTTGAGTAGAAAACTACTGTGGGGGGTACTTTTCTGTGTCAGCTGGCCACAGGGTACTGACATATTTGCTTCAGTGTAATCTCTGCTGTGTCCATGAAGGTGTCTGGGGGCGGGGGTAGGTGAAGGTTTCACTCAGTGGTCTGGGTAAGGGGGATCACCAATCCCGATGTGGATGGACCTCACTCAGTCTATTGCAGGCCTCATAAAACAAAGAAGGCTGGGCAAGGGGAATTCCCAGCCTCATTGTCTTTGAATCTGGACAACAGCCTTCTGCATCCAGACTCAGACTGGGACGTATGTGGTCAGCATTCCTGGGTCACCAGCTTATGACTATAGCTCTTGAGGTCTCTCCACCTCCACACTGCATGAGTCTCTTACTTTCTGTTTTTATTTCTTGAATAAATTCTCTTTCTCTGGAGAACCTTTACTAACTTAAGTAAAATTGATTGCAATGCCTTCTCCTTCCATTCCTAGTATATGAGATAATATAATGACATATATAATACACTAAAATCTAATATGATAAATATAATATATGATAATACAAGATAAATAAGCTACTTATTTCATAGCTTAAATGGTCTTCTCAAGGATATGTAAAGTCAATTATGTGGCTATTTAAAACAATAGGTATGCTAATCTATGTATTTTCACCTGATTGATTTTCCCTGGGAAGAGGTTCCAGCACTTTTCCCAGTTCTTTAGACGTGTATACTGTGCCATTGAGCAGCCTGTAGGTGGCTGCGTGACCGTCACAGGTAAGCCTTACCCTCCTCTAGTGGGGGCTTCCAGTGCGGCTCTGCTGTCTTCGACTGTTCATTGACTCTGAGATGCACTCCAGACAACCTGATCTATTTCTCCGGTGGTAACTTGAACATTTCCCCTCAGATACATTTTTTTTAGAACCTTCCTTCAATCTTTGAAAATTCTACTGGAAGATATCTTTTTAATTGTTTTTCTCATAACAAAATATGGTTTCCATTTTTAAATTTAGATTTTATTTATTTAGGTCACCAAACGTATTTTCATTATTTGGTTATTGTTCCTAAGTCTTCATCCTTTTTAGAATTATTATTACCTGTAATTTTGATTTCTTAGATTGAGCATATTGTTTCTGTCTTTAAATTTTTACTGTAGTTTTAGAAGGATATTTTCTTATTCAAAATTTATTTTTTCATTATCAAATATATTATGCCAGTTATGCATGTCTTTCTTCTCTTTCAAAGTTTTTAGTGGCATATTTAAATTATATATACTAGATTTTATTATGACATTATCCTACATGTATAAAATTAATTTTGATAATATTCACCCCTCATTTCCCTCTCTTGTCTTCCTCCCTCTTCCTGTGAACTCTTTCCTTTTCCTATCTAGGCCTCGTTCAACTTTCATGTTCATTTTTAAAATTTATTTATTTATTTTATTTAAGAGAGAGAGAGAGAGAGAGAGAGAATGTGTATGCCAGGGCCTTCAGCAGCTGCAAGCAAACTCCAGATGCGTGTGCTCCTTGTGCGCATGTGTGACATTGCGTGTTGCATCACTGTGCATCTGGCTTACGTAGGACCTGGAGATCTGAACATGCATTCTTAGGCTTCAGCGGCAAGCACCTTAACTGCTAAGCCATTTCTCCAGCCCTCATGTGTGATTATTTTTTTAGCTGTTGTTTCGGGGGGCTTTGGGGGAGGACAGGGGTTGAGAGGTTATTTACAGGAGCATGGGTACTTTTCCAGAGGTTATACCACTGAAGAAAACCTCTCGCCCTTCCCCAGCAACCATGAACTGTCTGTAGATCCTCAGGGAGGGGTGTGGCTCATGAGCGCCTCTCCCATCCATGATAGAATGTCCATGGGCCTGTCTTGTGCAGGTAATCACAGCTGCTTGGAGCTCAAGAGTGGAACACCATGCCATGGCCGGAAGACAATGCTCTACGACACTCCCCTAGCCTCTCTTCTGCAGTGTTCCCTTGAGCCTTGGAGGAGTTGACATAAATGATTCATTTAGCGCTGAGCACTCCCCCACGGTCCCTTCTTCTCTGGATGTTGACCAGGTTTGAGCCTCTGTGGTAATTAGAGATTACTGCAAAATAGCAGCTCCTCAGACCAAAGCTGATGGCAGCACTAGTCTATGAGGGGCACGTCCTGTCCACTTTAAAACAGCCAAAGAGCTTTTTGAATAGTACCTCTGACCTCCACAACCATGGATTTTTGACGAGTTCACAAGAGCAGAGGTCGATTCCCCCCTGTGAAGTGAACATCAAATTCAATCAGAAAGTGGTCAGTTACCTCTGAAGAGACTTGCCACTGTTCCAGCACTGGGAACACCTTCCCTGGCAGGACATAATGGAGCTTACACAGATGAGTGAGACTGTTGATGACAGTTCTCCCCCAGCAGCCTGCATTAGAACCTTCTAGCACTGTGAAGGCTAGTCAGCAGCTCCATTCTAGCTTGATTTCTCAGTGTCCTGCCGCCCAGAGCATCTGCTATCTCAGCAACAGGAGTTTAACATCTACTCTAAGAGCATTGGAAATAGCCTTTATTGTTTGGGGTGCGCTCAGGAGACTTCCTAGCCAACAGTTCACTGGGAAATATCCCACCCTTGACACCAGGATTTCCATTTAATAGCCTGTGGTTTCTGGGAATAGTGTTCTCTTACCACGTAGGGTCCCTATATCCAAACTCTTTCCTTTGATTTTTTTTAAAGGTATGATCTCACTCTAGCCCAGGCTGACCTGGAACACACTCTATCATTCCAGGCTGGCTTCAAACTCACAGCGATCCTCCTACCTCTGCCTCCCGAGTGCTGGGATTAAAGGTGTGCGCCACCATGCCAGCCATGCTCATTTAAACAACAACAACAAAAATAGAAATATTGAGGTGAATGCTTTTAATTCTATTTTTAAATATTTTGATTCTGTTTGTGAGCATCAAGGGAAGGGAAGAGAAGAGAAGAGTGAAGGAGAGACAGACAAATGTTTGCTGCTGCAAACAAACTCCAAATGCATGCACCACTTTGTGCTTCCAGTTTTACATGGGTACTAGGGAATGGGACCCAGGCTGGCAGCCTTTGCAAGCGAGCACATTTCACCACTGAGTCATCTCCCCAGAACTGCCCTTTTTAAGTTTTAAAATTAGCTTACTAGCTATTCTGCTTCCTTGGGCTTTTTCATACACCCTTAGTTTTGATTGCCTTCACTCCACAATCCCGCCCCTTCCCCTTCACCCAATGGTCACCTGTGCTCCAACATTTCCACCTGCAGAACTTCCCCTTCCACTTTCATGTCACGTGTGGTCTACTATGCCCCTCATACCCTTAACGCCTCTTTTTCCCTCTCATGGTCCACTTTCTAATTTCCTTGTCTCTGTACAAGCTCCCCCTCATATAAATGGACATATATAAAAATCAGTAGTTTGGACCCACATATGAGAGAGAAATATGTAGTATTTATCTTTTTGAGGATGGTTTATATTACTTAATATAATATGTCTCTAAATCCATCTGTTCTCCTACAAATTCCAAAATTTCATTTTTCTTTACAGTGGAATATATATATATATATACATATATATATATATAATCACTGGAATATATATATCTATATCTATATATCTATATATAGATAGATAGATAGATAGATAGATAGATAGATAGATTATTTGTGTTTCTAATTTAGAGAACTCTGTTCATTTCCTTAGCCTATCTTTGTATTAGGCTGACTGTCCTCTTGATGTTTAGGTTTTTGAGGGTTTTTTTTTTTTTTTTTTTGTATATTCTGGATACTAGTCCTCTGTTAGGTGTGTAGCTGGCAAACATGTTTTCCCATGTTGTAGGCTGTAGCTTCACTCAACTATTTGCTCTGCAGAACCTTTTAAATTTCATTTATTGATGATTCGCCTTATTTCCTGAGTGACTGAAAGTCCTCACCTGTGCCCACGTCTTGAAGTGTGCTCCCTGCTTGTTCCTCTAGCAGTTTCAGGTCGTACAGTGAGGTCCTTGATCTATTGGGTACTGATTCATGTGCAGAATGAGAGGAAGATTTCTTGCACGGGTGCATAGCTAGATTTGCACCATCATTTGTTGGAGAGTCTTTCTTTTCTCTAATGTGTATTTCTGGCATCTTTGTCAAAAATCAAGTGGCTGTCGTTGTGTGGAACTATATCTAGATATTTTATTCTGTTCCATCGATCTACTTGTCTGTTTCTCTGCCCATACCATGGATTTGGAGTGAGGTGAATTGAAAGAGAAGTGAGACCTAAGAAGAGAGGATGAAACATAATTCCCAGCAGTCTGGCTCCTACCTTTATAAACCCTCACGGTTTACAGATTAAAAAAAAAAAAAGTGAATGAATTTCCTGTCATTGTTTGAATAACCACTATGCATTTCTCTGTGCTAAATGCCTGTGACAGAGAAGCACACTGAAGTCCCTACCTAAAGCCATACACATAACGTGACTCACGCATCTGGAGTTTGTTTACAGAGCTGGAGGCCTTGGCATGCCCATTCTTGCTGTCTCTCCTCTCTCTCTCTCTCTCTCCTTGGAAATAAATAAAAATATTTTTAAAAAGAATGCCACTCAACAAGTTTATGGAAGCTTATTTTCTAACAAGCTATGCTGAGCTTGTTTCCATGGTGAGATAAGTGGCTCAAGGAGGCACCTAGTAATATAAATGTACCATTTCACATCTCTGCTGGCCTCACGTTTGATACTGTCTCATTACTCAAAAATGATCACAGTGGGGCTGGAGGGATGGTTGCTTAGTGGTTAAGTCACTTGCCTGCGAAGCCTAAGGACCCAGGTTCGATTCCCCAAAACCCACATAAGCCCGATGCACATGGTGGCGCATGCATCTGGTGTTTGTTTGCAGTGGCTGGAGGCCCTAGTGTGCCCATTCTCTCTCTCATAAATAAATAAATAAATTTTAAAAATAATTTAAAAAATAATCACAAGCTCAGTGCCAGAGTGGAAGAGCACTACAGAGTTACACAATCTCGTACATTGAGGTCCCATTCTATAGGGAGTTCCAGATAATCAGTGTACTCAATGTTCATATGTTATAATTAAACTAACTAAGCAAGCAATGAGTTGAGATAGCCAGCCAAGTCTTCATAGGTAATACTGAGATCTAACCAGTTCTTCTGGACGGTGATGCTTCAGGAGATGTTAGTAGCTATAGTAAATGTGTTCTGACACCACCTCCACCATAACTTGGCCTTCTGAACTGTTTGGATAACAGTGGTAACTAGCCTACCAGTACCTTCTCCCAACTTCATGCAGTACTGCTTTCTTTCTGGTATGGGAAGATGGCATGCAGAGCCTTCAATGAAGTTTGTAATGTCACAACTACACTTCTACAGTGGGACCATCATTTTGCGAAGGTTGTGATACGTCAGTGCCATCCCTAATTTTTCACCTTTGCTTGTTCGCCTGAGGCTGTTCCTTGGATATCACTCATTCACGGTGCTTAAATTTTAACTGCTCAACTGAATGAGGTTGAGCAAATGTTTATATACTACTTAAAATCAAGTTACAGAACATTCCATTAATCCGGGAAATTCCCGTTAGCTTAGTTCCATCTAATCTTCCTCATGTCAAAGCAACATTCTATCTTCTCTTTGCAGATATTTTTGCCTCTTATCATTCATGTAAATGAAATCCGGTTTCTTTCCCACACATGGTGCTACTGAGACTTGTCTCTGCGGTTGCATATGTCATTAGTTATTCCTCCTCACAGCTGATGAATGTGCCAGTGCTTGCGTATATCACATGTTTCATCCATCTCCTGTTGATAGATATTTTACCCATTTTTAGCTTTCGACTGTTATAAGTAAGGATGTGGTAAACATTCCCAAGTTAGCCTACTTGCTTCTGTTGCATCTATGTATAACATTTGCTTATCGTTCAGCTCTAGAAGATTCCTTCAGTCTTCAACAAAATGCAACAAAAAAAAAATCAAAATGGCTTAACATTAGCCTCAGTTTTAAAAGTTAATATTAATGTTTCAGATGTAGAACTTAATGACTGTTAAGTGAAAAATACACTCATAAGAAAGAAACATTATGTGCTCAATAAGCATTACCAACTACTAATGACAATGTGAATGACCACCTCGATGGTACTGTGTGTCAGGGGGGGTGAGTGTGATCTTGACCCTGTCGGGGAAAGATAAAGACCCTCCTCAACTCAACATTTTGGAAATAAAAAGAAAGCATTTTAGTGTTTCATCTCTGTAAATTTATGAAGATACAGACAAAAGGACAGAAACGTGGGCTGGACAGATAGCTTAGTGGCTAAGGCCCTTGCCTGTGAAGCCTGAGTACCCAGGTTTGATTTCCCAGATACCATATATGACAGATGCACATGGTGTGGCACATGCATCTGGAGTTCATACGTAGTGGCTAGAGGCCCTGGCACATCCATTCTCACTCTTTCTCTCTGTGCCTCCCTCTCTCTCTCAAATAAATAAATAAAATATTTAAAAAGTTTAAAAAGGACAGAAATGCATACACTGCATGAACATTAAACTGAAAACCGCATGTATAACAGTAGGGAAAAAATGCTAGGGCTGCAGAGATGGCTCAGCAGTTAAGGCACTTCCCTGCAAAGCCTAAGAACACTGGTTCAATTTCCTAGTTCCCAATAAAGCACATATGCATCTGAAATTCATTTACAGCATCTGGATGCCCTGATGTATTTATTCATTCTCTCTGTCTCTCTTCTCTCTCTCTCCCTCTCTTTCTCTGCTTGCAAATAACTCTCTCTCTCTCTCTCTCTCTCTCTCTCTCTCTCTCTCTCTCTATATATATATATATATATATATATATATATATATATATCTGTTTTTAAAGACTGCCAGACAATCTACAGAGGTGATTCTAGAATCAAGCAGAAGTTGAACTTAATCAGCAGTTAAGTATACAAATGATCTAGGAAGAAAATCACCTGAGGGTGTGGGATGTGAGTAAAATAAAATTTTAAAAAAGTTAAACCTCATTATATTTATATGAATTCAATGGTTAGTGTTGATGTTCAATTTGATGAGAGTTTGAATTATCATGGAAACAAACCCAGGCACGCATCTGTGAGGGAGTTTCTGGATTAGGTTAGTATATATGGGAAGATCACCCTAAGTGGAACAGCACCGTTCTATATTCCAGAGTCTTAGACTGAATAAAAAGGGGGGGAAGCTAACCAAATAACAGAATTAATCTCTTCTGTTTCCTGACAATGACAGCAATGTGACCAGCTGCCCCCAGCTCCTGCCACCACAGTGGATTGTCCCTTTAAACTGTAAGCCAAAGGGAACCCTTCCTTCCTTATTTTGCTTTGGCCAGGCATATTGCTACAACTATGAGCAAAGTAACTAATACCGTGAATTATGATTCAGAGCACTAAGGCAAGGACTAAGGCTCAGCAATGTTAAGGCAGTTGTTTGGATGGGAATTTAGGATCCTCTGGGCCGGAAGAGCTCTAAAGCCCTTGAGAAATGGAAGGTATTGTATATTTCTAGTAACAGTTTGAATGCATTCTGATATATGAATTATGTGAAAGCCAGAAGTTGTCTAGAGAAAGAAAGAAAGAAAAGAAAGAAGAAAAGAAAGAAAAGAGAAGAGAAAAGAAGAAGAGAAAGAAGAAAGAAGAGAAGAAAGAAAGAAGAAGAGAAGAAAGAAAGAAGAGAAGAGAAGAAAAGAAGAAGAAGAGAAGAAGAGAAAGAAAGAAGAAGAAAGAAGAAGGGAAGAAGAGAAAGGAGAAGAAGAAAAGAAAAAGAAAGAAGAGAAGAAAAGAAGGAAGAAGAGAAGAAGAAAGAAGAAAGAAGAGAAAGAAGAAGAAGAAAGAAGAGAAGGAAGAGAAAGAAAGAGAAGAAGAAGAAGAGAAGAAGAGAGAAAGAGAAGAAAGAAAAGAAAAGAAGAAAGAAAGAAAGAAGAGAAGGAGAAAGAAGAGAGAAGAAGAGAAGAAGAAGAAGAGAGAAAGAAGAAGAAGAGAAGGAGAAGAAAGAAGAGAAAAGAAGAAAGAAGAAAGAAGAAAGAGAAGAAGAGAAAAGAAGAAGAAGAGAAGAAAGAAGAAGAAAGAGAAGAAGAAGAAAGAGAAGAGAGAAAGAAAGAGAAAGAGAAAAGAAAGGAAGAAAGAGAGAAGAAAGAAGAGAAAGAAAGAGAAGAAAGAAGAAGAAGAAGGAAAGAAGAAGAAAGAGAAGAAGAGAAAAGAAGAGAGAAGAAGAGAAGAAGAAGAAGAAAGAAAGAGAAGAGAAGAAGAAGAAGAGAAAGAAAGAGAAGAAGAAAGAGAAGAAGAAGAGAAGAAAAAGAAAGGAGAGAAGGAAGGAAGAAAAGAAAGAAGAAGAAGAGAAAAAGAGAGAAAGAGAAAGAAAGAAGAGAGAAAGAGAAGAAAGAAAGAGAAGAAAGAAGAAAAAAGAAAGAAAAGGAAGAAAGAAGAAAAGAAAAGGGAGAAAGAAGAAAAGAAGAAAGAGAAGAAGAGAAGAAGAAAAAGAGAAGAAAGAAGAAAAGAAAGAAAAGAGGAAAGAGAAAAGAAAGAAGGAAGAGAAGGAAGAGAAGAAAGAAGAAAGAAATGGAAAAGAAAGAAAGAAGAAGAAAGAAAGAGAGGAAGAGAGAAAAGAGAGAGAAGAAGAGGAAGAGAAAAGAAGAAGAAGAAAAAAAGAAGAGAAAGAAGAAGAAAGAAAAGAGAAGAAAAGAAAGAAGAAAGAAAAGAAGAAGAAGAAAAAAGAAAAGATAGAAGAAGAGAAAGAAGAAAGAAGAGAAAAAAAAAAAAGAAGAGAAAAGAAAGAAGAAGAAAGAAAGAAAGAGAAAGAGAAGAAGAAGGAGAAGAAAAAAGAGAAGAGAAAAAGAAAAAGAAGAAGAAAGAGAAGAAGAGAAAAAGAAGAAAGAGAGAAAAAAGAGAAAAGAAGAAGAGAGAAAGAAGAGAAGAGAAAGAAAGAAAGAAGAAAGAAGAAGAAAAGAAGAGAAGAGGGAAGAAGAAGAAGAAAGAGAAGAAGAGAAAAAAGAAAGAGAGAAGAAAGAAGAAAGAGAAAGAAGAAGAAGAAGAAAAGAAGAAGAAGAAAGAAGAAGAAGAGAAAGAAGAAAGAAAAGAAGAAGAAGAAGAGAAAGAGAAGAAAGAAGAAAGAAAAGAAGAAAAGGAAAGAAAGAAGAAGGAAGAAAAGAGAAGAGAAGAAGGAAAGAGAAAGAAGAGAAAGAGAAAGAAGAAGAAGAAAAGGAAGAAGAAGAGAAGGAAAGAAAAGAAGAAGAAGAAAGAAAGAAAGAAGAAAAGAAGAAGAGAGAAGAAAGAAAGAAAGGAAGAAGAAGAAGAAAGAAGAAGAAGAAGAAAGAAGAAGAGAAAAGAGAAAAAGAGAAAGAAGAGAAGAAGAGAAAAGAAAGAAGAGGAGGAAAGAAGAAGAAGAAGAAGAAAGAAAGAGAAGAAGAGAAGAAGAAAAGAAAAAAAGGAAAGAAGAAAGAAAAGAAAGAGAAGAAGAAAGAAGAAGAAGAAGAAGAAAGAAGGAAAAGAAGAAGAGAAAGAAGAAAAGAGAGAAGAGAAAGAAGAAAAGAAGAAAGAGAAGAAGAGGAAGAAGAGAAAAGAAGACTCTGGTTCCAACTATTTCAGCATGAAGAGGAGAGGCCCTAACAATCTCCAGGGCCTTTTAGTGCCTTTGCCTTAAAACAAGGCGGCACATGTATCTATAGTTAGTTTGCAGTGGTTGGAGGCCCTAGTGTGCCCATTCTCTTTCTCTACCCCCCCCCCTCGCCTGTTTCTCTCTCTTTCAAATAAATGAATAAAAATAAAATATTTTTTAAAATTACACCAAATATTCTAGATGTGTGTGGGGTGGATAGGGTAACTTTTATAATAATTAAGAGCAAATTTTCCCTGGGACCAAAAATAGAAAAGAATGCGTTCTTCCTATTTTAGGAGTCCACAGAGATTCAAGAAGTAGTAACAAAATTTAAAACCATCTAGATGTATTGCCCTGGAATTTTAAAACATTAAGAGAAAGGAGAAGGTTCTAAAATTTCTGAGATGCAAAACCATGGAAAAGAGGCTCAGGCAGGATTTGAGATCTGTCAATAGCACTAAACGCTGTGATAAAATGGAGTGATGGCATTTAAGTTCCAAGGGAAGGATTGAAACTCTGACTACTAAACCTATCCAAATTCTCAAAGAAGAATAAGATAAAAATATAGTTGGAAATTAGGCTAAGAGCTGGGAAAATAGCTTAGAGGGAAAAGGCAGTTGATGTGCAAGCATAAGGACCCAAGTTCAGATCCCTGGAACCCAGAGAAGATGCCTGCAATACCAGCACTGGGGGAAGGGGAAGCTGGGACAGAGCATCCCAAGGGCTCGCTGGCTAAGCTCTGCCGGCTGAATGGATAAGCTCTAGGTTCAGCAAGTGACCGTGCCTTAAAGAGTAAGATGGAAAGAGACTGAAAAAGACCCCAACGTCAACCTCCAGCCTTCACAAGTACCCTAACACAAGTGCACACACACACACACACACACACACACACACCATCCACCATCCACCACACACTACACATACACCACCCACAGTCACAGAGGATATTAAAAGACTTAACTTTTAAAATTAAATTTTTAAATTAAAAACCTTATCTTAGCCGGGCGTGGTGGCGCACGCCTTTAATCCCAGCACTCGGGAGGCAGAGGTAGGAGGATCGCCGTGAGTTCGAGGCCACTCTGAGACTCCATAGTGAATTCCAGGTCAGCCTGGGCTAGAGTGAGACCCTACCTCGAAAAAGCAAAAAAAAAAAAAAAAAAAAAAACTTATCTTTTCTATGAACAAGGGTAAAGGGAAAGGAAGTCATAGGTATAAGAAATAATGCACTTTTCTTAGGAGCTCAATGAGAATCTTTTCCAGCATGACACTGTAGAAACTTCTAGTAGGCAACTGGCACAATTTAAATAAGAAGCCATTGCACCGCAAGTCATTACACAGGATGAACTCCAAGCAATATGCAGTAACCACAGAACTATCTTATGTCAGTAAAAAGAAAATAAGGAAAAATAAAAGGCAAACAAAAGCGCGTTTCTGTTCTCAGTAACATGGGAAAGAAATAATCAGACCATCTTAAAATGCTGTAAAGCTGCTAAGAATGGCATTTCCAAAAACATTTCAAAGTAAACTGTGGCATGTGTTTGAACAATAGAGGAGGCATAAGAAAAGAAAACTTACTTAGCTTGGGTACAGTTAATTATCTTCCTCAGATGACTGGTCAAGGTATCTACCCTTGAAGACAGAAACACTTAGGGTGAATTTGCTTGACAATAAACAAAGTTCAAATAGGTACATAATTGCTTTCAACTTTCAGAGTAAATTTATTGAATAAACTCTCAAGACTAATACAGCCGCAAAATAATGTAAGCATAACAATCCTGGTGCTATCAAATGAATACAAAAGGAAGGAATGGATCCCACAGCCCTGACATACTTGCAAGTAAACAATCGATATCTAAAGTTGGCAGAACAAGAAATAAAGGTTTTAATATGGCATTTAAAAGTGGGAAAAGCAAATGACAGAACAAAAATAAGAATCAAAGATTGGAATTAAAAGAAAAAAGAATGGAATGAATAAGTTGTGGAGAGAAATTGTCATCTTCCTTAGTAAAGAGTTAATACACGTGTGTTAAATCTGGAGATCAAGAAACAGTGATGTAAACTTATTAAGGTCTAGGTAAACCTTAACAAATACATTGTTAGAAGTGATATTTGGGGAAGACTGGAACTTGAGATGTGTCGAGGGTAGGACATAATTTTTTAGCCCATATATTCATTCAGTAAGACTGCACAGGGCACCAAGTATATATAAAACCTCATTATTATTGTATTTTCAATATTTTGCACAAATAATACTGAGAAAAACTAAATAAGACGAAAACAAAATAAATGGCAAGCATAAATAAACATTTATCTGCCATAACTGGAAATGTTTCAAAATTTCTTGTTTACGTAGCTCCCTAATGTGCATCTGTAGTCCTTGCTGAATCACCGCTTAACTTATCTTTGTACCATACTGAAAGACTTAGAGCATTTATGTCTACTTGATATTCATTCACGTTTACACCTCTGCTCATGCTCATTGGTTATTTAGTATTTAGAAGTTTTCATATGATAACTTGCTTAGGTATATTTGTCATTTATTTCCACATATTGATAATCAAGTGTTTCTGGAACTCAGAGCCCAAATCAAGAGAGAAACATCTCATGTATACACTGAGGTGGCTATTATTGATTATTTCTGCCATCACTTAAATAAATAATTTAAGCAGTTTCACAGTTCTCAGCTGAGAGTGTTAGAGAGGAAAGGATGGGGTGAAGCAGCAGTAATTGTTTAGCAGAGGTAATTTTTTATACCAGTAGCAGTCAACCCCGCTTTTTTCAAAAATATTATTTATTTATTTATTATTTATCTGAGAACAACAGAGAGAGAAAGAGGCAGATAGAGAAAGAGAGAATGGGTGCGCCAGGGCCTCCAGCCACTGCAAACAAACTCCAGATGCGTGCGCCCCCTTGTGCATCTGGCTAACGTGGGTCCTGGGGAATGGAGCCTCGAACCAGGGTCCTTAGGCTTCACAGGCAAGCGCTTAACCGCTAAGCCATCTCTCCAGCCCCAACCCCGCTTTTGATTTCTTGTGCAAGCACTGAATGGTCCTGGGTGGAACTTCCCGTAGTGAAGAAAATGGGTTGCGATCTTCTTCCCCGCCTTCAGGTGCCACATCCTTCCCAATTTCTTCACAGCGGATCCTAACAATAAACAGCCCTGCACCACTTCTAAACGCAGCCTGTTATTCCCATTTGTTTCCTTGGGAGAACTGAGCTGCAGCCTAGACCCCCATAGCTTTTTGCTTTGCTGTAAATATTAGATCCATCCCACATTCCTCTGTCCTTCTCTATGAGCTCATTTTAAAAAAAAAAAAATAACTAGATAAACAAAGTGGTGCATGCGTTGTGTCTGGAGTTCATTTGCAGTGGCTGGAGGCCCTAGTGTGCCCATTCTCTCTCTCTCTCTCTCTCTCTCTCTCTCTCTCTCTCTCATAAATAAATAAATAAATAAGCATGAATTCTCTTTCAAATTGACAGTGTGTAGATGCTCCAGCCTCACCATATTTTGAAAAGAATATCTAAATTACAATCACATGATGAGAGGAAGATCTAAGCCGCTAACAGCAGTAAAAAAGAATTGGCTTCCTCTCCTAATGAGCAGAATTTTTCAAGAAGGCTTCCTGCTGTAAAATCAAGTGAAAACGGAATATAACTGCATTGTGACAAGTGCACCTATTTATCCCCGTTGGTTGAATGGGTTAAAAAATGGTGAAAATTTTCTTCGCATCAGTGCTACATTAGAGACAGTTCACAAGAAAATCAGAGCTACTGACCTTTGGTGGTGGGCACCAGGCTGTTTACCATTGCGTTTATCCTCCTTCTTCTGCCTACTGAGTGCTTGGGCTCACTTTCCTGCTGACTAACACGAGAAATAATCATGCCATATCACCCAAGGTGGTTGTGAGGAAGAGCTGAACAGAATTCATTAAACAGCTATGGTGATAATTATTAATTCTTCCTCTGCACTTTGCTTAAAACACCATTCTGTAAGAAGAGTACTCCAGCCACTTAGTTCTAACAGGGTGGTCAGCAAATACTATTGTGCTAGATGTTGAAAGATAGAAAGACAGGCACGACTTTTAAAAACCTGATGTGCTACCATGTTTCCCCCACATCTGTAGTATCCATACCTGGAAGGCCACTAGAGTAGAACAATGGAAGGACTAATGTGACACAAGGTCAGGAGTGAGCTTCAGTTTGTGACATTGCTGTTTTACAATGACATCATCTAGTAAGTGACCCAAGTCTTAGGTGTATGCAGTAGGTGCTGAAGTCAGCCTGGATCTAGAACCAATTGTTAGATATTCAGCCTGGGTCTAGAACAAATTGTTAAATATTCAGCCTGGATCTAGAACCAACTGCTAACTATTCAGGCCTGGATCTGGAACCAATTGCTAAATATTCAGCCTGGATCTAGAACCAATTATTAAATATTCAAGAAGTTCACAAGTTTGATGACTTGAAATCAACCATGGTGAGTGCAAAAATTAATTTTCACTGTGAACATGACTGGAATTAGAATTACCTAGAAGAAATGCCTCCAGGGATGTCTGTGAGGGCATTATACTTAGAAGAGATCTACCCCAAACTTGGGTGGTGCCATCTCATGGCCTGGGGGCCCAAACTTAATAAAAGGGGAAAAAGAAGAAAGGTTGATAACTATGGGCATTCTTCATTCTCTGTTTCTTTATTTTTTAAAAAAATATTTTATTCTTATTTATTTATTTATACATTTGACAGAGAAGGAGGGGGAGAGAGAAAGAGAGAGAGAGAGAATGGGCACGCTAGGTCCTCCAGCCACTGCAAACAAACTCCAGACATGTACACCCCCTGTGCATCTGGCTAACGTGGGTCGTGGGGAATCAAACCTGGGTCCTTTGGCTTTGTAGGCAAGCACCTTAACCACTAAGCCATCCTTCCATCCTGTCATTCTCCATTTTTTAATTGGCTCCTGCCTCAAGTCTTCCCTAGAATGATAGATTAAATCCTCTGAACTATGAGCCAAAATAGACTTTCCTTCCCTTAAGTTGTCTTTTTTTTTTTTTTTTTTTTTGGTTTTTTGAGGTAGGGTCTCACTCTAGCCCAGGCTGACCTGGAATTCACTATGGAGTCTCAGGGTGGCCTCGAACTCACGGCAATCCTCCTACCTCTGCCTCCCCAGTGCTGGGATTAAAGGCGTGTGCCACCACGCCCGGCTTAAGTTGTCTTTTAACAGGTATTTTTGTTACCACAATTAAAAAAGGTAATTAATACACTGAAAGTATTTGTACCAAAAAAAAAAAAAAAAAAAAAAGCAGACTGATTTACAGCTTAGCACAGAGTATTGGCTCCTAAGCAACCTGTGAAAGTGAAGACACATCAAAGGCGTGGCTTCTGTTCTATCTAAATAACAGTCACACACCGAATCCATAACCCTGGCAGGTTAATGGTCCCATTCAGAAATGTTTAATGACTCAGAATAAATCATTGCTGACACACACTTAGGGTAGAAGGGGGCGTAAACCCACGTGTCCTACTGACTACACCTGTTATGCTATCCGGATTTGGGGATCTATGTAGCATCGCAGAATTTTACTGCGGTAATTTGGGACTCCTAATTAATTTTACGAAGTGCGATATTATTTCAGGAATGGAGAAAGGGAGGGACTCATCCAAGCTAGATGCCATTTGTTAGCATCCTGGTGGGAGGATTGGTGCAAAGCAAACTGAAGGCATGCTGAGATCTCCTGGACGTGTAAACATGAAGTTTGTTAACGCGAGATGAATCCTGTGCTGGTTGCCGTTGTTGTGGACAGAGGTTATTAGAGAAATGCAGCATGTCCACGTTTCCTTCAGAAAAGTTTCACCAGAATTAGAAGTCTTTAGCAGATTTACAAGATCCTTAAAAATGTTTACATAAAAGCCAGGCACAGAGGCACAAAGGTGAGGCAAGCACAAGGCCGCACATGCCCACTAGGTGGCGCAAGCGTCCGGAGTTCGATTGCAGGGACTGAGGCCCTGGCCTGCCACTTCTTTCTCTCTCTCTTTCTCTTTCTCTCTCTCTCTCTAAAGTAAAACTTTTAAAAAAATTAAAAAGCCAGGCATGGTGGCATATGCTCATCATTTCAGTGCATTGGAGGCAGAGGCAGGAGGATGGCAAGCGCCTGCATAATGACAGCCTATCTTAGAAAAGCACTTTTTATCTGGGAACCTAGGAGGGACTGTGGAGGTTTCTGACAGGCGTAACTAAACCTGTATTGCTGTCAGGAAAGGGAAGTTATTGACACCTGGCACACTGAAGAGGCTGAGAAGCAGTATTCTTCTGTCCCTGCAGCCTACTGGACTTAAATAATGAAAGATCATCAGGGGTGAGAAGGAGAAACCCAAAACCAGACAATATTGTTCCATCTTTTCCAGTCTGTTAAAAAGACAGGGTGAAAAAAAAAATCACAAAACAAATTGTGATTTTCCTCCCCCCCCCCCCCCACGGCCATTTTCCTTTCATCAGTTTCTTTAGTCATTTTTGATATCTTGGTAAATACATGACTGTGTCAGGAAAGGGAATATATGGTATAATCTTCCTTTTGTTTCCTCCAAGACCTACATGACCTACTATTGCTCTGATTAAGGAAAACCTAAAAAGCACATACCCAGACTCACAACCCAATGGATTGGGCTATGCTTATTTGAATCAGGAAAAATTGAAGAAAAAAAAAAAAAAACTCTGTTCATTTTATGACAGGACGCACCCTTGATATTTGAAATGATTCTTTGATAGTCAGTTAAGCAATGACCACGGGGCACTATAGACACAAAGCCGAATAAAAGAGGGCCACTGAATTACAGACCAGAGTGTCCTAGGAGATCACCAATGTCCTGGCTTAATCACAATCACAGTCAGTTGTTACAACAAAACTACAAACGCTTTGGGATGACTGTGAGGTTAGAACAGGTATTGTGCAAATTTCCAAAAAACAAAAAAAAGGTGATGCTTCCCGTGGAAATGAACAAGTTCGCCACGCAAAGAGGACAGCTCTCCTCATGGATGACAACAGAGGAAGGTACTTAAAAGAAAAGAAATTCAATGTGTTGCCATGGTTTCCTGTGCACTCACTGTCTTCCAACCTAGAAGATCACGCAGACATAATAAGCAGAAGTGTCCCGCACCATTAGCAACGTTATGCCACAGGACCGGAGAGCTTGTTGTCACTAGGGCTCGCTAGTGGGCCAGTCTAACCAAAACATTGCAAGCTCCAGGTTCAGAGTGAGAATCTGTCTCAGGGAAATAGGGCAGAAGAGCTATCGAGGAGATCACGGAGCACCCACGTCTGTGTGAGTGGGTCACACACATTTGTACATACACACGCCCAAAAATGCTGTATAGATTGCAGGATAAAATTCTCAGCCCGGCGCAGTGGCACACCCCTTTAATCCCAGCACTCGGGAGGCAGAGGTAGGAGGATCACCATGAGTTCGAGGCCACCCTGAGACTACATAGTGAAGCCGAGGTCAGCCTGGGCTAGAGCGAGACCCTACCTTGAAAAACCAAAAACAAAACAACAACAACAACAAAAATTCTTTAAATAGGGCTGGAGAGATGGCTTAGCGGTTAAGCACTTGCCTGTGAAGCCTAAGGACCCCAGTTCGAGGCTGGATTCCCCAGGACCCACGTAAGACAGATGCAAAAGGGGGCGCACGCATATGGAGTTTGTTTGCAGTGGCTGGAGGCCCTGGCGTGCCCATTCTCCCTCCCTCTCTCTCTCTCTCTCTCTCTCTGTCTCATTCTCAAATAAATAAATAAACAAAAAATTGTTTAAAAATTCTTTAAGTAGAATCTCCCTTATTATATTTGAGATATGAGTTCTGAAATACTTGACTGCGCAGCTCAAGACCTTATCCTGTTCTTTGGAAGGAGCAGAACACATCTCCTCCACGGCCCTTAAACACAGCCAAGTGCAGGTGGTTTGCCCCAGCGTGTTGATACCTGTGTTTCTGCTTCTCAGCATCCTCACTTGAGCACCTACCATTCAAACCATGAATGTTTTAAAGTCCCAAGCAGTGGCTGTGAACAACCCAGACATATGAAGTTCCCTGCCCCTTACCTTTCACTTTTCCATCACAAATCTCCACAGGAGAAATGGATGTGGTGCGATCCCATGGGGAATACCAGCAACCCCACTGAGGAGGGTCCCCAGTGGAATGGGGGCAGGGATGAAGTAAGGGTGGTACCAGCACATGTTGTATCCATACTAAGTATGTCCATAAAATTTTAAAAAAAATAAAGAAAGAAATGGGTGTGGTGGCTCTCACCTATAGCACTTGGGATGCTGACGCAGGAGGATTGCTACTTGAGGCCAGCCTGGGTTTCATAACAAAATCTTATGTCACAAAACAAAAAATTACAATAAAAAAAAAGAGGGCTGGGAAGATGGCTCTGTGACCAAGGCACTTGCCTGCAAAACCTGACAACCAGAGTTTGATTCCCAGTAACCACAAAGAGCCAAATGCACAAGGGGGCACATGCAGCTGGAACTCACTTGCAGTGGCTACAGTCCCTGGCATACCCATTCTCTCTCCCTCTCTCTCTCTCTCTCTCTCTCTCTCTGCTTGCAAATAAATAATTTTTTTAACAAAGAGAATTCTACAGGCTCTTTGAAGCCATATGGTGACTTGCATTTTACTGGCTTTGAGCTAAGGACTCTGAGTACCATCTATAAAGCTCAGATTCTCTCTCTCTCTCTCTCTCTCTCTCTCTCTCATCTTTATCCTCCATGCTAGGAGCCAATGCCTTCCAATACAGGCTTGCCACAGCCTCCCTTAGCTCCTGCTCCATACTCGTCTCCTTGGGTGCCAATTAGCCTCGAACCAGCCAGTACCATGTAGTCGGCCTACTCCTACGACGTATACTTTTTATCCTTGTCTTTGTATCACCCCCCCCCCAACCTCTGATGCTTTCCTAAGTCCTTTTCAGCTCACGTTTTAAAATCTTGCCTTGCCAAACTTGCTTCATTCCCTCAGACATTGTGGCACCCAGCAAGACAGTTAAAGCAATCCCTGTAACTTCTCGGACTCCTTTGCCTTGTAGCATTCGTGCAGCCTTAGCCCTTTCATCCACAGGCCACAGGGGCCTTAGAGCTAGAAGGAACCCTAAGGCCGTTCACAAAAGGGGATAGTGAGTCCCAGAGGGGCTAGGGGACTTTTCCAATAATACAAAACAGTATAGTGAAGACTGACATAGCTAGAGACAATAGTTGTTGTTTTTGTTGTTGATGTTGTTGTCTCCCCCCAAGACAGGGTCTCACTCTAGCCCAGGCTGACCTGGAACTCACTCTATAACCCCAGGTTGCCCTTGAACTTTCAGTGATCCTCCAACCTCAGCCTCTTGAGTACTGGGATTAAAGGTGTACACTGCCACATCCAGCTTCCTAAAGATCATCTTAATTAAGCACAGTAATGTGATGGGACGACTTGATGATCAGCACAGGTTGGCATACCTGGATAGATTGTAGTTCAGAGTTGAGTGAGGCCTCATCTCAGAAAACGAGTAGTCCATGTAACCCTTGGGTGACATCTCTCAGTTCTGCACCACAGACGTACTCCAGACATCACACTGTCTGCCCACCAAGAACAGAGCATGTGTCACATTTTGGAAGTTTGCCTTGATTTTTTTTTGTTGTTGTTGTTGTCAGGACTTCTTCTTCCAGTTTCTTATAATAACCATCCACTTTCTCTCAGCAAGCCCTATACCACTCGAGCTTGTCTGTAATTATCGTGTCATTGTGTATCATTCTGATTTCATTACTATGATTATGTCATGGTGAGAATGCTCAGTTATGGTGGCAAGGACTGGGCTTGTCGCATGACACCGTCTGCCTGGAAGGCATAGGCACTCAGGAGCTGCTGTGTGGATGAGTGCTCTGAGCCAGTCTCAGTGGAAGCTGTAGAGAGTACGGTCTTAGTGCGTGCTCGCTCGGAGAAGGTCAAGTAAAGCCACTTGAGAGTCTCACGGAAAAGCTGTGAGAACAAACCTCATAAGTTCAAACGCCTGTAGATGCAAACAGAGAATATAAATAAGAAATGCTGGGGGCTGGAGGGATGGCTTAGCGGTTAAGGCATGCGCCTGCGAAGCCAAAGGACCCATGTTGGATTCCCCAGGACCCACGTTAGCCAGATGCACAGGGGGGCGCATGCCTGGAGTTCGTTTGCGGTGGCTGCAGACCCTGGCGCGCCCATTCTCTCTCTCTCTCTCTCTTCTCTCTCTGTTAAATAAATAAATAAATAAAAAACAAACAAATAAAAGAAATGCTGGGCAGGAATGAGAACTGCAGCACTGTGGGGTGTACATGTATGTGTGTGCGTGTGTGCGTGCGTGTGTGTATGTGTGCCGTCACGAGCCAGTGCCTTTCAGCCTCAGCACTGGAGGCCAAGCAGAATTGTGAGCAAGGGAGGAAGGTGTCAGCGTTGGCTATATAGGCTATATAGGCTGGATATGGCCAAGTGGAAAACCTAATAGAGCCATATCCTCTGACATTTCTAGAGGCTGAAAATTCCAGATCTTAATAAATTATTAATATTGATGATTCATTCATTTTTAAAGAGAACTATTGTGTGTGCAAAAACAAATCTATGGATAGGAAATTCAGGAGCCAGCAGAATCCTGGTCTAGTATCAAAGGAAGAAATCTAGGCAGCTCTGCTTGGAGGATGGGGCCAACCCTCCCCATCTCTCCAGTGTACCGTGAACTCCCTGTGTTTATCACACCATATTTCAAATATTGGGTCACAGAGGGACCAGGTAGGGTGAGCCCTTTATTTGAACACAGGGCCTATCAAGATAAGAAGATAGCCTGGCTTTGACCTGCTGGCAGGCTCTGCAGCTTCAAAAGACAGTAATTGGCTTGACATTTTTTTTTTAATAAGAAAAGCAGCAAGACTTATGCATTCTAAATTGAGCATGAAATGTTCTCTAATCAGAATTACCATCAAGCCCATCCCAAGCCTCTTCCCAGAGCAATGGGAAGGAGGAGGTTAGGGAGGAGGGAGCTACTTTTCTCAGACCTGCAGGTCATACTTTTTCAGATAATTCTTAAGGTGAAAGTGTGTAATTTGAATGAGATCTTTCCCATTTGACACAGAGGAGTGTGTGCAGAGATAGGACTTTTTTTTTTTGCTGTACAACTGGTCATGCCTTCATGAAGCCTGTTTACAACGGTAGAAAATTACTCAAATGACTGATTTGTGAAAGCACCACCTTTTAAAAAAAAAAAACAAAAGCTCACTAGCTTTTTGGTCTCCTGTCCTTGAACAGGTAAGAACTGGAGGCAAAGAAATGCAGATTTGGAGAAATCTGGGGCTAGTGTGAGCCTTGCAGGATCAAGATCAACCATCACACACACAACAGCCTTGATTATAGTGTGCCTCAGCCTTTCCAGAAGAGATTTTATAGATTATTGCTGAGGCAAGGAATTGGCTTCTAGAGAAATGGAGTGTGAAGGTAGGAGAACTTGAGGATGTCTGAATGGATTTTGGGGTGGGAGACAGTCTCGCGAGATATTTTTTGACCTGCTCTCGACCTTTTTTATTTTTTTCAGGAAAAGTAATAAAAAGCTCAAGGGGCTAGGGAAATGGCTCAGTCAGTAAATTTCTTGCCTTGCAATCAATCATGGTGACCCAAGTTTAACCACCAATATCTCTGTAAAGATGCTGGGCACGGGGGCTCACACTGGGCACAGACAGGCAGATCCCTGCGTCTCACTGGTCAGCCAGTCTAGCCTATGAGAGACCATGTCTCAGAAAGAGGAAAATTATTCCTTAGGATGACGTCCAAGGCTGGCTTCTGGCATCTGTATACAAACTCACTCACATACACAGGTGCATCTAAACACACATGAACATACATATGCCTACACACATACAGTCACATGCATAAAAAAATAAAAATAAAAAAATAGGAATAAACTCAAAATTAAAAAAAAAAAAGAAATACTTAAACAGGGCTGGCTCTTTCTCTCTCCTCCCCTCTCTCTCTCTGTCTGTCACACAGACACACACACACACACACACACACACACACGCACACATGCATACACACACTTACATATGCACCCTATCTAGATGAGTGGAATTATGTTATAAAACTAGAATTTTTATCTCAAACTGCCTTGTAAAAGGAAACATGTCCAATTGCAAGTTCTCTGACTAACTCAGTGTGGACTGCCCAAATGGACATCCTTTGAGAAGACTTGGAGGTAACCTACTAGCCAGGCTTCTGTTCAGGTGTGCCACAGCATGTTGAAGTCACTTGCTCTGAGCTCCCTCTCTGGGCAGAGGCACCACATAAGTAGAAAGATCTGCCTCTTACCCCAGTCCTTCCCTTGCATTACTCAGACTCCCTGATTCTCACAATCGGGATGGAAGTAAGGTACATAGCTCATAAGAGTAAAAAGTATGGTTTCTGCCAGGTGCAGTGACGCATACCTTTAATCCCAGCACTTAGGAGGCAGAGGTAGGAGGATCACTGTGATTTCAAGGCCACACCGAGACTACATAGTGAATTCCAGGTCAGTCTCGGCTAGAGCAAGTCCCTACCTTAAAAAAAAAAAAAAAAAAAACAAACAAGCTGGAAGTGGTGGCGCACACCTTCAATCCCAGCACTCGAGAGGCAGAGGTAGGAGGATCGCCATGAGTTCAAGGCCACCCTGAGACAACATAGTGAATTCCAGGTCAGCCTGGGTAAGAGTGAGACCCTACCTCAAAAAAAAAATAAACAAACAAACAAACAAAAAACACCATGATGTTTTCTGTGATCTCCCTTGGGTATCTTTTAAGGAGTGAGAAATAGGCCACCGTAGCTCAGGAACCCAATCTCATGATGTCTGTCCCCTGACCATGGCCCTTCAGCTATTTCCCCCTGGCCTTTCCACATGGGCCAATAACAGTAGTCACTTGATTCTGCACCAGTCCGCTTCCAGCTTTTGAGTCAGCTGCGACCAGGAGCGCAGTCACCAAGAGAGAATTCACAAAGCTAAAGTTAAATATCCCAGTTTCATATCACTTTACACATGTGACTTAACCTCTCTTGGACTTGGTCTCATTTTGTAAAACAAAAGCGATGAAAATTGCCTCTCCAGTTTCAGAGAATTATATTGAGAATCAAATGGGATTACATGTGTGAAGTCAAAAGTATACCTTACTCACCTAGAAAAATAACCTTCTTAACTCAGAAACACATATCACTACTACTTTCTTGGTTTTTCTCACTCCAGGATTTTAACTAAAAGGCAAGAGACCCAAATCTAACTATATATTACATGCACATATATATTCTTTAATTTAAAACAGGAAAAATGGATGGGGAGATAGATGCTTAGTGGTTAAGTTGCCTGAAAAGCCAAAGGATCCAGGTTCTATTCCCCAGTACCCATATAAGCCAGATGCACAAGGTAGAGCATGTGTCTGGAGTTTATTTGCAGTGACTAGAGGCCCTGCTATGCCCATTCTCTCTCTGTGTTTCTCTCTCTTTCTCAAATAAATAAAATAGTAGAATAAGAAAAATAACAAAACATGATAATTGAAATGTAGAGTACAAGCAGATGTTTTTACTATCATATCATGTACAGTGAATTTCTCTCCAGCCCACTAGGCCAGATCTTCATTTCTCATCAGGATGGTTCGCGACAGAATCCACACTGGGGCTGCCGCCTCTGGGCTGGCTCACTAACAACCCATTCATCGCGCAGCAGCCTTAGCCATCTTTCTAAGAGGCAAAGTTGGTCATGCCTCAGCTCAGATCAAAACCCTGTGATGGCTTCCCATTCCCACTGGAGGCTAAGTCCATCTCCCTCCCCTGCTCTCAGGGTTTCCAGACTAACAGAGTCTGTCTAGCTATCCTGTCTTCTTTG
Organism: Dipus sagitta; assembly: GCA_036346955.1. NCBI lineage: Eukaryota > Metazoa > Chordata > Mammalia > Rodentia > Dipodidae > Dipus > Dipus sagitta. Next base: position 13,486,027 of record CM070775.1, on the reverse strand, counting down.
GTCATTTCACACATGTGGCCACATTACCTCTTGCTACTAAGTTTTGCCGCTAGCCCCCTTTCTCTTTCCAGATAGTCATGTTGTACTTTAATATCTCCTTTCAAACGTCTGGATTCCACAAGGCAACACACTACATTTGTTTTTCTGTCTGACTTAATTTGTGTAGTATGCTTTAATCCTAGCTTTATGCATTTTCTTTCCCACAACATGATTCCATTCATCTTTATGGCTGTGTGTGCAAGTAAAATCCCATTTTCCCTATCCACCCATCTTTTGATGGGTACTGAGGCAGACTCTGTAACGTAGTTACTGTGACCAGGTCAGTGATAATGTAAGTGTGCACGTGCTGTTAGTGTATGCTAGCTTTGAGGCTCTTGGGTACATGGAATATGGATATTTTTGATCATATGGTAGTTCTATTTTCAGATTTTTGAGAATTTTTTTATTGATATTCATAGTGACTGGACTAGTATACATTTTCACCTGCAGCGAATAACTGTTTCTATTTCTCTTTATATCATTTGTGCTTTTGCTTTTTAAATTTCACACTGTGATCATTATGCTATTTTTCTATTTAAATTAATTAATTGGACAATCTTATACATGTGCATAATGTACTTTGATCATCTTCACCCCCTGACCATCTCTTACTCTCATCCCATTCTTGCTGAACCACTTATTCTTCTCAACTGGTCCCATTTCTACTTTGATGTCTTTGTTCTTGTGACTCACTAAGGTTAGTTAATGCTTGCATGAACTTAGAGGACGGTGGTATTTATAAGAACAGGGTAATTTATCAGGAGCTGCATCACTGAAGCAAATACCTTTCTCTAACCCAGCAACCATGAACTTCCAGTAGGTCCTCGGGGTGGGATGAGACTTTAGGAGTTCATTCCCATCCATGGCAGAATGTTAATGAGCTCAGCCTGCAGATCTTGTGCATGTAACAGCTGCCGTGAGTGTATGGATGCGTCAGTCATGTCGTGCCTGGAAAACAATATTCCACTGGCCGCCTCCTCTTCCTCCAGCTCATATACTTCATCTGCCCTTAATGACAGCCATCCTGACTTGAGTAAGGTGGAGTCTCAATGTAGTTTTGGTTTGCATTTCCCCGATGGCTAAGGATATGGGTCATATTGGCATATATTTATGGACAATTTGTGCCTGTGATTTTGAGGTGTTCTGTTCAGTTCATTTGCCCATTGATTGATGGGGTAACTTGTTTTATTATTGATTTTTGGAGTTCTTTATATATTTTACATATTAATCCCCTGTCAGATGACTAGCTAGAAAAGATTTTTCTCCTATTCTGCCGGTTGCCTCTCCTTCACTCTGGTGGTGATTTCCTTTGCCGTACAGACACTTTAATTTTGTGTAACCCTGTTTGCCAATTCTTGCTATTACTTTCTGAGCTATTGGCATCCTAACCAAAAAGTCCTTGCCTATGTCTATCTATTGAGGGGTTTTCCTCTAGTAGTTTCAGACTTTTAGGTCTTGAATTCATGTCTTTGATCCACTTTGAATGGGTTTTATACAGGGTGAGAGACACTAGCTCAATTCATAATGCCTGATTTTTTTTCACAAAGATATCATGTTCCTGTATTTCTTGTGTATGTGTTGTGTTTACACGTGTGGGTGCCCATGGGGGGTATGGGTATGTGAACACATATGTGTGTGTTCGTGTGAACAGAAAACATCCTCAGATGTTATTCCTCATACATACCACCCATCTTTTGTTTTCTTTATTTATTTGACAGAAAGAAATAGACAGAGAGAGAGAATTGGCACTCCAAGGTCTCCAGCTGCTGCAAATGAACTTCAGATGTGTGCACTCCCTTGTGTATCTGGCTTACGTGGATACTGGGGAATCGAACCTGGGTCCTTTGGCTTTGCAGGCAAGTGCCTTAGCCACTAATTCATCTCCCAGCCCCAGCCATCTTTTTTAAGACAGGGTTTCTCACTGGCCTGGAACTTACCAAGTAGGCTACACTGACTTCCAGCGAGTCCTGGACATCCACCCGTCATAGCCTTTCTGGTGCTGGGATTACACGCATGAGCCACCATGCCTGGCTTTTTAGTTTTCAATGGTTGTAGTAATCAAACTCGGGTTCTCATGCCTGCATGGTGTGGTATTTTGAATGTATGCACCCCCCCCCAATAGACTCGGGTGTTTTATTGAAGCTTGTAACTTACATCCCAGTGGCCTGATTGGAGGATGTGGCACTGGGGGTGGGTCCTGGAGTCCAGCCCTTCCTGAGGTGTGTTTGGGGGGTGGATTTGATTTCCAGCCCAGAGTTACACAGAGCGGCTTGAGCTCTGGGGGTCCTGCTTTCTGCTGGCTTGTGCTCCCGTGCTTTGGGGTGTGTGCTGGCAGTGATGTTTTGCTCCCTGTAGTTTTACCTCTCTGCTCGGGTCTATGAAAGGGCACCAACTTCGACCACCTATGGAACTTCCCCTGAATCTGTAAACTTGAAATACGTCCCTTCTTTCTCTCAACTGTGCCTGGTTTGGATGTTGATCCCAGCAGCATGAAGCTGTCAACAACACACTGCAAGCACTTTATCAACTAAACTGTCCTGAACTGTCTCCCCAGTGCCCACCTATATTTCTTGTGAAAGGCAGGTAGAAGGAGAATTTAATATTTCCAACGGAAAGTAAAGAGAAGACCAACACAGGACATCTTAATGGTGCTAAGGATTTTCAAGGACATACGGGCGCCTAGCTAGTGACGGAAAAATTTCTATACCTGTTTCCCAAGCTGTAATATTTAGATAGATGATATAGTGCTGACTGTATATGAAGCACACAAAAATCTCCAAGATAAATATCTTGGAGAATATAAGAACGTCACTATATCAGATACCTGACTCTATTAGATTTCTAGGAACAGGTAATTCAATTCTTACCTTTGTAATAAGTCTTCACTCTTACTAATATCTGATTGAACAGTTTTTGAATTTTTGTAATAGAAAAAGAAGTTGATTTCAAACTTCTAGTATGAAAATGATGATCCTCCAGGGGAAAAAAATATCTAGACCATGTCTCATTAATGTTGTCGCCTAGTAGTCATTTGTTTCAGCTCGGTATTTACTGAGCTGGTGGCTACTTGTACATAAGACTTACACATGACCATACATTTTCACATAGAAATAATTTTCATATAGAAATAAAAATTTTCATATAGAAATAAAGGAGATATTATCATAGAATAAGACATAGGAGCTTTATGTAATATGACCTGCAATCCTCTAACATGCACTTTAACTCTTGATAAAATTTGCAAACAGACATGGAAATATTTATATATGAGCATTAAAACAATGTATCCTTGGAGCTGGAGAGATAGCTCAGAGGTTAAAATGCTTGCCTACAAAGCCTAATGACCTAGGTTAGATTCCCCAGTATCCACATAAATTCAGATTCACAGTGACACACAGCATCCGGAGTCCATTTGCAGTGGCTGGAGGCCCTGTTGCTCCCATTCTCTCTGTCTTTCTCTCTTCTCTCTCTGCTTTGAAAATAAATATTCTTTAAAAATGCATGCTTAGCCAGGCATGGTGATGCACACCTTTAATCCCATCACTTGGGAGGCAGAGATAGGAGGATCGCCATGGGTTTGAGGCTACCCTGAGACTACATAGTGAATTCCTGGTCAGCCTGACCTAGAGTGAGACTCTACCTCGAAAAACCAAAAACAAACAAACAAATAAAAATGCATGCTTAGGGCCAGGGAGATGGCTCAGTAGTTAAAAGCCCTTGCTTGCAAAGCTTGCTGGCCCTAGGGTTCAGTTCTCCAGTACCCATGTAAAGAAAAAAGCCAGATGTACAAAGTGACACATGCATCTGGAGTTCATTTGCTGAAGCAACAGATCCTGGAGTGCCAATCCACACCCTCGCTCAAATAAATAAGTGTTTAGAAGTGTGTGTTCAATAACATAAATTGAAGAATATTGTCCTTTCATCCACAAGTCAGAATGGTTCATCGTCAGTTTTCATATACTCTAAGACAATAAAATGGTTTTCTTCTTTTAATATTTTATTTATTTGAGAGCGGGGGAAAGAGACAGGTAGAGAGAGAGAGAGAGAGAATGGGCGCTCCAGGGCCTCCTGCCACTGCAAATGAACTCCAGATTCATGCGCCCCTTTGTGTATCTGGCTTATGTGGGTCCTGGGAAATTGAACCTGGTTCATTTGGCTTTGCAGGCAAATGCCTTAACTGCTAAGCCATTTCCCCAGTCCTGTAAAGTGGTTTTCTAATAGTCTGGCTACCTCATGACTGTTCCCAGAGATTTTTGTTTCATATCTTTCTTTGGTTCAGAAATTTCCTCAACAGACTTTACTTTTAGATCCAAACAGACCAGGTTGAACACAAGATGATTTTCTGTCCCATTTTTCACTGTGGAAATTTTTATTTATTACCTCTTAATTTCCAAGACGAAGTCTAGAGAAAATGTTCATTGGTTCCTTTTGACAATACTTGAGAAATTGCAGAATACCATTCTGAAAACATGAGGTGGCAAACAGTTAAAAAAAAATGTTGGAAAGTATTTTCTAAAATGACCTGCTTATGGAAAAAAAAAAAAAAAAAAGGACATAGAACATTCAACGCAGGGACCAGACACAGGATCAAAGTAAGCCATCCAATTAATGAGAATGAGATCATCCAAAGGTTACAAGCAGGAAGAATTAAGGCATCATTGAAAAATAGGAATGAGATAGCAGGTATAAATAGAGCTGTGAAGCGGAAAATTGAAGAAATTAAGACAATTAACAGCAGTTTAATTTTTGTTTCCATGGCTTTTTTTTTTTTTTTTAGAGAGAATTGGTGTGCCAGGGCATCAGACACTGCAATCGAACTCCAGATGCTTGCACCACCTAGTGGGCATGTGTGACCTTGCGCTTGCCTCACCTTTGTGCATCCGGCTTATGTGGCATCTGGAGAGAGATCAAACATGGGTCCTTAGCCTTCCCAGGCAAGCACCATAACCACTAAACCATATCTCCAGCCCTGTTCTCTTTTCTTTTCTTTCTTCCTTTCTTTTTTTTTTTTTTTTTTTGTATTTTGTTTTTTTTGCTGTTGCTTTTTTGAGGTAGGATCTACCTCTAGCCCAGGCTGACCTGGAATTCACTATGTAGTCTCAGGCTGGAATCGAACTCACAGTGATTCTCCTACCTCAGCCTCCCAAGGGCTGGGATTCAAGTCCTGTGCCACACTGTCCAGGAGAGAGGGAGAGGGAGAGATAGAGAGAGAGAAAGAGGGAGAGGGGAGGGGAGAGAATGGGTACAGCAGGGCCTCTAGCCACTGCAAACAAACTCCAGCTACATGTGCTACTTTGCACATCTGGCTTTACATGGGTACTAAGAACTGAACTCAGGTAGTTAGGCTTTATAAGCAAGCACCTTAACTGTTGAGCAATCTTTCCAGACCAACAGATAGCAGTTTTTATGCATTGTGCCAATTAAGTGAGGAAAAGTAACATATATATAGTCCTGATCATATGAATCCAGTTCTCTGAATTCTGTAGGCTGAAATAGATGTCGCAAAGAACCAGTCACTTAAAACCCTCAAGTGATCATTGACCTTGTCCTTTAGGCAGCCTTGGCCCCCCAGCTCTGTTTTGGCATGGTATTGGTACCTATGGTAATACAGAGAAACAGATAAAAATTGAAAACAAAATCTGAGCCATCCTAAACATGAGTGTCCAAGGCTTAGGTTTGACCAAGAGTCTCTTGATGCTGTGTTTGGGGTTTGGGTCTGGTGGCCACATGCATCAATCTGTAGTGGGATCTTAATTCATTTTAAAAGCTGGAAATGTAAAACAGAACTCAATCATTGACTCCATGACTAACCACCCAGAACCCCCCACCCCATGAACCCATGTCCACTCTGCTAGCTGAGGAATATACCATATCTTTCTAGTGAAGGAGTCAAGGAGGTTATTTGTCTATTCACAATTCAAGAAGAAAAACAAGAAGAAAGAAAGAAAGAAGGAAAGAAAGGAAGGAAGGAAGGAAGGAAGGAAGGAAGGAAGGAAGGAAGGAAGGGAGAGAAAGAAAGAAGGGAAGAAGGGAAGGAGGGAGGAAGGAGAGGAAGAAGGAATGGAGAGATTGCTTAGCAGTTAAGATGCTTGCTGGCAAAACCAAATGACCCAGGTTCAGTTCCCTAGTGCCCACATAAGTACAAGTTGGTACATGTGTGTGGAGTTCGCTTGCAGTGGCTGGAGGCCCTGGCATGCCCATTCTCTCTCTGTCTCTTTTTCTTTCTCAAATAAATAAATATTTTTTTAAAAAAAGGAAGAAGTCATTTTTGTACTTTGTAATTTGCATGTGGGGCAGATGACAAAGTTTGAAGGAAAGGGTTTTTGTTTGTTTTTTGCTAGTTCCTTACATGAGGATATTCATCAAGTCCCAAGTTCAATATCTAGTATTTGGGGAATAGGAAAATTTCTCCACACCTGGAGAAGTCTTGGGACGTTGCCCGATACCTAGGAGTTGAGTGTGAACAATAAACTCTGGTAGGAATGCAGCAAAGCTGAAATTTATTATTATCTTCCATCCACCCCACCCCCCTCACACACACTGGATCCAAGAGAACATGTTAAATAACTCAGCACTGCTGGGTTTCTGCTAAAATGAAGTAGCAATTCCGAAGGGTCGTTTTAGCTTTCAAAAGCTTCAGTATGCCAAGAGTTCTTGCTCTGACACCTAAGCTGTAAAATAATGAAGACAGCCTGGCACCTGGCACTTTTTTCTTTAAATCTGTAGTAGGCCTTAGACTATGTTAAAGGCTTTTGTTTTTCTGTTCTCACCTAAATGATCTAGATGTGTTAGCTGCAATTCCTGTAGCACTTACGATACATGTACACGTCTTTTACCTCCATTACAGCGTGCTCATTTTCATTGCCAAAATGACCACCAGCCACGTTTCTGTTTGGGGCCACAAAAACTGGAAAAATAAATAAATAAATAGTGCTTCAGGAGTCATCATTCCAACTCTGTATCACTAAAAAAATCTTTTCCGAAGACCACAACACACAGCATGCGGAAGTCCCTCCTGGTCCCCTTGTGCCCTCCTCTTGTCCACTCACCTTGGATTTTTCTGGAAGAATCTCAGTGTTATATACAGGTTGAACATTCCTAACATTGAAATACCAAGTCCAAAAATTTTAGAATGCTGACATATATCAGCACACATAAGATGGTAGACGATCTCTTCATTTTGCTCATTTGGTTACTTCTCAGACAAGTAAAGTCCCTCTCTGGTGCCCATCCATGAACCCCTCGCCCTTGGGTTCCTTTCCTTCCCCATTTTCTGCCCTTTGACCACCCTCCGGTGTCGCTGACTCTGTCTGAGCCCTTGGAATCTCATCCTTCACTGCATCCAAAGAGGGTACAGGAAGTTCTCACCTTCTCTAGAATAGAATCTTCTCACTGTGAACAAACTTCTCTCATTCTCTCATAGTATGGATTCAGGGACAATAGCTGAGGGGTAGAGGATGTGAATGCATAACATGGATTCATGTTCTATTAGAAGAGTCCTCCTTGGCAAGGGTGAGAATGCAAAGGAATGGAGGTGAAGAAAGACTAAATGATCACATTCTGTACTAGGAGAATAATAAAAATTTAGGGAGAAGAAAAATCTTAAAATATTTTTCTTCCAAGGCTAGGCATGGGGGTGCATGCCTTTAATTCTTCTCTCTCTCTCTCTCTCTCTCTCTCTCTCTCTCTCTCTCTCTCTCTGTGTGTGTGTGTGTGTGTGTGTGTAATTGGCATAGTGCTTGTGACATAATGGTAGTTAATGTCTTTATACTGGTGACTGAGCTGAGTCCATCAACTGATACTATTCAATTCTCAAAGTGATCCAAACTAGTGGATCATGAATAGCCTTTCTATAACCTCATTGCCCCCTCCCTCCCCTCCTTCCTCTCCTTCCTCTTCCTCCCTACCTCTCTCAAGACCATGCTTAAATCTAAGAACACTTTTGTAATAAAGTCTAATTATGTTTCATAAAAAATAGTCAGTACTATTATAGTTAGGACTTTGTCACAGGAGAAACAGGCAAGAAGGCTGGAGTCGCTTGATGTGAGACCAACCATGCTTTTGGTTTGGAAGCTGACATGCCCATGTCTATAATTATTTTTGAGTATAAGAGTTAATTCTGGATTAAATGACAAGGATCCAGAAGCGAAAATTTCTATCCCTTCCCTTAGCTACCTCCACACATACTCACACAGATCTCAGAACAATGACCTGCCCACATCATGGACTAGCAGAGGTTTGTGAAACTTACAAAGACTGAACAAGATTTTCATAGGATAATGCAGAACAGCGGTCGCATTTTGGAGTTCTTGTCGTGTGTTCACTCTTTCATGTCAACTATACAGTAATGCATAAAATACAGCAATGACAGGGGATGTATTTCAAGAGGAAAATAAAAGAACTTAAAATGAACAGCAAGATCCAGGTATCCCTGGGCAGAAATAGAATACAGATACAAAAAGGTGAGCCAGCTGAGAGTCTACAACTGGGCAAGGACTACCAGAAGGGGAAGTGCCAGGGACAGAGCATTCTACGTTTTCTTCAGGAGCCTAGGCCCTGACTTAAAAGCACAGGCTGAGGAATGGCTCTTCTCAGTCATGGAAAGGGACTAAATAGCAAAGAAAAACAGCACAGCCTTCTCCTCCTAGAGATATGTTGTATTGAAAGCTAAGGATGTAAGGACACAGCTCACAAGGTTATCTGAGTATACAAGACAAGTGGCCTCTGGGAGGGGACCTGCTGTCTCCACGTCACAGTGGAGCAAGCATCTGCAGGTGATCTAACACCTTCCTACTTCTAGAAGATCAGAGAACCAGAGAGAAACATGTCTTTTTGTCTGAGGAGGAGACGCACAGATGCTGTACAAAACCCAGTACTGAGAGACACATGAATTCACTCTTCTAGACTCAGTTTCATAGGACATTTTTGTTAATTTTTTTTTTTTAGAAAGAGAGAGAGAGAGAATTGTATCAGGGCCTCAGCCACTGCAATCTAACTCCAGATGCTTGTGCCACCTAGTGGGCATGTGCACCCTCGCACAGCCTTACCTTTGTGCATCTGGCTTCCATGGGATCTGGATAGTAGAACATGGGTCCTTAGGCTTTGCAGGCAAGTAAGTGCCTTGACCTCTAAGCCATCCCTCCAACCCTTTGACAAAAATTTTAAGTAGGTTGAATGTGTTGACAAAGATAAATCAATCATAATTTTCACCACAAAGAAAAAAAGATATGAAACATGAACAAGTGGCAAGGAAAGAGAACCCACCTCAGATTTGTAATGTAAAATGGAAATATGAAAATAAACATTTTTAAAAAAAGCAACTGGGCGTGGTGGCACACACCTTTAATCCCACCACTTGGGAGGCAGAGGTAAGAGGATTGCATGAGTTCAAGGCCACCCTGAGAATTCAGAGTGAATTCCAGGTTAGCCTGGGCTAGAGGGAGACCCTACCTCAAACAACTAAAAAAAACAAAACAAAAAAACAACAACAAAAAAGGAGACTAGATAAATTCCAGATGGGACAGAGTCACAGGAAGATGAGTTATTTACAAAGGACAACGCTTGCTTTTTATCTTTTATTAGAAAGAAAAGCCCTATAGATTATGACTTTTTTCCCCAAGGGCTGTTCTAGTGTTCATGATAGGTGTTACTTCGGGGGCCCAATTTCTCTCTCTGATCTTGTAGCACCCTTCCCTTCTGACAGTGAATCTTGTGTCTTTTCTGCATGAATATTCAATCACTACACAGCATACAGAGTCCTACTTGGCCAGAACATGAAATCTTAACTAATGAAACAAAGTGACTTGCGCATTCCACTCCTGCCCCAGTATACACACAAAGTTCATATGCTGAGAGCCTGGTCCCCAGTGTGATGGTGTTGAGGTAATAGGGTCTTTAAGAGGTGGGCTTTGGTGGGAGGTTATTAGGCCATTGGAGATATCTACAAAAGGGACTCATGTCTTCTTGTGGGACCAAGAAAGAATTGTAATAGATTAAGTGTGGCCGCTGCACCTCTCTTAATCCTGTGAGCTCTCCCTCTTCCATAAGCTTCAATCATGGTGACATCAGCCACGGTGTGATGTAGCCAGATGGTCTTCACCTGAGGTCAAACCAGTGGGATGATCCGATGGAGGACTTTCAGCCATCAGTGCTTTGAGCTAAATAAACCTCTTTCCTTTGCAGATTCGCCAGGCTCTGGTATTTTGTTACTGCTAAAGAAAATGGACTAAAACAGTACTGGTGGGTTTTCTGCAAACTCCAAAACAAGGGTTGGGCAAGCAACTTTGTGAGGTGATCCCCTTCCTGGCGGAGCAGGTATATCAGAAACAGGATGCGCCAACAGGGGCGTCTCCTCTTGTGCTACACTGTAATGATGAGGCCCCAGCTGAAAGAACAGCTCTCCCCGACTCATGGTTCACGTTGTCATACCTGTATAGCGGATTTATTTGTTTGCAAGCAGACAGAGTGATTATGGGTGCACCAGGTCTTCTTGCTGCTACAAAAGAACTCCAGACACCTGTGCCACTTTGTGCATCTGGCCTTTCCGTGGGTCTGGGGAATGGAACCCAGACTGGCAGACATTGCAGTCTGAGCCACCTCTCCAGCCCCTTTCTTTGTTGGATGTTTTTTTTTTTTTTTTTTTTGAGAAAGCACTGTGAGTGATCCACTTTGCGGCTGAAAGGTTGATGCTGGTTGAGCAAGTGACTATTCCCTGAAGCCTCTTGGCTCTGTTGTTGGCATGCTCAGCAAAGGAACAATAGAGCAGGAAAGTGGCCGGAGGAGTTTTTGCTTTCGCGCTTTGACCTTAGATGGCCTCACGCTCAGCCATCCTCCTGGCTCCCCTGTGACTCCTCCCAAAAGATGGTCCTGGACCTCTGTGTTTTCCTTGCCCTAGTCTGGTGGGCTACACCTCTCCCCTTTGTGCTCAAGCCTTCCTTTTGCCCCTTTTTCAGAGTCTCCTTCCAGAATATTCTATGTCCTCCATTATACCATCTTGTTTAACAGTTCATTTATTTTTCCTGTCTATTGTTTATATTTGTTTTATTTCTATAGAAACACGGAGCTGGAAGGTGCTGTTGGGATTATCTGCTTCAACACTCACATCTCACAGATGAGAAAACTGAGGTCCAGAGAGATCCAGTTACATTTCGTTCTCAGTGAAACCTGGAAGAAGGAAAAAAAAAAAAGTTATCGTCACAAAACGACCTGGCTGTCTCCGAGTTCTGGCTGTGTTTTCTGAGACTTGACGTCAATGGAGATTTCTTGGGGTGGCAGACTCGTTCTGCAGCCCCAGGGCGCCCCAGAATTCCAGCAGCGCAGGTCATTGTGAAAGTCTCTGGGCTCCCTCAGGAATAGGCTGCCTCTGCCTCTGACCCGCTTAGGGGTTTTGACTTGATCTAGCCCAACGTGACATATTACTCCTCCCTGGCTTCCTGGCAATTGTGATGTCATCGAGAATTCTCTCTTTCCAGCCTGACCTGAGTCTCTGTCTTGTTGACTCCATCGAATGCTGCTCTCCTGCCCACGCGATGTGCCTGCCTCTCCCAAGTGCCTCTCGATGCCACTGTGCCTGTGAGCAGGAGGCACGGCCGACCCGCGCCTGCGCCAGCCTCCAGCAGAGCCATGTCACTAAGCTCCCCTCTCCACGGGAAGTGGGGCATGACTCTCCCCTGCACCTGCACACAGCGCCTGCCAAGACATGACACGACATGACGTGCTGAAGAAACCACATGCTGGCGGAGGCGGTAGTGAGGGCTACTGCACATCTGCAGAGCAAGAAGCAATGCGGATGAACCGATGGTTTCAATGAAGACCACCCAAGTCACCTTGGGGGACTGCTGGATGTTCAGGATCGGAGCCTGTCCTGGAGAGATGGATGGGGATTTATTCGTGAACAGGGGAGCCCGGGAAAGCGACTTTCCTCTGAGCACCGGGATTCTGGTTCAGAACCCATCGTGGCCCCCTGCGCATTCCTGGGCGAAGAAGGAAGGAAGGTGTGAGGCTGGCTGGGTCCCGTCCGTGCAGGCGGTGAGGGCCGCGGCTACCCAGCGCGCACGGAGAAGCTGCTAGCTGACTCTCCCTCCTAACATGGCCCTGTTCTGCCTCGGTTTCTAGGACACTTCCCCTTTGTTTCCTGTCCCCACTCGGCTAGGCAGTCTGTGCTCCCAGAAGAGTACCAGGAGGAAAAAGGACTTCATGATTTGTCATTACTGATCAATGACATCCACAGTCAATTGTGGATGAAGAGATACCAGCCATCTGCCAACCCATGAAGTGCGTGGTCATCCAGCCTTCTCCTGGGAGGTGACTTCTCACACTTGGGGCTTCTAAATTCGGCCTTATCATCCTCTCCTCCCTCATTCTCCTTCCTCCTTCTCCCCCCTTTTTGATATTTTATTTTTATTTATTTATTTGAGAGAGAGAATAAAGCAAAGGGAGAGACAGAGAGAGAATGGGCGCGCCAGGGCCTCCAGCCACTGCAAACGAACTCCAGACGCCTGTACCCCCTTGTGCATCTGGCTTATGTGGGTCCTGGGGAATCAAACCCAGGTCCTTTGGCTTTGCAGGCAAGTGTCTTAACCACTAAGCCATCTCTCCGGCTCTGCCCCCTTTTCTGTGTTTTACTTCCTTGGCAGGATGTGAGAAAACAAGAGGGAAAGAGAGATGACTCCAAAAGTTGCATTTTTGTCCGTTGTCAAAAACGTCCTTGACTTTTGCTTTGCTTTTGTTTTTCCTTCTTTTTAACAGATTTTTCAAGGTGCTGCTGTTCAAACACGGGCAAGGAGAATGAGGCCGCCGCACAGTCTGGCCTGCTTGGCTTTCGTCACGTTGCCCATTGTCAAAGGGACCGAGCGTCACACGCGTGGAAAGCACCAGGGGGAGGCACTGACACTTTTCTCGTGGAAATACCTTTAAAGAAAAACTGGTTTCATCTTTCACTGGAGTTCCCCTTTTAAAATTAAAATAGCCATTTGACCCTTTTGTGCCTGGTGTGTAATTTCAAATGATTTCTTCTTGCAATTTCTCGGCACTTGCCAGAAATCTCACGGGTGAAAAGATGTTTTATCCTTCCAGTGTAAGTTTCTTTCTACTCGCAGACATTAATCACCGAATGTCAAAAGGAGGCCAAGACATGAAACCAAAAACAGCCAGCATAAATTACATTTTAAGGCTCTCAGATAAGAGAAAAGTCAACATCTCCCATGTACCGCCTCAAATCCCTTTTGGAAATCTCAAGTTATAAATAAACAAGACATCACTGCACTGTGTTACACTAACATCATAAAACACACACCGTGTTCCTTCCCCATCCCGAGTGTACTTGAATTTGAACCAGAATTACAAGTGGCTCAAGGAACACAACATTATGAAATAAAGGTGAATTTGAAACAAGACTTGAGACTCAAATTTGAGACTCACTAAAGAAATGGTCATGGCATCTAGTAGCGAGTTCACACCCAGATCACACTGTCACAAGCACATGCCAGGGCACATGATCCCTTCAACTTTGTTGAATAATATTGGATGCACAGAACACTCACAGTATTAAGTTTCTAGGAGTATTATTCCTACTGGGAGACTTCTTTTAAAAATAAAACACACACACACAGTGGTGGAAGTCTCATGATAACGTATGAAGATTGGGCCCTGGGGACCAGGGAAATCCTGCATGAACATGTGTCCTGTGAGTCCATTCCAGGGCCAGTAGTCATCAAGATGTGTCCTGTTGATGCAGTGGAAGGGTGGGGGTCGTTTCACAGAGAACCCAGAGGTGCTAAATAAAGTTTGAAGGACTGAATATTATAGGGATGGCATTTGTATCAATAGCAGTACCACATTCAGAGAAAACCTACACCTATGTATAAGATACTTCCAAAGAGGGAAAATTAAATATTGTACCACACTTAAGCATTGAGAGTGATCCCATTGTGGTTTAACAGGAGAAATGTTATTTCACTCATAAAAATATGGTATATGTTTATTGGACCTAATACAAAAATCGTAATTCTGTAGATGTAGCAACATTCCAATAATTCTGGGCAAGAGGCATAGAGACATATGGCCAAGACAAAATCCATCAACATCAATAACTATCAAAATGCAACAAGTTCGCTGATGAATGAAGCCTTCCATTTTTGATGTGGTACTATAAATGCAAATAACAATCTTGCTTTTCAGAAAATGCTGAAAGCCAGAAAGCACATGAGCAGCCAGCCATAATACAAAATACATTACATAGATTCTTATATAGTATTTTGGACAGAGTAAATATGCCAGTAAAAAAAAAAACTGAAAAGTAACTAAGATACAATAAATTTGAAAGTAATTCAAAAATACAGAGCTGAAGTATCCACAAACAAAAAAAATGATAATTGATAGGGACTCTGAAACAAAGTAATAAATTTGAAAGAAATTTCAATGCCATGCTTACAGATGCAGTACAAACTCGAATTTCTGACCTGGAATAAACAACAAGAAACAGGGGAGACATTGTGAATACTAATAGACGCTACCTTGGACCCACTGCTACGATAATGGTTCTATGGATTCTTATGTTGAAGCAAATTTACATTTGAGATGTTTGCACAATAACCCCCGAGTCTATTTCTTATGTGCTGTGTGACTTGGGCTTGCTTTCTGTTGTTCAACAAACCAACCAACAAACATGGGTCCTTGGTCCCTCATGTGGAGGAGCAATGTAACCATTGCCCTGCTCGCCACCAATCCTTGCACCATGGGGCCTTGCCTGACAGCTGTAATAGGTGCCCATTGGATGTATAAAGACACTGAATGTGTCTGGGATACAAAGAAAGTGATATATGTGATGTCTATGTGATGTAAGTGGCTGGGGAGATGGCTCAGTGGGTAAAAGCACTTGCTATACAAGCATGAGGGCCAGAGTTTGGGTCCACAGAGCACGTGTAAACCTGGTTACAATAGCAGGTGATGCATATCTGTGACCCCAGTGCATCTTCAGCAAGATGGGGGGGGGAGGTAGAGACAGAATTCCTAGAAGCTTGGGTGGTTGCACTGATGAATGAAAGACCCTGTCTGAAAAACAAATTGGAAAGCAAGAATCAACACCTGAGAGGGTCCTCCAAACTCCACATATGTTCTGTGGCACATACATGAACACAGACACACACACACACACACACACAAAGATTTTTTTTTTAAATATTTTTTATTTATTTATTTATTTGAGAGTAACAGAGAGAGAAAGAGGCAGATAGAGAGAGAGAGAGAGAATGGGCGCGCCAGGGCTTCCAGCCACTGCAAACGAACTCCAGATGCGTGCGCCCCCTCGTGCATCTGGCTAACGTGGGCCCTGGAGAATTGAGCCTCGAACTGGGGTCCTTAGGCTTCACAGGCAAGCGCTTAACCACTAAGCCATCTCTCCAGCCCAAAGATTTTTTTTAAAGAAAATTGTTTTAAATGTCTAGCAACCAATAACTCATTTTTTTTTTTTTTGAGGTAGGGTCTTGCTCTAGCCCATGCTGACCTGGAATTCACCATGTAGTCTCAGGTGCCTTGAACTCATGGAAATCCTCCTACCTCTGCCTCCCCAGTGCTGGGATTAGTGTCGTGCGCCACCATACCCAGATAATAAACTCAATTTTTGAGTGAAATACCTGAGGGCTATAAAAACACATCACACCTGGTTGATTTGCTGAGCAGAAAGAAGAGTGTTCTGAAGGGCAGTTATGTTAAGGGTAGCTTTGTACCCAAAACAGAAAGCAAGTGCTGGCAGCCATGACTAGAAAGAGACTCTGTGGAAGTGACATTAGAATGAAGGCGTGGCCAAGCTGAGAAGGAGCCTGTGGACCAGGGTGTGAATACAGTGCACTGAACAGAGCTTACCAGTGAACACCTCATAGTAATTAGAGAGACTGCCTTAATTAGGGTGTTAATGTTCTGGGAGGCAAATGTGAGACTCTCAAGAATTTATTTAGCCTTGCTAGTTCCAGGCCACCTTTACAAGAGAGGGCAGATGACTGTGCTGCAAATTGGTACCAGGGAATTTTCAAAGCACCAAAAAGAAAAATGCATTTCAGAGCCACAGTTCTATCCAGACTCCTTCAGCCCATAATGTGATCCACTGTGAGTCCACATCTGACTCTGCACGGTCCCTATACACTGGGTACAGTGAGCAATGCGGACATCAATTGAACAATGACAGTTTCTCATATTCCTAGTATCCCAGTTATATTGAAAGGCTCTTCCCATTCAGTCTACTCCGTCTTATAAGACAGGGGAATGTATGTTTCTAAAAGTTTCCTGGTGGGCTGGACAAATGGCTTAGTGTTTAAGGCGCTTGCCTGTGAAGCCAAAGGAAGCAAGTTTGATTCCCCAGAATCCATGAAGCCAGATGCAAAAGGGGGCGCACGCATCTGGAGTTCATTTGTAGCAACTGGAGGCCCTGGTGCCCATTCTCTCTCTCTTTCTCCCTCTCTATCTCTCTCTCTTATTTTCTCTCTCTCTCTCTCAAATAAAGAAAAAGAAACTCTTAAGAACAAAATAGTTTCCTGGCTGGGTAGATGTAGATAAAGCACTGGGCTTGCACCTCTGAGTACCTGAGTTCAAATCCCTGGACCTCCCGTAGAAGCTGGAATCTGGGACAGGCTTCTGTAATCCTAGCGCTCCTACAAGGAGAAGGGAAGTCAAGACAGGCGCGTTTCCCCCGAGGCTCGTAAATGGAGCTTCAAACAAAGGAGGGACACTGACTCAAATGAAGTAGAAGGTGAGGACCGACCAGAAAGCTGTCTTCTGACCTCCACATGCACACCATGGCACCCCCCACACACACCACAGGCACACATACACACATGTCAAATAAATATATATATATATAGAAGAAAGAAAGAAAATTTCCTATTGAAAATTAGTTACAAAATTTCAAATTCGGGGCTGGAGGGATGGCTTAGCGGTTAAGGTGCTTGCCTGCAAAGCCAAAGGACCCAGGTTCAATTCCCCAGGACCCATGTTAGCCAGATGCACTAGGGGGTGCAAGCATCTGGAGTTCGTTTGCAGTGGCTGGAAGCCCTGGTGTTGTGCCCATTCTCATTCTCCCTCTCCTTTCTCTCTGACTATAATAAATTTAAAAATTTTTTCAAATTTGGGCTCCAGAGATGGCTTAGCGGTTAAGCGCTTGCCTGTGAAGCCTAAGGACCCCGGTTCGAGGCTTGATTCCCCCGGACCCACGTTAGCCAAATGCACAAGGGGGTGCACGCGTCTGGAGTTCATTTGCAGTGGCTGGAGGGCCTATTCTCTCTCTCTCTCTCTCTCTCTCTCTCTGTCTGCCGTTCTTAAATAAATAAATAAAAATAAACTTAATTTTTTTTAAAAAATTCAAATTTTATGAACCATTTGATATTGGGATAAGCCTGTCATATACTCTCATCTCCTAAGTACCCAGAATTATGGGATATGTTAAGTGAAACACTACAGAACTAGTTTAATTGGATTACAGGTAAAGATTATCTCCTTTTACAAAACTATTGACCTTCTTTCACTTTTTGCAGTCTACCCATATGTCATGGGTAAAAATTTGAATGCTCAGATAGGTCATTTTTGAAATTCAACATTAATAATTTTTCATGTTTATACTATTATTATTCTGGGTCTCATATAGCCCTGGCTGACCTCAAACTTGCCTAGGATGGACTTGAACTCCTAATCTTCCTCCTGCCTCCCCCTCCCGAGTGCTGGAATTATAGGCATGATTACCACTCTTATTTTTTCATCACAAACTCTTTCATTGTCTTAAGTCTCTCTTCTCATGCCTCTTGGAAGCTCTGTTCACGGTGGAGACAAGCTGTCCCCCTGTGGAAAGGTCTCCATGACAATTCAGCGGGCATGCCTCTCTCTGGAAAGAAGAGGGGGCAGTGTGGCACACTCTCAAGGGCTGCAGTTTTCTGCTGCCCTTTGACTACTGCACCTAGTAGCATTTGAACTTGAAGAAGCCACACAGATCACCAAGTTCTTCCTTTTTTACAGTGGGGAAATTATGACCCTGAGACACAAAGTAACTTTGTTTTTTTTTTCAATATTTAGTACTGCCTAGTGGTAGGGAAGGTCAAGCCATCTCTCCTTCCTACACTACCAGATGATTACAGGAAATGTTTTTATCTGCTTCCTATTCTTATCTTTCTTCCTATTGATGGTACTGTACCGCTAAAACTAGATCTCCTTGGTTTGGAAGAGGGGTATGAAATGAACGGGTGGTGAGGGAGAGTTAGATGGGTACTACGTGTCTGTTCTCAATGAGCATTTGAAATATACTATTTTGATCTCAGGGGAAAAGCCCCAAATCAGCATAAGACATTAGTAAGAATCAGATGTGGTTTGTTTAACCACAGTATGGATTAACATCCAGATATGGAATGTGGAGTGTAGAATGCAGAAATAAATGCATTAGGAAATTACACTTTTTTTTTTTTTTTCTTTCCAGAACGCTCAGATTGACCCAGTGCAGAACGCAAACATCTTGGGTCTCCCTGTAGCCATGACAATGAACACTCATAACAGTGTTATAAATACGTAAACAAGTGCTGGGGGATTTGATTTTCAGTAAGTATATGACAGAAATTTATCAAGGAACGTTCTTCAAATCTTACACAAATTCCTGGTTAACCCATTTCGGGGTTTCACTTCTTAGTCCTGATGGTCAGTGGGAGCCGGCCTCCTCCTGACCACAGCGCAGCCCTGTGAGCAGTGCAGGGCTGTCTGTAAAACTGATAAAAGGACCTTGAGAAGGCTGCGCAGACCAGCCACGCTAAAACACTCCGACTTAGGCAACACCATAGCTCACATGTAAGGCCCCGCTGAAAAGAAGCGGAGAGTTGTTTCTAGCACTTTCTGTTCCATTGGCCACTTGGTGACTTGGTGATCTCACTATTAGCAAGCAAGTTTCCAAGAGGTGGTGAGATTGATTTAGGTTGGTTAAATATTATGAACAAAAACGACTGGTCTGGCTCAAAGCCCGCTGAGGAGCAGTTTGGATGCATTCATTCCAATACGAGGAAGAACGCCTTTACATGAAGAAATTTGGAGGCTTATAAAGAAAAACAAATCTTTTAAACACTTGTCAAGGGAAAAACAGTCCTACTTGTGTGTTTTTTTTTTAAACACAATTTGGGGCGTAGGGAGATTGCTCAGTCATTAAAGGTTCTTGATTGCAAAGCCTGACAACCCAGGCTCGATTCCCCAGCACCCATGTAAACCCAGACCCAAAAAGCTAATGTGTCAGGTATTCATTTGCAACAGCGAGAGACCTTGGCATGTATGTAAATAAATAAAAATATTCAAACAGCAATTTTATTGAGCCATTAAGTCAATGAACTATCACTTTCTGAGTTTAAAAAGGCAAGACTTTTATTTCCTTATTTGTCTTTAAACACAGTGCTTTTAACCTAAGAACTATCGTTCTAGTTTTAGCATTTAAAACTCCACTGCACTTTTAAAAGACCTAAATCTTTTCTTCTCTTCCTTACCCCATCACTGTGCGCTTTAAATTACCTTTGCTTTTCCAAAATCCTTGGAATAAAAGCGGAGAGGGGGAGGAAGAGAAAAGAGAAATGTCACGACTCGTCCTCGGTGTAAAACTGATGACAGGTTTCATTACCCCGTGTTCCGTCTCCAGAACTGCAACACGCAGATGTTTCCAGTCGCTCTGAATAGCTTCTGACATCGTGAGCGAGGCAGTCAGCGCTCATTAACCCAGCGGCTCAGCGACCTGGACTGGCTGACCTTAGGCTCTTGAGGAAGAAATGACCCAGATACCGAACATTCCAGAAGCGTCCGGAAGTCCAGGCTGTGGTGCTGGAAGCGCTGCGCGGTGTCTCTGAGCTGCTCAGCGCCCGCCACCTCCACCCACCGCACCCGGGGCAGTGACCCCCCCCATCTCCCCCTGCAGCGCCCCGAACCCGCTTTTCAACAAATATGCTGCGTCACAGAGCATGCACTAGCTTGGGTTCTCAGCGTCATGATCCGTGGGAACCCGTCAGCTCCGGAGTGAGGTGCTGGAAATGAAAGGGGAAATCACCTGTGGCCAAGGTGTGGAGCTTGACCTCGCTGTGGATAGCGATGGCACCCCACAACCCACCTTTCTAACACAGTCAGCTGTCCCTCCTTAATCGGTATGCCATCCCTCCAGCCCAGCTGTTCTCTCCCATTGTGATGAAACCGCCCAAAAACCAGGTCTCCATTCCTGTGGGAATTAAAAAAAAGCAACGATGGTAACTGTAATAGACAGTGGAACGAACACCATGCAACCAGGCGCAGTGTTTATGGGCCGAGGGGGTTTATTTCAGCCTACAGACCCGGGGGTAGGGCCATCACTGGCGGAATAAGCGGCTTACTTCCACCCACCCAAGCAGAGAGAAAGGCCACCACTAGCCAGCAAACACCAAAAACAGCAGCAAACAGGACCCCCCCCCAAAAAGAGCTCAAACCGCTCTGCACACCTTTGGGCTGGAATTCAGATCCGCCTCCAGTGACACCTCCTCCAGCCAGGCAGCTGGAGACCCAAGTGATAAGCTTCAATAAAACACCTGAGTCTATGGGGGGGGGGGGACATACATTCAAACTACTACAATAACAAGCCAACGCAAGAATCTCCAAGTGCCCACACCTGCCTCGGCAAAGAGAAGCTGGGAAACACGAAGTCTTGCTCTGAACAGGACTATCTGGTGAGCTTACGTAAGGACAGGAGAAGTAGTTATAAGCTTCCTGCAGAGAGGAGGTCAGGTGTCTTTGCAAAACCTCCAAGAATGCTACCATCACTTTCTTCCCTTGAAGGCATAGATCTTTATACAGAAAAGAAAGGGGAGTATCTTAAAGGGAGATGGGGGCAAAGGGACCCTCAAACTTGACAGGACTTCCTTCATGGTCTTGCCTAGAAGCCAAAAGTCCAGGCGGAAGTAGAGCCCAGTGAGAAAAACAGTTGTTACTTCTGGTGATAAGCACCGGTGAAGGAATTGTGGTTCTAATATTCTCTGCCTGCTGCTGCCATTCCAACCTTATGCCCAATGTTGACTTTTTTTTTCTTTTTTTTTTTTTTTTTGAGGTAGGGTCTCACTCTAGCCCAGGCTAACCTGAAACACACTATGTAGTCTCCAGCTGGCTTCAGACTCACAGTGATCCTCTTACCTCACGAGGCCTGGAATTAAAGGCGTGAGCCACTGTGCCTGGCTATGTTGACTTTCTCTAATCCTTTATTGTTGTTAATCCCGAGAGCTCGAAAGGGGAGCGTAGTATTGATGATTTCAGGTCAGTGTGCTGGTAGCAGTCTTTATGACACATATCCTAGTGATCTTTAAACTCTGAGCAGAATGGCGGAGGTGGGGAGTAAAGAATTTTCAGCAGCCAGTATGTGTCTGTGTGTGTGAGCCCGTGAGCATGCATCCCCCCCAAAAAATAACACCCGCCCCCCTCTCTACACGGCTTCACAGAATGATGGGATGGCTAAGACAACACTACAACCTGGACCTTCCTAGTTAAATAGCTTGTGGATTTTCTTTAAAAAAATTTTTTTTTGTTGTTTATTTGTGAGGAGAGAGAGTTAGAGTGGGTGGGTGTACCAGGGCCTCTTGCTGCTGCAAACAAATTCCAAATGCATGTACCTCATTGTGCATCTGGTTTTACATAGCTACTAGGGAATTGAACCCGAGCCATTGAACTTTGCAAGCGTCTTTCACCACTGAGCCATCTCCCCACACTTAGCTTGTGGATTTTCCAGATAATCATTTTGATGTCTTTTATTATTATTGATATGTTTTTCTTTATCTGAAACGTCTTGAGAATATATTCAGTGTTTTATTTAATCTATTTATGTTGGCAGCATAGATAAAAATTCTATGCCCAGCACACAAGAGGCAGAGGTAGGAGGACTGCTGTGAGTTCATTCAAGGCCAGCCTGAGACTACATAGTGAATTCCAGGACAGCCTAGGCTAGATTGAGACCCTGCTTTGAAAAAAAAATTATATTTAAAGTATTACAATTGGACTGGAGAGATGGCTTAATAGTTAAGGCACTTGCCTGCAAAGCCAAAAGACCTCGGTTCAATTCCCCAGGACCCATGTAAGCCAGTTGCACAAGGTGGCACATGCGTCTGGAGTTTGTTTGCAGTGGCTGGAGGCCCTGGTGCACCCATTCTGTCTCTCTTTCTCTCTCTATGCCTTGCTCTGTCTCAAATGAATAAATAAAAGAAAAGAAAACAAGATATTACAATTGTTTATCAGCAGGTTGGCAGTGCTAACTGAACAGTAGGGAAGATTTTCTAACCAGAATCATACAGATTGCCAGCCATTAAGAGTTGCATTTGGGGGGCTGGAGAGATGGCTTAGTGGTTAAGCGCTTGCCTGTGAAGCCTAAGGACCCCAGTTCGAGGCTTGATTCCCCAGGACCCACGTTAGCCAGATGCACAACGGGGCGCATGTGTCTGGAGTTCGTTTGCAGTGGCTGGAGGCCCTGGCATGCCCATTCTCTCCCTATCTCTCTCCCTCTCTCTCTCTCTCTCTCTCTCTCTCTCTCTCCCTCTTTCTCTCTCTGTCGCTCTCAAGTAAATAAATAAATAAAAAGAGTTGGATTTGGGGGAACGAAAATGCCTAAAGTTATCTTTTCTTGGTTTATTCCTTTCACACAAGAACATGACCTGTCAGCTCCCCCCCACACACACACATACATACATGCACACACACAGAACACTGTTGCACATTGATGACGCTTTTGGCTTGGAGGGACACAGTTTTTGAGCCGCAGTTCTCAGTAGGCCTTGTACCTTCTTGTCTCAGATACTGTCCTCTTCTTCCCGAGTCCAAATTCTTCTCAAAATGATTTTTTTTGATAAATCCAATAGAAAGAAGACTTTTGCTTATTCATCCGAAGACTATTCAGTAAATCTAAAAAAAAAAAAAAATCTCTCCCCTCTTAATTAGGATTAAATAGGATTAAAAATAAAGATGAATTACAGTGTTGTAATAAAATTGCTTTGAAGGGAACCTAGAGTTTACACCTGGCTCTCTGCTCTTGGGTTTACGTTGGATGGTTTTATGTCGATACATTAAATATCTACTGAACTCTTCCTACAAGTGCAAAGCACCTGATTAGATTATGGCCCCATTGTTAGATGGAAATGGCATGACCTGTCATTGTCCCAGTCCAACTGGTGACCCTGGCCCTGTTTCTTCATCTACTAATTTAGGGTAACCAGTTGGCAAGTCACAGAGCATTTGTGAGTCTCAGTGGGAAAATGCATGCGAAGATACCTAGCCTCCCACTTGGCCCAAAGCCTTCTGAATTAGCGGGTGGAGGCTGGGAGGGGTAGCTAGTAAATTTTGTGTTGTGACCAACACGGGGTGGAGAGTAAAGCCTGCCATCTAGTGGCGAAGGTGGCAGCTGCACCTCACGTCACTGCAGTTGTCCTGGAGGTTCTAGTTCTGAGCTTGGGCGTCCACCAGAATCTCCTGGAGTTCTGATCCCTCTGGTTATCTGACAGGCTAGGACCAGGGAAGGTCTGGTTTTAAGAGATTCCCCGACCTGGTTCTTACATCACCTACTAGTCATATTTTGAAGTCACTCACCTGAAGATTCAGAGAGAAGAGTCTAGAAGGTAAGACAAGTCTATATGAAGCTTACCCTAAAAAGAAATCTTGTGTCTGTAGTAACACAAAGGCAAGAAATTATATTATTTGAACGTCAGTTTCCAGGGATACAAATCCAGGCGAATTCAGAATAAGTCCAGTGAGGAAAAATCAATGCGTGTAGCTCTTTTAGGGGAACAAACTTGAGGTTTTGAGGCGAGACTAAAAAACACTAGACTTTACTTTCCATCAGGATGCCTTCTCTCAGAAACACAAAAAATCAATTGCATCACCTCAGTGTATTCCACTGGCTTTCACCTGAAAACACTACTTTATTGCCAGCTAAATTCCTAGAGCGATGTCTTTGACAGTACAAGGAATAAAACGGATTCAGTGCGTTCTCTTGTAGGCCTCGTGGGCTACCGGAGGAGATAAATAGGTAATAAATTAAAACAAAATATGAAGAGTAAATCGCAGAAAGAACAAGGAAGTAGGTTAGCGCATGGACAGTCTTCTGTATGAATTTTCTGTGGCCACAAACTATAAAAAAAACAACAACAAAGCATACTTTCTTATAGCTCTGGAGCTCAATTAAAAGACCAATATGGGTCTTATGGGAGTAAGTCAAGGTTTCTTCCCTTTGAAAGCTCTAGAGAAGAATGTGTTTTTCCTGGTCTTTCCAACTTCTAGATGCTTCCATTATCACATTGCCTTCTCTGGTTCTGACTCTCCTGAATCACTCTCACTCAGACTCTTGTGCTGTGTGAGGCTCATGTGAGTCATACAGAATCTCCTCTCTGTCTCGGAACCCTTACTTTAATCACATCTGCATGTTGCCACATGCTATGGTTTGCCTGTGTGAGGTTCAAGAGGTGGAGGTGAGGTCTCCCACGTGCTGCCATTGGAAAGTGGAGGGAGTCTTATCCATCCTAGCGGGGAGGGCCTCAGATCAGTGGGAGCATGTCTTTGGTGGAGACAAAAACATGAAGTATTTTTCTTCTTGAGAACCTGATGAATTCTCAAGATGAAAGGTCGAGAGCAGCCTCAACCAGTCTCTCTGGCTTCCTGTTTGGAAATTTGAGTTTTTCTTGCATGCTGTCCTGCCAGCCACCATGGAGCTTGGCCAAAGCTTATGCCATGTTCCTTGAACATCCAGACCCTAAAGCTGTAAACTCAATGAACGTCTCCTCTTTATAAATATAGTTAGCCTTCCTCAGATATTTTGCTAACAGAGGACTTTGCCATGCAAGGCCCCGCTGTGCCGTGGACATGTCTGGGAACCAGGACTCTTCACGAGCCGTCTCGCCCAGCCTTGGGAAGTTAAGGAGGCTCTCCAGAGTCTCCTTGAAGAGACATATGAGTTAGATTGAAACTTAACTCGAATATTGTTTCCAGAAGAAAAAAAAATGTGTGGAAATTGAAGGAAGCAGGTCAGTTACAGAGAGATTTCCTAAAAGAAGAAACACCTAAGAAGAAACAAAGCGTATTTATGGAAATTATGAAAATGCTTTAGCCGGAAGCAAGCCCACACATTTCCAGTCAATGGATTTCTTAACAAAGGCATTAACAGCACACAACGGGGGAAGGGCAGTCTTCTGTAAATGATGCTGGGTATCCTCATGCAGAAGAATGAAATTGGACTCTTTGCTTATATTATATATAATATAAAAATCAACTCAATGTGAATTAAAGACTGCAACATAGGACCTGAAACTATAAAACTACCAGAAGACAATACCTATGATATTAGTCTGGGCAATTATTATTTTTTTTTAATGTGACCTCAAATGGTCAGGAATCTCAAAAAGACATACAATGGGTTTTTTTTTTTAATCAAGCTCTAAGGCTTCCTTTACAACAAAAGAAACAATTGAGAAAGTGAAGAGATGGCCTAAAGGTTGGGAGGATACATCACAGACTGCACCTCTGACAAGTTGTTAAAATCCAAAAGCAGAAAGCAAGCAAGCAAGAAAGAAAGAAACAAACCAAGGAACAAAATGAGCAAATGACCTGCATGAACATTTCTACAAAGAACAAATACTAATGGTCAAACAACTGCTCAAAAAAAAAAGAAGTTCAATATCCCTATTTACTATGCAAATGCAAATTAAAATCACAGCTGTCAAGATGGCTGTTATCAAAAAGATGAAACAATAATGAGTGTTGTCCAGAATTAACAACAAAAGGCACCTTACCCACTGTTGTTTGGAATGAAAATTAGTTAAGCCACCACGGAAATCAATATGGAGATACCTTTCAAATAATCACAACAAAAGCTAGATGCAGAGCTTCCATGTGATCCAGCTGATGTGGCTTGAATATGAGGCTCTCCGAGGGCTCATGTGCTGAAACTTAATGTCCAGTAGGGTGGCACCACCTAGGCTTGAAAGGCACTGATTAAGTCAGAGAGCTCCTGGGCTAGGAAGATAGATCAGTTAATAAAGTGTTTGACTTGAAAGCATGAGGACCAGAGTTTGATCCCCAGAACCCACAGAAAACTAACGACGGCAGGCTGGACAGATGGCTTGGCAGTTAAGATGCATGCCTGCAAAGCCATGGGACCCAGGTTTAATTCCCCAGTACCCACCCACATAAAGCAAGATGCACAAAGTGGTGCATGTATCTGGAGTTTGTTTGTAGTGGCTATAGGCTCTGGCATGCCCATTCTCTCTGTCTGTATCTCCTTGAAAATAAATTTATAAAATATCTTAAAATATTGATGGCACATACTTGTTATAATCTCAGTGCTACAGATGTGGGGACAGGTGCATTCCTGTGACTCACTGGAAAGTCAGTCTAGTCTAGTTAGGCAAGATCCAGCCCAAGTGAGAGACCCTACCTCAAAGAAAGGTGAACTAGCAAAAAGGTACCGGAAGGACAACACCTGATGTTGACCTCTGACCTCTGGCACCTGCACAGACATGATCACACACACACACACACACACACACACAACATGTACACACATACACATAAGTTTGTACTGAATAGGCTGGCAGGAGTCAAGACCAGGGTAGA
Organism: Dipus sagitta; assembly: GCA_036346955.1. Classification (NCBI taxonomy): domain Eukaryota; kingdom Metazoa; phylum Chordata; class Mammalia; order Rodentia; family Dipodidae; genus Dipus; species Dipus sagitta. Next base: position 13,459,387 of record CM070775.1, on the reverse strand, counting down.
CGAAATAGGTCATCTGGGGGTATCACTTTGAAGGGCAAATCTTTTCCCTGGTCCCTTCCGAGCTCACTCACTCTCCGCATCCCAGCCACCATCAAGTCAGCAGCTTTGCTCCTGCTCCACTACCACACCATCTCCACCATGGTGGGCAGAAACAATGGAGCCAAGTGACCATAGAATGAAACCTATGAAAAAAATATATACATGTGTGTGTGGGTGTGAGGGTGATGTGGCTACGACATCTGTTGCCCCATTGATTGTCAGCGTTGATTCAGCTGCTGATCTGGCTGGCTAGGCAGGTATACCTTTCCTCCCTTAAATCCAAATAAAGGAGGATGAGTCGTCAGTCAAGGTTATATGAGTAGCTGTGGCACCCTGCTAGAACCTCCAAATAAGCTCTCAAGGTCCCATTTTTTGGAGAATATAGGGTAGTCAAGCTTCCAAGACTTCAGAAACATCCAAATGAGGTACTGCATGGGGCAGTCTGCCTTTCTTTAAAATATTATATATATGGGCTGGAGAGATGGCTTAGTGGTTAAGCGCTTGCCTGTGAAGCCTAAGGACCCCGGTTCAAGGCTCGATTCCCCAGGACCCACGTTAGCCAGATGCACAAGGGGGTGCACGCATCTGGAGTTCGTTTGCAGTGGCTGGAAGCCCTGGCGTGCCCATTCTCTCTCTCTCTCTATCTGCCTCTCTCTCTCTCTGTCACTCTCAAATAAATAAATAAAAATGAACAAAACATTAAAAAAAATTATATGTGTGTGTGTGTGTGTCTTTATGCTGCATGTGTATTCTTTTTAAGTTATTTACACCTAATACTTTGACACAGTGACAAGAAGTGACTAATACACCAGCAATCCCACTATGAGAATATAGCCAAAAGAAAGGGTGGGCTGGAGCTATAGCTCATGTGCAAGTCCCTGGGTTCAATCTCTAGCACCACAAAAATAAATAAACAAACAAACAAACAAACAAACATGAAGTCAGCATCTTGAAGAGATACCTGCTCTCCTACACTCATTATCCCATTATTTTCAACAGACAGGATGTGGAAGCAACCTGAAGACTCAACAGAAGAATTCATAAAGAAAACATAGTACATATGCAGGATGAAATATCTTTGAGAAGGTGACACTTCTAAGCAGAAGAAATGTCTGTCATTGGTGCCAATGTGGGCAAACCTAAAGAACATTACACTAAATGAGATAAACCAGGCAGGGAAGGCAAGGACCACGTGCACTGACTTACATCTTGTGCTGGTTGGAATGTGGAATGTCCCCCAGAGACTGAAGTGTCGTCAGTGCTTTGTCCCCAGGTGTTGGCAATTTGGGAAGTAGAGCCTTGCAGGAGGAGGTGTGTTGCTGGGGGCGGGCTTTGGGGTGTTATAGCTGTTTTCCCCCTTGCCAGAGCCCAGCTCACTCTCTTGCTGCTTTCTGCAAGCTGCTGTGGCAAGAAGTGATGTCCAGCCTCTACCCTACCATCCTTCCCCACCATGCTGAAACTTCTCAAGACTGTAAGCCACATCAAACCCTTTCCTCCCGTCAGCTGCTTCCGGTTGGGCGTGTTGTCCCGGCAACAGCGGTGCATGTGGAGTAGAAAAAAACTGAATGCACCTGGGCAGAGAGGAAGGATGGCAGTTACCAAGAGCAGAGGACATGGTAGGAATGGTGAGATGTTGGTGAAAGGGTACAAAGTTTTGGTTAGAAAGTAAAAAAAAAAAAAAAAAAAAAAAAAGATCTGAAATCTATTTTGCATGGTGACTATAATTAATAATGTGCTATATATTTGAAAATTACTAAAAGACATTTTAAACGCTTTTACCTTTAAAAAGTATGAGGTGATAAATGTTAGTTTTCTTGACTTAATCATTCCATAATGTTTGCATGTGTCAAAATAGCACACCATACACCCTCTCCCCCCCTCTATATATACATACATATATATGTGCAATTTCATTTCTTGATTTTAAAATGCAAAAAAAAAATGAAAAACTACATTTTAAAGAACTTGAGAGTTTAAAGGGAAAAGATTAAATAGGAACAATTTTTTATAATATAATAAAATGTTTCCTTTGGAAAAGACAATAGACTTTTTAAAAATCAAGTGTTTTGAAGCTGCGGGATAGGTGAGGAATGGAGATCAGAAGTCACAGTGTGGCTGACAATGTCAAAAGCTTCATTACGCACTTTGAAATAATGTATCACAAGGGTAGTATAACAATTTTAAGTAGAAATATGACCTTAAGGAAGAATGAAGTCATGAGATATGCAGGAAAATGGATACAACTGAAAATTACAATGCTAAATGAAATAAGCCAAATTCAAAAAGACAAATACTGATGCTGGAGAGATTGCCCAGTGGTTAAGGTGCTTGCCTGCAAAGCTTAACAACCTGGGTTCAATTCCCTGGTACCCACATAAAGCCAGATGCACAAGATGGTGCATGCATCTGGAGTTTGTTTGCAGCAGCTACAGGCCTTGGCACACCCATTCTCTCTCTTTCTCTCTGTCTTTCTGTCTCTCTGTCCTTGAAAATAAATAATACTTAAAAAGACAAATATGTTTTCTGTAATATGTAGAACTTAGATCTGAAATTATATATATATATATATTGTGAATTTATATATTTATATGTGTGTCTGTGTCTATGTGCATATGAAAAGGGATAAAGATATTAAGGGATGTAGGACGTCACAATGGTAACAAAATATATATAAGAATGCAGAAGGAGGAAGTAACTGAAGGAAGAACAGGAACAGCCAGAGGAGAGAGGGCATACAAGGAACAGTGGGGGAGGGTTTAGAGATGCTTATTATTCAAACACCATGATGAAGCCCATTGCTCTGTATGCTAATCTAAAAATGCTATCTCATTGTTATTTATTTATTTATTAGTTTTTCTAGGTAGGGTCTTATTCTAGCCCAGACTGACCTGGAATTCACTTTGTTGTCTCAGGCTGGCCTCAAGCTCACAGTGATCCTCCTACCTTGACCTCCCAAGTGCTAGTATTAAAGGCAAGGACCACCTTGCCAGGTTTATGTATTTTTCAATTTATTTGTACACATGAGAAAGAGAGAGAGAGAGACAGACAGAGAGAGAGAGAGAGAGAGAGAGAGAGAAATACAAACAAGAGAGAAATGGGCATTACAGGGCCTCTGGCCGCTGTAAACAAATTCCAGACACATGAGCCACTTTGTGCATCTTGTTTTACATGAGTACTGGGGAAGAGTTGAACCCAGGCATGCAGGCTTTGAAAACAAGCACCTTTCACCACTGAGCCATCTCCCCAGCCTCCAAAAAATGTTATTTCAAGCAAGAAGAAAAGAAAATTGATCATTCTAAGATGAAGTATGGTACGAGAATTGCCACATGTGGCTATTAGAGAATAATGATGTTGATATACACCAATGAGACTTATGGAATAAGCATTATTAAGAATAAGATGGGGGTCTGGGGGCTGGAGGGATGGCTTAACAGTTAAGGTGTTGGCCTGCAAGGCCAAAGGACCCAGGTTCAATTTCCCAGGACCCACGTTAGCCAAATGCACAAGGGGGCACACACGTCTGGAGTTCGTTTGCAGTGGCTAGAGGCCCTGACATGCCCATTCTCGCTCTCTCTCTCTCTCTCTCTCTCCCTCCCTCCCTCCCTCTTTCTCTGTCAAACAGATAAATAAAAACAAAAAGAATAAGATAGGGACTGGGGATATAGCTCATTTGGTAGACTGTTTTGCTTGTCTGGCATTCATGAAGCCCTGGGTTGCATTCCTAGCACTGCATAAACAGGAGGGCGTGGCACATAATCAGGAGGGGAATGTCAGAGGGATCAAAAGTTCAAGGTTATCCTCATCTACATAGTGAGCTCTAGGCCAGCCTGTGTGCATGAACTGCTGTCTGAAAACATACACACACAAACACAAACATGCACACTAAGATAAAGGACCATGTATAGCCTCAGGTTCAAGTGCAATCACATCTGGTGACATTTGTTGTTGTTGTTGTTTTTGCCCAGTATTCTGGAGTGACAGCAGCCTTGCTATAGCCATTGTAGGCTAATGCCTGGGATACATTGTGCATTTATAGGACAGTTTGACAAATGTTAGTTTAGCATGCTGCAACACAGAAATGAGTGAGGCTTCATGTTCATTTTGCCTTAGAGGTTCACAAATTCTTATTGCAGAAAGAAACATGAACAAATTAGCAAGCTACAAAGTGGATTTTATTATCTGGCTAGGAGGCTGTACCAAGATTGCTTTGTCAAGGTCAGTAATGACCTCCGTGTCGAAATTAAATAGCAGATGCCATGTCCGCATCATGCTTGATCTATCAGTACCATGCGAGGCAGTTGGTTGCTCCCTATTTTTTGTGAATCTTTCCTGCAGTCTCACTTCTGCCTCGCTGGATGTACACCTCCATCGTCTCCTCCGATGGCTCTTCCTCACCTGTGTGACCTGGGAATGTCCTGTGAACTCCGTGTGACCTCATCACGTTTCCTGGCTTAAACTACCGTCTGTGTGCTGAATTCACACTTTCATCTCAAACCTGAACCTTCAGCTTGACCGCCAGTTCAGGTGAGTGATTTTATACTGGGATGTGCTCCAGAATGTCTAGCAGGCAACTCAAAACTCACCATGTCCACCCTTACTGTACTCCCCAAAGTAGCTCCTCCCACAGCCTTCCCACCTTACCAATGACAACTGGGTCCTTTCAGTTGCTCAGGGCCAAAGCCCTTGAGTTCATCTTCTACTGAGCTCCCTTTGTTTCCACGCACTGTGAGTAATTTCGCAGATACTCGTTAGTGATGGGGAGACTAGGCTATAGTGTCACATTCTGTCCAAGATCTCATCCTCTTGACTAGTCAGTTTCCATCGCTGTGAGAAAATGCCCGAGAAGAACAAGTTAATGAAAGAAAAGGTTTGGCTGGCAGTTTCAGAGTCCTTGGTCTAGGTATGACCTCTTGGCCCTGTTGCTTTGGGCCTGTGGCAGGCAGCACAGTTACACCATGTCAGGAGTGTGTGGCTAAAGTGGCCTGTTCTATGTTGGCTGGAAAGCAAAGGAAGAGACAGGAAACAGTTGGGGAGCCAGTATCTTCCAGGGCGTGCCCTTAAGGACCTAATCTTCTCCTACTGGTCCTTCACATCCCCAAGATTCTACCATCTCTTACAGCTCCTCAGGTTCATGGGTCTTTGGAAAACACTGCAGATCCAAACTACACCCCTTACTAACTTGAACATGCCAAGGGCACCTCTTTCTTGGAGAATTCTAGAATTCCTAGTTGCTATGCCTGCCTCACATCTTCCTTCCTCCGTCCTTGACACAGAAACCAGTCAATCCTGTTAAACGTGGCTGCTCATGCTTCTGTTCAGACGCAGCTTTCCATCCCCCTCAGAAAGAGCCAGAGCTTTGACAAGGCCTAGTGGCCTCTTCTCCCTTAAATCGACCCACCTATGCCTACCAGCCTCCTTGAAGTTTTCCAACAGGCCAGGCATTTGCTTGTTCTTGCTAGCTGGAAACATTTTCTCCCAGGTACCTTCAATGGCTCATTCCTTTCCTTCTTTCAGATCTCTGCTGCTGCGGGATCTAAGAGAGGCACAGCTGGCTCCCATGAACCAGTCCCAACATGTGATGGCACGTGTGGCTGGGAGCCTCGCTCTTGGCTAACAAAGCACCTCTTCACCTCAGAGGGAGATCACAGACGGTCCATTCAAGGATCCTGCTGGGCAGGACATGTCTGTTAATGTGTGTCTAAGGCTAACTTGGGCTACACTGTATGACCCTGTCTCAAAAATAAATGTAAAATCTTTAAATAAAGAAGGAAAAGACAGGCGGGAAAAAATGACCTTGCTGAGCAGAGAGCAGCAGCCAGCTACAAAGCAGAAAGCTGATTCACAAGTCTGAAGAGAGAAATGAGAGCAAGATGAGCAAATATATCAAAACCTGTGATTGCAGAATAATGCACTGATGCCAAAATAACCATTTCCTTATAGAAAGGGTTAGAGAGAGACCATTCTGCTACTGGGAGACAATTCAAAGATAACCTGAAAAAAGAATCATATATATATATATATATATATATATATATGTATATACGTATATATATATATATTGGTTAGAATCCTGTCCATATATACCTGAGCATCTGAGTCAAGATTAAAGGGAATGAAAAGGCTTTAAAAAATGCTTAAACTGTACCAGCTCCTGATTAGACTATTTTACATAAATTAGCTCATTTAATCTTCACAACCCTCAAAATGAGTCTTACTCATTCTAATTGTGCCAGTAAAAGGTTAGGTAAATTGACTCAGTTTGATGGCAAATGACAGGTTAGGCTTCCCACGATACCAGGTACTGGGCACAGTGAAGAGATGTGAGCAGTGTCTCCCACGGAGGGAGGAGGAGAAGGCTGAGAATAAGGCGGATTCCCCTAATCAGTATTTTGCCCACCTAGCCCGCTTCCTCATTTCTCTGGGCACACCGTTCCCTAAATGCAGTGGGTGTGAACTGTGACCACTAGAGGGCAGGAAGGACATGAAAAGTCACCTGGGTACCCAGTAACTTCTATTCATTTGCTCCATGGTCTGGCGCAGACTCTGGTCAGTCTGCAGAATGCATGCAGCTGAGGACCACTTTCATTTTAGTAGTTCTCTCAGGCCACAGTCCCTCCTGGGTCACGTTTCTTTCCCTCCTCTGCAAAGCTTTGTCAAATGTTTTTTTTTTTTTTTTTTTTTTTTGCTTTGTTTGTAAGTCATCTTTAGTTTACAAAAATGATAAACCAAATGATGATCAGGGGCTGGAGAACTGGCTCAGTGGTTAAGGTGCTTGCCTACAATGCCTAAGGGACCTGGATGGAGTTCAATTACCCAGAACCCAGGTAAAGCCAGATAGATGTACAAGGTGGCTTATGCATATGGAGTTCATTTGCAATGACTAGAGGCCCTGACATACCCATTCTATGTGTCTCTCTCTATCTCTCTCTCATCAATCAATAAAATATTTTAAAATAATGATAGGTTTTTTTTTAATTTAACCATTAATATTTTTCTTAGATTTCAGAGACTTGCTGGCACCTAGAAAAGCATCAATTCCTGATAACAGCTGGCCCTGGGATAAGCAATCTAGATCATACATTTGGAGGACCTCTGTGATATTGTCTCTACCCTAAACCTTCACAAGCTGCTCAAGAAATGTTAATGAATTAAAGTGCCTGAAGAACCTGCTTTATCCAGGTCCCCACTGTCAAGGTTTTGCAAATAAAGCTACTTGGGATTATTAAAGTGCCTGAAGCCAAGAGAAATTAGCTTAAAACTACAGTGTGTTTCAGTGTAACCAGTGGAAGTGGGACGGGTGCTGGTGAAGTTTCAGAACTCTTTTCAACACCACTCACCGTAACCACTAGATCTAGAGCCCACAGTCGGATTCCAGAGGATGCGTCAGTACAAGCTTCCTGTAACCGAGGGAACAAGTCGCTGTGGTTCGTCCAGCCCAACGGAGGAAAAGAGGCTTAGAGAAACCCTCTCATCTCATCCAGTTCTCAGGGTTTGGACAACTTATAGACGACAAGAAATTGGAACAACACTTGGAAGAATTACCGTTCAAGGACATTAAGAAAACCCACCACAGACTCTGGTAAGGTCTTGAGTTATCTGTTGTCTTTGTCTAGGTCTCTGGTGTGTTGTTCAAAGACATACACAGAAAGTGAAGCAGCAAGAAACTTTATTAAAGCCAGGCGTGGTGGTGAATGCCTTTAATCCCAGCACCAGGGAGGCAGAGGGAGGAGGATCACTGTGAATTCGAGGCCACCCTGAGACTACATAGTGAATTCCAGGTGAGCCTGGGCTAGAATGAGACCCTACCTCAAAAAACCAAAAACAAACAAACAAACAAAAAACTTTATTAAATGCAAAGCCAAAAGGGCAGTGGCCCCCTGGGTAAGAAAGTATCCCCAACATGGGCTTCTCTTTTTTATTAATTTGATTTTTATTTATTTATTTGAGAGCAGCAGACAAAGAGGAAGGGAGAGAGAGGGAGAGAGAATGGGCACACCAGGGCCTCCAGCCACTGCAAATGAACTCCAGACACGTGCACTACCTTGTGCATCTGGCTTACGTGGGTCCTGGGGAATCCAGCCTCGAACTGGGATCCTTAGGCTTCACAGGCAAGCACTTAACTGCTGAGCCATCACTCCAGCCCTGGGCTTCTCTTTATGAGGTATAAGAGAAGGAGCTAGTTACTGTTTACATGGTTCTTCATTTTGACCTATTTGAGTTATCTTTCTCTACTGGGAATTTCCCATCACATAATGCATCTGATTTTAACGGTTATGCACACAATCATGCATAGGCATAAGATGGTGTGGTAGTTTGAATGTGATAGTTTAAAATGTATGGCCTCATACAGTCAGGTGTTTCCTTAAAATTGAGTTTGGAGTTTCAACCCCTCACAGGCAGATTCCTGCTAGGTGGGGAGCATGTCACAGGGGCAGGTCTGAATTCCAGCCCAAAGATACGTGGAGAGCAGTTCTGAGCTCTGTGGTTTGTATCTGCTGGTGGTGGTGCTCGCTTGCTGCACTCTGTTTCTCGCCGTTTAGATCTATGGAAGGAGGCAGCTTCTTCCACCGCTGATGGAACTTCCCCTGGATCCATAGGCTGAAATAAACCCTGCTCCTCCCCTGTGGTGGTTTTGCAAGGATACTGGAGAATTGAACCACTTTGTTAGGCTTTGCAGGAAAGTGCCTTCACTGTTGAGCCATCTCTCCAGCCCATGTCGAGGACTTATTTTTTTTTTCTTTCTTTTTTGCTTGTTTGACGTAGGGTCTTGCTCTAGCTCAGGCTGACCTGGAATTCACTCTGTAGTTTCAGAGTGGCCTCGAACTCATGGCGATCCTCCTACCTCTGCCTCCCAAGTGCTGGGATTAAAGGAGGATTTTGGTAAAGAAGTTGTTGGTCTTTCATATGCCTCAGAGAGGATCAACATAAAGGAAAGTTTCAAAACAGAAGTGTTAGCAGAGGAGCATTGAAATTATCTGCAGGTTTGCAAAATAGCCCAATATGGCAAAAAAAAAAAAAAAAAAGAAGAAGAAGAAGAAGAAAATGGGATTCTAGAACGTATGGTAGTAGTGGGAGATGTGTGTGGTTTTCCTGAAATATCACGAAGGGAGTAAATGAAACTGTCTTCTCACACAAAGAGTACGATGTGTTCTGACACACCAAGTGTGAAGCAATATTTAAGTTGTAACATTTCCACTGGGCAAGTTTCTCACGGAGAATGCTGGTCCTGTGAGAGACGCTGCGAGCGTTTGCCTGGGATACCTGTCCACCTCCCTCCTCACAGCTGGTTAAGTTCCTTTCTTCCGCTACATAAAAGTCCCGCCTCTTCTTGTAAACCTCAAACCATTTCCTGCACCAGAGATCGTCCTTTCACACCTGGGGACTAACATATGACCCTCAGCCACTCTTAGTGCGCTCCTCTCGCTTTCCCCAAAGCCTCCCGACCTATTACCTCCACCTTTGTCAGACGCCTCTGCTCATCTCTTGTGTTCAAATGTGATTTTTAAAAGCTAGTGGTGCCCTTTTTGCCCTTCAGGACTGCCAGCTTCAGATGGTGAGGTCTGCTTGCTGTGGTTTTACATAGAGGAGTCCTCAGTGCTTTTTATTTGACTGGAAATAGAGCTCTGGAACATCTCCAAGGTCCCAACTTATACCCCAATAACAGATGACTGGTTCATTTTCTGGTAGAAAACTCCCATTGGAACAAAAAGCTAAATAAGTTTTTTGTTGTTTTTTTTTTCTTTGAGAAGTAATCCAGGAATGTCCTGATAAGTGGCACACAATGATTGATTCGTTCATTTGTACTATGCTATTCCCCTGACTCTGGTCAGATGACAACAACCTGGGCAACATGGGCATTTCTCTGGAGGCCTGATTTCCAAAGCCTGTGCATGTCAGTAAGTTGCTTACCAATTGCTTTCTCCAGCTGACAGCCATCCAACCTTCCTGAAGAGGCAGGACCCATGGACCTAGCTCTGCCATTTCCAGATAATGGTTTGTAAAGTTTCTCTAATAGTTGGGAAGCCTTGTTAAAACTCAATTGAGATTAAAACTAAAAATCCACCCTGGCTTAAGATTCAGACTCTTGAACAAGGACTGCTGGAGGCCGAATTCTATCAACCCCCAAACTCCCAGGAAGTCACAGGCCTAACAGAATACAAATCCATTTAGAGACAGGACCTTCAAAGAGCTCATTAAGCTAAAATGAGTTACTGTGAGTGAGTCCCAGTCTAATGTGGCTGGTGTCCCTCATAAGAAAAGGAGCTCATTGGGGCTGAAGACATGGTGCTGCAGTTAAGATGCTTGACTGCAAAGCCTAAGGACCCAGGTTCGATTCCCCAGTACCCACATAAAGCTAGATGCACAAGATGGCGCATGCATCTGGAGTTCGTTTGCAGTGGCTAGAGGCCCTGGTATTCCTAGTCTCTCTCTCTCTCTCTCTCTCTCTCTCTCTCCCTATCTGCCTTTCTCTCTCGCATCAAAATAATTTTTTATGGGCTGGAGAGATGGCTTAGCAGTTAAGCACTTGCCTGTGAAGCCTAAGGACCCTGGTTCGAGGCTCGATTCTCCAGGACCCACGTAAGCCAGATGCCCAAGGGGGTGCATACGTCTGGAGTTCATTGTCAGTGGCTGGAGGCCCTAGCGTGCCCATTCTCTCTCTCTCTCTCTTTATCTTTCTCTTTCTCTCTGTCTGTTGCTCTCAAATAAATAAAAATAAACAAAAAAAATATTTTTTAAAAAACAAAAAGGAGATCAGAGCAAAGATGCCTACATGGGGAAGCCATATCAGGATACAGGCAGGAGGCCATCCATACACCCTATACTCTTCCACGTCCCCACTGTCCCCAGCTCCCTGTGTCCTCAGACTGCTCTCTGAACCTTCTTCTTTCCCACCCATCTCAACCATCCCTAGCTTCCCCTGAAGATACCAGGCCACAGGAAGTGGCTTATTGTCTCACGTCTTCGTCAGATAGGAGCCATAAAATACTCAGTATACTGTTTGGTGTCTTGAAGGCCCCCAAAACATGGGAGCTATTGACATCTCAGCATCAGAACTACCATCGCTATCCCTCTGGTCAGAAAAGGTAAGGGCCATTGACCTCAAACTCCTCCCTTTTTTTTCTAGACCATTCCACCCCACCCCCCATTTTTGAGGTGAGGACTCTTTCCCCATGGGGCACATGCTGCCTGCTTGCCTCACCCCAGACTCTCCTGTAGCCAACAAAAGGGTCTCTGGCTGTTTGTGGTTTGTTTTCTCTGGATCCTCCAGCCTTGGCTATTTTCACTTCCTCTATAACTCAGGTTCCATGGTATAGCAACCCCTGGCATCTCAGACACCCCTCGCCCATCTTCCTGCTCAGACGAGTCACATCCTGAAAGGAACAAGCTCTGCCTTCCCTGTGCCAACACATAAGCGGGTAACCTGGGGCTCAACTTGATATGTTTGAAGGATTTTTTATTTTTCTGTGAATCTGATGATACATTTTTCTGAGATTTTTGTTCTGTAATGTTATGCAAATCAGGTTGTTACAGAGGGTCTGATTTTCTCTAAACTGTAATTATTGCAGTAACAACACTAACACAGCCCCTGTCTTCTGAAGCCTAAAGCGTTGGCAGCAAGTCTGTAGAATAAGTGGGGAAGGTTTTCATCTGTTCACTCTGTTGAAGGATTCCAGCCAGAGAATTAACCTGTCCCTTAGAAGTGTGATTGAGATTTATGTTGAATGGTTTTAGTGTGGAGTTTCGCTAGACAATGGAAATCATCTCATTAAGAAATGGGGGTGAGGGCTGGAGAGATGGCTTAGCGGTTAAGTGCTTGCCTGTGAAGCCGAAGGACCCCGGTTCGGGGCTCGATTCCCCAGGACCCACGTTAGCCAGATGCACAAGGGGGCGCACGCGTCTGGAGTTCGTTTACAGAAGCTGGAAGCTCTGGCGCGCCCATTCTCTCTCTCTCTCTCTCTCTCTCTGCCTCCTTCTCTCTGTCGCTCTCAAATAAATAAATAAACAAAAAAAATTAAAAAAAAAAAAGAAAAGAAATGGGGGTGATTTTGGTTGGCCCAGAGTCTATGACAGCTCCAGAAAGGAAACCATGCCTGTACACACCGCTTTGAATGCTGGAGGGCGCCTTCTGAGGCTGAGCTGGAGAACTGACCATATGAAAATGCACGTGGTCCCTCACCTAAGACACTCTGAGGAGTCCGGTTAACGATGCTAACCACCGCTCAGCTTAAATTAGGGTGGCATGCTTAAATGCAGAACTCCATCTCCTTCACATGCGGAGGCCCTGCCCGAGTCTCAATCCTGCCTCTTGCTCTGTGGGTTTCAGACATGAGTCTGCAACATCTGATTGTGCCTAACTTCCCAGGCTGCCTTCTTGTCTGGCGCATTTCAGACTTGCCAGTCCCCACAATAAATGTGCCAATTTCTTAAAATAAAACAGGGCTGAGTTCTTGAGACTCCTAATTGGTACATATATCACAGTATCCACTAGCAAGTGAAGCCTTCCTTCAGTTTTCAGACCATCGTGAAGTCACAAACAACACAGTCCATCATTTAGTGCTCGTGGTTTCATGGGCATTTAGAACTTAAACTGTCAGTTACCTTCAAACAATAAACTCATGCAGTTAATGGAGAACATATTTTTAAAATACTAATATGACCTAGAGAAATAAGCTTTTAATGTATTTTATTTTTTCATTTTAGTTTATTTGACAGAGAAGGAGAGAAAGAGAGAGAGAGAGAGAGAGAGCGAATGGGTGAACTACTGCATACAGAGTACAGACAGCATGTGCCCCCTTGTGCATATGGCTAACGTGGGTCCTGGAGAATTGAACCTGGGTCCTCTGGCTTTGCAGGCAAATGCCTTAACCGCTAAGCCATCCCTCCAGCCCTAAAGTTTTTAAATATTTTTTTAGTATTTTTTTCATTTTTATTTATTTGACAGAGAAAGAGAGAGAGAGAGAGAATTAAACTTTTAAATATAGGATACAGAGTCCATAAATACTTGGTGCATCATACCGAGTACAACTTGTATTAAAGTTTAGACTTATTTAAACTTCATTCCAATGAGATATGTTCTGGATGTTTATAATTTTTAAGTTGTCAAAAACAAAACTCAGGAGGAGGGCATGAGCTTTGCCATAATAAGAGAAAACAAAAGGCTCACCTTCCTGGTGGAGCCCAGTGATAGTGACTGAACATTTGATAAAGACGACAGGAAGTGAAATCTGTTAAGATGTGAGTCTGTCACCTGAGGCCAGCGCCCAGAACTGAATCACTGTCACCTCACTGCCGCTGGCTGGGAATATTCCAGATAACTTAGATACTTACAGTAACTGAAAAAGATGAAACGCTAAGAAAGAAAATGCTCTCCAGAGATAGTGAATGCTGTGAGAACTGAGAAAAGTGAGTCAGCTCTTATACAGATATTTTTTCTTTAAAGAGAATACATGTCCGTAACTTAAATTGAAATGTGTTGAACCTGAAAACACAATAACAAAAGATGAGAAAGATACTGAAAAAAGTGTGTTGAAACCTTGAGAAACTTTACCAATCAAATGATCTGCAAGGGGGTGGGGATGGAACCTTTCACTAAACCGTGGAAAGGCTTTATGGAATCTTCAAAAGAAAGCACCCTGGAAATTTAAGTTATTTTCATCGCTTTCAGTGAAAAGGTCACCTCTCTTATGTCGACTTCTTTGATGCAAGTTCTGTAGCTTTGGGGTGGATCTGAATGCAGTTTTCAGAGCACTAAGGAAAATCATGCTGTGTTGAGACCCCAGGCTTCCCACGGGAAATCTTTTGAAAATATCCGATAAAGATGTACAGAGCGCTTCTGAATTCTTGTAGATGCCACATTCAAAGATGCCCATGCACTTTTCTGGGATTACCTATTGCCAAATTCTGAAATGTTGGGTAGGGAGGTAAGAGCAAAAGAAACAAAATATATTCATTTTTAACTCATTGCTGGCAAAATGCATGGATGGGTCCAGGGTAAGTGGATGAACTTGGATGTGCAGGCGAAGAGATCTTATTGCATGAGCACAGTAAATACACTAATTCCACAGAAACTGGGCATTAAGAAGGAGAAATGATCACATTGGCCACCGCAGCTGCTTGTCAACAGCGTATAGCATCAGGAGGAAGAAATGAGTTATAACCAAAGGGCTTCCTCTTGTACCCAAGAGACCCAACCTGTTCTGGTGACCCACATTATAGAACACAGTAAGTAATACTGATCCTGAAATGAACAAAATTATATAGTTTTAGGATGTGGGCACTTTTCTGCAATGTTGGTTTATTTGCCTCAGTTGTTGGTCTGCAATGGAACATCTTACAAAGGTGAGTTTTTGATAGGCATGTAGCTCACATCCTGCCCTTCTTGTTTTGTAAGTGGGCACAAGAAAACAGTAAACCACCAGGCATTCCGTTAACTAGAAAGAACTTTATCGTCTCAAACATCTTATTTCTACAATTTCATCTCAACAAATGACTTATTCCATCATCACAGCCCAGTGCCCTTAAATAAAGAAAAGTATTCTCAAGCCGAGCATGCTTTAATCCCAGCACTTGGGAGGCAGAGGTAGGTGGAGTGCTGTGAGTTCGAGGCTACCCTGAGACTGCATAGTGAGTTCCCAGTCAGACTGGACTAGAGTGAGACCCTACCTCAAAAAATCAAAAAAAAAAAAAAAAGAAGAAGAAGAATTAAAAAGAAAAGTATTCTTCTTTTGGACAGGTAAGTATCTGGAAGTTAGGATGTACATTTGAACCACTTAGCAATAGCTGCAATAGTCACAGTAAAATGGTGAACAAATGATTCAGACTAATTAGGCAATATTTTACTGATATATGCACATTAAATTTTACAGTATTTAATAGTAACATTTGTTGATTTCACTCAAATCTTTGTAGCCAAATGCATTGAAAAAGTTATAACTTAAATGACATATGTACTTTAAAAAATATTTTTATTTATTTATTTGACAGAGATAAAGAGAGGGAGAGAAAGAATGGACACGCCAGGGCTCCAGGCACTGCAAATGAGCTCCACATGCATGTGCCCCCTTGTGCATCTGGCTAACGTGGGTCCTGGGGAATCGATCCTGGGTCCTTTGGTTTTGCAGACAAATGCCTTCACTGCTAAGCCATCCCTCCAGCCCATATGTACTTTTTTGAAAGAGTAAATGTGTAGTGTATTTTTTTTTTTTTTTTTTTGGTTTTTTCGAGGTAGGGTTTCACTCTAGTCCAGGCTGACCTGGAATTCACTATGTAGTCTCAGGGTGCCTGGAACTCACAACAATCCTCCTACCTCTGCCTCCCAAGTGCTGGGATTAAAGACATGTTCCACCACACCTGGCTGTGTAATTTTTTTAAGATTGATTTTTATTTATTTATTAGAGAGAGAGAGAGAGAATGAGCTCGCTAGGGCCTCTAGCCACTGCAAAGGAACTCCAGATGCATGCACTACCATGTGCATCTGGCTTACATGGGATCTGGAAAATCAAACCTAGGTCCTTAGGCTTTGCAGGCATGCACCTTAACTGCTAAGCCATCTCAGCAGCCCTAGTGTAAGTTTTATATTCACTATACATTAGATGTCTTGACTACTAAGGTTCTAGAGAACATGACTGTCTTTTGTTTGTTTGTTTGTTTTTAAAAAAAGCATGTCACTACATTTGAACTTTACCCTTAGCCACAGAGCCTTGAAAGAATTCCACAGTATGTAGTCAATCCTAAAAGCAATTAGATACTTGAGACCTGCTGCAAATTTTTAGAGGCGCCGAAGACGAGAAGGTTGTAATGGGTCTTTGGAAAGCAAAAGTGAGTGTGCAGTAAAAGAGAGGATAGTGCGGAAGAGGGGGCGGAAAGATCGTTAGAGCCATAAGTTGGGTCACTGTGCACAGAGACATTGCTTCTCCCCCATAACTGAAGGCCACCGCCACAATGCAACACCCACAATCCACGGGGGGGGGGGGGGTGACGACAGAGAGAAGGCTAACGATGGTACCATCATGGCTGTATACACACTATATACATAACTAATTAAAAAAATAAACACACTTGAGTCTCATAACCGCATCGTTAGGTTTGAGTGAGCCGTCTATTTTAATATGTTAAATAATCAGAACAAGAAAGTGAAAATTTAGAGCATATTTTCTTGGACTTTAATTCACCTTTACCTATCAGAGAACTAGGAACTTGAAACTAGGGTAAGAAATGATCTTGAGTGTTTAAGATGATGTGTTCTTTTTCCCATTAGAATTCTCATATTATAGAATTCTCATATAATTTCCCGTTATACTTCTCACATTATGGAATTGTATGAGTCTGGGTACTTTAGAAAAACACTGATGTGTATTGCATGTAAGTGAGTATAATTTCTTTCTGTTAGTAGAACTCCTTTGTGGAAAATTGTTCTGTAATGTGACCTTTCCTTGTGGCAACAGCTACAATTCAGGAAAACATTAGGGTTTTAAACCTTAGAAAAACTTTTAAAACCCAAATAAACATTTCATGTTATTTTAAAAAATAAAATCCTTATGGAAACTGAAAGAAAAAAAGACAGGACAGGGGAAGGTCATACGGAGGGAGCAGACAAGCAGAGAGGCAGGTGCAGAACGGCAAATACACTGCCGTTTCCTCAAAGGCCCAATTTCATATTTAACCCAATGTTAAATTCCATTTGACCTTTAAGAACTTTTTTTTTTTAACCAATGAAAGCGTTTTAATGCAAAACATGCAACAAAAGTATGGATCCCTTTTATTAGTACAAAGTGATAGGTTTCAGTACGACATTTCCATAAATGTATATAATATACTTTGAGCATACTTATCTCCTCTGTTACTGCTTCTTATCCCACGTCCCTCTTTTCCCCTTCTACATCCATAATAGCATTCCTTTCACTTTTATATCTTTTAAAAAATATATATATATATATATTTTAGCTGGGTGTGGTGGCTCATGCCTTTAATCCCAGCACTGAGGAGGCAGAGGTAGGAGGATTGCCGTGAGTTCGAGGCCACCCTGAGACGCCATAGTGAATTCCAGGTCAGCCTGGGCAAGAGTGAGACCCTACCTCAAAAAACCAAATATATATGTATCTTTTGAAGATTCCATATATGAGGAAAAAAAACATGTGGTATTTGTTTTTATGGATCTGATTTTAATTTGATTTGCATGACGATATCCAACTCTATTCATTTTCCTGCAATCAACATGCTTCTGTTCTTGCCAATGGCTGAATAATACAAGGTGATAGGCCCTTTCCCATGGCCTATTATTCTGAATAGTGAGGATAAGCACAGGTGTGCATTTTGTGCCTTTTAATGTGCTTTATATCACTATTTGAGCTTTAAAGTGTTGGATAAGACAGCTCTCACCTCAAAGAGGATAAGAGATAGTTCATGCTGGAGCCAAATCTGAGTGACCATGGCCCGGGAACACAGATTTAGGTTACTCCAAGTCCATGTTCCCACTTGTTAACTTTGTGAAGGTTTTATAGGTACAGAACAGAAAAAAAGTCATAAATCAAGGTACTTTTCAAATACATTGGCTGACCATCAGGTAGGTGGGTTATAGCAAAGGGGGAGAGGGAATCTCCACCACAGGCCTTCAGAGGCAGACTGATGGCTTTCTTAGCCCTTGGGTTGGTGGAGGCTGGGGGTCTGTTCTTACATTCCAAAAAGGATAACACCTGATCAACTAATAGTCACCAAGATGTTAGGTCAGACACAGAGGTGGGCAACAAATGGTTATTAAGAGGCTAAAGAAAGTCCAAGGTAATTTGGCTCTTATCCTGAAACATTTCATCTCTCAGTCCGTTCAGCCTTATCTGAGGCAAATGCAGCATTTTCAAGGAACTTTACTTCACAAAACCACCTCATACCCCCAAAGTCACTTATTAACAACACTTAACACAAACCATACTCGTTATATACCACCATTACAGTTCACAGGTATTATCCCAGTATAACCCTTAAAAATAGAGGCTGTCATAGCTGGCCTTGGCATTTGTTATAGGGCTATAATCCTAGGACTCAGGAGACTGGGGGGGGGGATGAATCTCAAGCTTGAGGTCAGCCTGGGTGACCTAGTGGGGTCCCTGTCTCAAAAGAAATCGGCAAACTGGAGCATTGCGTCTACCTCTGTTTAGTAGATGAGGGGACTGAGTCACCCCGTGGTTACCTTGTTTAAGGTTACACAGTTGGGCAGAGACAGAACTAAGGCTTCAGCCCATTCAGTCCAGCCCGAGACCCATTACATCCCATTGCAGAGTAGGCTCCCATTGAACATCGACTAAGGTCGCTGGAGCAAGACGAGCAAGAGCGGCAGTCGGCTTGTCTCTGAAGATGATGTGATGTGTAAGATAACATTCAATTTTATCTCAACAAAATCAAATTCAGTAGTTTTCTGCTTTACAAAAGCATATGCGCATGATCTTTGGAGACGGGTGTACTGGAAATCTAGAAAATAGTGAAAGCGGTAAGACAGCATGGGATTTGCACCAAAACTAGTCATCTTCCTTCATACTTTAAATTATCTATAGCTTAACATTTATAACACATACCTAGTGCAATGTAATACTAATAAATAGTATTATGGTGCATTGTTAAGGGAACAATGATCAAGAAAAAAAAAGCCATATGGAGTCAGTACAGATACAGATAATTTTCAAATATTTATACTCTACTCTTGGTTAAATTCGATGCTTGGATCAGCCACAGCCAGCAAATGGCTCATTGCCGGATCTCTGGGATGGAGGCATAGCTTGCTCCATGACTCCGTCTGTTTTGCCAATCAGGGAGTTCCCCAAACCTCCACTTTCACCCCTCTCCCCAACCTTTAGGAGACAAATTCCAGAAAAGCTGTCTCTTAATCCCCATAGCCATGCCTGGGTTGTTTGTGGATTTCTCTTTGCTATAACTAAAGTTAAGTGACAGTAACAGCACATTTGTTGCTGAGCACTGCCCTGTAGCCCCAATTTGTTATCAGAATCTCATCATAAGACTCTTTTATTGAAGGCATAGGCACTATATAAATAATTTCTGTTGGGAAGCATGCAATTATTCTGATGAACAATTGTGTACAAGAACATTTTCTGAGAATGAGTGCGGCTAAAGTGGTGCCATCAACCCTCACTTTGCCTATGAACTCTCAGAGGGTGCTCTGCTCGGTTAGAACGGGGTCAATCTATCAGCCTCTGTTTCTCCCATGACAGTGTTGGAGGGAGTTCAGTTTTGATTAGCATAATAGCCACCAAGGAGCCCCGAAGGATGCGTAGTGATGCCACGGTGCGGTAAAACGCGGCAGAGGTGCGGGCTGGGGCTGAATTGCACACCGGCTGTTGGGTGACCTCGCCCCGGGGAGTTTCAAAGATCCCCACATGCTTAAAGTCACCTGCTGAGTAAGAAGGGGTGTGAGACTTCAGACAGTCATTGTAAAGAACATCAGAAGATTACAGGGAAGACAAAACAGAAACACATCACAGCTGTCATCATCTGACAGCCTTGTCGGCAGAAAGCCTTCCCGATACTAATCAGGTATACATGAAATAGCGTCGGGCCAACACTTGCCGAGGACTGTGGATCAGTGAGACACTCTGCAAAATGCTTTGCTCGTGTGTGTCTCTGTCGAGGCTCTGTGAAGCTACGAGGTCACTGGTGCTTTGTTTAAGGAGTTGACTTCAGCAACTGCGAGGCGGGGCTCTCCAGTGGGAACGGATGCTGCCATCTGCAAGCAGTCTTCTTTCTCGGGAAACCTTGGCTTTGCTTTTAAGGAGTTTTGGCTGACTACAGGATGTCAGCTCAGATGATGGAAGATCATCTCCTTTACTTTAAGTCAACTGGCTGTAGTCATTGGCCATATCTACAAAATATCTTCAAAGTAATGCCTACATTAAACACACACACACACATATACAGGTTTTAGTATTGTATCCCCTCACCCCTGGTCCCCAATTCCATGGGCCCTCCATGGTAGGGTTTTTGGTGCTCAATGTTGGGTAATTAGGGCCTTTGTCAGTCACTGGGTGGGGGGGGGGGCTGCGTCTTAGGATATTTCTACCTACCCTGTGACTCTTAAACTCCACACACACACACTTGCACAGCAGTCCCTGAGCCTTGGGTGTGTTAGAAGCCTGTTTTTAGTGTTGGGTTCTCCGTATTTCTGTTATGATCTGTTTCAGTTCACCTCTGTATTTGTTGCTCTATCCCTAGAGGCGGTTGTCAGGCTAGCATTAGGAGCAGAACTTGTCTCACTACTTCCTCTGCAGTTTCTCCTGGACCCCAGTAAATATGGCAGAAGTGGCATCTCTCGTGATGAGCAGTGGGCTGTCATTTCTTGTCGTATCGATGGTACTTGAATCTCCCCTGTATTCTCTGCCATCTGTAGATTATCCAGTCAAGGGTGATGGCAGCTTTGATTAAGGGGGATATGCATATAATTTGGAGAGACATTTTGATGAGGATACCTACTCAATTTGTCCAGAGAACTGTGGGAGCTTCTCCCTAGGGGTTGATGTGTTCTTGAATTTGGTTGGTGAGGATTTTATTGAGAATTTTTGTGTCTAAGTTCATCAGGGATATCAGTCTCTAATTTTCTTGTGTCTCTGTCTTGTTTTGGTATCAGAGTAATGTTGGCTCCATAGGAATTCAGAAGTATTCCCTCTCTTCCAATTGTGTGAAATAACTTGAGAAAAAGTAGTTTTAGTTTGTCAATGAAGGTTTGGTAGAATTCAGCTGAAAATCCATCAGGTCCTGGACTGTTTGTTGGAAGGTTTTTCATTATATTTTCAATCTCACTGGATACGACAGGTTTGTTTAGGAAATTTATTTGTTTAGTTTAGTTTTGGTAAGTGGTATGTGTGTAGGAGCTCATCCATTTCTTCCAGATTATCCAATTTTGTGGATTAGAGGTTTTGGTAATATATCCTGATTCTTCTGATTTCAATGGTCGTCAGTTGTGACCTCTCTATTTTCATTTCTAATCTTGTTAATTTGAGGCTTCTCTATTTTTCTTTTGACCAAATTGGCCAGGAGTTTATCCATCTTGATTATCATTTTTTTTTCAAAGAACCAGCTCCTTGTTTCACAAAATTTGTAAATTGTTTTCTTAATTTCTAGATTTCTGCTCTGATCTTACTTATTTTCATCTGGAACTCAAAGGATTGGACTGTTCTTATGTTTCCAGTGCCTTTAGGTAAATGGTTTGGTTATTAAATTGAGATCTCTCTGTCTTTTTTAATGAAGGCAATTTGTTCTATAAATTTTCCCTAAGGGAAAAATTAGGGACTCCCTTCATTGTGTCCCATAAGCTCTGGCATATTTTGTTTTCATTATCATTCAGCTCTTTTCTTCCTTTCTTTTTAACTCAAAGGCTTCACAGCAGGTGATGCCATTTTCAGTGGCAAGCACCAGTGATTTTGGGGTCTCTGTCCCCAACAGGAGTGGGCTTACAAATGTGCATGGCCATGTCTACCTTTTTATGTGGGTCCTGGGAAGCACTGGTAGCCTCAAGTCCTGACACTTGCATGGCAAATTGCTCAGATCTGCTGAGCCATTTCCCCAGCCCCCTTCCTTACATTTTTAATATTGTTAGTTTTTCCTTCTGTCTTGCCTACAGGAAGAATAAATCCTTCCATCCTCTCCAGGAAATACTTTGCTTCTAGATAATCCTAATAAACACAAGTGGAGGGAGCACTTTAGAAATGGGAACATTTGATCTGAGCAGATTACAAAACAGCTATATAATGCTTCCAAGAGACACATCTTAAATCCAAGAACATCAAAGACTAAAAATAAAAAGACAGCAAAAGATATTCCTTTCCCAACCCTAAGCAGAAGATAGTGACTATCACATGAAGAAAGCCTTCTGACAAGAAATATTATTACAGATAAGGAAAGAAGTTTCATAGTGATAAAAATTTCAAGTTACCTAGGAGGTATAAAAAAAAGTTCTAAATCTTTAAATATATACTTCAAAATTTATATATTTTTTTTCTAAGTGTAGGCAGCAAAAATAAAAGTAGGAGGATAAATAAGTGTGCTTGCAATGGCCTGTGGGTTTTAACACACCTCCATCAGTAACTTACAGAGCCAGCACTCATCAACTCATGCAAAGATAGTAACTTTTATTTTTATTTTTGTTTATTTATTTGAGAAAGAGAGGGAGGGAGAGAGAGAGAGAATGGGTGCATCAGGGCCTCCAGCCACTGCAAACGAACTCCAGGCGCATGCACCATTTTGTGTATCTGGCTTACATGGGCCCTGGGAAATCGAACCTAGGTCCTTTGGCTTTGAAGGCAAGTGCCTTAACCACTAAGCTGTCTCTCCAGCCCAGATAGTAAGTTTTGAACAATGAGATCTAATTGACGTCAAAATTGGGCTATGGATTGAGTATTAAAATGCACTGGCTATTCTAGAAATATGTTCACTCAAATAAGCCACACAAATGCTCATATGGACTCAAAGTCACTTACAAGAATGCTCACGGCAGCATTGTCCGTAGCTGTCAAAAACTGGAGATTACCCCTAGTGTCAACCAAGTTGACATATGAAGTATAATATTAAAAAGAAATCTGTGTCCCCTTTAGGTCACCAAAACTTCTGCTTTACTATCTCCCACTTTGAGAAAAAACTCTTTGAAAAAACATCAGCCTTATTTTCATGTTTCCACTGTACTTTCCTGTCCTCAGCAATGTTTACAGCGCCCGTCTTGTTCTGACTGGGGCAGCGAGCACAACACCCTCCTTGCTCTCGTCACATCCTTATTTTACTCGATTGGCTTCTCTGCCTCTGACAATGAACGTGAAACATGATAATCTCTTCATTTGTAATTTTTTTTTTGTAATGGCATCTAGTTTAACTTCTGTTTTTTAATCACATGCATTTTAGCTATAAGTTTTTGAAGTCTGTTGGTTTTATTAATTTTTATTAGATATGGACATACTTAGTGTATAAACAACACATGTTGGTACCATCATCTCCCTCATCCCGGCCCTTTTTCTGAAGAGGACCTCCTCGTTGGGGATGCAACCCCATGGGGATTCTGGGTCATGCGTTGTGGGGGCAGCAGTCAGTTATGGGGGAGAGGCAGTGTCTCTGTGCAAAATGTCCCAATTTGTGGCTCTAACAATCTTTCTGCCCCCTCTTCCACAAAATTCCCTGTGCCATGCTGGGAGCATTTTAAGTAATGGGCACTTAGGAGCCTCTGGATCTCTGGCTTGGTAGGTGTTGAGTGTCCTCAGTGTCTGTCTCCTTCACCCTTGTGCTGCTATCAGATTCACTAAGAAAGCAGCACTCTTGCTCATTTCCCTAATTCCTCTGTGGTTTCAGCTGGGGCTGGGGTGGAGAGCACTAGATCGTTTATCTCCTCAGGTCCCACTCCCATCTGAAAAAGAGAAGTAGATTCTCTCTGTGCCACCATGCCCCTGTTGGTTTTTTTATTTATTTTATTTTTTTATTTTTTTTTTTTTTTGAGGTAGGGTCTCACTCTAACCCAGGCTGACCTGGAATTCACTATGGAGTCTCAGGGTGGCCTCGAACTGTCACGGCAATCCTCCTACCTCTGCCTCCCGAGTGCTGGGATTAAAGGCATGTGCCACCACACCCGGCTTTGTTTTTGTTTTTGAGACAGGGTTTCATGTAGCCCAGGCTGGCTTCAAACTGTCTGTATAGCTAAGGATGATATTAAACTCCTGAACCTCCTGCCTCCCCTCCCAAGTGCTAGGATTACAGGCACACATCATAATTTCTCTGGGCTCCTAGGTATGTTTTTAACTTCCTGATTTCTCTCTGGGTTCACTTTGTTTACTTTCTGTTGCTAAAGTCTCATTCTTCAGTGTTTTCTGAGACCTCCTCTTGTTGTGAGATCTCAGGTCCATGGCACCCTGGGCCCTTATCCCTGATCCTCCTTGGTGATGATGTTCAACCCTAAAGCCTCAACACCAGCTTTGTGCTAAGGTGGCACGCATAATGACCTACCAGGTTGAGTGTGGACATTGCCAATCAAGGTCTCTAAATCCACCCTTTCTGTTGAGATTGAATCAAAGGGACACTAAAAACAACCTTGCCCTAGATCATAGTGTCACCAGTGAGTTTTGCATCCCTCCACACTCAAAAGTTGTTTAAAAAAAATACACACACGTATTGTTCTTGTAACATCAGGCCCAGTTCGTTAGCTTCTCGGGTTTGCTCAGCCGAAGTTTTCTGCTCAGTGCTGTGGAAATGGCCACCCAGGGGGTCCCTTTGGCACCAACAGTGTTGTAGTCACCTTCAAGTTGCTGGACAAAACACCTAACAAAAAGCAGCTGGGGGGAGGAAAGGGTTTGCTTTGGCTTGCAGTCTCAAGGGGAAGCTTCACCACGGAAGGGAAAGGATGGTAGATCAGAGAGGCTGGGCATCCCACCTTGCCACAGCAGTTGGAAGGAAGCATCAAGAGAGTAAGCTGGCCTCTGAGTGGAAGTATTCTGAATGAGCTGAGTTTCTTTTTTTTTTTTTTTTTGGTTTTTCGAGGTAGGGTCTCACTCTAGCCCAGGCTGACCTGGAATTCACTATGGAGTCTCAGGGTGGCCTCGAACTCACGGCGATCCTCTTACCTCTGCCTCCCGAGTGCTGGGATTAAAGGCGTGCGCCACCACGCCCGGCCCGAATGAGCTGAGTTTCTAACTGGGAAGGTGAACTTTGTTATAACACCCTTAAGCCTGCCCCCAGCAACACACTTCCTCCAGCAAGGCTCTACCTCCAAAATGCCACTAGCTGGGAACCATGTACTCTTCAAAACCCATGAGTCTATGGGGGCATCTCATTCAAACCACCAGAAGCAGCTTTCCTGTTGGTGCACAAAGATGCCCATCCTTGCCGAGGAGGGCTCAGGCTACCCAGCGGTTGGCCATGCTGCAACAAGCAGCCACTCCTGGTAGCCCGTGGTGCCCAAGGCAGGACCAGACTGAGCCTGGTCTCACCTCCACTTCACACTGCACGACGACCCTCACTCCCTCCTTTGAGCTTGGCTGTTAGTGCTGATGTGCGGTGCCGTGAGCTTCCTAAGTTCCCAGTCCACAGGCTTCACAAGATTGGTCTCAGGCCCTCTGGATAGAGACAGGCAGACATAACGTGCCTATAGCTCATGCCCTTCAGCGCCTTGATACCACCGCCCTTGTGGAACCACAGCAGAATCATGGGTGAACATGCCACTGCCGGAGGAGGTGGCTTTGATGAGTGAACAATGACGGACAGACATGAACAGAAGACAAGTTCCTCTGTCTTCCTCTTCTCTAGGAGAAGGAGCCAGGACCTGACTCCACCTACCCTCTCCGGAGAGGTCCATGTGGCCACGCAGCCAGCACGTGCTCCGGCCACAGCTGGACATCTTGGTGACATATATTTTGCACTCGCTTTCTCCCTCCCCTCACCTCACCCACCTAGTTCTAGAATATTTGCTTCCCTAGACTTTGCCCCTCGACGATAGCTTGCCATGTAAGTTTTTTACCTGGGCTCTGCTCTGTAAGGAAACCAGGCGAGAAAAACCATTTTTCGTGAACGATGATGGGGAGGTACACTTTTTAATTCCCTGGTGAGTGCCAGTAGTTTTACTAAGTAGCTTATGTTTACAATCTCTTAATCCTCACAGAATACAAAGAAACAGATATTTTTTCCCCCAATTACAGTGAGGATGACACAACAAGAAAGGACAAAGCTAAGACGCTAACCCTGTGTGTCTTGCTTCTAAGGCAGTAAGCAATCTTCCTGCTATTCCTTATCGTCTTCAGCACGGGGCATTCATTGGGGCTTAAGGAGTCCCCGAAGGTTCCATATGATGGAATTTCCAGAAACTTTGGTATGATTCATTGCAGAACATTAAAGAAAACAATCCAAACAGTATTAAAATGTTCTAAAATGGCAGAGTGAGCAATTAACTAAAGCTACCTTTATTATTTGATGTTTATAGATCACTATTATACTCATTTCTAAACAGATCACACTGTTCAGCCAACTAGAAGTCATGACAGTTACTTTTACAAATATTATGGCATAAAGTATGTCTTTGTAGGAGACACAGAGATCCAAGGGGGAGAGATGAGGTGCCTCCCCCGCACCCGGCCCCAACCACACCTGGGTAATCTGAACAGCCAGTGAAGTCACTCAACCACCTGGGCTTTGGCTCCTCCACGCCACCCAGATCAGGCTGTTTGCTCCACAAGATGTTTGGGAACAAACAGTACAAATTTTTAACCAGAAAATTAATTTTGAAACAAAGCAGAGGGGCCCTGATCGCCAGGCACTGACATAGGAAAGGTTTCCATGGACTGTACAAAGTGTAACTGGCAGGATTCCGTTGGGTTTCAGAGGTTTGGACCAGGATCCCACTTTGGAAAATTTGGAGAAAGACTGAATTTGGACCCTGTTAATCCACTCAGTTAATACCTCTCCAGTTCCTGGATTCTGCAGTAAATCTTTTCTCTGTGTCCCTCTTAGGGGAGGAGTGAGGCTCACAAGTTAAAAAGTCAGACTGTAGATCTAATCACATTTTCCATTGGTCCAATAAAGGGGTAAAACGTTAGTCAGTTCCAGATCTACTGTCTCAAAATCTAGAATAGGTAGTGAGACAGTTGATCTCTGATTGTCAGCTTGACAGGATTTAAATTCACCATGTGGGGCTGGAGAGATGGCTCAGTGGTTAAGGCGTTTACCTCTAATGTCTAACAACCCATGTGTGATTCCCTCCTAAGGCCAGATGCACAAAGTGGTGTGTGTACCTGGAGTTTGTCTGCAGTGGCT
This sequence comes from Dipus sagitta, assembly GCA_036346955.1. Classification (NCBI taxonomy): domain Eukaryota; kingdom Metazoa; phylum Chordata; class Mammalia; order Rodentia; family Dipodidae; genus Dipus; species Dipus sagitta. The sequence continues at coordinate 13,432,573 of CM070775.1, read as the reverse complement.
GGAGGCCCTGGCATGCCCGTTCTGTCTTGTGTGTCTCTCTTCTATCTCTCTCTCTGCTTGAAAATAAATAAAAACTTAAGAAAAAAAAGACGCATGGACTAGAGGGATGGCTTAGCGGTTAAGGCCTTTGCCTGAAAAGCTAAAGGATCCTGGTTTGATTCTCCGGGACCCACATAAGCCAGATGCACAAGGGGACACATGCATCTTGAGTTTGTTTGCAGTGGCTGGAGGCTCTGGCATGCCCATTCTCTCTCTCTCTCTCTCCCTTTCTCTCTCAAATAAATAAATAAAGTGTTTTAAAAAATACTCACCATGGAAACAAATCTCTTGGCATGTCTATTAGGCATTTTCTATATTAGGTGAATTTAGGTGGGAAGATACCATGGAAGTCCTGAATAAAAGGAGAAAGCTAGCTAGCTGAGCACCAGGATTCATCACTCTCTGCTTCCCACTGCGGACTGAATGTGACCAGCTGCCTCAAACTACTGCCGCCACGCCTTCCCGTCATGAAGAACTGTAACTTTGAACTGTGAGATGAGATAAGCCTTTCCTTTTTAAGATGCTTCTGGTCAGGTATCTGGTCACAGCAATGAGACAATAATGAATACAGAGTGATTTGTGTGTTTATGGGGAAAGTGTTACTCGATAGGCAAGTTCATGTCTTTGAGCTTGATAAACACTCTAGACTCCTCCAGGGACTGCCTGTGCCACCTTGGGGAGTGGTCCTCCGGGCATCCGTGCCAGCAGAGCCTGTATGTAGGCAAAGAGGCCCTTTCCTTCTCTGCATTTTCCCGGTGTGCTCTTCTGTTGCACGGCTGCCCTACAGAAACCTCCTCCCGAAGGAACCTATTGAAACACGGACTTGTCTTCAAGCAATCCACTGTGCAGCAAACACCAGTTCAAAAGGCTTAAAAAACAAGACGTGGCAGGTCTTGAATCTTAATAGGAATTGATAAAAAGCAGGATGGTGGGGGGCGGAGAGCAGCCTGAGTCAGGAGAGAGGAACTGATGCATAATGCTTTTTAGTTAAAGTTACTAGGAGAGCTCAAAGCACTATGCCAAGGTGGCCCAGTGGGGTCCAAAGCCAGAGATGGGGAGAGAGGCTCCGAGGAACAAAGCCAGACAGTCCTCTTGGGAGCCTCTGGGAGAAGGGGCAAGCCCTACTCTTCCCACTCCACCTCAGTGCTAAGAGCCACAGAGGGGCTAAGATGGGACCCGAGGCCATATAACCCCGCCTTCCCTGGTAACCTGGCAACAGAGGGCCGGTGTCTGCTTTCCTGGACACAGGGGATGCTGATCTTGCTTGCCTGGCCTTGGACCCCAGTCAGCAAGGCCTCTTAAAGTGACCCCCCAAGTATATTCTAACAAGATTCAAGAGGCCTGAGTGGCGACTGAGATTCTGTGTCTAACAAGCTCTCAGGACATGTCACTGCTGGTGGCCCAGGGGTTTAGCAGACAACTTAGCCTTTTCTTTAGAAATTTTGGCAAATGACTTGATCCTTAGGAATATGTGCCTCCTGTCGCAGTGTTACCTCCAAGATTTTCTGAGTCACACTGTCATCAGTAAGGTTGGGCCGGAGTTAGAGACAGATGGTGAGGACATTTATATCTTTATTGTGCTACGTTGTTTAACTGTCAGTGCAGGCATACGTGCAAAGCACTAATGACTTCCTCTCAAAATTATACATAAAGATGGGTTTTTCTAGCACTACTTGACTAAACCTACTTGGCTCTGAGGTCACCAGGGTCTTTTTTTGTGTGTGTGTTTTTAAAAATATCTTGTTTTTATTTGTTTATTTATTTATTTGACAGAGAAAGAGGGGGAGAGGGAGAGAGAGAAAGAGAGAGAGAGAATGGGCACACCAGGGCTTCCAGCCACTGCAAACGAACTCCAGACGCATGTGCCTCCTTATGCATCTGGCTAACATGGGTCCTGGGAAATTGAACCTGGGTCTTTTGGCTTTGCGGGCCTTAACCACAAAGCCATCCCTCCAGCCCGGTTTTTGTTTCTTTTTTAGGTAGGGTCTCACTCTAGCCCAGGCTGACCTGGAATTCACTATGTAGTCTCAGGGTGGTCTCAGACTCACAGTGATCCTCTTAGCTCTGCCTCCCAAATTCTGGGATTAAAGGCATACTCAGCTCAGGCTCATTTTATTAGTTATCATATGGGTTATTTTCCACTGGGCAGTTTCAATTATTGGATGGGATAAGAAGATTGAAATAATAAAGGGGGAAAAAAACCAATCAGTTTAATTATATATTTAAGCTCTGCATCTGATTGAACGGAAGTAATACTTGTTCCCAGGCCTCAGTTTCGTGGTTTTTGCTTTCTGCTTAGAGAATTCAGTCATTTAAAAATGTCCAAAGAAACTACTGTGAAACCTGTAACCAAACCACTGCATGCTTAATCACCTGTAACAGATGAACAGTGAGATTTTCCTTGATGTTTTAGAAATAGTCCATATGAATCTGCTTTTATGCAAGAAACATAGACACACATTATTTTATGTGGACAAAATCCTAATTATATAAAATGTAAACATGTTGTATATGTAAACTAGACCGGTGATTATGCACACCCACTACATCTACTTTTGCTCATGCTGGGCAAGAACTGTACCACTGAGCTATGTCCTCAGCCTCTTAGGTTAATTTTTGAAAATAACCTATCTAGAATGAATTTTTACTGTTGACATTTTAAAAATACACTTAAGAATAAATAGAAATGATATGAGAACTAAGGGAGTCTTTAAGAGTGGAAAAGCTTTTCTCAGCTCTTGACTAGGCTGTAACTCAGGAGTTAGGGTCCCAAACACTCACAGTCACATCGAACTTCCACTGAGACTGGTGGCCTCTGGATTCTTATGAATTTGACAAAGGAAATCCATAGACTATAAGAAAGTGAAGTTAAGAAAGATTGTATTATAGAGCTGAAGACAAGGGAAATAAGTGAGAACTCCAGCAGAGCAGGAGGGGATTTCCAGAAATGGGAAAACCTACCTGGAGACCCTGATTGGGATCTTGTATGGGAATTTCCTGGCTAGGAACTAGCTGGCCAGTCTAGTTCTCATACCAGGTATTCAGGGGCATGGCAGTGTTATTCTGTCACATTTCTAGGCAAGGGGAAGTCCTTTAGAGAAGAAGAGATAAGGACTGGAGAGATGGCTTAGTGGTTAAGGCACTTGCCTGCAAAACCTAAGAACCCATGTTCTACTCCCCAGATCCCACGTAAGCCAGATGCACAAAGGTGATGCAAGGGCAAGGCTGCACACACACACAAGATGGCGTGCACATCTGGAGTTCTATTGCAGTTGCTAGAGGCCCTAGTGTGTCAATTCTCTCTCTCTCTCTTTCTCTTTCTCTCTCTCTCACACTCTCTCTCTGTCTCATGCTCACTGTCTCATAAAAAAAAAAAAAAGAATTAGAGAAGAGATAAGTAAAAAACCAGATTCCATGCCATGTGTTTAGGCACCCATTAATCTAATTCATATCCTCCTGTCAGAGTTTAGGGAAAAAGAGATAAGGGAAAAAAACAGATTTCATGCCTGGTTAGATTTTAGAGTCAAAAGATAATAAAAACAAGCCCCCCCTTATAGGCTCAAGGACATTTCCTGCCCCAAGGTATGACTGTTCATTTTTGGACAACTCTGTTAACTTGAGCTGCCTAGCCAATTTCTATTTCCTCATGCCTCCCACCCTCTGAAGAGGTCATCCTAACTACCTCAAAAATAAAAATAAAAATAAAAAGGGGGGCTGGCGAGATGGTTTACTGGTTAAGGTGCTTGCCTGCAAAGTCATAGGACACAGGTTCAATTCCCCAGTACCCACATAAGCCAGATGCACAAGATGGTGCATGCGTCTGGAGTTTCTTTGCAGAGGCTGAATGACCTGGCGCACCCAATCTCTCTCTCTTTCTCTCTCTCTCTCTTTCTAAATAAATAATTTAAAAAAATAAAAAAGTAAAAAGAATACATTTCTTTTAGTTTCTCTATCTGTAGAGGCTATTGTAAATACATATTACAAATATTTTGGAAATAATCTCTTTAACTTAAACATATTAAGACCTTAAGAGGTATTTTTAATGTCCTGCCACTTAAGGCAAACAAAAAAAACCAAAAACATAGTTTGGAGAATGATAATAACACCACAAAGGAATCAGAAGTCCCTGACTACCCACACCGCAGTGCACCATATAAACACCTACACGTGGACCACTTCCTAGTACAAATAAATAAGTTAATAAATAAATAAATTAATTAATTAAGAACAGCAGCAAGAGACAGAGTCACATACAACCATGACTGTGTTTATTTATTTATTTAAGAGCAACAGCCAGCAAGAGAGAGAGAATGGGCGCGCCAGGGCCTCCAGCCACTGCAAACGAACTCCAGACGCGTGCGCCCCATTGTGCATCTGGCTAACGTGGGTCCTGGGGAATCAAGCCTTGAACTGGGGTCCTTAGGCTTCAAAGGCAAGTGCTTAACCGCTAAGCCATCTCTCCAGCCCACAACCATGACTTTGAACATAGCTTCATATGCTCAGAAGAAAATCGTCCAGCTCCCATCATTTTCCATAGCACACCATTTTTTTTTTAATAGTCCCTGAGCAGCGGTTGTCAGTTCAATCACCTTGCTTGGGAATATGAGGGATTTAGCACCGGGTAATTTGACACAAAGCTCGGCCACACTAGCATTCTGGCCAGCAGCTGTAACCTTCAGGTTCATCAACTTGAGAAGACAGAACACGTGTGAGGTGAACTCTGGCCCTCAGCTTCTCCCATGGAAAGGAGGGACACTCCTCGCTACCCAAACCTTCCAGCTGCATCCCAACAAACTGGCTTCTGCCTCACTGGTTTCAGGGAACAAGCATGGTTTTGTCATAGGCAAGAACACATTAGGCTGACAGGTCATTAAAGGTTTGAGAAACCCCTGCCTCCTGTTTCCCTGGTACAGGGGAGAGCCACTTCCCCTTGAATAGAGGAACAAAGTCCTTTGGGCCTGCACGGAGCCTTACAATCACTCACCTTGTTACGAGACCATCCCCCGCCCCATCTACAGACATGGGGTGGAAGAAATAGTTGTTCCTTTAATGAGATGATATATTACACCCTCAGCAAGTCGCTCCCTTGATGCAGTTGCTGGCAGACCTCACTGCATAGCCTGCCCATTTTCCTGAGTTCTAACTCAAAAGGCATAACTGTTCCTCCCCCTCCCCACTTTCTTTCTTCTCCTTGGATGTCAGCAGTATCCTTACCTATGCACTGTGGAGCCTTTCCACTTTGGTATTCCCAGTCCCAAGGCCCTGATCCTGAAATTCCCTCTTTTTTGACCCCCCTGGGGCATACTCCCATTTGCTCAGGAACCCCTTTTCATAGTTTTCTTTATAAAATCTGCTTTTGCCCTCCTCACGGCCTCATACCCGTTTCTTAAATTTCTCTTTGGAATGTGACAGGAACTCAAACGTGGGAGCCTTTGTCACCAGAGTCCAGCCCACTGGGCCAAGGAAGACTCTTTATCACTCCCCAAATCTGCCACACCCTCATCTCAGGGCCACATAACACAAACAAAGCAGGACAGATAAGCAGATACCAGGGAGAAACCAGCAGAATGTCTAGTTGGGCTGACTTGGTGTGAACTGTCTCCAACAAGAGGCCAGTCTAAGAAAACTTGGAGACATGACTGTTTTCTCTAACTCACAGAAAACAGAGTCAACAAAAATGAAATGAGGGAATATATTCCTCATTAAAGAGTAAGGCAGCTCAAAATCAACCCCAATCTAATGTAAATTTGTGATTTATTTGACAGGGAAATCAAAAAAAACATAAATAGTCACAAAGATTTTCTGTGAGGGGCTGCAGAGATAGCTCAGCTGACAAAGTACATACTGTGCGAGCATGAGGGTCTGAGTGATCATATATATATATGACATATATATATTGAAAAAAGGCCTGGTATGATAGGGTTCACTTGTAATCCCAGCACTGGGGAGGTAGAAACAGACTGATGTCTGGGACTTGCTGCCCAGCCAGGTTAACCCAACTGGACTGCACCAGGCCAATAATGAGAGACCCTGTCTCAAAAAAGTTGTGACAGCATTCCTCAGGAATGACACTTGAGTTTGCCCTCTGGACCACATACACATGTACACACATGCACCTGAGCAGACACACAGATATTTATTTTAAAAAAAGAAAGAAAGGAAGATTCTCTATGAGGTCGAGTGCAATGCATGAACATGGTGAGTATTTCAACAACCAGACAACATTTACAATTCCCAAAGAAAAAGGCACAGAACTGGGGCTGGGGAGATGACTCAGTGGATAAATTATATGCCAGGCAAGATGAGGACCCAACTTTGGATTCCCCAACGTCCATTTAAAAGCTGGATGGTGGACTGGAGAGATGGCTCAGTGGTTAAAGATTCTTGCCTACAAAGCCTAAGGACCCAGGTTTGATTCCCCAGGACCCACATAAGCCAGATGCAAAAGGTGACGCATGCGTCTGGAGTTCATTTGCAGTGGCTGAAGATCCCGCTGTACACATTCTCTCTCTCAAAGTTAAATAATTTAAAATTTAAAAAAAATCTTGAGACAAACATAAAAAATAATGTAACATATCAAAACTTGGAGGATATAACAAGGGGAGTTCTAAACGGAAATTTTGCACAATAAATGCCTACATAAATAAAAAAAGATCACAAACATCTAACATAACATCTCAAACATTGGAAGAGTATAGCAAAGACTAAAGTTAGCAGGAGGAAACAACAAAACTCAGAGGCATTATGGCAGAAGGAAAGTAACAAGAGAGAAAACAGGAAAAACAAAAAGAGGTGAATTTTTTGAGAGATAAAATTTACAAAATATCAGCTAGGCTGGCTAAGGAAAAAGAAAGAAGACTTAATTTTAACCAGAAATGAAGGAGGAAATATTGACAATACCAAGATTATGAGTTATCACAACAGACTACTATGATTATATGACAACAGACTGGTAAATGGACTTAGTTACTTTTCTTGTTGCTGTGACAAAATACTTGACAAAAGCAACTTAAGGAAGGATGGGTTTATTTTGGCTCACAGATCGAGGGTACTGTCCATCGGCGGAGGAGGTATGGCAGGTGCGCACGCTGCAGCCACAGGCAGGAAGCAGAGAGAAAAGAACCCTGGTGCTCAGCTAGCTTTCTACTTTCTATTAGGCCCAGGACCAAGCTTTCATGGAATGGCCTTCAGTTAAGGTGGGTCTTCCGACATCAGTTAACCCAATCTTAGAAATTCCCTCACAGACACGCCCAGAGATCTGTTTTCTATTTCTAGGTGATTCTAGCTCCTGTCAAGCTGATGATCATCATGACTAACATCAAAGAAATTCATGCTTTCTTAGAAATACAGCCTGTGGTAGATTGAATGTGAACGGCGAAATGTCCCCCACAGCCTCCTGTGTTTGTGATTAAGCTTCATACTCGATCCACAGCCAGTGGCAACTTGTAGGGTGGAGACTTGCTAGAGGAGGTGTGTCATTTGGGTCAGGCCTTGGGGTGTTATATAGCTCAGGCCCTGTTTGACAGAGCATCTCACTCACGCTTGGTACTACTTCCCAGATGCTGTGGCGAGATGTGGTGATGCCCAGCCTCCGCTCTGCCACGCCATGGCGAAGCGTCCCCTCACAACTATAAGCCAAACTAAACCCTTTCCTTCCACATGATGATTTTAGTTGGGTGTTGTGTGCCAGCCACGAGAAGGTAAATACAATACCTACCACTACCAACTCTTGAAGAACGAGAAAAATCTCAACAGACTAATGATCAGAAAGATCGGGTCAGTAATAAAACATCTCCCATCAAAGACAAGCCTAGACCCAGATGAACTCATAGCTGAAACCTTCTCAAATGCTTTTGAAATTAATAGAAATTATCTTCTATCTTTTCAAAAACAGTAAGGAAAATACTTCCAAATTTATTTTATAAGGCTACTACCACAGTGATATGAAAGACAAGAATATTAAAATCAAAGAAAACTATAGGCCAATATCCTTAATGAAAACAACGCAAAAACTTCAACAAAATACCAGCAACCCAAATTTAACAGTCGATCAGCCACCAAGAGTAAGACGGATTTATCCTAGGGAGGCAATGATAATTTAACATATCAAAGTCACTAAATTAAGAGAATTGAGAACAAAAACAACCAGGTGTGGTTGGCACACACCTTTAATCCCAGTGCTCTGGAGGCAGAGGTAGGAGGATCACTGTGAGTTTTAGGCCAGCCTGGGACTACAGAGTGAGTCCCAGGGTTAGCCTGGGATAGAGTAAGAGCCTACTTTAGGAAAAAAAAATTGAACAAAAACATATGATCTTGATAGATGCAGGAAAAAAATATAAGAATATTCAACAACCGTTGATGAAAATTAACTCTGACCAACTGAACAAAATAGCTTCCAAATATACTCATGCACTTAATTCTGTCAATTAATTTTTGTCAAAGGTGCCAATAAATAGTGCTGGGAAAACTGGATGTTCATTCATAAGAATCCCTTTCCATACAGGGATAGTTTGAATGTTTGACCCCTACAGACTCAGTCATCTTTTTTGTTTGTTTATTTTTATTTATTTATTTTAGAGTGACAGACAGAGAGAGAAAGAGGCAGAGAGAGAGAGAGAGAATGGGCGCGGCAGGGCCTCCAGTCACTGCAAACGAACTCCAGACGCTTGTGCCCCCTTGTGCATCTGGCTAATGTGGGTCCTGGGGAATCGAGCCTCGAACCAGGGTCCTTAGGCTTCACAGGCAAGCGCTTAACCACTAAGCCATCTCTCCAGTCCTCAGTCATCTTTGATTAAACTTCCTACTTGATCCCCTAGCAGGCGGATCCCTGCTATGAAGGAATGTGTCATCGAGGGCAAATCTAAGAGTCCCATCTGAAGGCGTGTTTGGGGGCAGAGCTTCATCCCAGCCCAGAGGTGTGGAGAGAGCAGTTTGATTTTGGGGGGTTTTGCACTTGCTTTTTTATGGTGCTAGCTGTTTGGCAGTGTCTCTCTGCTTGGATCTATAAAAGGGAGCCAGCTTATTTTGCCATTGATGGAGTTTCCCCCAAACTCTGTGGGCCTGAAAGAAACCCCTTTTGTGTCTGGTTGGATGTTTATCCCGGCAAGGAGGATCTGACTGCAACATATGCCACATGTACAAATCAGCTCAAATGAAATACTATTCATCCCTTGAAAGAAATTATGACATGGGTTTCAACCTGAATGAATACATGCAGATTGAAATAAGCCAGCCACAAAAGGACAATTGCTTGGTTCCATTTACATGAAGTACCTACGTGATGCAGTTTCCAAAATAGAAAACAGAACGTTGTTTGTCAGGGGCTGAGGTGAGGAATGCAGGGAAGTGACTCGTCAGCAAGCCCAGAGTCCGAGTTGCAGAAGATAAAAATAGTTCTATAATTGGACGGTAGTGTTAGCTTCACAACACTGTCAATGGAGAGCCACTGAGCTGTAGTTTTAAAAAAATGATTAAAATGATGAATTTTGCTGTTTTACGTTTTCCAACTAAACAAGTGCTCTCTATGAATGGGCTTGAGTACTGCTTTTGACAATTCATAGATCCTTAGGCTAAACATTTTACTCTTCTGTGTCTCATTTCTTTGACTGAAAAAATAGAGATGAAAATCCACAATGTGGTTCAACCCTATTTTATGATACAATTTTTCCATGTTAGTGTATAGTAAGATGTTTTTGTTTATTTTATTGTCATAATTCCATTTGCCAGCCATTGCTCTAAGCAATTTACAAATATGGGTCCACTTAATTCTTTTTTTTAAATTTAACTTTTTAGCATATAGACATATAATTAAGTTTCCTTATGGCAGTTTTTGTACTTTTTTTTGTTTCCCTTCTCTATACATCTTCTCCATGGACCTCTTCTCTTTCACTTCCGTGTCACGTGTGACCTTTATCCTGCCCCCTTTCCCATGAATCTCTTCTGTGCTCATAGTCTTCTGTCTAGCTTCTTAGCTTACACCCTTTTCTCACCTCCCCTTAGTTACATACACACAAACATACAAAGTTAGGAACGACATATGAGAGAGAACATAATAGTTTTGTCTTTATGGGCCTGAGTTACCTCAGTTCATGTGATCTTATCCGACTCTGTTCAATTTACTGCAAATTTCCTAATTTTCACAGTTGAATAAAGTACCTTTGTGTATATGCACCACATCTCCATGATCCAGTCATCAGTTGATGGGCATCTAAGCTGGTTCCATTTTCTAGTCATTGCTATCTTTGCCACCATGACTCTATAATTTTTTAAGTCAGGGCTGTCCATTGTGTGTGTGTGTGTGTTTATTCTACTTAGAAATGTTTTTGCTATGTGTGCTCTTTTGTGTTTCAATATGAAGTGTTGGATTTTTCTTTTAACTAGTTCTAAGAAGAATGTCATTGGCACCTTGATGAGTATTGCATTGAGTCTGTAGACTACTTTTGCTAATATTGTTACCTTTGCAAAAATAATTCTGCTAATTCAGGTCTCTGATGTTTGGTATCTTCTTTTTATTATTTTCCAGTGTCTTGAAGGCCATTGGAAGAGCCCCTTAACCTCAAAGTTGGGAAGCTGGAGATGATACAATTCAAAACAAATGTGCGAATGATCCTGAACTTGGGAGGATTTGCCAGTTTACATAGGAACACTTGTCAGCAAATACTTGCTTCTTTTTCTTCAAAACATTACCTATTTTTGCTTTCTTTTTCTATAAAAGATCATCTATTTCCAAGTGTCTATCAACAGGCGAGTGGATAAAAAAGGTTCACCCACGTGAGACATTGACAAAAACCCATCGCAGGAAAGGAAATTGCAAAGTGCATGAGGATATTTCTGCTGTTTTCAGTTTAGAGCACAAGAAATGGACTTTGAGCACAGAAAATAGTCTGAGAGCTATGGTCTATTGGTTTTCTGACATACTGCATAAATGAAGCTGGACTCTTAACCCTCTCCCAAAAAAAAGGATATATGAACCTGCGTCATTTACAAAGCAGCTTATGCTCAAAGCCTTTGATGATCCACTTTATGGAGAGGACATTCACTAAAAGCTAAGAGGTTGCTCTTAATCGCTGCTGTTTGAGATTCTCTTGAATGTGGTCGCCAATCACTGTGTTCCCCGGATGGGCTTGCTTTATGAAAGCTACCCAGTGATCCATTGAAAGGACAAGTCAAGAGTCGCACGGCAGGCTGAGTGCATATAATGCAGCGACTGACGAAAGAAATGACAAAGAGCCTTCCTTGCCTCTGGGAGAAGAGGGGATCAGAAATAGGACTTGGAAGTGATGGGACCAGATGAACCAGAGTGGTTTTAAATTGTTACTAAACCCCAAGGATGCAAATTTACCAGAAGATTCACTACAATAGTGCTTCCATTAGTACTTCCCGTGGACAGGGCGACATTAACCTGTCATCTGTGGGAAGCTCGGCAGTCACTGTTTAGTGGATGGACAATATCCACCCTTGGCCCTTTATTTACAATCAAAATTTGGTTATTTAAACTGACTTGGCATGAAGGTGGTTGACTAAGAACTGCAGGTAATTTTCTTGGAGTATTGGTGTAGGTAACAGCCACTGATATTAATGAGTCTCATCACAGAGATCAATTTCTGAGAGCAAAGCTCAAGAAATACCAAAGCGAACATGGCTTCTTTATGTGGACATTTTCTGGGCTTCATGTCTGAGTGGGAGCGATTGTAAGATCGATTGAATGCTAGACGCTTTGTGTCTGTCTCACAAAATAAATAAAATGGAAATAAAAGTAGGAAGCAGACTCACTAACTTTTGTAATTTTGAGTTACCACAAGATAAATGAAGAGAGTAGAAAAGTAGAAAACAGTCCTATCTCTTTTTTGTTTTGAAATAATCTGAGCTTCTTGCCTAATTTTTTTTCACTTTTCCTACTATATCCAGGTGTTAACTTACTGTCTAAGTGGATGTTCCATAAACCTACTATAAATCTTTCAATTATTTTTGGGAATTAGCTTTTCATTGATTTCTACTTAAAGCAGATTTGAATCTCCATTGGGCCTCAATTTTAAAAGTAAGATTCCCACAAGAAAAAACTTTAAGCTATCGCTGAGCAATCATTTTACTAAAATGAATTTTTGCAGAGGCCCCATAGTGATTCTGTCTGCCTCAGCATTATGAATGTTCTAGTTTAGATTATTATTTTCACTTCTTTCAAAGAAATTTTCAAATTCAAAATCACTTCTGTGGAAAAATTGTTAAAAAATCAGCTCAATAAATAAAATCAAACAGCAAAATATTGGTAAATTTTCCACATTAGAGCTGGAATTGTATTAATTTTAAATTTATTATTCATGTGGTGTAATCCCACATATGCTTAAAATAATCTATCTCTTCAAAGTTTGGTAGCGCTTCCTTATGAAACCATATAGAGTATATATCATGAACTTGTATCAAGACTGGTAGAAACTGGGCTGGAGAGATGACTTAGCAGTTAAGGCACTTGCCTGTGAAGCTTGAGGACCCGGTTTTGATTGCCTAGTACTCACGTAAGCCTGATGAACAAGGAGGGCACATACGCCTGGGGTCCCGTTCTCTCTGTTCGCATCTCTCTCTCTCAAATAAATAAATAAAAATAAAAATATTTTTTAAAACTGGTAGAGGGCTGAAGAGATGGCTCGGTGATTAAGGCACTTGCCTGCATAGCCTAATGACCTGGGTTCAGTTCCCCAGTGACCAAACAAAGCTAGATGCATAGTGGCGCATGTGTCTCATGTTCATTTGCAGAGGCTGGAGGCCCTGTGCACCCGTCTTCTCTCTCTCTCTCTCTCTCTCTCTCTCTCTCTCTCTGTCTCTCCTTGCAGGGAAATAAATAAAAATATTTTAAAAACTAGTAGAGACTGAATAAGGTATCTAACCAAGTCAACAATATTGTACCCATATCAAATCTCTTGGTACTAATATTGTACTAGTGTTATTATAAATTGTTACTACAGGGAAAAGATGGCTGTGCTGGTTTCAAGGGATTCCTCTGTGTGTAACTCCAAGAACCTGTGTTAAACAGAAGACGTGATAAAGTTAAAAGACAATGCAGAGAAGCAAAGAGGAATATTTATAGTGCCTGTAACTCATGGTCATTATGAAGCAGTTGAGACAAAAATCTTTAAAATGTTTTACAAATGAATAAAAAGGATAAAGAACCCAAGTGGGGGAATAAGTTGGCCAAGGTTTTCAATAGGTATTTATTTCACTAAGGAAAACATACTAATAGACATTAAATGTCCAACCTCATTAGTAATCAGAAAAATGCAACTTGAGATCATAATGAAATACCATTTCATACCAAGTAAGTGGGTAAGAAGACGTTTGACAATAAGTGATTGTAAGATGTGTAGTACTGAAAATGTTATGCCCCTGCTAATGGGTGAAAAAATAATTTAAGCACTCTGGACAAAGCCTGGCATTGCCTCATAAAACCAAACATGTAGGGCTGGAGAAATGGCTTAGCAGTTAAGGCATTTGCCTGCAAATCCAAAGGACCCAGGTTCAATTCTCCAGGACCCACGTAAGCCAGATGTACAAGGTGGTGCATGCATCTGGAGTTCGTTTGCAGGGGCTGGAGGCCCTGGTGCACATGTTCTCTCTCTTTCTATGTGTCTCTTCCCCACCTCAAATAAATAAAAGTTTTTAAAAAATTAAAACATAAAAAAAACTCAACATGTAAATGTGCTACATGGCACTAACAGACTGCCAACAGTCTCTGGGCAGCAGACATTTGTTATCTGCATGGAAAAAGCACTGCCAAAGTGTACTTGGACCCAGGGCCATCCAGGCAGGTAGGTTTCCTAGTCTCTTCAGGTGGGTGACGACTAAATGACTAATTTCTGGCAGTTAAGTGTGAGAAGTGACTTGTGCAACTTCTAGGCCATAGCTTTGAAAACACCTGCTCCAGGTCCTCTCACGCCCCGTCCTGGAAGCCCGGGCTAGAACAGCTGAAGAGGCTGGTCTTCTCTCCATGATGCAAGCCGCAGGGTGACGAGAGCAGCTTGGACGCCCCAGCCAGGGGAGGTAGGGAGGTCGGAGCCCACGCTGCCCAGTAAGGCTAACTGACGTTCCATTACAGTCTACCGTTGCGTGCTGTGTTCCATACCTTATGAAACACAAGTATAGATGCCTCAAATATTGCGTGTTGGAAAGTTAAGGAGGAAAAATTAAGGAGCGTTTTTCTCCTTTGTTGATACCAATCGACAATTTGTAGAGCATGTCTCTTTATAGTGCACGTTGCCCCTGGCAGACAGACCTGACTCTCACGTGAGAGGCTCAGGCTCCCGCCGTACTCAGCACCTACTGAGAAAGCCGCTTCGCTTTGCCCCCACGCCTTCATGTGGTTAAACATCCTGCGTGTTAGCGACCTCGCATGCCTTAGTCCCGTAGTGTAGCCAAGATGTTCTCTCCTTCTGCACCTGCCTCCACCCTGCCCATCCAGGGCTGGCACTGCAGTACATAATGTCCTCTTTGGGGCTGCCAGCCCCCTTCCTGCATTTGTTTGGTTGTTTTTATCCACAGTTTCACCAGGTTTGTGAAACCCCTGGCTTTTGCTGTGTTCCCTTCCCTTAGTTCTTATCCCCAGCCCTGGCTGAGATTGCCGACACCTGGAAGAGAGTTCTATTGTGGTAACCATGTGCCTCCCTGTAAAAAAGTCCTTTGGCCTTATCATTTTCTCCATGAAACATTTCCTGACCAGCTAAAAGGGAAACTAAAAGCTCCTCACTTGAATGTTTCAAATCATCCCAGAGGTATATTCAAAGTGTTAGTTTTCAATAACAAAATTTGGGACAATACGGTCTACCAAATATTGTGAAGCTACTCTGAAGAGTAGATGTGGCATTTGAATGAAGCCTATCCCTTGGAATTGAACCAGGTTCCTTTTATTTTCTTACTTTTTAAAATTTTTATTTTTTATTTATTTGCAAGCAGAGAGAGAAAGACAAAGAATGGGCATGCAAGGTCCTCTAGGCTCTGCAAATCCACTCCAGATTCATGTGCCATTTTGTGCACCTGGCTTTTACATGGGTATTAGGGAATCGAACTCAGGTCATTAGGTTTTACAGACAAGTGCCTTAACCACTGAACCATCTCTCCAGCCCTCCTTTTATTTTAATCACCTGCCTACAATACAGATCCCATGAGAGGTAGCGAGTTCCTCCTCCTCTGAAGCACAGGACACAAAGGATCCATGCCAATAGCCTGATCTCTACTACATAATCTCATCCATTTGCACCACCTCAAGCTGATCATCTTTCTCCAGAGATTAAACAACACACTATTTATTCAATAATGAATGGCTCAATGAAAACAATCAAGAAGAATTTTTTTTAATTTAAAAAAAAATGAGAACAAAACATACCAAAACTTTTGGGGTACAAGGAAGGCAGCCCTAAGAGGGAAGTTTATAGCTCTGTCTACACTAAAAGTCAGAGAAGTTTCAAATAAATAAGTTAATAATGCACCTTCAGGGTTGGAACAAACAAGAACCAACCAAACCCAAAAATAGTATATGGAAAGTAATAATTAAGATCAGGGCAGAAATTAATGAAGTAGAAATGACAAAAAAGTAAAAATAATTGAGAAAACAAAAAGTTGGTTCTTTGAAGATAAACAAGGTCAAACTCTTAACCAAATCAATCAAAGGAATGAGGAGCTCTAAATCAGTAAAACTAGAGATAAAAATATACCTATTAGATACCCAAAAAGTTCAAAAATTAACAAGGACACACATTAAGATCTGTATTTTACCAAAATGGATAATTTAAAAGAAATAGATGAATTTCTAGATGTGTATGGCCAATCAAAATTAAACCAATGTGAGATCAATAATTTAAGCAGATCTATGTCAAGTAATGACATTGAAGCAGTAATTCCGAAAAAAGCTCCTAACTAAAATAATCCTGAATTATCATGGTTTATTGTCTGTATTTATGGAATCTGTCAATAAAAAGTTTTTTTTTTTTTAAACAAGAAGCCCAAATCTAGCTGTAGGTAGTCACAACAAAATTCTGCCATGCCTTTAACAAAATAACTAAAACCAATACTTCTACAGGTATTCCATGAAATAGAAGAAAGAAAATATTTCCACATTCTTTCCATGAAGTGTGATATTGACATAGATTAGGAGAAAAGTAGCTTTTATTTTTATTTATAATTTTTTGTTTGGTGCTTAGCTAGGGACTGGCCCATGGTAACCTGGATGCCAATTTGCCTGCATTTGGAGGACTAAAGCTTGTATCTGATCCAGTCCCATTCAAGACGGCTGGAAAAAAACAACCTTTTGATGAATAGCTTCCTGTCTCTTCCTGTTTTGCAAGCTTAGTACCGGTAGGTGGGTCATTCCTGATTCCGAGGTTCCTCTGGGGCCGTACCAACCACAAAGGTTTCCTCCTACAGACCATCTGCGCCTGGTGATGAGGTTCATTCTACTTAGATGTCTGGTTCATAAAAGTGGGCCTCAGACATGCAATTCCTTGTAACCAGGGTGCTTGCTTGTTTTGCTTTCCCCCCTAACTGTTCCTAAAATAAATCTCATAATTTATTTTTCTCTGAGTCTGTGTTTTCAATACTATTCGTGGGTTCGTGGGTCTGGGGATCTCCTGCATCTTTATAGAGATCGAATCCTTCCCAGGACATTAATCCTTTAATCCATTAATCATTTGGTGGCCCCTATGAGGACATTATGAGAAAGTTTAAGTTATGCTTGTTTCTGTCTGATTATATTGCTCCAAACTGCATGCTCTTAATACCATATAAGCCTTCCTCCTGACCACAAACTAGAAGATATTACTTCTAATAAGAAGAGTGGGGATCACCCAGGGGGAAGAAAAAAGTGCCTGTAGAGGAGAGTGGAGAAAGCTGAATTATAAAACCATGGGCTCTGGCTGGTAAATCCCACTGTCAGAATGGAGTTAAACCCACAGTGAGCTATTGGTCAGGGAGACCTATGAGGTCCCCAAAGCAATGCAGGCCATTACCAAAGCACTTAGTTACCTGCCGGAGCTAAATGGTTAGAGCCTGGTGTTGAAGACAGAACAGGCCTTGGACGTAGGACATCAAGAGATCACACCGGAACTTATACAGAAGTCAGCTCCCTGTGGCTAGCCTTCATAGTGCCGGAATATGCAATGTGAGCTGTTGGGAGATTGTGGCCACCAACAACAGGATCCTGCAAGCTATGAAATCAATTGACTGGACAAGATGTACATACCTGTGCAGTAGTGCTACCCAGCCCACTCAGGCAATCAACAGCTCTCTGATTGACTATGGGGCCCTCTCAGTGGGAGAGAACTCATACCAAATACTGAGAACAAAGTCAAAATCCTATGGATAGGAAGAGGTCGTGGGACTCCAAAGTGAAGTCCCCACTGGTCTTTGGCTAACAAGAGTGATTATAACCACCAAAAAAGCCTCTTAAGTCACTTCGCTTATCCCCTTTTGATCCATGCTGCTCTGCTCTCACTCCTGGTTGGAGAATCTGGTTATTTACTGACAGGTGGTAGCAAATACCCGGGAGAACTGAGATCTATCGATGCAATAAGAAAAGGAATCTGACTGCTTTAGCACGAGACAACATTCCTCTGTCATATCTGCCAGGACCCAGGAAACATCACAAGAGGAAGTAAGGATATAAACGGGAGTGCTGCTCTCGCTGCTAGCCTGACAACCTGCGTTAGATGTTGCAGACACTCAAATCTCATCAAAATAGAAATTCAGAGGTTGCAGTGAGCTTTTCACTAAAGTAGACTTCTAACACATTCACTCAGGTAGAGAGAACATTGTAGAAGTGGGGGGGGGGTGCAGAAATACTGTAAGAGCCACAGGGTGGAAAGGAGTACTCTGAGGCCCTAACTCCTCCAACAGAGGCTGACTGATGTATTCATGACCTCACAATGGATACCAATAACCCCACTGAGGAGGCCCTCAGTGGAATGGGGGCAGGGGAGACTAGATATGAGGACAACCTAATGGGAATGTGAGCAACATGCGATATATTCATAAAGTTAATAATTAATAAAATAATAAATATTTAAAACCTACATGCTCTTTTAAGCTGGGAACAGTGAGAAGTGAAGTGAACACTTTAGGAGCAGGGGCAGTTTCCGTGGCTAGGCAGACAGATAGGGGAAAAGAGCCCTTGGAAGAAGACTATATTCTAACCCCAAAGGGCAAACAGAATGACTCCACTTCCTCCTTCTTCCTGGCCTGGGGGAATCTTCCCACCAGTGACCTGACTTGGAGCACTGGCTTGGTGGGATGTCTGAAACTTGTGCGATATCAGAGGCATCATGGGCCAATCAGTGCCTTTACCTTCATTTAGGGGGGCCACTCATAGATTCTGGGTGGGTGGGGTTCCCCTCACCTGTTAAAAGTCCAGGTCCCACTAGGACTGGCGGATTTTCCAGCTGTGGCATCCCATGCTTCTTGTGGGGTCTATTATCTCTGTTTTATCTCTTACTTTGAAATGAACTTTATTATCTTAAAAACTACACTGCTTTTTAACTCTTTTATCGGCAGAAAGAAATGGAACTAACGGTTCTGAACAGTATTGTTTTAGAGGGCTGTGTGGTATTCGTGACCACCAACTCAGACTCAACCTCAGGTCACTATGAATCAAGATAAATGGGGATGGAAGTGGAGAGAATGACCACTGGTATGATGGCATCTGCCTTGCTCTCCTGACCTGGAGATGCCCCCAGCCTCAAATAGTATAGGAGAAATCCAAGGCTGGTTTTCTTTTCTCCCCTTTTTCATTAGGGTCCCTACCCTGGGTATGAATGGTAGAGCTCACTGCCCCCATGAGAGGCAGACCCCAGAGTCACCAAGCATAATGTCACTGGCAGTTTTGATTAAAGTTCCTCAGAAAGCTAGATAGAACGTATTTATTCAATGGCCCGAGATACATGCAGTGTACACAGACTGGGGGTCACATGGTGAAACCCTGTACGTAGCAGAAAGAACTCCTCATGGTACCTGGACCCTGCAGGGCTGCAGACCTATGGTAAGTACCAAATGGCTGTGACGGGGTGGGGGTGGAGAGATGCCACAGCCAGACTCCATGGGCAGGGACCATGCGGCTCTGACTTGCTCTGAGATCTTAGTTGGTCAGAAGGCTGAGACAGGTTCATCTGCTCGCTCTTAAAGCTAGCTACCTAGGAACTGAATGGGTTGCTTAATGGCTAGAGACACGTACTAGTGATCATGTCTGTCTGATATTTTCTGGTGTGTTAGTGGTTTTTGAGGAAAATAAGATGTTTTAGTGTTGCCTGTAGTGAATTACAGCATGGCTTTCTTTCTTTTTTTTTATTTTTTATTTTTGTTTATTTTTATTTATTTATTTGACAGCGACAGAGAGCAAGAAAGAGACAGAGAGAGAGAGAGAGAGAATGGGTGCGCCAGGGCCTCCAGCCACTGCAAACGAACTCCAGACACGTGCTCCCCCTCGTGCGTCTGGCTAACGTGGGTCCTGGGGAATTGAGCCTCGAACCAGGGTCCTTAGGCTTCACAGGCAAGTGCTTAACCGCTAAGCCATCTCTCCAGCCCGTGGCTTTCTTAATCCAAACAGCCCAACAGGTTTAAATGGGAAATGGTTGCATTCCATTTGCTCCAGAAGTTTTCTCCTTTTTGTCTGTTTGTCAGTACTGCTTCAGGCTAAGACATGCTTACAGTCTGAATGTGGGAATGTGTGGCTAAGATCAGTCATAGAGAGATCCTGCACAGACAAGCAAATATTCAGAGTCACGTCAGCTTTGGGCTCTATGTAAGGCTCCTTAGGGTCCCATTGTTAAGGACATAAATCCATAGGCTCGTTAGGGTTCTTTTGTTAAGAGTCTACATCTGTAGACCCTGGATTTAGGGCCCCACTGGTAAAGACTTAAATCCATAAACCCTAGGAAGCAGAAATATGAGAAAACACATGGCCAGGTCTGCTGGAATGGTGGCCCCACCCAGATATACTTCTTGAAGCCCTGTCCTCTGGCTGTGGGAATGGATACAGAGCATGAAGAGCGACATCTCTTCATATAGGAGCCAAGGCCCTGCTAGAGACATTTAGCTGGGGACCCCCTCTTAAGAACTTAAATCCCCAGACCCCAGGCTTCCACGTGTGATTTATTTTTAAAGGAAAAAAAAAACAGGCATTAATTAATGCATGTATTGTACAACTTCATTGCTTCGATGGGACTTCTTAAAGTACCTTTGGCGTAGGCTCTTGTTGCTCTAAAATGCTAAGCCTTCTCGGGACTCTTTGCTTCCAGGGGGGCCACATGTGCCCTGGCTGAGGCTGGAGGCCCCCCATATTGAAATTTTGACTCTCCATTTCTCTTGCTTTTTCTACATCACTATAATATAAATTATGCTAAGAACTCATCATAGGCTATTTAAAGTCATGGTACGCTGGATCCTGGGAAAGGCGTTAGTGCGCCTTTCATCTCAGACCTCTGGCAGATATTTATACCGTATGTCCTCAGCCTTGTCTTGAAATAACCACTTGCCTCTGTGACAAGGGAAAGGAAAGTGACAACAGCATGTACTTTTGGTTTCCTCTCTGAGTTTTCATTTCTTGTGTAAGATTGTGAAAGCTTTGTCAGAACTCGGCCCTCAAACCTTTATAAGACAGAAAAAGGAATATAAAAATCAAGCAACAACCAGATTTAACTAAGCCTTGTAGTGAGCTAGATTTTTAAAACTTAACGGCATGTGTAATAGTTTAAATAGATATCCCCCAATTGGTTCAGGAGTTTTATTCAAGCTTGTAACTTGGTGTCACTGTGGGTAGACCCTAGATCCAGCCCTAAAGGTGTTTGGGGGCAGATATAAAAATTCCAAGAAAAAAATATGCAAAGATCTTGAGTTCTGCCTGAGAGGTTCCTGAAGTGTGCTTGTTTACAGTGTTGGTAGTGGCTTATCTCTCTGCATGGACCTGTGAAAGGGGACCAACTTCTTCTGCCATTATGGAACTTCCCCTACATGTGTAAGCTTCCATAAATTCCATTCCTCCTATAAACAGTGGCCTCGTCTGGACGTTCATCCCAACAATGTGAAGCTGTTGGCAACAGCATGTAAATGGGTAATCTTAATTTGCTACGTGATATCATGAATGTAGTTCATATTTTTCATTGCTGTGTTTATAATTCAAGTTTTATAGAAGAAATAATTGAGCTTCATTCATTGTGACATTTTTTTTCCTTAGGGAGGCAAGGAAGTCTCCCCCATGTTCTGATGACCTGTGTGCTTTCTCAGTTTCTGAGGAGCTCCATTCACAGTTCCTGAGTAAAAGCAAGTTAACCCCAAGTTAATAGAGCTTTAAATGAGAGGCCAGAGCATCACCCTGTTATTTCTTATTCCAAGCAACAGACCCATTAGGCCCTGAGGGGTTAAAACAATCCTCCAGCTAGACCTACTTTTAATAAAAATAGGATGCCACTTCCCTATGTCTAACTCTTTGTCTCCTATCCACTCCCCGAGACCCCCAGTCAGGTTAAAGGATTATTAGGAGTGACAGAATTCTGCCAGGCATTGTGACTCAATCCCAGTGCTGGCTTTTTAAAAAAATATTTTATTTTTATTTATTTATTTGAGAGAGGGAGAGAGAGGGAGAGAGAGAATGGGTGCACCAGCGCTTCCAGCCACTGCAAATTAACTCCAGACGCATATTTCACCTTGTGCAGCTTACGTGGGTCCTGGGGAGTCAAACCGAGGTCCTTTAGCTTCACAGGCAAGTGCCTTAACCAGTAAGCCATCTCTCCAGGCCCCTTCTGCCCCCAGTGATGGCTTTAATCTCAGCAGTTGAGAGGTGAAGCAGCAGGACTAGGAGTTCAAGGCCAGCATGTCTCCAGGCAACAAAAGAAACTCTCTTAATTCCTAAGGCTACCAAGTTAACTTTAGGGACATACTACTCATGATATCTTAAAACAGAGGTGCCAGGACTCTATTATGCTTAAGTTGCTTTTTGAACAAAGCAATGTCCAGGTATTTTAAATTTGTTGATTAAAAACTGTTTCCAGGGCTGTTAACATGGTCTGCCTGTACTTATACTTGTTGGCTATTCAAAAAATAAGACATGCCTGCTGTCTGTAGTCTAGAATATGGGCTTACACTGTCACCAGGCAATTAGACATGAATGTTAGAATGACTTTAAGCTTTAGTACCACTATTTAACTAGGTTTGTTTCACTCAAGAGTGTGCACTGTATCCACACTCTTTGAGATTGGTGTAACTGTCATTCTGAGTGCTTGATAACCATATCTCTAATTGCCAACGATGATTAGAGATGTTAAAGCTAAAATGGGTAACCAATATTTTGAACCCTTCTCTCTTAGGTCACACAGGCCCAGGAGATGACAGGACACCTATAATCTGTCCTACCACTCTGATAAGTCGCCTATTTTCTTGATCAGAGAGATTATGGAGACCCAGAGGTTGGACTCCAAACAGTGCACAGTCTGAAAGAGGAGAGTCAAAACGGAGAGAAGATCCTTAATGCTTACAAGGGAAGCCACATGGCCAGCATAGCTCTGACCCCTCCTAGCAGATGGCACAAATGCTGAGCCATGGAGCTCCTCCCAGTTCCCTAAAACTCTCTTCTAAAGAAGCCACAACTGACATTAAATTGTACATATTTGATTCCTTTTTGCTTACCTGCTTGGTCTTAAGAACTAATAATGGAAAGCATGACCAAAAAGTAAAGTACACCCTAAATGCTATGTGGACAAACATTTCTCACTGGCACTTTTCTTCTTGATAAAGAAACTTTTGCTGGGATGTGAGTCAACAAACTGAAACGCCTACAGGGGAGACTCTTGGTTGTTCCATCCTAAAAATACAGATGTTGGTCAAATCTCTCTTTCCCGTTCTCTGCAACCTACCCAGCAGAGCGGTTCCACAGTGTGATTTTAGCCATCTTGACAGTTATCAAAATGCCCAGAGTCAAATCCTGGATTCATCACTCTTGAGTCAAGCCTTGGAAGCCAAAAGAAGAGAAGCCTGAAGGAGAGCCCAATAAACAGCAACAGACAGGTACATAAGCCTGTTTTCACTTTCATCACAAAATATGCCTTGTTTTCTGTTATTCATCTTTTTTTATTTCTACTGCCTATGCTCAGAATGAAAGTCTGTTCCTTCTATGAGCCCAGGAGCATGCACAAGGCTGATAATCAGGGCAACTTCTGGGATTGTGGGCATTGCATACAAGTATGAAAGTGTCTACATGTAATAATACAAGATACAAGTGGGCTGATTTGGAAACTGGTAGATAGTTCCAAAATTTGGGCTAAGATTCACTCTTCTCTAGTCAGAATATGACTCGTGTTGTCTGAAGCAAAAACTGTCAGGTACCACTTCCTTTGTTCATAAGTGTTGAACAGCTTCCCCAATATCATAATAACAAGCACAAGACCCAATGTCCTGTGGAGATATATTACATGTTTTTAACTATCTCAAATGCACTTTACAAATATCTTTGAAATTTATGCAAGCCAAGGAGGAAGACACTAACATCATTTCAAGACAAGAAGCCTAAAGTGTAAAGATGTTATTAAATGACAAGGTATTTGGCAAAACACAGATTTCAGTCCAGGCAACCAACAGAAAACACTGAAATACTCTGAAGGGCGCACATACAAGGGGGACAGGGGGCTATATAATAACTGTTGTGCCAGAAAGTTCTTAGTGAGTACAAAGAACGTAATGGAAGCTAGGTGTCAAATCTGTAGACACTGCCAAGTTTTAACTAATAAACAGAGAGATTGATCAAGGTTTATGTGTCTTGGGAAAGTTTTATTCTTATGGAGAGATACCAGAGTAATTAAATATGTTTGAAAACTCACTTAAAATTTAAAGAAAAGATATTTGGGGATTATATACACACATAAGCCATAAAGGTTAGTCATGACAATCACCCTTTGCATCCTCACTTAGTCTCTCACCTCCAACACCCCGCCACAGTCTGGCTTCACCATGCTCACAGGGTCACAGTGAAAACACAATCACTATGATCTTTATTTATTTATTAGCAAGGGGGGTAGAGAGAGAGAGGAAATGGACATGGCAGTGCAAGTGAACTCCAGACACACACGCTACCTTGTTTAACTGGCTTTATGTAAGTACTGGGACTTGAACCCAGGGTGTCAGGCTTTGAAAGCAAGTGTTTTAACCACTGAGCAATCTCTCCAGCCCAGTGATCTTAAGTGAATGCACTTTTAAAGTCATGTGGGCCCCAATGGCTGCCCAACAAACATATTATACTTCTCCAGTTTGTCCACTCCTTCTCTTATTCTTCTATACAGGTATACTTGGTTATTGATATTCAGAGTAGTTATTTTTAGATGATATTCATGAATGTTAACAGGTACCAAACCATCCTTCCCAAGGGAAATACAGAATTAGGTTTCTGTGAGTGTCTGGCCACCAGATTTTCATTAACCAATAAGATTGTACTTGTTTCATGCCTCTGTTTATAACACTTTAATATAGATGACCACTTAACATTGAACTCATAGCCAACAATATGCAACTCATTCCTGAATGAAGCTTGTTTTAAAAAAGATTATTTATTTATTTATTTATTTATTTGAGACAGAGAGGGGGAGAGAGAAAGAGAGTGAGAATGGGTGTGCCAGGGCCTCTTGCCACTGCAAACAAACTCAGATGCATGTGCCACCATGTGTATCTGGCTTACATGGAACCTGGAGAATCAAACCTGGGTCCTTAGGCTTTGCAGGCATGTGCCTTAATCGTTAAGCCATCTCTCCAGCCCCTGAATGAAGCTTTATAACACACATACTTTCTCTCTCTGTAGGGTACATCTTAGTCTTTCTGGAACTCAGGAACCCTAGACAGCAGTTTAGCCCTAGTAGAGCATTTTAAGCAGCAAATTCACCGCTACAATCCTCAAAAAAATCAAAAGTATTTTAAATGTGGTATTAAAGAGACCACAAAAATACCACTTGCTTATTGCATAAGAGCTGCAAGGAGAAGCAAGGCCGTGGTCCTGTTCAACCTCAGATGGGAATGCAAACATTGAAGAGTGAATTTCTTTTGCCGCTCTGAGCCTGGCTGTCCCTATGAATGACAAGATTTGTAGGTTGAAAGTCACTTTTATCAAGTAACTAAATTTGCACATGTGTAATTCACAAGTAATGACAACAGTCCATATTGTCAAGTCAAAGTTTCAACTTGTCCTTAACCCTTCCTCTCAAACTCATCCTGTTTCCTAATTCAACAACAATAAAAAAAAAAAAGAGGAAGCAACCCAAACATCTGTCTCCTTCCACAACTCTAACAACTTTACCTACTTTCTCCTACTTCCCTTAACACTAATGAGATTATCAGAGACAAGCACGAAGCAGTATGTACAAGGTTACAAATTTGCTTGCAAAAGCCAACAACTGAAAGAAACTAAGTACATGCAGAATTTCATACAGTTACTATAAGCTGCAGATCGTAAGTACTAATGTGGACTATTCATTACACATAAGTGGCAATGTAAATCCTACGACAAATGGATCTTGTCCAACTTTTACAAAATGAAAACGTGCATTCATTTTATGTGTGAATTGGCCCACTGAAAAATAATCAGAAGAATAGGTGTGATACGTACCAATATTCAACCCTGGCTTACCTGACTTCAAAGCTATTCACAACTGTGCTGACTCTTAGGCATGTATGACTGTTCTCAACTAGACCCAGGGAGAAAATGGAGGGTTTATTCTACATTTTGACCCAAAAAGCCCTACCACACTAAATCTACACATTTCACCTGTTGGTTTCTAGCTCTTTTTCCTTTACAAATGCACCCTTGCTTATATAATTGGTAACAAAACTAAAGGGATGGTCAAATCTAACAAACTATCTGCCCACATGGTGAGCTGAGATTACCCTGTGCTGTAGTTTGAATGTGTGTCCCCCATAGACTCAGGCATTTTAATTAAAGCTTGTAATTGGATCTCCAGCCACCTGGAGTAGGTGTCACTGGGGGGGCAGACCCTGGGGTCCAGCCCTAAGATATATTTGGAGGCGAATCCAATTTCCAGTCCAAAGGTATGCAGAGAAGCTGGGCGTGGTGGTGCACGCCTTTCATCCCAGCACTCTGGAGGCAGAGGTAGGAGGATCGCCGTGAGTTCGAGGCCACCCTTAGACTACATAGTGAATTCCAGGTCAGCCTGAGCTAGAGTGAAACCCTACCTCAAAACACCAAAAAGAAAAGAAAAAGAAAAAAAGAAAGGTTGCTCTCTGCTTGGATGCATGGAAACAGCTTCTTCCACCATAGATGGAACTTGCCGTGGATCTGTAAACTTCAGATAATAAACTCCTTCCTCCTATAAATTAAATAGCACAGCAAACCAAGAAGTGTTTATAAGAAAAAAACAATCCTGACCTGTTGTTTAAAAGAAAAAGGCAAGAAGCTTTAATATAAGAGAACAAATATGGTCCTTTCTCAAGTAGGTCAGAAGTGCGTTTATAATGGGCAGAAAAGCTCAAAGCCTGATTCCTGTTTCTATTTCTATAGCTGTTCTCATTCTCACAGCCACCCTTCAGCTAATCCTCACCAGATGTCTCAAGAGATGATCAAACTTTCCCAAATTTATCCCAGATCTCTAAGATAGTCAAGATCTATCGTCAGTCTCTGAACATCACTTTCTTTTAATATTAAAGAACATGACGTAATGAGAAAATAGGAGCAGACCCCATAATCTAAATGTGATTCAACGGCAGTTTCCAAACAGCTGAAATAAACTGTGCTTTTCATCTTCACAAGGTAGTCCTACTGCCTTGTGGCCCAGACCCCGGTGGGGCTGGATGCCAGTACATACATTGTCCAGTGACAGGGCTAGTAGGCTGGGTTAATTGCTCAGGCCCGTGCCGGCAGCACTGATTCAGTATTTTGTCCTGCAGGTGTATGACACCTCATGCCTCTGAAGACCTGTTGCCCCATGGTAGAAACACCAGCACTCTCTGCTTGCCCTAAATCCACACCCCTGCACATTAATGGTATGGTACCTTTTCTACTAACCATCCTGTGAAAGATTTTCAGTGGTCAAAGATACAATCCTGGTTAAAAAAAAAAAATCAGGTGATATAGTTGTCTGCTCAGTAATTATTCCTTGATTTGTACACATAGCTTTATTTATTCATCTGTTATTTCTTGAAAAAGGAAAAATCCATGCTCTAAGGAAAATATTAATATTTTTCCTATATTCATTGGCAGTTTTTTTTTTAACTCTTCTGCTCATGGCCTCTCTACCTGGATCTGTGCTATGCATTCCACCTCATGCAGAAATGGGTCTCATGTTCACAAGAATTGGATTTCTAAACTTGCGTAGCCACTTGTGCTGGTGACATGTGAAAATCTATTCTTCAGTCTACCCAATCCTTAGGTGGACAGTGAGAAAGATTGACTTTTTTTTTTAAGTTGGGACTTACTTGGAAAGTAACCAAAAAGATGTGTTAGAAATGACTAAATACGTACTTTGAGATGATACCTAGCTTGCTAACTCACTTAAAATAGCCTTTTAATGTTCTAGGCCAGAAACAAGAATCCTTAAGACTTGTGACCTCTAACCCAGAGGTCAGGTCCACTAACTGTCACAGAACATTGGGGATGTTCTCAACTGCCACTAACAGCACATCTAGCCATCATATCTCTTGCTGAACCAGAAGAAGCAGGAGCCTTTGGACGGCCCTTCAAAACCAATGTCCATTCATATATTGATACTAGACTGAGCAATCCTGAGAGAAACCAGACAGAAGTGGGGAAACTATAGGAATCCTAAGATAACAATCCCTGAAAATCAAGTTTAGCCAGTTCAATGTGATGAAGTCCTGATGCCTATCTGCCAGGCATCAAGCTGGGGAGATCTGGCAGAACATGGTCATTGCCTCTGTCCTGGCTGGTGCCCTTCTCCGAGGACGAGAGTGTTCAAAATGGAAAGGCTTGGGGTACACAGAGAATTCTGCGTCACACTTGGTGGAGTGGTGGTCCAGAGGGCTTGGAAGGGGAGACAGGATATGAGGAATGGCCTTTGTAAGGAATAGCAGAGCCTGCATGCTTGAAGGAGCCCTATGGGCCGTGAAGTTCATGGGCTTTTAAGGTCCTCCTTACAGGTTTACTTGGAAGAAAGTGACCTAACCTTGCAAGGAGTCAGAGGAATATCATTACAAATGGAAACTTAGATTTTCCGTGAAACTTTGTGACAGGACAGTGAGGGGAGCTGAAACAGAACTTTTGTTGGGAAAAGAAATGAGAAGTGCCAGGGGCTTGTATGTTCTTGGTAAATGAATAGCGATGTGCACCAGCCAGCGTGTGTAATGGGGGTTTGCATGAACCTGAAATTCTTCTGAGAGATTGAAGGTGACAGATTGCCTGGGTGTCCAGCCTACCTCTTCCTTTTGTGTCCCATAGATCCACCCTGCCTGAGGACCCTCTTCTTGGCTTTGTATGCTTTCTGAACCCCAGGATTTGCTTAAGTACTTACTGGAAGAACAGACTCTCGGAGCATCTTTATGGTTTCCTTTATGGAAGGTTCTTTTGATCTCTTGGCCATGCTGAGATTTGCACGGGGCTCTTCCTGCTGCCCTCTGTGGCTGCCCCAGATGACCGGGTTTGCTATTGTGTCCTCTTTGGTAAGGACATTCCTTCCTTGGGACCATATTCCTTTCTTTCATACCCCTGTAAAAACAGATGGTGGTAGATGCAGATTTTTTTGCCATTTTGGCACCTGAGATTTATACAAAGTAGAGGTCCTCAAGACCAGCCTTGATGTTTCCTTAACCACATCTCATTATTTTGCTTCTTTGTATCTTAACATGCTACCCCATGTCTTGGTTGATTGTGACCTGTATTTGCTCCCCTTTCCCCTTGTATAGGGCCAGCCAAGACCCTGAGAGATAGAATTAGCTTACTAGAAGAAAGATACGCAAGGTGCAGCCATGGTGTTGACCTCCTAAGCTGATTGAAATTAAAGGGAGACATTGAGACCATAACTGTATAGTGACAGGTCCAAGATCTGGAAATTCAGGTTTCCTGCATAGTCCTCCCAGGTTGAAGTTCACTCTTTTGACAAAGGATCCATGACACTAAGAAGAGCTCACAGGTTCAAATATCATTTGGCTTCATCTGTTGGGTGAATTTTGGCAGGCTACTGGCCGTCTGACCGTACATGGTTCTTTCTCAGAGTTTGGGAGGCTGGGGAGCTACTGCACAAGGGAATTCATGAGCCCTGTAGGTAGAGGAATTAAGGGACCAGGAACGACGAGGAGGTGCTGAGCTAGCCTCAGGCTGGAAGGGCTTTGGCTGGATGCACCGTTTAGAAAACTTACCCCTAATATGTGGCCTGAAAAGGCTCTGTGTCTCGTGACTTGGAAATCATTTGCTTCCAAGGTACTCAAGAGCGTCCACCGGACTCTCACATCTTCTGTTATCATCACATCCTCCTATGCAATGACCATCATTGAGTGGAAACCTTCAGCTGTAAAACAGAGCATCGAAGTCTGGCCACAAAATCAGGCTCATTTTGTCCCCTTTGATTACTTTAAATTGTTTTAAATTTTATTTACTATAATAGTATACTTTATTATATATATGACATTCTTTCCACTTATAACTTTATACAATGGCTCATTATAAAAATAATAATAATAATCATAATAATACCCCTTGGCATGAAACTTTTGACTCTTCACAGTTTGGGGCCCAAGCCTTCCTTACTAATACCATCCATCTCCTGTCATTTTCTCCCACTCCATTACTCTAACAATTCAAGACTCATCCGACTAAAATACTGTTGTGGCATTGAGCTTGGGCTGTG
The DNA here is from genome assembly GCA_036346955.1 of Dipus sagitta. Taxonomy (NCBI): domain Eukaryota; kingdom Metazoa; phylum Chordata; class Mammalia; order Rodentia; family Dipodidae; genus Dipus; species Dipus sagitta. Next base: position 13,402,718 of record CM070775.1, on the reverse strand, counting down.
TTGTGGTTCTTTTCTTTCTCTTGATCAGGTCTGCTGTGTCTAGATAGCAGGCCTCTTCCCTCACAACTCTTAACGGGACTTGGTGTTCCTCCCATGGCATATGCTATCCTCCAGCCCACACTGCATGCCCTCTTTTTTGCATACAGCCTCTTGTGGTTTAACATTTTTCCAGCTGCTGTAACTTTTATGGTGATAAGAGACGATCTCTACATTTCAAGCTCTCCATGTTGCCTGGCCCTGCATACACTTCATACAGCTAATGCTGAGCGAAATATGAAAATATATAACATTACAAACCCTGAGCCTCTGAGGATGTGCCTAAGTCTGCCACATCTATATTTTGGCCAATCCCTTTAACCTTTTTGTCTCCTTACCTGATCTTTGCAGGCAGATGAATTGACCGGTAGTAATGGTGTTCGTGCACATCCAAGTCTCAGGCAATGGACAGGTCAAGCTTGTTCTCTAGGCATAAGCCAAAGAGAAGAGAAATCTTTTGAACACTGTGCTCCAGATGTCCTAAATCTATCTATCACACTAACATAGTCTAAAAGGTTGGAGTGGCCCAGGGTTTTAGCCACAGAGAAGTCCAGAGTTGCCATTATTGAGTTCATCTTGCTTTATAGATAAACTGTATTTTGCCAAGCGAACATAGTTTTTAAGATTGACAGAACAGACAGTCTAATGCAGCTTGTATTTTTTTGGATTTTTCTTAGGTGCTACATTATGTAATAAAAGTCTTAGCTTATCTATTTTCTAAGAAATAAATCCAAGTGAATCTCTAGTGATTTCCCTGAGGAGTAAAGGATGAGGAGGATTTATTGGTGATAATTGGGAAGTGAAAGCAGAATGGTCTTTAAAGTATGGAAGGAGCTACTGAGAGTATCTTTAGAGCACTATTACCAAGTATTCCCAGGACATAGCTTGTAAATATTTGTATATCATCAAAAGTAGAGTGCTTCAGGACTGGAAAGATGACTTAGTGGATGAGGTGCTTGCCTGAAAAGCCAGGACCCATGTAAGCTAGATGCACAAGGTGGCACATGCATCTGGAGTTCATTTGCAGTGGCTGAAGGCCCTGGTACGCCCATTCTCTCTCTTTCTCTCTCTCTCATAAATAAATTAAAAATTAAAAAAAGAGTAGAGTACTTCAAAACATAAACACACAGTAGGCCCTAAAATTAAGAAAAAATAACTTGTACTGAAAGAGTCCTCTTGGTGACTGAAGAAAACCTTCAACCCTAAGTATAAAATTCTAAAAGAAAAATCATTAACATTGTACTGGTATGATACTTTCTCATATTCTCTATTAACATTCTTCAATCTTTTCAAGACTGGGTTAAAAAAAAGTATAAGCCATTTTTGTTAAGGTGAGTTTATCTTTCTGAACAAAGCAAATGTTTCCAAAGCAAGGTTCTAGGGATTATTGATGGTTCCTGGGTGTGGGGCTATAATCATGTAGCACAAATATCAATAGACTGTTAGATTTTCTTTTTCTTAACCTAATTAAAGCCTATTGACTCTCAGACATTTGGAGTCACATGCATGACAACTTCATCCTTCAACTCTCTGCTCTGGACCAATTACAGAAAGCGTTACAGAAAGAGGGTAATATTGGGCTGGAAAGATGGCTCAGGGGTTAAAGGAGCTTGCTTGCAAAGCCTGTATGCACAGGTTCAATACCACAATATCCATGTAAAGCCAGATGCACAAAATGGCATATGCACCTGGGGTTTGTTTGCAGATGCAATAAGCCCTGGCATGCCGCCCGTACTTTCTCCTTCTCTACCTCTCTGTGAAGTAAATAAGTAAAATATTGAGAGTGTGAGATAGAGGGTGGGGATGGCACAACATGGCTACTGAAGGAATAGTACATGTTCAATCACCCTTCTTGCTGTCCACTTCTCTCCCGGCTCCATCTCTTGTCCCTCCGTCCTCCACAGAGCAGATCAAAATACCTTTAATATACAAACCCAACCATGTCACTTCCCTGCTTATAAGCACTCAAAGGTCCTCTATTGATCCTAGGATGAAGTCCAAATTCCTCATTTTGGCTTACAAGCCCCTTAGAGGGTCCAGTCCTGGCTTAAGTATCAATCTGGTTTAGCTACCCTCTCCACCTTTGACTGCCTACGACCACCGGCCATCTCTTCCACCTTCCAGAGATATTGAAACCTAATCATCCTGTGTACGCTCCTGTCTCTCTGTCTTCAGCATTTTCTTCCTTCTTCCTTTGCTCCCACATACTCATTTTGACTTTGTAAGCAAGCATGTATGTGCTTGTATGAACACATGTATGGATGAAAGGGTATCGGGTGACATAAATAAGATTTAACTCTCTCACACGCCACAATGTAGAATTTGTTTAGAGTTACAAACTATTACTCTTGTTTACCACCTCCCCCATCCTTACGAAGCCCTGAGGGTTTGAAGCATTATGGAAAAAAAAAAACCTATTTTAAATTAAAAATAGCTCTATGGTGGAGATTGCTCTGATCACTAATGAGATAAACTTGATCTCCCCTCTCTCTCTGTATTTGATTTGGCTTGGTTATGACCAAGAAAACACATTGTCAAGGTATTTGCCAATCACATTGAACAAGGCAATTCATCAAAGAGGTTATTTAGCCATGTCATTTTTCCATTAGTAAGAAGACAATGTTGGGGAACAATGAACTGTAATTCACCTGTTAATTGTTAATAGCTTTTTAGCTTCTCTAGCCATTAGACTTTCTATAGTGACTGAGATGATGAATTCTGGCATGCTGTCTCTCTATCTTGTGACTTATGCTTTAATTGCTATAATGTTGGCTTACATATGTAGTCAGAATCCAAAATTTTTGTTGACTAGTGGTTACTGCTAAAATACCTGGTTAATAATCTGGATTCTAGTTTAAGGCATTATAATCTCAAAAATGATCACCTAATCTGATTTACCTTTAATCCACAAAACATTTGCTCATCAAGACTTCATTCCTTGACAATGTCCTCATTTATATAGACCTCTCGGAGCCATTACTAGGTGTGTCCAGAACATAATAACTGTGTAAGCATTCAGATATTGTTTAGATTCTCTTAAAGGCAGGCTGGGGGCAGGGGGTCAGAATCTTTTCCTGGTGCTCATTTGTGGTACCTTCCACTGTACTCTTTGCCCAAAAGTCCCTGCAATCCTCCAGCTCCACTGTCTGCTCACTATTCTGCCCAGTTTAATTTCATTTTTACATAAAGACTTTTGTGGTTTAACCTTGAGGGTGATAGGGTTGGATCTTATCCTTTCTGCCCTCCTCCATATTGCATGGCCCACAGTACAGCTAATGTTCCCTATCTCCTTGCACTTCTGTAGAAATGTTATATGGATGAATATTATAATGAGGGATTTGTGACACGAAATCCACAAGATTATTTCTTGCATGATTCCTCAAGTGACTCTTGGTACATCCAAGGTTATGATCCACCCTAGAACTTATCCAACATTCCCTGTCTCAGCCTGCCCAAGGCTTCTTAGAGCTGAATTCAAGCAGTATATTGATGAAGTGATTATGGGACTGTACAAAAGCAGGGAGCTGGAGGGACCCAAATAGATCACTCTGTCTGTAAAACCTTCCTGCAAATGGCAGTGACAAACCATTGCCTCCTACGTGCCCTAACATTTACAGGGGCACTCCTATCAATTCTCAATTCAAAAAACAAAAAAATAAATGTGGAAACTTTTTTAAGACAGAAAAAAAATATGCTAAATAATCAAGCAAGCCATTTTATAATGACTTGAGAACAAGGTTGAAATGAAATTAAACCAAATGCAAGCATTATTAATTCACTAAAGGGCAAGAGCCCTGCTTGGACATGATGTCTGAAAGTGTAAGTAATCTATCAAGAAATGGAATGCTAGCATCTCTCTGTAAGTGACGTCAGTGAAAGGCATTATGGAAAAGAGCTAGAGACAGTGGGAGAAAAAGAATGAAATGGATTAGGAGGAAAAAAGGGAATAGAAATGAATGCTTGGGAGGTGAGCTGTCACTCTGTCCTGGGACATAGCTGTAGGCTGTGGGACTCCATACTCCCTCAGTGAGGGTTAGGGGTATGGGCGAAGCAGGTGCCCTTGGGTGTGGGCACCTTTGCAATCCTCCAGGGCTAGGTGAAGTGTGCCACCCTACACTACTGGGAAGCTTCTCGTTGTGAGAGAGGCATCATTTGCAGAGTCATGACAGCTTCATTCTCAAGCTAAGTAGAAGGAAGTTTAACCTTGTTCATATTACAGAACCTCTTCTTAGTCAGGGAAGGGGTAACCGTATGGGAAGGCACAGGTGGAATCCACAAGAATCTTCTCCCTTCGCCATCACTAAGCTTGTTGTCCTCAGGAGGCAGTCAGTACACAAATGCTACTTTACAAAACTTCATTCATACTGCATGGATTAATGCAGTTCCTCTATACTCCGGTTCATTCTACAACATGAAAACTGTTTTAAAAAGGGAGAGAGAGAATGAGAGGAGAAAGAGGAAGCGAGAAAAGAGAGAATAAAAGTGTAGGAAAGGCTCTCCCTCTTTCTGTGCATCTAAGTAATTATGGGAGTTTGACTAGTAAAAATAAGAATAAAGGCTATCAATTCCACGTCCTTGTCCTAAACTTAGGATCTGTATCAGTCCTATGAGTAAGGTATGGCTATACCCATTCCACAGACAAGAACAGTGTGTCAGCAGGCAAAGGAAGCTGCCTGGTGTCATCCAGTCCTTGAGAGGTAGGGCTGAAATTAAGGTTTGACACCTTAAGCCCTTGAAGGTAGCCCCAGTGCCCTCCTGCAGCAATGCTGATGAGAGATCCTCTGAGGCGAGCTCACTGCTGGCTCGGATGCCCTCCAAAGACCACTCTAAGATATATACTCTCGAAAGCATGCGTCAAAGCTTGCATAGGTAAGAGCTGTCTCACTACGGTGAGTGAGAGCTGCCACAAATGTGTTTTGAGTGTACAGGATTGGGTTCTGCACGGTCGTTTGGAAGAAAGCATGTTAGCTTTCCTACCTGAGATGCATTTTGACTAGAAGAGTGCTTGAGGGGTGCATCAAAACTGGGGACATGTGGTTGGCTCACTCATCTTCCCTGAGTGGCCTTCTGGCTCCGTGGGACATACATATGCCAATCATCATCTGAAGTCCCTGTGTGACTGTCCCTCTGTCACCGGGGAGCAGTAACTTGGACAGACCATGGGTCTGATGGCCCTGGAGAGTAAGAGCTAATGGGAGTCGGCTTCTCCCAAGCTGAAAATGGCTCTACATGGATTTTGAGGAATCTGAGCCATTCTGCTGCACAGGCAAGGGAGGACTAGCCATGCATGTGCAGGGGGTGGGGACCAGGACCCACAGAACACAAGTGGCCTAGATGGGTTTGTGTCCTTAAACCAAGCCCATGGAAACTATGAAAATTATGACCCCACAGTGTGTCCCTATGCTCATAACCCTGGTACTTTCAGGTAATGTTCCATGCTTTCCCCAAAATGCCCACCCCCCCCCAAAAAAATAATAAATAAAGGGATCTTCAGGCTTGGAAATGAGGAGAAGGTGAGGAGTAACAAAGTCACAAGAAACAGTATGCACATTTTCCTAAAGTATTTGTCTTAGTGTTAAAACTTGCAAGATTGTCCTGGTATCATGATTCCCAGGGAGACCTGGGTGTTAAATCCTTGTTGGAGTTCACAGGGGTGCATCAAAAATGGGGACATGTGGTTGACTCACTCATCTTCCCTGAGTGGTCTTCTGGCTCCGTGGGACATACATATGCCAATCATCATCTGAAGTCCCAGCCACTCGGTAGTTGGAAGAATTATCATGACAATGCACATCGTGCTGGCCCCCTGTGCCTGCAATGTTGCATGTAGTATAACTCTAACCATGTTCTTTATTCAGGGGAAGAACTAGGTTACTGTGTTCACAGTCTCAAAATTTGATATCAGAAGCCTACATAGATGCTCTGGAAGTCAGGCCTCTACTTGTCGCTGGAGAACATTAGCTGTTCTTCCGCAGTCTGCCCTATTGGCCCAAATTTCCTCTGCTTCAGAGAAGCAAATGATATCGATGGGCCTGCATCCAATCTTATCAACCTGGGCCTCTGCGCCCTCAAGACAGCAGTGTAGAGTTAATTTACAAAATTTCCTGACGTTTCAAGATAAAATAATGCTGTCTCAAAGGTGGAGTCAGAATTTTGGCGCAGTGTTCAGAGAGATCTGGGAAAGTTTGGCTGATGATAATAAATTTCTTGTCCTCTGAAAGTTTTGGCTGATGATGAAAAGCTTAAAGTTCAGATTCTCCAAGTTCAAACTGACAGAAATGTCTCAGGAATGAGCTGCAGGGGTAGGATCTCTCTCTGATCCTGGTGCCGTCCACAAGAAATATCCTTGGTGGTGTTGTCACAGAGGTAGCAGTGGGGACCACAGGCTCATGCTGCCTGGACTTACATCCCAGCTCTGCCACCTGCGGGAACCAGCTTAAGGTTCCTACCTTGGACAAATCCGGGGATGCGGGGTGAGGACGGTGATGATTGGGGCTACCTACCTCATGGGGTTGTTGTGAAGATTAAATGGGTTAACACGCTTGAGATCCCTAGGAAGCCTCTGGCACAGAGCGTGCATTCAGGGAATTTTGGCCAGCATCAGGAGGAGTGGGGAGGAAGAGGAGGCGGCCGAAAGCGAGAGGAAAAGGAGGAGTGTGGTGGAGGAGAAGTGGCTATGCCGTGCAGGTATCTTGGCCTGGATCTGAGTGGGGCACTGCGGCACGTTCTCCTCTCCAATCTGTGTTCTATTTGTCTCCAGCCTTACCATCGTGGTAGTAAACCCGTGAGCACTGCAGGGACTTCTTGAAACAAGTGGTGACCTGCTCCTCTGGGACACAATCCTTTCCCCCTCCTTCCTTAGATACACGAGGCCCACATCCTCTTCCCCCAGGGGTAAACAGCAGACATTGGGCTGGACAGTGGGGCGGGGGGGGGAGTTGTGTGGGGGATGCCTGCCTTCCAATTGCCACCTTCTGTCATCTTCCACTACCTCTTCTATCATTCAGGTTCATGCCTCAGAGGTTATCCAATATTAAATAAGTGAATATAGTAGGGATGGAAGCAATCCAGCTCTATCACTGGATCCTGAAACGTTCTTCTCAGATGCACATTACATACTTCTCGCACAACATTCTGACCAACCATTGATGCCAATACACAGATATCATGGTACAATCTCCTCACTTAGCACATTAGTGCAGATACCAGGCACGGGAAAGGACCAGGGTGCTGGGCAGCAGTAGCCCACACTGGTTCCCGTTAGCAGCGTCACCTGGCTCAAAGGTGACATGCCTGGGTAACCCTGTGTCATCCAACCACTGTGGACCAGTGAGACAATGGACATCACAGTGAAATGGACATACAGGCAGGTGACAGAGGCAACCTTTAAGCCTTCTAGGCCCTTCTGTAAAGCCCGTGGGCCTTAGCCTAAGACCCTGAGAAAGAGGGTAAGAATTTCTGATTTGTCTGGGATTAATTTTCCACCAAACTGGCATGTACGAGATAAAGTGAACTTAACATATGAAAAAAATTGGGGATCTGTGGTCTTATGTGTACATATAACATTGTACAAACCATTGAGCCTATGGGATCACTGCTGAAGACAAGTGGAGGTGAAAGGGTAGGAAAACGATGGGAAATAAGTAACCATTTTTGAGGGTTAACTCTTCTGAGGACTTATGGCATGTTTAGTGCAGTACCGCCCTCACCACGATAGAAGGGCCGGGCAGCCACAATGAAGGGGAAGCTGCAGGGAACCCCCATAAGTCTATCTCCCATTCTCATGGGAAGGGGGGCAAGTGGATGAATTTTCCCAAATCTTCAAGGGTGGTTTGGTAATTCTTAGAGGAAATGTGACCTAACAGGAGTCTGTAGCACAGAGAGGCAAGTTTCAGAGGATAATGGTGGGGACATTGGTCCTCTTGGACATCCATATCATGGTGGAGCCTAGCACTGGACACGTGATATATAGGCCACCAGGCCATGTGGCAACATATACTACAGGGACACTACAACATTACAGGAACAGAGCACCCACAGAGTGAGCACGATGGAGCAAATGAAGTGTGCCCCCACTGTGAGTGGATTCTTCTTACCCAATGCTATAAATATAGTAGCCACCGCCCCCTCCTACCACTGCATATATGTCTCCTCTGAGAGCAAAAGCAGATGAGAGTGGAAAAGAAACAAATGACCCTGAGAAACAGAGAGAGTATCTTCTCCACAATGATAAGCTTTGAATTTGATAGTGATTGAGAAGATAGCATCTAGTATGGCTGAAAAAAAAAAAAAAAAGCCAGATTTGATTTCAGCCAGAATGGGAAAGGCTAAGTTGTCTTAGGAATAAAGTTGAGCTCAGTATTTGAAAACAATGTCAAGTTTGCTCACACTGCAGTTCATTGTGGCTTGACAGATTTGTAATACTTGGCAAAGGCAGTGATAGGAACATATAGTATTGTAGGCATATTCTAGATGGGATGAAGAAAAAGCAGCAATAGCCAAGACAGTTTGACCAGTCTGTATGTGGAATTGATCCTGCAAGAAGGGTCTATGGCAGAAGTGCACTGCTCTTAGGCTCAAAAGCTGTTAGACCCATAAAAACTCACATTTGAGGGGGCGGGAGTGATTACTCAGTGGTTAAAGGCACTTTCATGCAAAGCCTCATGACCCTGGTTCTACTCCCCAGCACTCTAGTGGCACATGCATTTGGAATTCATTTGTAGATGGTAAGAGGCCCTGGCACACACACACTCTCTCTTTTCTCTCTCTGATTCTCTCATAAATAAATATTTTCAAAGATTCACATTTGAATATTCACAAGATAGCAGTAAAGATGTGTCAGAAACTGTGACTTTCAAGCCAAGGGGGCCACAGGAGGAAGCTAACTTACGTGTCCAGTACATAGTAATACCAAAGTCAGAAGAAGGGATGGATTTCAGAGAAATTTAGCAGGCAAAAGCTAGAGAACTTACTGTTCAGTGCTTAACTAGAGAGAGGGCGTGGTTGAAGGGATCCTACTTCCAGCTTATTCTGACTACTGTGTACAGGGTGCCACTCAAGAAAAGCAGGACTAAGCAGAGAAATGGGCCCATGGGGAGACGAAACATAGCATATATGGAACATGAGGCACTTGGGGATCACACAGTTGTATGGTTCTGCTGGCCATGAATCTAGACCAAAGATCTAGAAAAGAACATACATTTGGGAGTCACCAACATATAGATGGCAGCTGAAGTCATGCTATGCAAGAGATTACCAATGGCCAAGCACATAGAGTGAAACGAGAAGAAGGTCCTGGGGGCAGAGACGCCGGGAGAGGGGACCTTGAGCAGAGAGAACCTAGAATGAGCATGAATAAGGAGCAGACAGAGGGCTGGGAAGTGGACCAGAGATATAGAGGCCTTGGACAGCAAATGAGGGGCTCAGGAAATTGATTTCAGGGCCCAGAGGAGCTGTGCAAGTGGCGGCTGAAGACAGAGGTTTTTGGTGATGCCGTTTCTGCACTTCTCCCTTCTAGGGCTGCGTGAGCCTGCGTGGAGCTCGAGGTAGCCATAGGCAGCCTGGCTGGACCACTCAGCAAGACGAGATGCTAGTTACTTGTTTATTTATTTATATCTTAGACCACTCCTTGCCTGATGGAGGAAATCTCCCCAAAGGGGACAGCAGCCTGATGATAAGCGCCAGCCTTCGGAATGGGGTCCAGCACCACTGTTCCTTCTATCTTTTTAGAACCTCCCTGAATCACAAATACAAGGATTTTTTTTTTTTATTTAGTTGCATATATGTGCACGTGTGTGCATGCATGCAATTGGGTGCAACAGGTCTTCTTGCTACTGCAAATGAACGTCAGACAGCAGCACCACTTTTGGGGTCTGGCTTTACACAGGAACTGGGGAATTGAACTGAGGCTAATGGGCTTTGCTAACAAGTGTCTTTAACTGTTGAGCCATCTCTCCAGCCCCACAAATATGCTTGAGAAATATGCACTTTCTAGGTCCAGAAGCACTCTGCAGAAAACTGAGAATTACACACACGAATGATGGAAGGTTTTTGTTTGTTTTGTTTTTGCCTTACAGACTCCCAAAGCAAAATGCTGTTGGAATTGTTTTTGAAAGTTTTCCATGATCATCCATCTCCTTAGGAGTTGGAAAGCATCAGGAATAACTTCTTTTTGCTTTCTATCCAGTAAAATCATCTTACTACATGGACCACTTGGAGTATACTGAATCACTATTCTTCATTCACAAATGGAAGTGAGATGGGTGAAAGTCTCCTCCATGCAGTCTTCCATATGGGGTTGCATGTTTGAATAATTATCCAAGACCTTGATCCTCATCTCGTCCTCAGCTGAACACACAGGTGTAGGCGCTGGAGACACCAAGCTGTGAGCTCAGCTCCATGCTATCCCGATGACTCCACCTCCTAAGTGCACAGTTTTTTATGTCTCCAGTGTGCTCTGGAATGCTCACAGATCCACAAGCCTTGTCTTATTATGCTCCACGTTACCCCACAATGGTGGAAACCCTTATCAATCAACCTCATAAGAGGTACATTGTCTCAGTGGTCTCACCAATTCATAGCTACCTCCTTTCCCTTCTCAAGACTCAGGAAACACTGAATCTCTGAATCTAGCACCACCTTCCTTTAGCACATGTAGCAGTTTAATCCATTCAACAAACAGTGTATGTTAGATTCTGTGTCATTAACAAGTAAAAGATAGCCTGCCATCATGGAGCTCACAGCCTCATGATGTTGACTGACATAAGAACAGACATAGGAATATAAAATACTATGGATATGACAAGAAAGGTACTTGACCTGATGTTGGAAGTTGAGAAGTTTCCTGAAAGATAGCTACAATAGAAAATGAAGAAAGAAAAAAGTAATGGAATCCTACACTTGTCAGAAAATGGATGGAACTACAGGATACTGTGTTAAGTGAACTAAAACCAGACTTAGAAATATGAGTACTGCATGTCCTCTCACATATGCAGAAACAAAAATAAAAAGAAAGATGGCATGAAGGTAGAAGAGGAATCAACAGAAACTAGGAAAGGGGTGTGAGGAAAGGGGGAGTAAAAGGAAGAAGATGTGCAGTTATGTTGGTGTGAATCGGACCAGAGGCAGCTCATGGAACGAGAAAGTTTAAATGTGTCTTACAGTTCATCATGGCAGATAAGGCATGGCAGGCCAGAGCGGGAAGCCTGTGTTACATCTCACCCTAGTCAGAAATGACAGCGAGATCAAAGGCTAGGCTACAAAACCTTAAGGCCCACTCGCTACTATGACCACATCCTCCAACAAGGCTCCACCTCCTACGGTTCCATAGCCATCCCAAACAGCGCCACCAGCTGGGGGAGGCGGCGTTTTACCTTCAAAAGCCCCACAGGCGGGTATAGAAGAAAGGTAAATAAATGGACATGATCAGTGAACAATGTATTCATGTGTGTAAATGTCATGGTGAATCCTATTAATTTGTATGATTAATATATTAATAATTATATTCTGAATGAAAGAAACCAAACAGGGCTGGAGAGATGGCTTAGCGGTTAAGCGCTTGCCTGTGAAGCCTAAGGACCCCGGTTCGAGGCTCGATTCCCCAGGACCCACGTTAGCCAGATGCACAAGGGGGCGCACGCATCTGGAGTTCGTTTACAGAGGCTGGAAGCTCTGGCACGCCCATTCTCTCCCTCTCCCTCTCTCTCTCTCCCCCTCTCTTTGCCTCCTCTCTGTCACTCTCAAATAAATAAATAAACAAACAAACAAAAAAAGAAACCAAACAAAAGCAAGTATATATGATATAATGACGCTTGTATAAACCCATAGAACAAGCAAACTATTCTCTAGCATCCAAAAGCAGATCCAGGGATTGCCTGGAGACTGGATGAGGATAAAATTGCTTGTGCAGTATACTAGACAGCTCCACAATGCTGGGATGAACATCCGACCAAACACAGTTTTATGGGAGAAAGGGACTTACTTTGAGTTTACAGATTCAGAGGAAGTTTCACTGATGGCAGAAAAAGCTGGCTGCCATCCATAAATCCAAGCAGAGAGAGAGAGAGAGAGAGAGAGAGAGAGAGAAATCACCCCCAGTCAGCAGACACCAGAAAGCTGCAGGCAACAGGGACCCTGCAAGAGCTCAGACGTCTCTGCACACCTTTGGGCTGGAATCAGATCCTCTCCCAAACATAGCTTTGGGCTGGACCCCAGGATCCTTCCCCAGTGACACCTCCTCCAGCCAGGTGGCTGGAGACCCAATTTACAGGTCTTAATAAAACACTAGAGTCTGTGGGGGGGAACATGCATTCATTTCAAACTACCACATACAGTGATACAAAAAATAATAATAAAATTAGAGGAGGTGGTGGATATCTTTCTTCTCCTAGTAATGTTTCATGGGTGTAGGTGTGTCAGAACTCATTAAACTGCACACTTTAAATGAGTTGTTTATTGGATATAAATTATAACTCAATAAAGCTGTCTATTAAAACAAAAGGATGAGTAGGGTCAAAGGGGAAGCAGAAGCAAGGCACAGAATTATTAAAGAATACCCATCACCTTCAGGAAGTGAACGTGGCCTTCAGAATCCCAAGTTTTGAGTTCTGCAATGTCACGCTGTGTAAACCGTGAGGGCAGGTGGACAGTGAAGGCCTTGTTGTCAGCAAACAGGGTGTGAACTTTACCCAGTAGGCAGCGAGGAACTGTGGGACGGCTGCTGATCAGCAGAGTCACAGGAAGAGGCTGTTCCATAAAGACCTTTGCAAAGCACTGACATGTGCACAAAGCACAGGGACCCTGGAAAGGAAGAGAAGCCTCGGGGGAGGAATAGCCCAGCAACTCTTCAGAGCATCATAACTTTAATACAATTAAAAAAAAACACTTGGGCTGGAGAGATGGCTTAGGGGTTAAGGCACTTGTCTGTGTAGCCTAAGGACCTTACATTCAAGTCTCCAGATCCCACATTGGCCAGATGCACAAAGGTGAGGCAAGCACAAGGTTGCATATGGCCACTAGGTGGTGCACGCATCTGGAGTTGGATTTCAGTGGTTGAGGTCTTGGTGCACCAGTTTTCTTTCTCACACACATACACACACACACACAACAAAAAGCACAACTTAGTTTCTCTCATTTGTAGAAGGGATTGAGTTTTAGGTACTTAACACTTGAAATTCAAAGGAGCATTTTTCATTTGTCCAAGTTGGATAAGGTATGCATTCTATGATATTCTTCTTATTCCCTTCATGTTGATACTCCTTCAGTTCAGAAACGTTTATTTAGCCAGACATGGTGGTGCACGCCTTTAATCCCAGCACTTGGGAGGCAGAGGTAGGAGGATCGCTGTGAGCTCAAGGACACCCTGAGACTACATAGTGAATTCTAGGCCAGCCTGGGCTAGAGTGAGACCCTACCTCAAAAAAAAAAAAAAAAGAAAAGAAAGGAAAAAAATGTTTATTTATGTCTTTCAATAAAGCCACATGCACACCCTCATTGTGCCAACCTCAAGGTGACTGATTTCCCACATTGACATTGTCTCATTTTTCACTTTGCTTTGGGCCTCAGGTGTGTTGGAAGGCATGCACTGGGCACTGTCATGAGGGGCACTGTCCATGAAAAGAAGAGTATTCAGGCATCTCCATTCAGCTTGAATTCCAGCTGTGCTCACTGTCTGGGGAGCTGGGATATCGGTAGTGTTGTTGGGAATTCCCTTTCCTGATATATACACAGTCCTTTCTTATTGAAAATGTCACCTCCCAAAATGACCAAGAAATGGTGGAGACCACTGTTGGCCCTGTGATCGACAAGGCCATGCTGTACGTGGTGGCCACGTGGAAGAGGGGGAGTCAGTGTTAGGCGTAAGACCCCAGCAAGGTAGCAGGGGAAACTGTTTGTACCTGCAAAGGAAGGCATCTTGTTGGCAAGTCTCTCAAGTACTTATTGTGTGAGGTGGAAGAAAGGATGCCTTCCCCTCTTCTTACAGATGATGTAAAAAGCTTCAAGATTTAGCTTAAGAGCATTCTGAACAGAAATGGCATGTCCATGATCTGACCTCACATCAGAATATTAAATACTAAAATAGGATTCTAAAGACAATTTAGAATTTATTTGTGTTTGTATGTGCATGCAGCTTTATCTGTGTGAGCATGTGTGTGTTTGTGTGGATGCACATGCCCTGGCACCCGTGTGGAGGTCAGACGACAAGTTCTGGGTTGGTCCTCGCCCATCCACATTATTTGAAGCAGAGTTTCTTCCCTCTGGATTCAGTTCTTTACTATTCCCACCATAAGCTTCTGGGAAATTCTGTGTCTGCCTCCCATCTCGCCTTCAGCATCTGCAGGATGAGACTCCAGAATCCAGCCATAAACTCCAGATTTTTACGTGGGGACTGAGGATCCAACACAGGAACTCCGGCTTGAGTGGGGAGCACCTTGTCCACTGAGCCACCACCTCAGACAATGTTATTAAAGAATGGTGTTTCAAACATCTACAGTTTTCAAGAATAAACCTTTAAAGATGAAGCTGCATTGACATGAGAAAAAAAAATCCAGTTAGAGAAAAATCACAAAGCAACAGGGAACGTTCTGTGTTAATTTGGGGTACCCAAATCACCCATTTCTGAAGTTCTCTCATCCTAAACCATGTGAAATCAAATGTGTCTCAAAAGTACAGAAATGCTACCTGAAAAAAATAATCACAACATAATTACTTAAACCCAGAGTAGGGGAAATGTGTGTAAAAAAATCAACAATTTCCTTTTGTGTGTGTGGGGGGGGTGAAAATTATTGTCACTTTCAGATTTTAAACAGATGTGACAGCCCTGTCCTTTGCACGAGAGCAAGGGTACAAACAATGACTTGTGGCTAAGAGATAGCTTAGTAAAGCGTTTTATCTTGCAAGCATGAGGGACCTGAGTTCAATTCCCCAGTGCCCATGTAAGAAATGTCAGGCTTGGCAGCACACCCCTGTAATCCCAGAGACAGGAGGACCTCTGAGGCTTGCTGGCCAGATAGTCCAGTCTCACTGGGGAGCTGCAGGCCAGTGAGAGACTCTTGTCTCACCAAAAAAAAAAAAAAAAAAAAATTGGATCATCTTCCTGAGAATGACACCCAAGGTTTTCCTCTGGTCTCTGCACTCCACATGTGCATATGCACACTCGACATTTAAACTTGTACCAGCATACCACACACTCACATATTGTTTTTCAATTACTTACTTGGGGGAAAATTCACTCATGTAAATTTCACCAACTAAGACAACGATGCTCACCATGTCTGTGTTCCTCTAGAACACTTAGGGACACTGGCCAGGAAAGCATCCTTAAAAGGAGTTGTGGGAAGGGTGCTTGAGAGGAAAGGAAGGCTCTGTGAACCTGGCTCTCGGCTATGCCCCTGTGGCAGGAGATGGGAAACCGCCAAGGGAACATTTGGCCGTGGCAGTAAAGGCAGAGGAGGGGATGGGTTGAAAAAGAGCGGTTTACAAGGTAAGGCTGAAGGTGAGAGGAGACTGATACAAAGGAAGGGGGTGTTAGTAATAAATGAATTTTCCAAGGGTGTGTGGGGGGTAGTATAGCAGAAGACGAGATGATGAGGGAAGTGCAGAATTATGGGAGTCTGATGGAGGAGATGGAAATACAGATTTTTAAAGATAATAACATAACTTACATATTCTTGATAGACATTTCCAGCATGCTGTTCTAAATATAACACACGTGATTATCATCTTTGTACTCAGCCCCTGTTATCCTTGAAGTTGGTTCATGGATAAGAGCATTGTTTTACACTCATATAGTTGGATTCTTAGAAGTAATATATATATCCTGAGCATGGCAAGTCTTTTAAAGGAAAAGTATTAAATAATAGCTAAGTAAATCTTTTTAAGTAAAAAAACTTACCACAAACATGAAAAATGAAAGTATTTTGTCACCATAATTTATACTGTTGACCTAGGCTTAAGTTTGAAACACAAATCATTCCACTTATAATGCAAAGAAATGTAAACCACAAGCTTTATTTATAAAAAGAAAGAAAAGTCATTCTCGCTGGGCATGGTGGCGCACACCTTTAATCCCAGCACTCAGGAGGCAGAGGTAGGAGGATCGCTATGAGTTCGAGGCCACCCTGAGACTACATAGTGAATTCCAGGTCAGTCTGGGCTAGAGTGAGACCCTACCTCAAAAAAAAAAAAAAAAAAAAAAAAAGTCATTCTCCTCAGTGTGAGGTTTATTTGAAAGTGGCTAAGTTAATCAAAAATCGTAATTAACTCATAAACAGATTGATTATGGTTCCTTGGAAACTGAGATCAGGCCTCAGGAAGAAGGCTGCCCTCCCGGAGCCAACAGTTTATAAATATAGCCCTCCTCAGCTGAAAAAGGAAAGGGATGCATTTCTTAGTTGCTGCGGGCTTAGCCAGAGCCAGAATCATGCAGTCAGAAGCGGGTCTTGCAAGTACTGATCCCCCTGTCCCGGCTCCCGGAACACTCAGCACTCGGCCTTGTCTGTAGTTGCACTCGGTACATATGTTATAAGAGAACTGCAGTGGTGGTGAGTTGATGAAGCTCTCAGATCAGATCGAATAGGCCAGGAGTGGAGACAGAATAGAAGAGAAAACAACAGAAGGAAAGAGAAAGAGGAAGAGAAGGAAAGGACTTTGGCAGCAGCGGGTACAGCCCTGTGGGGCTCGTGGAGGCACCCCCACTGCTTGCCATCTGCGGAACTGTCTCCTTTCCCGGGGTCTCCTGCCACCCCCACTTCGCTCATTCAGCGAGCAAGTACTGGGCACCTGCAGGGCACACGCCCCGCACTGCATAGCTGCGCCTGGCTCTGCCCTCACAGAGCTTGATGCTGCTGGAAAGTGATTGAAAACACACAACTGTGCTTTGATGGCTTCACATAATTTGTAAGAATGAAAATGCCCAGAAGGCAGGATGATATGACAGCCACGAGTGCTGGGGAGAAACTTCAGATAAGACAGTCATGGAAAATGGAAGAGGGCTTTTCTCTCCCCCACCCCCCACCCCCGTAGTAACATCCTTCAAACCAGAAGCTCCCAGCAGAGGCAACAGAGAAGACAGTCAACAATGGAAGTAATGAAAGAGCCTCTAGCAACTGATTATTTTAAATCTTTGCTCAGAAGAGCAAAACTCATAAGGGAATTTGCAGATGTAATCTTGGAAAGTGAGTGATAGTGAGGAATTATGGGGGATAAAACAAATACTGAGCATGCCTCAGAGGAGAAAGAAACGAGGGCTTGGGTCAAGGTTGCTGAGATTAATACGAATTCTCAGCAAAATACAAGACTGGCTTAAAGAGCCTCAGGGTTTATGTCCTCGGGGATCCCTCATTCACTCACGGCATTGACCTTGGGCTTCTTGTACAACACACATGCATCTACTACAGGCCACCCTCCTGGGTGTTCTGAACGTTAGATGGAGTTCATTATACGCACACTCATACACCCTGTCTCCAGTGTGTTCTCAGTCATTCATTCACAATACTTTTGTGCACTAGTAGTCATACACAGCTTATCTGCTCTGAGTCCCATCACACACACACACACACACACACACACACACACACACACACTTTGACGTCAGTTATAAATGTGTCCCAGGGGCTGCGGCTTAACTGGCCATGCGCAGATGGATGGACATTCTGAAACTTGGGTTGCTGTAAAATGAAGATGACACGCGAACTTGGCACTAAACTAGGCATGAAAGGAAGTAGAAAGACAGAAGAGGGGAGACGAGTGCCACACGGAGGCATGCTGTCCCTCACTTCACCCCAGGGTGGCAATGCGAGCAATCTGAGTGCGCACAATGTGCCAGGTGACGTTCTGAAACTGACACATGTGGACTCACCCTCACCACTACGCAGCTTCTGCTGTACCAACATGATACGAACTCCACAGGTTTGAGAATTCTAGGCTCGAAAGAGTTAAGTGGCTAGCCCGACTGAGATCACATAGGAATGAATGGGTGATGTAGCCAGGTTAGGAACCCTGACACACTTGGCTCCACTCACTGCTGCCTCTCAAGTGTGAGCAAAGCGACATTCCTACCGTGCACACAGGGCTTATTACGTAGACCAGTTAGGATTTCAGGTGGCCAAGGAACAGTCCTAGAGAAGTGGAGAGCTCCTGAGTCTGTGAATTTACTAGTGTTCATGAGGAGTCAGCAGGGGGAGACGGAAGGGCAGCAGAGGTCTGGGAGGCGCGGGTGAGCGGGGCCACGCTGCTGAGGCGGGGGCGGGTGGCACAAGTCACAGGGGAAAAGGCTAGGGGCCTTGACTCTCACCTAAGCAATGGGGAGTTTCAGGAAAGCAGTGTGATGGGAAATGACTGCAGAAAGATTGCTCCCAGGGCTAAGCGGATGTGCCAAGATGACAATGGAGGTGAGTCAGCAGGCCTTCATCTTGTGCCAGATGCTCCCGGAATCATGACCAAAGATAAGAACAAATCCATGGCCTATTCAAAAAAATTGGGAGAAAACAGTGGTAGTTGCCGAAAGAAAAGACTGACACAGAAGAAGGAAGTCTCCCAGACTTCAGACTGAGAAGCTCTGGGAAAGGTGGCTCCCACAGCTGGCCAGGAAATGTAGGGAGAACTATATCAGCACGAAGTTCTCAGAAGCCAGAAGCTGCTGCCATCCCGCAGCCAGGGGAATCCCTGCGCCTTTAGTTATAACTTTCTCTTAAGAGTAGGATCTTAAAACACATAGAAATTACATGAAGGAAGCACATTAAAAATACTTGTCACTGGGTTGGAGGGATGGCTTAGTGGATAAGGCGCTTATCTGAGAAGCCTAAGGATCCAGGTTCAATTCCCCAGGACCCATATAAGCCAGATATACAAGGTGGTGCATGCATTTGGAGTTTGTTTTCAGTGGCTAGAATCCCTGTCATTCCCATTGTCTGTCTGTCTGTCTATCTGCCTCTCTCTCTCTCTCTCTCAAATAAATAAAATAAATAAATTTTTAAAAATACCTGTCACCTAGATTCAGCAACTCTTAATTAAAGGTTGAGTTTGCCATATCTGCTTCACATATACATAACACCTATTTACATAGTTACACAAGATTTTATTTGGGTTTTATTATTGTCGAATGATTTTAAATATACATTTACCTTTGAATACTTTAGTATGTATTGCCAAAAAAAAAAAAAAATGTGGTGAAGCCATCCTGACACCTTGAAAAAATTGACAATTACTTCAAATCATCTTAGGAGACTACGTTTAAAAGTTCCTAACTGTGCCTAGGATTTTAAAGTTACTAAAAAAATTAAAAAAAAAAAAAAGACAAGAGCTGGAAGGATGGCTTAGCAGTTGCGGTGCTAGCCTGCAAAGCCAAAGGACCCAGGTTTGATTCCCCAGGATCCACATAAGCCAGACAGATGCACAGGTGGCGCGTGCTTCTGGATGCTTCTGGAGTTCGTTTGCAGCAGCTGAAAGCCCTGGTATATCCCTCCTCGCTCTTGCTCTCTCTCTCTCTCTCTCCCTCTCTCTCTCTTCTCTCTCTCTCAAATAAATTTTAAAAAGACAGGATTTGAGAAATGACCACGTTTTGCTTCTGTTATGTCTCACAACTCTCTGTCAATGTACATGTTTGTGTACATGTCAAGGAAGCCAAGTCTGGGCAGGCGGAACGCTTCCATCTACCATCTGCCGGCTTCATCTCTGGGTCTTCCCTTGTGCCTCTGTTCCCTGCATTTCCAACAATCCTGAAATGAGTCATTAACAAAACTCAGCTGAGGCTGGTAAACACGCGTCACTGCTGATGCCATGTCATGGTGCTATATCCCATCCCTGAGGAGACTTCGGCCTCAAATCACCATCTTAGCACTAAATGAAACCTGACAGAGTCTCGATCTGCGGCAGGGAACGAAGTCGGTGAACTTTGTTCTAGAAACATCTGCGAGTCCCCAGATACGAACTGGTCTCTGTCAAAAGGCAGCAGTAGCCACCTTGAGAAGTTCCCCTGGTTAAATGTGGGAATCTAAGCACCAAAAACTATGACAAAAGTACTTTGTGTATATAGAAGTTGGTAATACTCAGTCCTCAGTGAAGACTCAAAAGAAAAAATAAATTATGTGTCACATTGAGGAAAAGGCAGAAGTGGCTCAAATACTGCTGAGGAGGCTCGCTTTGACAGACCCTCAGTCTGGATCACAAGCTGGTCTTGACTCCAGACTGTTCTGGTCTTAAACTTGGGCTAAAAATATAGCTATTCTTCTCTCTCTCTCTCTCTCTCTCTCTGTCTCTCTCTCTCTCTCTCTCTCTCTCTCTCTCTCTCTGTGTGTGTGTGTGTGTGTGAATCAATAAAGATGAAAGCATTAGATTTCTCCTCAAAATGAATAAAAAGGAAAACAGAAACATATTTCCATCTTAAAGTAAGATTAATAGAGTCTTCTAGAATTTTTCTAGTACTGTACGATTCTCATCTCTATTTTAAAAATAGAACAGCAATTTAGAAACATAAAACCCAAAGTTTCAGTCCTCAGCTAATAAATATGCTTAGTTAATATTTTCTTTTAGTTTTTGCCAAACCCTAGCTTTTCAGATGCAGTTTACATTCACTTCAAGCCTGAAATTAGGATGCTACCTGGCTTCTACCTGGTTTGAACACTGGCAAGCAGTTTGAGTAGTCTCACTGGATAGGCACTAAATATTGCTTTCAAATAGTAAACATTACATTTCCCCCCTGACCATGAAGACAGACATAAAACAGGGATTTCAGATGAGGCGGGAAAATTCCAGGCACTCTGCAGACTTGTGCCTTGCTTTTCTGGACCGTTTGCCACAAGAGAAGAGATGTCAGCTTGGGTTTCCAAAAAGGAATTAGAGCTGCTTTCTGAAAATTCATCTTTACCCAATATAAACTTCTTTTATCTGTATAGTCATTTCTTATTAAGGGGGAAAGTAGAAAGATGAGACGGACAGTCGATGGCAGTTAAAGGACTGTCATTTCACTTTTCAATGCAAGTTCTTTCCACCCGGAGGAACTCTTCCTGAGAAATTAAAAACTTCAATCCTGCATGTCTCCAAGGACGCCTTGGATTCAGGCACAGGTGCTCATATTGCGATCAGGAAAATACCACTAACGTTGGGGCTAATGGCACAATTGTTGAAGCCCCAGGCAACTTGTCAAGTTCTGTAAGTCTCAGTGTCTCATGCTAATGCAGTCTCAGTTTAGAATTCATTCCCCATTTTCCAATGTAACCAATAACAAAAGAAAGAAGGAAGGAAGGAAGGAAGGAAGGAAGGAAGGAAGGAAGGAAGGAAGGAAGGAAGGAAGAGCCCTAAACTTGCTAGTGGAGATGTAATTTGTAGTTCCTTACAGAAATAACGCGCCCTTGGATGTCTGAGCATTCTGGGTTGACTGGGCCCCTCTCGGAGCCTGAGTGCCCTTGAGCTCCGTTTCCAGTCTAGTATCGCTCAGTAAGCAGCCGGTGTGTCATTACACTAGAGAAAGCAAGGAACAAAATCAGCATAAAGCAAATGAACTTTGAAGACAACACTTCCTTGCCTCCTTTAACAAAAGCTTTCCTTGTCTTTTGAATCATTACATTAATTTTTTTTTTTCAAGATAGGGTCTCGCTCTAGCCCATGCTGACCTGGAATTCACTCTGTTGTCTCAGGGTGGCCTTGAACTCATGGCGATCCTCCAACCTCTGCCTCCCAAGTTCTGGGATTAAAGGCGTGTGCCACCACACCCGCCTGGCTCTATTTTTAATCATTACACTAATGTGCAAGCCCCATGGTCTCCATTAAGTTACAAAAAGAAGCTAAAAACTTCTGATTTCTTCCTGCCTTCTCGCTCCGCAAACTCATGGTCACCATTGGAAGTAGAGTTCGAACAGGACCCAAGCTGCAAGCCGGCAGCCAGCGCACCAGGAGAGTTGGAGCAGCCTCTTTCTCAAGGCCCCTTCCTTTTACAGAGCACATCTTTGTGAGCTTTGCTGTTCTTAGAGCAGTGGATGGACGGTGTCATCCTGCCGTGCAGCTCCTATTCCTGCCTTAACAGAGCCTGTGATCTGGCCATGTTTTCCGTACCCCGTTCCACCCACCCACACCCAGAAAATAAATTTTCTTTTGAAATAAGCTTCCTTGGCAAGAAGTTGAATTCAACAAGTTGAGTAGCCAGATTAAGATTCCCCACTCCAAGTCTGAACAGAGCTGTTATTGCACCCATTTCATAAAACTCTCAAGTCCTTGCATGGTGGCGGTGGGCGCACGTGGCTGCAGGAGCCATCTGAATGCTGTCACAGTTAGTTTTGAGACTAGCTTCTTGAGTCCCATCTCTTCTGTGCAAACTGTCTCTCCTGATTCTCAGGAAGGCAGCGCCTCTCTGTTGAAGCTATTGCTGTGGCCTGTTTCGTAGGATCTGTTCCCCAGAGGTCTTACACTAGGAGACAACTTCGGCTGACAAGACACCCAGGGAAAGGGTCCCAGAGGGTTCCCAAGGGTCCATGGAAGAGAGACTTATGGACTCAACTATTTTCTTTGCAAAGATGCTGTCAGCCCGGCATGGTGGCGCACGCCTTTAATCCCAGCACTCAGGAGGCAGAGGTAGAATGATTTTCGGTGAGTTCGAGGCCAGCCTGAGACGACATAGTGAATTTCAGGTCAGCCTGCGCTAGAGCAAGACCCTACCTTGAAAAACAGAAGAAAAAAAAAAAAAAGATGCTGTCAAATTCCCTCTCTGAAACTTTCTGACGACAACATTGGAGGCGGCAACCTTGCTGGCGGAGTTAGTTATCTTCAACTACTCATCTTCATCAATTTTCCTGCCTTCAGCCTCCTGCCACTTGCTAGGGGCTGTGCCCGTCTCTGGCCTCTGAATCCTCATCTATGAGCTGGTAATCCAGCTGCTGTCTACTCTGCCCCCTGCACTTGTGTTATTGACATAGCCTCCATTGTTCATGCTTTCTTACAGACGGGGTGGTCTTCCAAGTGCAGAAGAACAGTGGATACAAACATTTCTTAAACTTCACAGTAGAATGTGAACTCTATCTCTGCCTCCTTTGGCTTCCAGCACACAAATGTGTATTTAGTCATGTGGCATAGCCAGTCCTGCTCAACAAGCCCTGCAGTCATTGTTAACCACTACCAACAGAGGCTCTGCTCAGAACTAAGATGGACTACAGAGAAGGTGTAGTAAATTGGCCATTCTTAAATATTCGGTGTATGAGAACCACTTGAAAGAGTTTTATTCAAAGACAAGGGTTCTTGGACCCTGGCTTAGGAATTTCTGATTTGGGAGGCATAGCATTTGCGAATGACATACGTGGCATTTGAATGGCTGGCTGGGGTGCAGCTGTCCCTCTGTTCCTGTCTTTAGTTATGACCTCTTATGACAGGGTAATTATTGGGGTATTTGCATTATCTTCTCCCACCCCTTTTTTTTATCTCTTACACTCTGACTTCCCACCTGCAAGATGTGGTTGCACCAGAGTGTGGAGAGTTTCCTATTGGGCAGAAGGAAGTGTCCTGAAACCAAACTTTGTCTTCTGCAAAGGGCTAGACCTGCTGACGATATATCCTAAGGTAGCTAAGTTCTTGGACGAGAATGGAGCATAGTTGTGGAGCAGTGCTCCTCCCAGGCCGAGAGAGGGACAGAAGTCACAGGTCCACCCACGGCAGAAAGCTTTCCTCACTGCGTGGTACGTCTCTGAAAGTGGGATGGGCCCCGGGCAAGGCCACGCTTCCAGAGTAGATATAGGCAGGCTTTGTCCTAAGTCCTTGGAGCTCAGCCTTGGTAAAGACTTACGAATCTGGAAGGCATTTATTAGTGCAGAACCAATGGGGCCAGAGACAGGAGGAATAACTAAAGGGGGATTGGCTGAAGCACCCATGTGGCTTGCTGAGCTGTCTTATCTCATGCCAGAGCCCAAAGCCTACAGGCTGATCAGAAGATAATGCCTGATCCGGATGGGACCTAATAAGCATTAGCAGGAACCCTACAAGGCCGCGATGACCCACTTCAGTTCCTTGCCTCTGACCTTGGTAATTACGAAGGCTGTCCTACAGAAGACAGGCTTCTCTCTTAGAACACACGCGAGCACATACACACACACTTGACTAGGCGTCGGGAACCGAGAGGACAAGGGGAAGGGCAGTGTTCTCACAAGCCAAGCTGTCGCTTCATACCAAGACAGTGCGACACTATGGAAGGGCTGGGCTGCAGCTCAAGGGCAGAATGCTCGCCTAGAACTAATGTGCATATGCCACAAGATGGCTGCTGCCTGGTCTCCCTCCCTACCCTCCAACCCTCGAGAGAATACCTCCTTCTGGGACCCACAAGAACAGGAAACGCATGAGAAAAGGGAATCCTGGGAATGTGTGTCAGCCTTGTCAAATGGGCACATGGCTAGCCACCATGAGAACTGGCTTTCTGGTCTGGATGTCTTAAGAAACCATTATAGATAAAGATAGAGGCCCACGGGGAACTTTGTATTCTGTGAATGGAGTGGTGACACTCTTCCGAGATTCTGTGGGGAGTCTCAATAGTGACTGACATTAAATGCTTTTCCAGTCCTTTCCAAACTGTCTGTTTCTATTTAGCGTTGTGAGTCTTGCAACAGAAGAACTGGTAGAAACACCTCTGCTGTGTGTATCCGCCATTTTTGTCAAAACCATTATTTAACTTCTTCTCTTATGCAAATAGTTGTATGCAACGGAGCAACATGGTAATGACACAATGTTGTCGCAGATTCAAGAAGGCGAGGAGTTTGTAGTCCACTTTGGTTAGGAAACCAATTTCTGAAGATTTCCAAGAAGTCTCCTGATGTTTGACTGAGAGCAGTATCTCTACCATAATTTGCTGCAGACTCATAACGACCTCCATGGTGCCCTGAGTGTAGGCAAGCTTCTTCCCTGGCTCGCCTCCCCGGTAATCCACCAGTGCCTGGGTCCTTTGATCTCTTCTGCTCCGGAGAATCCGTCCCTGTGGGCTTTAGTACACCCAGAGAGCCAAACTTAACTCTGCTGCTGAGAACAGTGTGACCTTAAGCAAGTTACTAAATACGTTGAAGGACAGTTTCTTCATAGTTATCCTACCCACCGAGGAGGGGCAAGAAAAGTAGGGCAGAGCATGAGTCCTACACACGGGGAGGAAGGATGGCAACTGGAATGCCACCTTAGTGCTGTAATTCAAATCATCTTTCCACCCAGGCACTACAAACATGTGTCAGGGTTAAGGAGACAACCACATCACTAGTAAAAATGAAAAAAAAAAAACCCTCTTCTAATAAAATCCTGCTAAGGCATTGAGGACTCAGGGGTTACGCTTATGCAATTTATGAATACACAGGTGAGGGCGACAGGTCCTTTGTTTTAAAGTAGGACTGACAACAGACATTTCTCATCTAAGTAATAAGCCACTTTGTAGCTTGAACCAAAACCAGAGACAGAGACAGAACCATAAGGAGAATAGTAATCGTGAACACTGACGCTTCCCTGCTTTATATTCCCAAATAATACTTACGGTGCTTACTACACGCCCTAGGCCCTGTTTGACGCACTCTACAAATAGCAAGTTAGTTATGATCAACATGACTTTACGAAGTGAATATCAGCCACATCTGCGCTTTAGAGGGGAGCCATCAATCATTCCTGGGCATCAGTACCCACTGCAGCTCTGGGCCCTACAAGTAGGACAAGAAAGAGGAAAGCAGAACGCTGCTACTACAGTCAACCTTCTCCGAAAGGACCTGAAGCATATTTGAGAAGAACTGTTGTTTCTTAAAAGAGGGGGGAAAAAAAGAGTTGGGTGTGGTGGCACATGCCTTTAATCCGAGCACTGGGGAGGCAGAGGTAGGAGGATCACCGTGAGTTCGAGGCCACCCTGAGACTGCATAGTGAATTCCAGGTCAGCCTGGACCAGAGCGAGACCCTACTTCAAAAAACCAAAACCGAACCCAAACAAAAAACATTTATTTGAGAGAGAGAGAGAGAGAGAGAATGGGCACGCCAAGGTCGCCTTGCCAAATTCCAGATGCATGGCATCACTTTGGCATCTGGCTTTATGTGGGTACTGGGAAATGGAACCCATACTGGTAGACTTTGAAAGCATTATTTGATGTGGTTTACCATGTCAAAATTATAGGTAGCAATGGTAGCAATGCTTCTCTCTTTCTTTTTTTTTTTTTTTAAACCAGCATTACCTCTTTCCTCTTCATTATTTGTTCTCAGCAACTCCTAGACAACAGGGGCTCTGCTGCCCACGCAGTGCTCCGCCCTCCACGAGGACCACAGGACCTCTGCAAATGAGCCCAGCCAAGTACCGGTGTGGGCAGAGTTCCACGTCCAGTGACGTGCGGAAGATCCCAGGTTGACTCTCCACGAGTCCTTACAGCAGTGATTTCCCCCAAGATTGACCTCAGAGGTCAAAAAATTCTGGAGATGACATTCTGGAAAGGCCATTCTAAAGAAAAACAAGCCAACCAAATTACTCTGGGCTATATTTAAGAAAGACGAATTCAAGGGCTATACGTAAGGATTCTTGACCTTCAAGTATATAAAAAAAAAAGGCCCCAGAAGTTAAGACAGCAATTGCTGTCCAACAAATCTCTACTAAGTTATTGGGGTGCCCAGGAGCCCTGTCACTTAGTTCTAGTGAAAAGGATGCATGACACAATTTCTTTTTTCAAGGTAGGGTCTTGCTCTAGCCCAGGCTGACCTGGAATGCATGACACAATTTTTAACCTCAGGAGTGTTTACCTCATGAGTTTTTCCTTTTATTTATTTATTTTTTATTGTTTGTTTGTTTTTTGAGATAGGGTTTCACTCTAGCCCAGGCTGACCTGGAAATCACTCTGTAGTCTCAAGGTGGCCTTGAGCTCACAGCAATCCTCCTATCTCTGCCACCCGAGTGCTGGGATTAAAGGCGTGTGCCACCATGCCTGGTGAGTTTTTCCTTTTTAATGCCAGTCTCTGATGGGGTCTGTCACAAAACCCAGGAGGGCAGAGGCTTGTTTATCTAGTCTTGTAGGCTTTTGGTGGCATGCAGGGGAAAAGAATGAGAAGAGACAAATTAAAGATGAAGCTTTGCGGACAATTCAGAATCTGAGAGAAGCTGCCGGACACCGAGACGTGAGGTGTGAAGAGATAAACAGAAGACAATTTAGAGGACGAAGGAAGACATTGCATTATAATATTGGGCATATATATAATATTATACTAACTATAATATAATATTAACTGAGTTTTGGTACTGTCGCAGGAGAGTGACATTATCTTTCTGAATCCTCACAGGAGCCTCAGTTCACCCCAGTGAGGTGCTGAGTTGCTCAGGCTCACACAGCCAGGAAGTGGTGGCAGAGAGAGGAGGAGGGACCAGGGCACGAGGAGAGCTCTGGGAAGCAGCATGCACACATACTGGACTATAAATACTGGAATCAATGAAAAATGTTTGGCAAAGTGCGCCTTAAGTTGAATCGAGGGAGTGAAGTTACTAGTTACGAGGAATCAGTGATAAGGCAGAAAGGATTTAGAAGCAGTTGAATGTGTAGCATTTATTTGAGAAACTTGACCTGAAAGGAAAATAGAACTTTCTGGAAATATCTCAGTGACTTTTAGTGTGTGTACTAGGCAAAGCCAGTGAGCCATATAGGATGCTCTAGCTGCTTTGAGCAACCTCTGCGTCTGTTGTTTGAGAACATACACAGGATGGTTTTTGTTTTTATCAGAGCACTATGAGGCTTGTGAAGAACAGGCATCCAGTCCCAGATAGGTCTAGGCTCTTCCTACAAGGTGGCCCGTTCATCTTCTAAGGCACCAAAATCCTCTACAGACTGTAGCCTCACTCAAGGGGTCGTGAGGAGTTGGGGCTGGACAGGTGAGGAAAAAGGGGGTGTTTGAGATGCGTGTCTCTCTTTGACTCTGTCTAGCTGCCACTAGAACGTGCTCAAATGACCGCTGTCACCAGAGAGCTCTCAGGAGGGGTGGGATTCTTCTTATTATTATTTTGAGACACGGTCTCATTCTCTGCAGCTCACACTAGCCTGGAACTCATTACGTAGCCCAGATGGACCTCAAACTCAGAGTGGTCCTCTTACCATGGCTGAGGCCATAGAGCAGAGGTAACCCACTTTTAGCTATCCTCTTTGGCCATTTCTGCCAGAATACTTTGTTCTTCCTCCGCTTACTCGGTGGTGCACAACTAAATGGAAAAGTACCGGTGCTCGAAGGCCTTGGTTTCTTTTCCAGCTTATTTTCAATAAGTACTCTTGATAGTTGACCTGTGTGTAGCTTGTCTGCTTTGTCTCCCGATTGGCCCAGAATTTGGTCTCTACCTGCTCTGGTGGGGTTTCTGCCTCCAAGAAGGCTGCTGCTGGTGGTGGTCGTCATAAGCTGGCCCTAAACTCGGAGAAGTGATTATGGGAACAAAGGAAGCGCAGAACACAGGGGACTGTCTTCTGACGAGTCACTCCTATGCCACAGTTCTGGGGAAGGTCACCACATAGGAAATGCCCGTGAACAGCGAAGGTGGTGATAATGAGGGCACAGCTGCCCCATCTTAGGTACATGTTAATATTAACATGCACCAGATCTTCCCAGATTTCAAGAAAAGCCTGGTGTTGAGATGTTTTCTTGGAAACCCAGAATTTAAAAAAACTTGGCTCAAAAACACTGTTTTTTAGTCAGCCTTAACTAACAAGTTAACTTTTTTTGCTATGCCTGGCTTCTAGTCTGGAATTTGACTGGAAGAACTCAACTTCATCCCCCATTTGCTTCCAGTAAGACAGTAAGGGGAAGAAAGCTCCTGACACTCCCTGAATAGTCAGCAAAGTGAGGAAAGAGAAGAGCAGGGCCAGAGAGAATTCATCCAGAGGCACCTTGGATCAAGGTGGTCTTGAAACATGAGACTGTATATTGAATGACGCACAAAAAGTCCTGCCTTCTATAAATGGATAAATGCAATCTGGAGAATGGCAAAGTTAGGTTGAAGGTTGGGTGTAAAGCTTCGCTCTCGGTGGCCTCTCCACCCTTCGTTACCTCCGGCCTCCGGCATGCTGTCACCACACTGTGCACCACATCCGGGTTCCCCCATGCCCTGCTTTAACTCTGCGGAACTCTGCAACTGGGAGCCACTCTGGTCTCAGCGAGTTCTTACGCTTAAAGAAGGAGGCTTGTGTATGAGTCCAGTGACGACGCACGCCCACGGGAGGTAGACTGCATCTAGGGTATCTGGGTTTAGAATTGTGACTTGTGCTAGCGCACCCTGCCTAAACAGCAGGCAAAAATCGCCTTTTTGAAGTTGAAAATAGATCAACTAAGTGATTCTCCTTGCACACTTGAGCAAGAAAATAATGGAGGAAACTTATTGAATATTTTGTGTTGTTTAGTGACACGAATCAATGTTTAGTGAGTGGCACAATGCTGCTTCACTAAATGCACCCATTTGCTATAGAACTTAAATAGGAAAGCAATTTTTTAAGGTTCAGAAAGATGTTTTTATAGCTTTAGGAGGGAGAGCTTTAACAGAAGGGGGGGGTGGCTTAAAGGAAGGAAAGAAGACATGTCTCTAGAAGGCCAGAACTTAGGAGAAGGAAGGAAGGCAGCAGAGCTGGTGTCTGGGGAAGCAAGAAGGGGGTCTTAGAAACTCACCTTCAGACTCAGGTTTTATGTGAGCCATCACCTGGATGCGCTTCTGGTTTGGCCAGTGAGTCTGGATGTCAGTTATCTAGAGGTCAAGATTTCTCAGAAACTGTGCCATCTTCCCAGAATCCTAATTCTCTAGAAAGGCTTTCTAGGAAGGACTCCCCAAGAAGGCTGAAACAAGGGAAGGCCAGACCCTTCTGATGTTTCTGCCCCGTAGTAAAGTGTAGTGGCTTTAGATCTTCCCCTACAGACACGAGATGCTTCCAGTGTTTAGTCAAGAGAAAGCTATTTACTTTGGAACACTGTCTCCCCTAAGCAGCCTCAACCGCCTCTCTGAAGAAGTAACCCTAACTGCCACTAGAAAATTGGGGTAATGGCTGATCTGGCTTCTTCAAGCTGAGTAGGGTGTGGCAGCTGGGAAACGTCTTCAGTGGATCTATCTTGAGAACCTCGACAATGCATTGATAGTGTGGGAAGACAATCCTGCCAGAGAACGTCGGGGAGAAAGAAACAAGAGAAGCCAAAGGGAAGTGAGCACTGAGTAAATTGGGGCTCTCCTGGGTCCCCAATTTTTTAGACTTTCAGGTCCTGGGGGCAATGAGGGAACCCAGGTAAATGGAGTTAGATTGTCGCAGGACCATTGTGGACTGACTGTAGACAAGAGGTGATAAGGTTAAAATAGCCATTAAGCAAACAAGATTAAAAAAATAACAATTACTATTATTAAAAAATGGTATTAAAAATTCTCCTTCACCATGAAGATTCAGAAATCCACTTCCAACGCTGTTGACCAAGTGGCGTGGTCTATTTCTGCTCTTGTAGAGCTGATGAGACATTAGGAGACTTATTAAGAATGCATGCACAGAATTTAACCTTGACAATGGCACAGGTATGGCTCTGAGTCATTGTGAGCACATCTAAAGCCACACAGTGGTCTTGTATGATTGTCTTTCTTATCATTTGAACTCTGGAATTAGGGGAAGTTCTCTAGCTTTGCTGCCAAAAACATTTAAGGCATACTTTACTTCCTTAGCTATACTTACTTTTCTTACTGAATGCTTTAGATCAATTAGGTAGTATATATATATATTGATTGATCTATGTATATATATATGGTTTTTAAATTTTTTTATTCTTTTATTTATCTAAGAGAGATAATGGGTGCACCAGGGCCTCCAACCACTGCAAGCACACTTAAGACACATGCACCACCTTGGGCGTCTGGCTTTATGTGGGTACCGGAGAATCAAACTTGGGTCCTTTGGCTTTTCTGGCAAATGCCTTAACCACTAAGCCAACTCTCCAGCCCCACATCATCTTTATACATAGTATTTTGAAGGTCAGTTATGGCTCTTTAGGGCAACTGTTGTGGACCTAGGAGGAATTTATGTCTTTCTCATCATTCTTGCCATCTGATGGGTGAGTCAGGGCCCTGTTGACCTTGTAGGTTCCCTTGGAAGCACTGAGAGTCTTCCACTCTATTCTTATTCCCCTCCTGCAGACTGTACACTGGAGTCTAATCTCTAGGCCTTCACAATCTCTCTGATCAAGAGAACAAGGGATTTACCAGAGCTGCAGGACCATCTCGAAGTGACCCATCATCTCTTGGGCCTTTTTGATCTGGTAGGTTAGGACCAAAATATTACTTCCCTTTTAGCCCCAGTGTCATCATTGGTTACAGCTGCTATGTCCAGTTTTCAGCACTTAGAAGAAAAAGATAAAGTATGTCTGTACCTTCTTTCTTTTTTTTAATATATTTTTTTCATTTATTTATTTGCAAGCAGAGAGAGAGAGACAGACAGACAGACAGACAGACAAAGAAAGAATGGGTACACCAGGGCCTCCAGCAGCTGTAAACAAACTCCAGACACATGTGCCCCTTGTACATCTGGCTTACATGGATCCTGGGGAATCGAACCTGGATCCTTTGGCTTCATAGGCAAATGCATTAACCACTAAGCCATTTCTCCAGCCCTGTACCTTTTTTTTTTTTTTTTTTTTTTTTTTTTTTTTTTGGTTTTTCGAGGTAGGGTCTCACTCTAGCCCAGACTGACCTGGAATTCACTATAGAATCTCTGGGTGGCCTTGAACTCACAGCAATCCTCCTAACTCTGCCTCCCAAGTGCTGGGATTAAAGGTGTGTGCCACCACACCCGGCTTGTGTACCTCCTTTCTTAAGCAAACTAAATCTGGTTTAGGGATGGTGTAAAAACCTTAGCATTATTTTGTAAGATTTAACTTAAATTATCTGGTGGTGCAGTATGCCATATATAAAAGATAGAAAACATAAAACATGTTAAGCCCTGGAGACAATGTTTATCAACAAAAATATAAATATTAACTCTCTTAATTTTCTTCAGTTTTAGGTGCCTTGGTGAGAGCCACCAGTTTTGGGGTGCATTTCTAATCTTAAAGGAACTTCTTAAAGGAGGACAACCTGTTATCTCAGGGGACTCTTATAAGTAAGCTAAAATTTTATATTGGAGAATAACATGCCTAACACATTTTGGGTGTACACACAATCAAGTTGTTCTCCAAATGTAATTGGTGGCCTCGGGAATTAGAAGGCCCATTATTGTCAGTGTCTGGAGGCAGGCTGGCCTGGAACTCCTGATTTTCCTGCCTCTAATTGTTGAACAATTATTTACTAGCATGTTCTACCACAACCAACACAGCCTTGTGAGTCTCAAGAAGTTCCTAAGTTGCTTTAGGATCCCAGAGAGTGAGTAGGATATAATAGACCTCATCTCCTCTCTTCTTAACGCTTCAGACCCTCTGACAGACCAACCTCAAATACTTTATGGTGTCATGGTACAGTTGAGCTCTGGACCTTAAAGCCTTATAGTTTCTATCTCTCAGGAAATTGAGAAGCCTAGGGCTTATGGCTTTGGGTCAGTTCCTAATAAAAGAGTTAGATATAGACTATCGCAGTCCACTTCTTTCTCTTCTGTATAACAGGCCTATCTGGAAGACACTATTACCCCCTCAGGGGACCAGGTAAGGAAACCAAGGTTTATAGTAAGTACAACTTGCTACTGTGTCGCTATAGAGGAAATTTGCATCCTAATGTTAGAATTTTATTATTTATACAAAGACATATGTGATTTTCGGAGCCAAAATTAAATAAATGACTTTTTTCATATAATACTGTCTGAGATTGTAAAAGCAATTAGCTTCTTAATTCAGATTCTATTAAGAAAGAATTTTTTTAAAAAAGAAAGAAATTAAAGGGAAAATATAAATCCAATTTGCATATTGAGTTTTTAACCCTGTCCTTTTCATTTTTTGCATGAGTGTATGTAATACAGTAGTGGTGGCGGTGGTGGTGGTGGTGGTGTGTGTGTGTGTGTGTGTGTGATGTGTGGTGTCTGCACATGTATGCATGCAGGCAGCACCCATACACTGGCTTGTGGTGGAGCGCAATTGTCTGCAGTGGCCAGAACAGAGCATCAGGTGTCCTGCGCCATCCCTCTTCCACTCGTTCTTTACTTGAGCCAGAGTCTCTTACTGACCCCAGAGTCCTTTGTGAACCCCAGCGATTACTTTGGTCTCTGCTCCCCTACAAGATGAGGGCAAGAGGTGTGTATGGCCATACTCACTGTCTATGGAAGATCAAACTCGGTCTCTCAAGCTCCTCACACCACCATGCTTCCACAGGAAGTGTTTGCAAGCACTGAGTCATCCATTTTACACTTAAACTTTAAAAAAAAAAATATTTGCAAGCAGAGGGTTTTGGGGTGGAGAGAGAGAGAGAACATGGGCATGCCAGAGCCTCTAGCCAATGCAAGGGAACTCCAGATACATGCACCGCTTTGGGCATCTGGCTGTACACAGGGACTAGGTAATCAAACTTGAGTTGCTAGGTTTCTCAGGCAAACACCCTAACCACTTGGCCATCTCTCCAGCTCTCATGATCAGAGGCCTTATTTGGATTCCACTTTTGAGAATTTTAAAATATATTTCCTTCATATCAAGCAGTGTTTTCTTATTGGCGTGGAATTAGAATGAAGCCAGGGGAAAGTGAAAACAGGGAGAGACGAGACGAGGGGATACTGGACGCATGTCAGGGGACAGAATGCAGGGGGTAGAAGGGTATTGCAGTTACTTTCTCATTGCCGAGGCAAACACCCGGCCAGAAGCAGCTGATGGGAGGAAAGGGTTTACTTCGGACTTACAGATTCCAGGGGAGGCTCCTTTATGGTGGAAGAAGCTGGCTCCCTTAGTCACACACCCACAGCAGAGCGAGAAAGAGCCAGCCCCGGCCAGCATGAGCTGACTCGGGGCACAAAGTTCCAGTTCCCGAATTGCCTCCAGCTGGAACCTAGCACTTTGAACACATGGGTATACAGGGAATATCTAATTCAAACCACCACAGTGGATTTTATTTTTTGTGGGGGAAAAGGGAGTGTGTGAGCTCAAAACTAATGACAGCATGAATCTGTACCATAGTAACCTTCCTCCTAGATACAAATCTACACGATACAGCTCTTACTAAGAGTGGGATGATGCCCTGGGCAGAAGTGCCCCATAGAGGATGGAGAAAACTTAATCCTACTACTATGGGCTCTGGCTGGTAAATATCAGTGCCAGAACTAGGTGGTCCTCCCACAGTGAACTACTGGTAGGGGAGACCCATGAGGTGCCCACAGCAATGCAGGTCACTGCCAAATCCCTTTGTTACTTGCCAGATCTAAATGATAAGACACTATTGCTGAAGATACCATAGACCTTGGGCACAGGATGTAGATTATGCTGGAACTTAGAAGGAAGCTAATTCCCTGCTGGCTAGCCGCCCCCCCCCCCCCCATAGTGCTGGAATATACTATGCAAGCTGCTGTGAGATAATGATCACCAACAGCATGAACAAGCAGGGGAACCTTCCAGGTATGCATAGCTATGCACTAGTGGCACACAGCCTACGCACGTGATCAACACCTCTCTGACT
Organism: Dipus sagitta; assembly: GCA_036346955.1. Classification (NCBI taxonomy): domain Eukaryota; kingdom Metazoa; phylum Chordata; class Mammalia; order Rodentia; family Dipodidae; genus Dipus; species Dipus sagitta. Next base: position 13,368,139 of record CM070775.1, on the reverse strand, counting down.
AGATATGAGACCCTCTCAGAGGGAAAGAACTCATACCTGCTATTTAAAACCAAGTCAGCTGCTTCTGGTTGGGTGTTTTCCTCAGCAATGAGAAAGCAATTGCAATACTCTTCTACCCCCTGCATTCTGTCCCCAGACTTGAGTCCAGTATCCCCTCCTCTCGTTCCCCCTCCCCCTTTTCTCCACTTTGCCCCAGCTTCATACTAATTCCACGCCAGTAAGAAAACACGGGTTGAGGGCTGGAGAGATGGCTTAGTGGTTAAGTGCTTGCCTGTGAAGCCTAAGGACCCCGGTTAGAGGCTCGATTTCCCAGGACCCACGTTAGCCAGATGCACAAGGGGGCGCACGCAGCTGGAGTTCGTTTGCAGTGGCTGGAGGCCCTGGCACACCCATTCTCTTTCTCTATCTGCCTCTTTCTCTCTGTCTGTCACTCTCAAATAAATAAAAAATAAACAAAAAGAATGAAAATTAAAAGTTCAGTTCTTAAAAAGAAACATTGGTTGATATGAAGGAAATATACTTTAAAATTCTCAAAAGTGGAATCCAAGTAAGGCCTCTGATCATGAAGTACTCTAGGTGGTGCTACCCTAGATTAAAAAGTACAAGTGAGGGCTGGAGAGATTGCTCGGTGGTTAAGGCATTTGCCTGCAAAACCTAACGACTCATAGACTCCAAAGTGAAGCTCCCATTGGTCTTTGGCTAAGAGGAGTGAATACAACCATCAAAAAGTCTCTTAAGAAACTATGCTTGCCACCTCTGATCCACGCCACTCTCAGTCTTGGTTGGAGAAGCTGCTTTGTTACAGATGGCAACAAAAACTGAGAAGAAGCAAGATCCATCAGCAGGACAAGGAAAGATAGCTGACTGCCTCGCATGAGACAACACACCTCCATCACACGTGCCAGGTCCAAGGAGACATGACCGAGGAAGTTGTGATTTAAATAATATGTGTGCTTCTCTCACTGCTAGCCTGACAATCAGCTGCAGGGAGATGCTGACCTGGAATTCACTCTGGAGTCTCAGGGTGGCCTTGAACTCACAGTGATCCTCCTACCTCTGCCTCCCAAGTGCTGGGATTAAAGGTGTGTGCCCCCATGCCCGGCTTGTTTTGCTATTTCTGTGAGCATGTTATGGTCTCATCAAATCTTCATAACCACCTTGGTTATTTTTTTATTACTATCTATTTTGAGAGAGAGAGAGAGAGACAGAATGGATGTCCCTCGATAGACTCAGGAGTTTAGGTCCAGCCCTAAAGTGTGTTTGAGGAATAGCAGTCTAAGGATAGGCAAAGCACTGGAGCTTTGTCTGGAGCTCTGCCTTTATGGGGTCCTGAGGTGTGCTTGCCTGTGCTGGTAGTGGTGGCTTTTTTTCTCTCTGCTTGGACCTGTGAACGTGGGCCAGCTTCTTCCGCCATTAAGGAGCTTCCCCTGAGTCTGTAAGCTTCCATAAATCCCTTCCTCCCATAACTGTGCCTGGTTTGGAAGTCATCCCAGCGACGTGAGGCTGACTACAGACAATGCCTGAGTTAGAAGAAAATGCAAGTTTGAGTCAAGCTGATGCAGGGTGCAGAAAATAAGAAACCGATCAAAGATTTATGAGGACAAAAATGACCCAATGCAGAAAATGTGAGCATCTAACTGTATGATGAGCATATACTATGCACAGTGCTGCCAAGGTCTCGGGAGAGAGGCAAAGGCCAGGACTCAATTTAAAATATGCAAATTGATGCAGGACTACTTCAGTAACACAATCCATTGTGACAGTGACATGGTAAGACGTGGCCTCTGACATGGCAGCCCACCCAACAACCAAATCCCCACCGAGGTACACACTGGCTTTAGCTGGCATCCACGTGTTGCCACAGCTCCTGCTGATGAGGGGATATGCTCATAAGATTGGTTTCAATACCCTAAGGAAAGATGAAGACACATTTTAACCTCTCACCTATCTTTCCAGTCTGTTCTTCCATTTCCTCTCTGTCCTCATTAGTAAATATTAAAGAAAGGTGGGCACCTGAGCCACAGAGAATTTTGAGCATCTTCCTGTTTAAAAAGTATATGTCTTTAGCCTCGTACGAAAAAAGGTTATAAATAAGATTTCCATTTGAATGCCAATATGCGAAACATTAACCAAACATATTAAAAAGTGTGCGTGTGTGTGTGTGTGTGTGTGTGTGTGTGAGAGAGAGAGAGAGAGAGAATGTGGGTGCAGTGCACACACTGAAGTCACTAAGACAACCTCGGACTCCCATCCTTGCCTCGCACCTTGTTTTGAGGCTGTGTCTGCCAGGCTGGCCGGCCCTTGGGATTCTCCTGTCTCCATGTCCCCTCTCGCCATGGATACACTGAGATCAAAGACACCCTTGCTACTGCTTCCAGGTTGGCACGGGTTGTGGGAATCTGAATTCAAGCGCTCACGCTTGTGCAGTAAAAGGGCTCTACCCGCCAAGCCACCTGCACAGCCCCGCCCCCACCTCATAGGTTAAATTCTTAAGAGATACTCCTCGGTTACTTAGTGGGACACACATTGACCTCAGATATGACCTCTCTACTACTGGAAAGCTTAGGACAAACAAAAGCCTAGCACTGTGCAGAGACTTCTGGGCCAGAAAGCTGTCAAGTGTATGAAGTCTTTAGGACTCACGTCTGGAGTTCGTTTGCAGTGGCTGGAGGCCCTGGCGTGTACATCCTCTCTCTCTCTCTCTCTCTCTCTCTCTCTCTCTCTCTCTCACTTTCAAATAAATAAATAAAAATTTAAAAAAGAACCAGTGAGTGCATTTGGCAAAGTGCCTTTGCATAGCTGCCCTGGAGCCTCCAAGAAGAGCCACAGGCATGTGCTGTGAGTATTCCTCAAGGCTCTTTTAGCAAAAATATAAAGTGTCTACGTCACACTAAAAGAAATGTTGAAAGCAAACTAAAGATTAAAAAATTAAAATATGGGGCTGGAGAGATTGCTTAGAGGTTAAGGTACTTGCCTGCAAAGCCAAAGGACTCGGGTCTGATTCCCCAGGGCCCACGTTATCCAGTTGCACAAGGTGGCACATGCATCTGGAATTTGTTTCCAGTGGCTGGAGACCCTGGCATATCTCTCTCTCGCTCTCTCTCTTTCTCTTTCTCTCTCATAAATAAATAAAAATGAAATGTTTTTTTTTAAACTTAAAATGATCTTGTGATAATGACAAATTCCCTATAACCACTCCCTAAACTCTTGATCGGATCATATGATCCCTGCCACTTCCCACACTATATACAGACCAGTTAATATTGTAAGGCCACGGAGTATAAGCAAAATATTCCTGACCCACTGCTTTTATAACATGGATGGAACATATTTGGGGGTGTCTCTTCTGCCAGGATTTTTTCTTGAGCTATATAACCTTAAGTGAGCATGCCTAGTAGTGTGTATCTTAAATCAAACATGCTCAGAAATGTGCTTTTCCCCAATGTGCCTTCCCTATATAAATATAAATATAAATATATATATATATATTCCTCCAATAGAATTCCCACCTTTATTGGGGAAAGCATGCCATTTTTCAGGGGCAACTGTGTTCTCCTGCCTACAGACTATAAAATTATTTCTTTGCTCTTCTGTGTGCTGACTATGCTTCATGGTCTAACACTCGCCAACACATGAACCCACTGCGTTTAGTTACAAATTGTCACTACACAGATGGGTCTTTCCTTTTGGTGGTAGTTCTTTTTCAACTTCCAACAAAACAGGCAGTGAACAAAAAGGAGGCCTAACTCAGGCTAACCTCCCACATTGGCAGAGGCAAGACCCAAGCCATCGAAAAGGACATCTTCTTGGGGACTTAATTTATGGCTCCTGCATAGTCACTGTGGTCCTGAGAAGACTTAGCAGTTGCTCTGAACCCTAAGTTTCTCCAGACTGGTGAGCGGTGCTAGGTCCTTGAGTTGGCTAATTGAGTTTGATAACAGGGTGGATAAGGACTAGTAAATTAGGCAAGTGCATGAAAGGGTCAGCCATAGATTTAAGATTACATCAATGAAGATTGAGAGGATGGAAGAAACCTCTGTCCCAGTTGATACTTATGATCTGGGGGAATGAGGGCATCTCAGTTGTGGTTGGAGGCTGGTCATGGATGCCTGGAAATCATAAGCCTCCATCTTAGCTACATTAGGGTTGGAAGATAGATTCAAGACACATCCATATGGAAAATCTGTATCAAGGTCAAATAGTCCCAAAGGGTATGTAAATGTTATTCATGTATATGTCTTCATTCATTCTATGTGTGCTTTCTAAAACTTATTATTGACAATATTCATACATACAGAATGTATTTTGATCAGAATCCCCTCCCATTACCTTCTCTCATGCCCTGTTCTCCAATCCCCCTTCCATTGAGCCCTTTCTTCTTTCTAACTAATCTCTCTTCTACTTCAGTGTAAATTTTATTTTGACCTCCTCTACCAACCATGATGTGATGGTTTGGTTGAAAAATGTCCCTCATAGCTTCAAGTGTTTATTACTAAGCCTTCTACTTAGCCCCCAGCTGGTAGAGTCTTTGAAAAGTAGGACTTGCTGGGGGTAGTGTATCCCTTGGGGCAGGCCTTGGTATTTTATAGCCCAGTCCACCTGTCAATGACAGCTTTAACTGGCTGCTCCCCCCCCCCACACACACACATGCACACAGCTGATACGACAAGATGTGACATCCCAGATGTCTGCCCTGCCACATTCCCCTTGAAACTTTAAGCTGAACCAAATCATTTCCTTACATCAGCTATTTCGATTTGGAAGTCTTGTCTCAGTAACCGCTACATGCGATATGAAATTGATGGGTCCAATATTTTGCAGGTCTTGTGCAGGAAGTAACTGTCACTGTAAGGTTATGAACTCTGTGTTTGTTGTTTGTTTGTTTGTTTACACATCTTCAAGATAACCTGATGTGGTATTTCATGGTTTCGATGCTTTAAATATCAGCTTAAAATGTATGCCTGTTGAGATATTATGAAATTTGTACCTTGGATAACACTCTGTTTGTCTCTGTGTCATTCTCCCTCCCCCCTCTCTCTCTCTCTCTCTCTCTCTGTGTGTGTGTGTGTGTGTGTGTGTGTGTATGTATATAATTTTTTTTAACCATTAGGTAGGTGTGGAAAGAGGAAAGTCCCTAGGTTGCTGCCTCCATCATTGAGAGATGTTTGGCTATTCACCAATGAAAAGTAAACAGATGATCTTCCTGTAGAGCACATCATTACCACAACATGATCTGGAAAACTAGGAGAGGTAGTCCTTAAAATAGTTTCTGAGGATCTGGAGAGTTTTCTCAGTGGTTAAGGTACTTGCCTTCAAAGCCTAACAACTCAAATTTGATTCCCCAGTACCCATGTAAAACCAAATGTACAAAGTGGCACATGCACCTGGAGTTTATTTACAGTGCCTGGAGGCCCTGGCATGCCCATTCTCTCTCTCTCTCTCTCTCTCTCTCTCTCTCTCTCTCTCTCTCTCTCCATTGTAAATAAATAAGTAAATAAAGCACTTTAAAATGGTCTCAGTATTACAAAACTATCTTGCAGGTAGATCTATAAGAGGGAGGGGAAATGACATAAAATTCCCTATGTGAATATTTTATGGCCTGGATCAGAATGAATGCCTCAAAACAACTCTTGATAGAATAAAGTTCAAAGCATTGATCAAAAATGGAACAACTTTCTGGTGCTTGAAAGTCCTCCTAGAACCTCTATGCTTGGACTGTCCCCTAATTTATAAACTCCCTTCTCCCTGACAGCACTACAAGATGCAGGACCAATTCCAAGTTAAGGTATGAAATTTTTCCTTTACAAGTTGCAACTGGGGAGAGAAAACCTAGTTTATGTGCATGTGCCTTTCACTACCTCTGACCCATAAGCTGAGTGCAGAGCCAAGGAGGATTCATTACCCCTGTGAAGGAGAGCTTTACCACTCATGGTCCTAAGTGGGTAGACATCCAGACCCTCCTGCCCACTCTTCTTACGGAAGAAGGAACATTGGCTGTGTTGGCAAGTGCCAGAAAAGAGGCTGATAAAGCCACATTCTATTCAATCTGACAATACAATTTGGCAACCTAGTGAACATTCAGAACCAGAAATCCCTCCTGACTGGGAGGGGCCCTGACATAGGGAGAGATTAGGGCAGATTGCAGCACTACAGGAATATGTTGCTAAAGGAATGCAAGAAGCCAGCGAACCCCCAGTTAACTGGAACAAACTGAGGGAAACTCGTCAGAGGCCAGATGAGACTTTTTCAGCACTCATGCACAAGGTAAGGGAATGTCTCCAAACAAATATGCCCCACCCCCAGGGATTCCGAAGGGAACGGCAGCCAGATAATCTTGGGCTCCTTCTTCATATCTCAAAGTGTTCCCAATATCCGGAGAAAAACCTAGAAATTATCACCGGGTCTGGAGACCAAGCTTGCCAAATGGAAGAAATTGTCTTTAAGATTTTTCAACAACAGAGATTCGTCCCAAAACAGAGACAGAGGAAAAGAAATCTAAAGAGCAAGCTGCCTTGTGAGCAGCTGACTTCCAGCCTCCTCCAGAGGAGGCTGAAAGAAGCCACCTCAGGGGAGGCCCCCGGCTCCGACGTGAGGCCTGTTGGTCACCGGCAAAAGTGAGCTTGAACTAGTGTCCATATCTTAGGCAGGGGGACATTGTAAGAGGGAGGGTCCACATCATCCTTAGAGAAGGAAAGTAGGGGACCAACCTGACTCCCTTTATCCTCCTCAATTCAGAGAAGGAAGGGGCTCCCCACTTGGTTCCTTTGAGTTTCACCCATATTTTCTCAGAGGAATCCCAAGTTGCCTGAGATCATAGCTGGAGAGGAAGTTAAGTTCATACTTGACACTAGAGCCAAATATTCTGTACTGACTACCAAGCAGAAGATTCTGTCTAAGAATTTAACATAAAAGGATTAGTTGGAAGAGGAACAACCAACGCAGTTTCTCAAGTGTCTGGCTTGTGAAATGAGTTCAAAAGCTTTAAAGCCAGTCCTTATTTCTTCATGTTTCTAACTGATGTGTTCTACTTTTAGGTTTGTGAGCCACGTTAGGGACAACTATTAATCTTTTGTTATTCTTCTTATTATTAGCAATATATTTTGTGTGTATACATCATGTGTCAGCTACCCTCTTTTTCTTCGACCCTGATCCCACTCCCCTGGGGATCCCTCCTCAGTGGGGTTGCAGGTATTCCCCATGTGGTTGTGGGTTATGTGTTATGGCAACAGTGGTCAGTTTTTTTTGTGGAGGAGGGAGGAAATACCTCTGAGCATGATGTCTCAACCTGTGGCTGGTACAATATTTCTTCCCCTTCTTCCACAAAATTCCCTGAACCATGGTGGGTGAGTTTTAAGTTTACTTCAGTGATGAGCTCTTAGGAGCCTCTGGATTTCTGCTTTGGTAGATGTTGAGTGTCCTCAGGGTCTGTCTCCTTCACCCTAGTGCTGGTTGTCAGGTTCACAATAGAAGTAGCACTCTTGCTAGTCTCCCCAATTCCTCTGTGGTTTCAGGTGTGGCTTGGCTGAAGTGGAAGGGGTAGTTTACCTCCTCGGGTCTCACTACCTTCTGTAAAAGAAAAGCAGATTCTCTGATAAGACAGTGAAGCCATCATAGTTTAAATGGGATAAGCATTATTAGCTTAGGGAGAATTTGATGCATGTAACCCCTCTTTCAGCCACAACTATTAATCTTCTGAAGTGCAGAACGGAAGTACAGAAACCTAGAGGTCATGGCACTATTCTATGAAACACTCACAGTTCCTGAGGCTAGAATCTCGTAAATGTCTTTATTGGGGTCACGCCTGAAGCCTGGGCACAGAGGCGAGTGGGATAAGCCGCCAGTGCCGAACCTGTAAAGGTCATGTTAAAGCGAATTAGCAACTATGCTCAAGTGAAATTACACTCCTTAAGACCTGAAGCCGTAACTAGGATCAAGCTTTGCTTGGCCAGCTCTTAAAACAAGGTCTCATAAAACGTTGTAGATTTCTTATAATGCTTCTACCAGTTAAGAAAGCAGGGACAGGAGAACACAGATTTGTTCAGGATCTGTAAGTAATAAATGAAAGTGTGCAAAATAGCCTATCATTCCTAATCCATATGCTTTATTAACTTACCCTCCTGGGGACAGTAAACAATATGTAGTTTTAAGTTGAAAGTGTTTTTTTGTTGTTGTTGTTGTTGTTTTGTTTTTGTTTTTGGCATCTGACTACAGTTGATTCCCAAGAACTGTTTGACTTTGAAGGAGAGGACCCAGAGACACAGCAGTATTTCTTGGCTGTGTTTCCATGGGGGTTTAGAGTCTACTTCATAACTTTTAGAGAAATCTTGAGTAAGGACTTAAAAGTATTAAGTTTGGGAAATGGAACTTTGTTATAACATGTAAATGATATATTGACTGCAAGCTCATCTGAGAAACAATATAGTAAGAATTTTTAATTTTGGCTTGAAAAGGGCCTATAAAATTTCCAAGGGAAAGGCACGAGTAGCTAAAGAAACAGTAAAACGCCTAGGTTTTATAATCTCCCAAGGATAATGTAACATTTCCCCTGGAATGAAAACTGGCCAATTGTCACCTAGGCAGTTATAGAGTTTACTTTCTCATTGCTGGGGGAAGAGAAAAACCTGACAAAAATTAGTTTCAGGGAAAGAGGGTTCGTTTTCTGTCTTCAGTTATGAGAAGTCCCTCTTGGCAGACAAAGCATGGCAGGAAAAGGAAGTTGCCGTCATGTGGTCACATCAGCAGAGAGAGGTAGCTTTTTCTTTTTTTATTGAGTCCAGGGACACAGCTCACGGGATGGTGCCACCCACAGAGTAAGTCCTCTCACCTCAATTAATTGTATCTAAAAAATCCTCAGTAGACATGCCAAGAGATTTCTTTCATAATGATTCTAAATTCTATCAAGCTCACACCCAGAGATTCATCATCACACCCTCCCCCACCACCCACAAAAAAAAAAAAAAAAAAAAACTAAGGAGCAACATACAGATGCCTTGACATAGTGGATTTCTGTTAAATTTGGATTCGAACTTTTAGATTAATTGCAAGGCCCTTAAGGCCCTTATATGACAGGGATAAGAGACCGACTTATTTTAGTGAGATGGGCAGTGATATAATCAAGGTTTTAATAAACTCATGAGGCTGTTGATAAGTACCCCTGATCCTAGTCTGATTATCTCATTCTTGATTACTAACACAGTCTACAAACTGCCCTCACGGACATGTCTAGAAGCTTGTCTCCTAGGTGATTCTAGATCTTGTCAAGTTGACAATATCAACCATGATGAGTCCATTCCTTGTCAACGTGACAGTCAAATATATCACTTTATTAATTTATTTTTGGGTTTTTCAAGGTAGGGTCTCACTGTAGCCCAGACTAACCTGGTATTCATTATGTAGTCTCAGACTGGTCTCGAACTCACAACAATCCTCCCACCTCTGCCTCCAGAGTGCTGGGATTAAAGGCATGAGCCACCACACTGGCATAGACATACTGCTTTTAAGCCACAACCTGCTATCCCTTGTCCCCATGGCCATCTCATGATGACATTCAATCAAACTTCAAAAATCCACAAAGACTTTTAACACTTCAAACACTGTTTAAAGTCCACATATCTTCTGAGATTCAAAGCAATCCTTTAAATGTGACTGCCAATAAAAGTAAAAACAAGTCACATACTTCCAATACACAATAACACAGAATAAATATTTCCATTCCAACAGGGAGAAATGGGGCACAACAAGGAAAGATCAGGTCAAAACAAGGACAAAAATCCAGCAAGGCAAACAGGAAATTCTCCAGCTGCACGTGGAGCACCTCGGGCCTGTGATGGAATCATCTGGGTTCTAAAGGGCTTGGATATCCACGTCTGTCAAGCTCTGCAGTCTGAAGCACACATGGCCTCTCTCCCGGACGGGCTCCGCTCCTTCGCTGCAGCTTTCCTCAGCGGACCTGGCGTCTCCAATGTCCTGGGTTCTCCCTTGCAACTTGGCCTCCGCCTTCCCCACCTTCACAAACTGGCCTCAGTGCAGTGACTCTGGTCCTTGCACACACTGCCTGGCCTGACCAGCATTTGCAGGTTTGATCCCGTAACTCATCATGTTCACGAGTTAAAAGCAGTACCGCATAATGATGCTGCCAAGTTCGGCTACAGCTAGAGGAGCAGCCTGGCTCTCTCACTTTCAACAGCTTCTTTGGGCTGACCCTGGGGAAATATTTACCTAGGTTCCCTCCCCACCACCACCACCGCCCCCAACCCCGGAAGTATTTTTGTTTGGCTTTGTTTTTGTTTCATCAGAGATCCCTTTGGCCATTCATTCCAAGTTCAGGTTCTCTCAAATGAATTTGCTCCTTCAACCGTACGCTCTTGACCTTCGGGTGCCTTTCCTATCATCCCAGTGCAGAGCCCCAGGTTTCTCTTTAATGGTGCTCATGCTCTTCACAGTCGCACCTCCTTCTCTGTAACCTTAAATCCGCTTACACGACTTTGCCTTGCCAAGCTTCACATGTTTCATATCTTTCTGCCAGTCTATAAAGGAGCAGTAAACAGTAGTCAGACCATAGCCTGCATTCTAGCCTGCCTTTAAGTTTTCTCCACTGAACAAATGAGACTATCACATCTGAATTCAGTCTTCTCAGGATGCAGGCAGAAAGAAGACATACTCTTGGCCAAAATATAAGTCAAGTGGCCTGTAGTCCAGTTCCCGATAGTGTTCTCCTCTGAAGCCTCTTGAGTTAGGCCTCCGCTGTTTCCATTTCTCTTGACATTATGATCTTCCAAACTCCAGCTAGAATAGCCCATGAAGCTCAACTTGCAGTATTCTAAGGCTTTTCTAGCCAAAGGTCCAAACTTTTCTACATGCTAATATTTTGGGCTCTATAAGACACTTAACCCTGACCTATCAACTACCCTTTAAAAATATATTTTCAGGGCTGGAGGGATGGCTTAGCAGTTAAGGCGTTTGCCTGCAAAGCCAAAGGACCCAGGTTCAATTCCCCCAGAACCCATATTAGCCAGGTGCACAAGGGGGCGCATGCATCTGGAGTTGGTTTGCAGTGGCTGAAGGCCCTGGTGCACCCATTCTCTCTCTCTCTCTCTTTCTCTGTCAAATAACTAAAAATAAAATATTTAAAAATCTATATATTATATATATGATATAATATATAATAATAACATATATTAAAAGTATATTTTCAATATTTGAAACTCATGGACCACACAAAATTATACTGCAGGCCTGATTTGACCTGCATAATTTGTAAACCCCTTGGCTTAGACAGCAAAGGTTAAATGAATTTATGATCCGTATTAATCATGAACCAGCTGAGAGATTTGTAAACATACAAGCCAAAGACTTATCCCAGCTGAAGAGCCATCATGCCAAACGGGACAGCCGCAGCGTCATGGCCAAGAGTGCTTCAGAATGTCCCATGTCAGCAGACTGCTCCTAACTTCTTGCCTGTCAGTCTTCACATAGCTCACCCGTGCACAAGGGAGGTAGGATGCTTAGCTCTGCCAGAGAGCCCCGCTTTAGCATAACATTGTTGGGAGAGGATTCTTCAACGATCTCTCCTGATTCTTCATACCTCACAAGTAGAGATAATGTCAGGTTTGTGTTTTATTTTTTTTTTTCCAAAAACATTTCAAGGATGTCTCCTAAGCAAAGACCCTTGAAAGAAGGAGACTGTGCCTCATTCAGGACCCTGGCACAAGTTTGTTTACTGTATGGCATATTAGAGATTCCGTTCCTTTCTAAGATAACAGATAGGGCCTAGTGCCCAGTGAAAATAGGAGTTTCCATAAACTCCACGTTCTCCACCTGTGGTGCAAACTCACTGAATGTGTGCCATCCACATACCAATTCTGTTGGATTTGGAAGCCAGAGGGGTTAATGTGAACTTGAGGTTCATGCTCAGAAACAAAGTCCCTTCTCTCTATTCCAGGTTTTCATGTCTCCTTTCATCATCCATGAGACTAACGGACTAAGTCACACATAAAGACGGTTCCCCCACTGTCGTGTGGCTCACATAATAGGACATCCCCTTCCATTAATGTCACTTTATCAGAAAGATCGTTCCTGACCCATTTCCTTACAGTTACTCTTTACCACATTGTTCAATGTATTTCCTTCATAGACACTAAAAATCTTAAAAAGAAAAACTCAATTGCACATCTTAAGTGTCTTTTTTCTTCCTCTTGACTGCAAAGCCCTTGGAATCTTATGTCATCATCTCCAGTGTCAAGGACAGTGGCCTGACACACATCAGAGACTCAGAATATCTATGTAGAAGGGAGAAAGGAAAACAAGGAGTCCCCCTGCCCATCCTCCAGCTAACCTGAGAAGTTCTTTCCACATCAGAGTTCCAGCATACAATAAGGGCTTGACCAAAGAGATGGCTGGCCTTTAGGAAGGAACCGCTAGCAGGTTATCACAGGCCGAGAGACGCTTCTTCCATCAGCAGCGGAACACTGAGGCCCAGTCCCATGGAGAAAGGACTAGCAGGGGGAGTGGACATCAGCTGGCCTTGCTTAGAGAGTCTCTGCCCCCAGAACTCCATCCAAGGAGACGTCTCATCCACAGTGCTGCTGGGGTGAGGCAAGAAGGAGAGCAGAATTCATCTTTAATTTGCATTCTCTCTCTCTCTCTCTCTCTCTCTCTCCTTCTCTCTCTCTCTCGACAGGGACTTTGTAGGAGTCTGTGTGTACTTTCCAAGGACCAAGTTTTCAATCTGACCACTTTCCTTCCTTCCTTTCCTTGTACTGCTGAATTTGGAGGGGAAGCCAAAAAGGTGACAATTTTGTTAAAAGTTGGGAGGGTTTTTTTTTTTTTAATTTTAAATTCACCATGGTCTCCAAAACTCAGCACTTCCCATTTGTGTTTCTGCTCTTTGCTGCCTTCGCTTGAGGCATTCCTCCTGTCCTCTTCAGAGCGTCCACTTTCTTCGAGACTCTACCCAGAATGCTCCCCGCTTCCAGGCTGACATCTCCCGTGGGTCGTTTCTCATCTGAGTTGTAGATCTTGTAAACAGGCATGGGTAGGGTAATGACCCTACTCCTATTTGTTTAAATTGCAGCAGGAACAAAAGAGGTTTTTGAGTTTCTAAAGAAAATTGAAGTCATTTGCTATTAATCCCACCATTAAACCACGCAGAATTTGTTGGCTTTTGCAAAAACATGCCAAAAAAAAAAAAAAAAGTGACTCAATGGTTTCTCCTGTGTGAGTTGAACAAAAGCTTTCAGCAAGGAAGAGGGGAGAGGGGGAGGAGCACGCATCTGGTGCCTGGGCATTGCTTCTGCCTTGGCTGTAAAGCAGAGGTTCTCAGTAGGCACTTCAACAGCTGAGCCGGGCACATGTGTTCAGCTGCTGAGATTATTACAATCATCTTTCCCCAGTTGTCTGAGGGTGAGAAACAAGATGGGTTAAAAACAGTTTGCCCATTTTAGATGTCTCTCCCATAAATAGAGCTGAAGCGTCAGGAAACGCTGCTGTTCACCTGTTAATAAAAGCCAGCAGATGACTGTCTGATGAATCTGTAGCAAATAGATATTAACTATAAATTTAGAATCAGGCGATCGTCCCAAATATTTGTCCCCAATGATGTCATTTCATACTACTAAAATCTTTCCTAATTTCATAAAGAAATTGTGTTTTAAGTTTCTAAATTTAACTCTTTGATCCCTAGTTATTCTATTGCCTAAACAAAGTTGTGAATCATTATTCCAAGCCATGACACAGGGCAATGTCCCCTTTTAATTGTGAGATGATAGTGTTTAAAATCCAGTCTTCAACATTTATCTGTTAGCCAACTAGACCAGAAGAGACCCCAGGATGAACATAAAAATAAACCAGGGCTCTATAACCAAGCCACACTTCCCATAGTCTCTTCCATTTCTCACTTAGTTTCACAACCCAAACCAAAGGCTACTTGTTTCTGTGTAGATCAACTTGGGACACGGTTGTCACTTTGTGGGAGAACTTGGTTTGCTTAAATGCCAAATGAACTTCTACCCAGGATTCCTCGGGAACAATTGTGCTGGCTAAGATTTGGGGCTTCATGTCACTATAGGGGTTAGTTTCAGGTTCCAGACAAGGTCTTGTTGTATGAATCAAGTTGGTCTCAAACTTGTGATGCTTTCGGTATCATGTCTGGCTACTATGAATTCTTCTCATCGGTGTGTACGTTGACTTGGATGGTGTGTCGTTCAATCTCAGGTCAACAAAATTATTTAAGCCAATAGCTGTGCAGGCACATTTAAGAGGGAGATGTACAAATCAAGTGTACCAAGAAATCAAAAGACTATTAATCATGCTATCAGTTTACGGCACGGACGCTTGATAGGACAGGTCCGCCAGTCTCCTCCCCACTCAGTTGTTTACCCCTTCTACAATCTTAGGGAGGGGTCGTAAAAACCTCTTCCCCAGACCCATTGACCTCCTGACTCCCTCCTCCCTCCTCCCTCCTCTCTCCTCCCTCCTCTCTCCTCCCTCCTTCCTCCTCCCTCCTCCCTCCTTCCTTCTCCCTCCAGGAGGGGATATTTCAATTCAGAGGAATTTGCTATACAATACAAGAAGAAAACCCATAAGACTCAAGTTTTCAAATATGGGCAAAAAAAAATTTTAATTGGCAGTTTCACAAAAGACAACATCTAAGTGGTCAATAAATTGATGAAACCTGATCTTCAAAAAATGCAAGTCTAGGTGGGGCGTGGTGGCTCACACCTTTAATCCCAGCACTCAGGAGGCAGAGGTAGGAGGATCACTGTGAGTTCAAGGCCAGCCTGAGACTACATAGTGAATTCTAAGTCAGTCTGGGCTAGAGTGAGAACCTACCTCAAAAAACAAAACAAAACAAAAAAGCAAGTCTAAGTACAGATATTATAAAACATCAGAATAGGTGAAATAAGACTGAATTTCTGAAATTGATGATGAAAAATGGAAATGATGGAAAGTGATGAGCATTGGCAAAAATGTGGACGAAATGAATGGTAGGGAGGGAAATAGACTATCTTCGATGCCTGGCTGCCTAGACAAACAAAATAAGTGAGGAAGAGAAAAATGTAAGCAAATAGGTAAATATTTGTAGTTTAGAGTAAGTATGTGTTTTCTAAGAACAAAGCAAAGATAAAGAGTAGTAGAGGGCTGGCGACATTGCTTAGTGGCTGGGACATTTGCCTGCAAAGCCAAAGGACCCGGGTTCAATTCCCCAAGACCCATGTAAGCCAGATGCACAAGGTGGTACATGTGTTTGGAGTTTATTTGCAGTAGCTGAAGGCCCTGGCATGCCCATATTTATATTCTCTCTCTCTCTCTCTCTCTCTCTCTCTCTCCCTCTCTCTCTCTTTCTCTTCCTCTCATAAATAAAAATATTTTTAAGGAAATCTTTAAAAGGAGCAGTAGAAAATATAGGTCCAACTAAATTTCTTTATGTGAAAATAAAACTAGACATATCCCATGAAAAGCTACTAAACTGCTAAAAATTCATTATCTATGAAACATAATTTGTATCCATAGCACATAGAGTCTCACAAATAATGTATAACCTAGCAGAAATATGGTAAAGATGATTAACAGGTAACTCACAAAAGAGGAAATGTAAATAATTAGTATTTATGTAATATGATCAATTCCTTCAGACTACTCAAATATGAAAAGGTATGATAATAATACTTGGGTTGGGTGCTCTTTGTGGAGATGGGTACACTCATAAATTGTTCCCAAGACATATCATTTCTGGAGGGAAGTTGTCCATAAATGTTACAAACTGACTTAATGGTTATGAACTTGTCCTGAGGAAATGACTAGGCAGCCATAGCATCTCATTTGGGTAAGGACATTAATCATTGAAAACAGTAAATTATTCTGGCTGGGTTAAATAACTTATAGTATAGCCATAGAAAAGAATATTATATAGCCATTAGGGTAAATATAACACATGTATGCATCCATCTTTTTGATTTTAAATATATTCTTGATATTAAGTAAAAGAATCAAGTAAGAAATTAGTAAATGATGTGTAACATATGACCACAATTTTGTAACATGTAAGTGAACTGTAGTTTTCCCTAGTATAGATATTATAGGTGATTTGCATTATTTTATTCATTTTTTTTTTTGAGATAGCGTTTCACTCTAGTCCAAGCAGACCTGGAATTCACTATGTAGTCTCACGGTGGCCTTGGACTCAAGGTGATCCTCCTACCTCTGCCTGCCAAGTGCTGGGATCAAAGGCATGTGCCACCACACCCGGCTCATATATTTTTCTTTATGTATTCTTTACTATATGAATTTTTCCTAATGGACATGCACTTTTATAATTGGAAAAACAAGATGCTTGCTTTTGTTCAGGCTATAATGACAAGGTAACATAGGCTGGATGCCACACAAAATCAGTTACTTATAGCCGTAGATCTCTGAGGTGAGAGCTGGGTGTGGCTAGGGGTTCTCTTCTGGGCTGCACGCTGCTGTCCTCTTGAACCCCCACACAGTGAGAAGAGAGCTTCCTAGTTCTCAAGGGTCCCTTTGATCAAGGCACTGATCCCATTCTAAGAGTTCTCCATCCATGACCTAATTACCGCCCAAAGGTGCTTGCTTATAATAAAATCACACGGCGACCAGTGTCTTTGGCATATGAATTTTGAGGAGACACAAGTATTCAGCATTTAGCCACATTTACTATTTGGGTGGGGGGGGAGAAGGCAAAATGTTTCCAAAGTTAGGAATTTAGAAGTTCATTGCCATTCTTAAGAGTATCTGGGAACTATTCCAGAAGAACTTACTGTTAAGTCTGACAAAATTCCCAAAATAAACTAGATATACCATGACATACTGTCAAGTCAGGATCTCAAATTCCTGGAAGTTACCAATGAGATACCCCCATCTGCCACACAAGGAACTACATATCAAGAAACTAAAAAAAAAAAAAAAAAAAAAAAAAAAAAGTAAAAATATTTTTATAAGCTCAAGTCCTGTGCCCAGTTCCCACCCCACTCTGTTGGGTTGGGCTCTCAGGTTAAAGGCTGTGTATTTGTGAGGAAAAGCCAAGAGAGGAAGCCTGTGCTCAGCCCGAGTCCAGGAGCTTGACAGCCAGACAGACGTCTTCAAGGAGAACATGGATTAACTGCCTCTACCTTTGATCTCCTCTCACATAGCCTCTTCTACTCTTATTCTGAGTTGCCTGAGTCAGCTTGATGGGCAAAGCAAAACCATAAGAATGTTTTGAGAGGGCTGGAGATATGGCTTTGCAGTTAAGGCTCCTGTCTACGAAGCCGAAGGACCCAGGTTCAACTCCCCAAGACCCATGCAAGCCAGATGTACAAGGTGGCGCATGTGTCTGGAGTTCATATGCAGTAGCTGGAAACACTGGAGAGCCCATTCTCTCTCCCTTTCCATTTCTCTCTCTCTCTCTCTCTCATTCTCTCCCCTCTCTCTCTTGTCATGCACACGCACGCGCAAATAAATAAATAAAAATATCTTTAAAAAATGTTTTGAGAAAAAATGAAAACTTTCCCTGCCTCACTTGAACCTATCATTAAAAAAAAAAAAAAAAAAAACCAACATTGTGTTTTCGAAACATTTGAAAATGTTTTAGGGTGAACTATTAAGTGTCATTCTCTAGCCTTGATCCTCTGTCCCTGGCCAGGCCATGCTTAGGGGGCAGGATGGGCAGTTTTGTAGGATTGATTGTCTGCCTTAATCGTTCCTTCTGGAGATAGTGAGAGGTGTGATGCATGAGACAAACCTGTGCTCCCCTCCCCTTGGTCCTTCCACAGACTCACAAAGTTGAACTTGCCTCACTCTTCCCTTTCTCGCTGGGTCAGAGGCTGGGTAGGAGTGGGCAGCTTGCTCCAAGACTCTACCTGAATATTATCCCAGCCTTACACCTGCCACAGAGCGACAGACCACCCCCAGGCCGCTGAGATCTCTGTTCCAAGCACACATGGTTAGGATCACGGCATGGAGAAGCGCTGGCTTCATTCATACCTCAGCTGGACAGATGTGAGGACCGCGTCCCCGTGAAAGAAGGAAGAGAATTACTGTATTTTGATCGTCAGCCACTCGCTGACATAGGCTGTCATCTCTAAATGACAGTTCCACGCTGGGAAAGAATGTATCTTTCTGCATTAAACTAACCTTCTTAAAATGAATGGACAGGAATCTGGGGATGGACAGAAAAATCTTTGGTTTTTACTTGTGTGCATGTAACGTGGTGTGTGTGCGTGCGTGTGTGTATAATGTGTGTGTAGTGTGGTGTGTATGTGTGTGCATGTGGAATATACATGTGTATGTGGCTTTGTGCTTGCCTGTGGCAGGAGGTGCTGGCCTTTAGTAACAGGAGCAGAATATGAGGTGTCCCACTCCAACCTTCTTCTGCCCATTCTTGCTGAGGACTGAACTCAGGTCCTAAGCGCTCTCACCCACTGAACCATCTTCCCATCCCCTGCAGTATGTTTTTAACAGTTTAAACTGTCAAGGACTATGGAGACAATAAAGACTGTACGGCATGTATTTTGATGGCCATGAGCCTATGGGGATAAAGGGTAGAAGGTTATGACTTCAAAGTCAGGTTCATAAGAGTTGGATCTGTGGTGGTTAATACTCACTGTCAACTTGAAAGCATTGAGAATCACCATGGAAATGAGTGTCTGGAAATGTCTGTGAGAAGTGTTCAGATTAGGTTAATTGGGGTCAGAAGACCCACACTAAAGGTGGGTGGTGTCTCCCATGGGCTGGGGTCCTGGACTGCATGAGGAGGAGGGAGCGGGCGGAGCAGGAGCATTCGCCACTCTCAGCCTCCTGACCGGACGCTTCCTGCTCCTGAGCCTTCTCCACCTCCGCGGGCCGTGTCCCTCCAGACCGCAAGCTGAAAGAAACCCGTCTTCCTTGTGTTGCTGTTGTCAGGCATTTGTAGGAGTGAGAAGAAAAGCAACAAGTGCACACTGTGTATATGTATGGAGGCTGTTAATAAAAGACACTGAGAAGGCTGAGGTAGGAGGATGGATGTGAGTCTGAGGCCAGCCTGAGACGACATAGTGAATTCCAGGTCAGCCTGGGCTAGACCCTACCTGGAAAAAAAAGTAAAAAAATAAACCCCTCTAATCTGAAAAAAAAAAAACCTCTTTCTTCTCATTAAAAAGAAACAAAGTCACCAGCACAGCTAGGTATTGGATAGCAAATCTGCTGGTACCTTGACCTTGAACATCCCAGCCTTCAGAGCCATGGATCTTTGGTTGAATGCCTTTTTCATATAACTCAATAAATGATGTATTTTTACATCTCTAATACCAGACAAGTGAGTCATTTCAAGATTCTTTATTGCTCTATCAGAATAAAATATCACCATCTGATGGTAAGGGATATGTTTTCATTCCTCCTTAAGTGCTTTTAACTTCAAAGAAAAAAGTTTCGGAGCACTTTTAGTCTTTTATCTGTTTGTTTGGGCTTTTCCAAATGTAAATTTTTAGGCTATGTTTCCTTCTTTTTGCAGTTTTCTCTTATGTTGGTAGGTATGTTTGGACTATGTGAAGAGCAAGTGTGGTGGGGCCAGTGCACTATACTGAGAAAGTCGAGCAATTCCATTGAAAATAACATTGGTAGGTAAGGGAATTACACTCTGCATCACCACATATCATATGTTAAATCCGACAGCAGTCTTCAAACCATGACTAAGTCTTCAAACTATAACTAAGGGTGTTTGTAAGCATCCACTTCCGGGGTTGAAGGGATGGTTTAGTGGTTAAGGCGCTTGCCTGCAAAGCCTAAGGACTCATGTTCAACTCTCCAGGTCCCACGTAAGCCAGACACACAAGGTGACGCAAACGCACAAGGTCGCACATGCGCACAAGATGGTGCACGTGTCTGGAGTTTGATTTCAGTGGCTGGCGTCCCTGGTGCAGCAATAAACTTTCTCTCTAATAAAAAATAAAAATAAGTAAAAAGAATCCAGTTGCAGAGCCACACTTGCTTACACATGCTGAATTTAATGTTGCAAGTTCAGTGTCCTTCCTCATCTCCCTTGTGCCTCATCTCCCTGACCAGAGAAACGACAACCTTTCTCCCATTTCTAATTTCACTATGCGCAGTCAGCCCTCTGCATCTCCAAGGCTCTGCTGCAGGTTCAACCAAACGTGGACCACACATCTTCAAAGCTATGACAACCGATCTGCTGACGGTGTGACTCAGTGGCAGAGGGCTTGTTTGGTACAGGCAAGGACCCCGGGCTTAATCCCCAGCAGTACAAAACATAGAAATGACAAAAATATTACAGCTATACTGAACATATACAGACTTCTTTTTCTTGTTACTATTCTTGTCACTAAACAATGCAGACTATTCACATCCCAGAAATGACTTAAGGAACTGAGAAATATGGGTATAGATTATCAACAAAATTGAACTGTGATGCAGTAGAGCTTGTTAGTTGATAGATTTCTAAAAATTACTTTGCGTGGAAATTTATATACAATTTTTAGCAAGTAACTTGGGAGAATTTTAAATTATAGAATGTTACAAAGGTATTCTTTTTATATTTTAATTTTTTTTATTATCTGAGAGAGAGAGAGAGAAAGTATTGGTGTACCAGGGCCCCTTGTCTCTGTAAATGATCTCTCCAGACACCTGCCCCGCTTTGTTTCTGGGGCTTTCCATGGGTACTGGGGAATCGCAGCTGGGCCATCAGGCTTTGCAAACCAACACGTTTAGCTGCTGAGCCATTCCCCCATCCCCCAAGGGTATTCTTTCAATTCTTTTCTATTTATTGATGTGCTTTTTATCGGTAGAAATGACAATAGCAATGATGGTATTCATCTATGAATACATAAAATTGTATAAAACACCATTCACCATTGCTTTTCCAATAAAATTCTTTCTTTAATAATTTCCAAAGGGATCAATAATAATGTTCATCCATGCAAATATAAAATTATACAAAACAGCATTCAGTGCATACACTGAGCTGCATTTTCAATAATATCTTATATTTAAAAGCTTCCAAAAATCTAACACGTACCTATTGATTTAATCAGTAAGTCTTCATAATGATTAATTATAATGACAAATCAACCCAGTTTTTTTTTTTTTTTTTACATTCAAAGCCTCAGAGTCAGGGTAAATTTTGCATAACAGTTTACATATGCATATATACAGTGTTTTCTAAGAAGTGTGATAAGATCATTAATATGATTTTTCAGGAATTTGTTCTTTAGGCTGCGAATATAGCTCAATGGTAGGGCACTTGCCCACCAGCATACAGGAACCCCTTTGTTCAATGCTCAGCACCGCAAAAGCAGAAAGATTAAGGTAAGAGAAAAGAATTCTGGTCATGAGTTTAGGGGGGGAAAGGCAATAATTTTAAAGTTCTTTTAAAGGAAAACTCATTCCTGTTGGGTTTTTTTTTTTATCTCATTTAGTTTTAATGATACTAAATTTAGACACTAAATCACCATGGCAATCCATCTGGATAGAAAAGATAGTGATGCAAGTATTTTATTTGTTTATTTCATTTCAAGTTTTACCGCTTGAAGTGTCAAAACACAATTCACAGACATCAAAACATGAGTATCCTGGGCCAGATTCCAAAGCCTGAGGTGGACGTATTTCTTAATGTCCACTGTCCTTTAACCAAAGATTTGGTTCAATGCTGTAAATTTGAAAAAAAAAAAATAGAAACAAATAAAACATGAGTATTGTATAAATAGATGGCAAATCGTCCAAATAGATGAGCCAACATTTTAGTTATTCCATTAAAGAAGGAGACAGCACATATAAGAAACGAAGATTTTGTGTAGTCCATGAAAAAGTGAATGCTGAAATAAGATTGCTAAACTAGAAACAAAACTAATATCCCACAGGGCAATAAAATAAAAACCCTTGAAATTACCTGCAGTAGCAGAAAGAGAAGGAAAATCAACACACCTTGTCATTTTCCTGCAAGCTGACTTCTCAGTTCACAGGGGTGTAAAGTGACGATGCCCTAACGAAGCACAAGCCCAGCCTAATGAAGTTACGTTTCCTGCAAGCTGGATTATCCTCAAACTCACATGGTAGGAAATGCTCTTAACAAGACACTACAGGACCATGTAATCATCCATAACTCTCCTCGGTAAAGCTTATGGAAAAAAAAAAATCTTAAATGTCAACTTAAAAAGGTAAGAAGAGAAATACCACTTTTCAAAATTCTTTTTTTATGTTTTATATATTTGCAAGCAGAGAGATGTCAGGGCCTCTAGCCACTGCAAACAAATACCAGACACATGTGCCACCTTGTGCATCAGGCTTTACATGGGTACTGGGGAATTGAACTTGGGTCATTACGCTTTGCAGGCAAGCACCTTAACCACTGAGCCACTCTCCAACCTTTTTTGTTCTCCTTTTTCAAGGTAGAGTCCCACTTTAGCCCAGGCTGACCTGGAATTCACTATGTAGTCTCAGGCTGCCCTCAAAGTCACAGCGGTTCTCCTACCTCAGCCTTCTGAGTACTGGGATTAAAGGCATGTGCCCCCATGCCGAGCTCAAAATCCTTTCTGGGACTGCCTAAACAATAATGCTGATGATAAAGTATATCATTCATTTTAGTTGTATGTCAAACGTTTGACACATTTCCAAACAATTTGCCTGGTAGTCAAAAGGATGCTAAGTCAAAGACATTGATGGGTAGCAAGTGGTGGGCTAAAAATGGCCCAGTATAATTTGTCACTGGATCTGAGCATTCCAAGTCTCTATAACCTTCTAGCGGGTCACAATCAGGGAAGTTCTAACTAGCCAATCGGCTTATAGCATCTTTAACACAGGTGTGACTTTGTCCTGTGAACTTCAGTTCACAGGCTCATAAGAATTCTTGCATCGATAAGCTGGGCGTGGTGGTGCACGCCCTTAATCCCAGCACTTGGGAGGCAGAGGTAGAAGGATCACCACGAGTTCAAGGCCACCCTGAGACTCCATAGTGAATTCCAGGTCAGCCTGGGCTACAGTGAGACCCTACCTCGAAAAACCAAAAGAAAGAAAGAAAGAAAAAAAAGAATTCTTGCATCGTGAACTTGAACCTGAGTGACCAGGACTGAGTTTACAGGCACTGCGTGGGCCATGCCCATCTAGTTTTTCATGAGATCTGGGATTTGAACTCCTGGGATTTTCAGGCCCCCTCGGGCCCTCATACTTGTGCAGGAAGTGCATTAACTGCTGGGCCATCTCTCCAGCCTGGATAAAATCTTTTCTCCACATCTTTAAACATGAAGGTGAACTGGAAATCAGTGAACTATGCACATGACGCAGACTAAATGATTATGAGAACCAGAGACGTCTGAGGAATCGTGAAGGCTCTTCTCACATTGAGGGGGTCTGGGCCTCATTGTGTAGACTTGGACTTGGTTATTACGAAACCTATGTGAAAGGCACAGCATTTTAAGATGGGATGACGTGACGGAAGACCTCCTCCAATAAATGTGGGACCACAAAGGGCTCCAACCTCAGTGTCAGAGTGAAGTAGAGAAGTTCTACTTTATTCTTTACCTTGGAAGTAAGTGTTAGGTACCTAGTTAGATATCAGCGGGCCTGGTGGTCAGTGAGAACAGACCCTAGCTCATAATCAGAAGTTCGTAAAACCAGGAACTGAAGCAGCAGGACTCTGACTACTGGTCGAAAAGAATGGCATCCAAGTCAGTGTCTCTGGCCCTGGATGGAGACCTGGCATTCTGAACTGCCTGGAAGGTCATAAGATTGTCCTTTCCAAATGCCCTGTCAATCATCTGAGCAGGGAGCTGCCTCCACCCCAGGGAAAGCTATTTATTCTAGGCAACTGTAGAAGAGTTTAAAGTCTACCTCAAAACGTCGGTTGGCACAATTGTCTCACTGGCCATTAGACTGAAGCCCTCTGATCAAGGGATCAGAGTACTTCATGTTACTCCTTCATGAACCCTACCTGTCTTCTACGGCTGTTCTCTGGATGCTTTCCATGGAAACTCCAAGGCTCAGTGAGCCAAGGAGAGGCCCTAGCAATAAGTGGAAAACATTAAGCCAGGTCTCAGAAAAATACCAGCATTTCTCCCCTGCCCCCCCTTTCCCCACCACTTGGTGTGGGATTGTTTTTCGCTGTGGTGGTGGTGGTGGTTTTGCTTCTTTCAGGAGTGACGTTGTGCTCTGTTTGAGAACTCACCTTCTTTCTGCCCAGGTACTGCAAGATTCCAGCTTCTCCATTTATGTGCATAGATGTGATGATATCTCCAAGAAATGGTTGTGAAATGCACAGTAGGCTCGTGTGACAAAGAAAGACTTGGTCTCCAGAGCAGAGTTACTGAGTGGTACTAGATTCTTTTTAAATTAATTAATTAATTTTAGAGACAGGGGGAGAGAGAGGGAGGGAGGGAGAGAGAGAATTGGTGCACCAGGACCTCAGCCCCTAAAATCAAACACCAGGTGCTTGCAGCCACCTAGTGGGCATGTGTGACCTTGTGTTTGCCTCACCTTTGTGTGTCTGGCTTATGTAGGATCTGGAGAGTTGAACATGGGACCTTAGATTTCACAGACAAGCACCTTAACTGCTAAGCCATCTCTCCAGCCCAGATTCTATAGGAGATCACTGGAAGGGGACTCCTAAAGAGACTGCAGGACTCTGGTTCTGTTTTTCCCTTTGGCTTCTGAACATGAGATGGGAGGTTTTGCACCACTGTATAATCTTGCCACATGTGCTGAGGACAATGATCACTGACTGCAATCTAAAAGCTGTGAGTCAATGCCGTCTTTATCTCTTTGGGTATTTTTTAAAAATTTTAAAAATATTTTATTTTATTTATTTGAGAGAGAAAGAGAGAGAGAGAGAGGGAGGGAGAGAGAGAGAGAAATCAGTGTACCAGGGCCTCCAGCCAGTGCAAACGAACTCCAGACCCACGTGCCCCCTCTCATGCATCTGGCTAACATGGGTCCTGGGGAATCAAACCTGAGTCCTTTTGGCTTTACAGGCAAACACCTTAACCGCTAATCCATCCCTCCAGCCCTCTCTTTAGGTATCTTGTTGGTGACAAAAAGCTGACTAACACAGTGTTTCTCTGACTTGTACTTTTCCCTCTAACTGTCCCTTATCATGGGACACACTGACCTAGATCCCAGTGGGCCTATTCAATCTGATGACTGGATTCTGATCTACATTGCCCACAGAGCATGGCAGTTGCTACAAAACACATCCGGGGCTAAGTGTGGGGTGCACATCTGTAATCCAACTCAGCTGCTTGAGGCAGGAGGGTCACCAGTTGTCAGCAGCCAGGCTACACAGTGAGAGTCTGCCTGTTAAAAAATAAAATACAAGGCATTTATTTCTTTTCTCCAGTGAAGTGCAAAATAATAGAGTTTCACACAGGATCACTGAAAGCAACCACAGTATCTTCCTCTTCAGAAGCCGCAGGAGCCCCTCCCAGGAAAGCAGGAAAGCGCATCCATCAGTCTTGGGGGGGGGGCAGGGGTGTTGTTTGTGACACACAGTATGAAAACAGAGCAGGATTGATTATGCTTTGTGGAACATCCCTGTTCACATCTTAACCCATTTTTCACTCTCTGGAGGAATTACTTTTGGATTCATCTCTTGAAATAGCATGCCCCTTGAAAACATCAATACACCCCGTTTCTATGAAGGCTTCTAAAACAGCTTATTGCAACTTTACATAAATATATCCATAATTTTATTCATAAACTTATTTCCCCAAGAGCCACTGTGGGGATTTTCTAAATTAGCAGATGTGGAGCTTGAAGCAGAGATGGTCATATTCAGCCCACAGTGAGGAAGCAGGGGGATGAATGCGAGTGCTCAATTAGTTCTTGCCTTTTTATACAGCCTAGGACCCGGGCCCAGGAAATGGTGCTGCCCATAGTTAAGGTGGGGCTTCCCACCTCACAGCCTCACAGGCATGCCCAGAGGCTAACCTGACCTAGACAATCCCTCGCAGGTGATTCTGGGTCTTATCAAGTTAACAATTAATGTAAGATACCACAGAGGGGTTCTTATCTGGTCATGTCTATTTGGGGTTGTAAATACTTATTTTGCATGGATGTCAATTTTTTTCCCATAGATCTGGGAAACTTTCGGCTATCATTGAATGATGTTTCTAAGCCTTATTATTATTTTTTAAATCTCAGCATCTTCTGTGGATTTTTAGGTTTGATCTTTTATGACCTAAGGCTCTTGGAAGTTGTAGTTTTGCTATTTGTTTTATTTTATTTATTTATTTATTTATTTATTTATTTATTTATTTATTTATTTTGAGGTAGAGTCTTACTGTATCCCAGGCTGACCTGGAATTCACTATGTAGTCTCAGGATAGCCTCAACCTCATGGCGATCCTCCTACCTATGCCTCCAAGTGCTGGGAATAAAGGTGTGTGCCACCATGCCAGGCTGTTTTCTTTCTCTCCTTTTTATTTTTGTTAATACCTTATTTATTTACATTAGAGAGAGATAGAAAGAGGCAGATATATAGAGAGAGACAGAAAGAATGGGCACGCTTGGGCCTCCAGACACTGTAAACACACTCCAAACACATATGCCACCTTGTGCATCTGGCTTTACGTGGATACAGGGGAATCAAACCTGAGTCCTTTGGCTTTGCAGGCAAGTGTCTTAACTGCTACGCTATTTTTCCAGCCCTGTTTGGGGGCTTTTAATGGATAGCTTTCTTTGGTAGGTTCAACTTTAATTATCACTCAGAGACAACAAAAATAAACTACTATTACAAGCAACAACACCAAACCAAACCAGATACATATATAATATAAAATCACTTAAAGCCAGCCACCAATGTCCATTCACTGCAGAAGCTTCCCTCTTTAAATGCTAGAAGGAATGCTAGAATCTGTTACCTTTGTTGTCTGTGGGTCAGTCTGTGCTTCAGAGACGTCTTACACTGTATACTTCTTACATTGTACACTTGTTACATTGTAGCTAGCTAATGTCCAAGCCAAGGAAGCATCCCTTAAGTATTTTAGAAAGTGAGGGCACCAAGCAGAGAACTGAGAGCCATACTGGAAGGCATTCTTGGGTGCTTTTGAGTCCCACCTAGCATTAAGCACCTGGTGGGAGTTAGAAGTCTGCAGAAATTGAGTGCTCCATTTTACTTGAGCTTTCTACTTCTTTTTTTTTTTCCAGCAGAAGAAAACCACACTGCACAGAGGCCATGTTGGAAACCCAGCTGCCCACTGACCATGGTTCTCAGAGGCACCAATCTCTCCACTTTTCCTTGCATTATGGTGTTTTCTTCAGTAAAACCAGCAAAGCCACCATGACCTTCATGGCCCATGCCTCCTTCCACCTGAACTTCTCTCTGACTACCTCCCACCTAGGGACTGTGGCAGATGGTCCCCAAGGCTCCCTTGCTTCTGACTGTTCATTGTTTTCAGGGCCCCCAGAGTAGCTCAGTCTCAATCATTAGGCCACTTCTCAGGATAACATCTTCCTCTGGTCTTCTGAGATATGAGGAGTGACAAAATAGATTTCTTCTTCAAGTCTGATCTGTGGTACAGGAGGAGTCAGCCACACCAAATCCTCCTGAACTTAAAGCTGTGAGAACTGCGAGTTTAGTCCGTGCATGGTGTTGCCAGAATCTTTGCCAGGGACAGCTGGTTAGTTTTTAGATGGAGCAACAGAGCCCCTGCAATATAGTATACAAGCATCCCAGCTCAAAAACCAGACCAGACAGAAGAGCGACGGAGCAGGACATCAGTCATCCCACTCTGGTCCCTGCAGGTCAGCAACTCATGCCAAAGGGGAGCACATGGAGTGCCTCAAGGGTACGAACATGTGTATGTACCACACATACCACATTATACACACATGTGCACACACAAGCAATAAACAAATTAATTAATTGAGGGGGAAAATGTAAAACATAAAGGAATGAACAGTTATAAAAACCCCTGGGAAGCTTATAATACAGGAAGCTTTTGACACCCTTGTCCCTGAAGGGGCAAGAGAAGGAGCTGACTGGCTACCGCATGAAGCCACATGGGAGAGACTCCCACCAGGAGCAGAGGCCTTTGACAGATGTCACCACCACCCCATGGTGGCCCAGCAGGGGATGGAGTTGAAAGTGAGGTGCCTCAGTCCTCGCCTACTTCTTAATATTCAGTGAGTAAACCCGGAAGGAAGTTAGACAGGCACTGAGTCTCCAAGAGCCACTGAGGAGATGAGTGTGGGTAAACAGAACGCAGCCAGCCCATCAGTCACCCTGAGAGAACTTCCGGGGTCACACGTCACACAGTGCCATCTGCTACTCCGTCAACACTTTGTCTGCCCAGTCATGATCCATGATTATTAATCTTAATAGCCAACTTGATAAGATTTAGATATTCCCTTAAAAGGTACATCTCGTGGAGCATCTGCAAGGGCATCTCCACAGAGGTTTGACTGAGGAGAGAAGATTTACCCTCGATGTAAGTGGACCATCCCATGGGCTAAGATTCTACATTGAAGCAAAAAGGGAAAAGACAAGCTGAGCCCCGCCATTCATCTCTCTCGGCTTCCTGACTGGGGACACACCGTGGCCAGCAGCCTCACACTCCTATCACCACAGCAGCAGCCACTCTCTTCCACATTATCCCTGCCATGACAGACTGGACTCTCAAACCAAACCCAAGTAAAGCCCTTCCTTCCTTAAGTTATATTGGTCAAGTATTTTGTCACAGCAATGAGACAAGTAACTAATACAGAAAATCGGTACCAAGAAGTGAGGTTATAACTGTGATAAACTCGACCATGTGGTTCTTAGGCCTTTAGAACTGTAAAAAGAGGTGACTGGGCCATTCTCATGAGAGTGTGGAAACCCAGAATGCCAATACTTATATAGACAGTAGAGGTTTCGGGGGGTTGCGGGGGGGGGGGGGATATGGGTTCCATGGAGAATTGGGCGAGAGACTATTTGTGCTGTATTTTGGGAAATGCCCTGACAATGAGTGAGGCTGCATTCAAAAGTACTGGGCTACAGCTTGGCGTGCTGGTGCATGACCTTTAAATCCCAGCACTTGGGAGGACAGAGGTAGGAGGATCGCCCTGAGTTTGAGGCCACCCTGAGACTACATAGTGAACTCCAGGTCAGCCTGGGCTAGAGTGAAACCCCACCTTGAAAAAAAAAAAGTACTGGGCTAGGTTGTTTGGCAGAGAAAATTCCAAGACAGCACACTATCCAGGCTGTTTCATGGGTACTCATCAACGTTCTCAATCAGCTTTAACAGTGAGAGCACAGCAAGATATGAAAAAACAAAAACAAAAACAAATGTAATTTGGTGAAGAGAGGAATAGAAAAGAGATTGGCATTAAAGAGAAACACGGTGCCTTATACTTGGACAATAGTAATGTTTCCATTGAGGAAAAGACCCTTCCCTCTGAAGGCTTAAACTTATAAAGATGAAAATTCACTTAAAGGGAGAGAACTCGAACCACAAATAACAGCTAAAGGAGTTCTCAGCTCAAAACCAACAGCGTAGTGAATGAATTGTCTTCCCAGGTTGAGTTACCAAGCCACAGAGAGACCGCTCCAGCCATGGTAGAAGGGGAACAAACTATATATTGCGCTGCAAGCAGAACTTGGCAGTGCCTTCATATGACACTGGCTTACCTGCCCAAAAGACACAAGAGGACTGGAGAGATGGCTCAGCAGTTAAGGCACTTACTTGACTGCAAAGCCTAGTGACCCAGGTTCAATTCTCCAGGACCTACTTAAAGTCAAATGTACAAAGGGGCACATGCTTATGGAATTCATTTTCAGTGGCTTGAGGCCCTGGCATGCCTATTTTCTCACTCTCTCTCCACCTCTCCCCCCCCCACCCGGCAAATAAATAAAATTATTTTTTAAGGATACAAGAGTTATGGGGTCATGGACACTTTCACCAAGGTCCCAAAAGCCAGCCAGGTTGGGCAGCATGTGGCAGGGTCATAATCACTGCAAGGTGCTCCTGAGAGGCCATGTGTGAAGCTGTCAAGGTGAAGTCTATGTTACCATGGAGACCCCACGATACTGCAGATTCCAAGACCACGGGACATCTGCTGATTAAAGTTGTAGGCATGTAGTGGAGGCAGCCCAAAAGAGAGGCTATATGTGCTGTCGGCAGCAGTCCTGGAGGGATAGGGCCACAAGACCATCAGAGCCCAGGTGATTTCATCCTGAGCCCCAGAAACAAGATATGGAGCTGTAGGATTTGATATTTTTGCTACTAGGTTTCAGTTTTGCTTTGGCCTGACCTAAAACCACCATCCAAATCAAACCTGTAAGATATTTTAAAACTTTAGTTTAGGGAGAAAAAAAGGACTTGCATTGCTTATCTCTGACACAGGAAATGGTCTCTGTAGTTGTGAAAGACTGTGATAATAATTTTGGCATTGATTACTGTGTGGTTTAAAACCAATAGTAGTAAAGATCATGCAGTTATAGCTACTACTGTGGTCTGAATGCTAAGATTAGTTCTAATCTAGTGTCCAATTATAAGCAAGATCAAAATTCAAATTTATCATTAAAAAAATCTCAAAATTCAATGTATCCAGAGATCTGTGAACCAGATTAGGGATAATGTTGGGTTAGTCTTGCTCATTATGACAATGGGGCCTTAAAGATCTCTGGAAACACTAGCTGAGGAATGAGATTATCCTGTTTCCCAAGAAAGTGGTCTGCTTTACATGACAATAACCAAATGAGCAATAATGAAGTGTTCCTTGGGAAATTTTGCTATAAACATATAATGAAATACTAGGTACAGATTTTACTACTGAATATTTTAGCAACACATATAAGTGAAGAGATAGAAGTGATATACGTGAAATGAGCAAGTTACAAAGGGTATGAGAAGATTGATGGTAGAACATTCTAGCCAAACGGACCATTAATGGCTTATTAAGAAAACCATAAATCCTCCACCCCTTGTGATCTTTGCACATTCTGTTTCTTCCTGGAAGACTCTCCTTTGAACCTTCCACATGGCTAACCTGTTCTTTTAAAAGTCTCACATCAAAGTACAATACTTACCAAAGTTTCTAATTACACATTTTGTTATTAGTTTTTATATTATTATTTATACTCAAGAATATAAATTCAACAATGGTAGAAAACTTGCCTGATTTTGTTCAGTATTCCATCTCCAGAACCAGAAATATAACAGAAATTTGATAGATAGGTATCAGTGAGCCACGGTTAACTTCTGTATCCATAAAAATGTCTTTAAAACTATCTTTTGACAGAGTTTCCCTAATGATTCTGAGTCCATGAATGAAAGACAAATATATTTCTAATTGACTAAACACAATGTGACAAAATTTTCCATATTGACAAAGCAAGAAATTCCTTTTAACTAGAGTAGATTGAAATCTTGAAATTAAGGAATTTTCAGAGCAATTTACAGATGTGGAGACAGCATTCATAGGGGATATTTAGCAGTGTATAGCCCTAGATGTAGCTGGTAGAATCCTGTTTCATTTGATTATAAGACCAGTACCCAGAGACAAAGTGAACTGCTAGTGACTGATGGCACAGAGCAGTGAGCACCAGGGCCCTTTTAGCCTGGGGCTCATTCTACCTCAGTGAAAAGAAGCAGAAAAAATGGTCTGTGTAGGTGTGAGGTCAATAGAAAGCAGAGGAAGAGGCGAGTTGGGTGTGACAGCAATTCTAGTTTTAGGAATATTAGCAAATATGCAGAACAGTCATGTACGAAGAAGCCATAATGCTGTGAGACAGGCATGATGGTTTGACTCAGATGCCCGCACCCCATAAACTTGTGTTCTGAATGCTCGGTTCCCAGATGGTGGCTATTTGGGAAGTGGAGCCTTGCTGGGGAGGTGTGTTTTGGGGACGGGCTTAAGGGGTGTTATAGCCAGCTCCCCTTTGTCAGAATTTGGCTCACTGTCCTGCTGTTATTTTCCACCCGCTTTGGCAGAGGTGATGTCCAGCCTCTGCTCATGCTGTGCCTGTCCCTGATATCATGGAACTTCCCCTGGAGACTATAGGCCAAAACAACAACTCTCCTCCCATCCTCTGCTTTTGGTCTGGTGCTTTGTTCCAGCTACTAGAAGGTGATTGCAACAGCAGGTCTTTATCTTAATTTCTACAGCTGAAGAATGAATTTTGTTTTTTAAAGAAAACTTCTGTTGTGTGTGTTGGGGGGGGGGGTTAAAATCAGTCCTTGAAGTGTGATGATCTAGGTGGCACCACTGTGTTCCCAGTGCCTTGTTCGTTGTCTACCCCTATGCTTGACACAGTTTCTAGTTCAGTCAAATGAACGAATGAGCATGCATGCCATCCCTAGAGTCAGTCACTTGCTTGCTAGTATCTAACTATAGCCCCCTGTGGTCAGCTGAAGACTATTTCCCCTCCAGGACAAGGACCAAAACAGAAGTCTATTAATCCCTGGAAATGTGAACACACCCCTCTATGAGACAAAGGATGTTGTGGATGTGATTATTAAAGGATCCAGAGATTGGGTGTCCATGTGGACTCTAAATACAATGACACATTAAGAAGACAGTATGGGCCAGGCGTGGTGGCCTCACGCCTTTAATCCCAGCACTCAAGAGGCAGAGGTAGGAGGATCACCATGAGTTCGAGGCCACCCTGAGACTACATAGTGAATTCCAGGTCAGCCTGGACTAGAGTGAGACCATACCTCGAAGAAAAGACAAAAAGATAAAAGAAAAAAAAAAGACAATATGAGGACTGGAGAGATGGTTTAATGATTAAGGCGCTTGCCCGCAAAGCCTAAGGACCCAGGTTTGATTCCCCAGTACCCATGTAAAGCCAGATGCACAAAATGGCACATGTATCTGGAGTTCATTTGCAGCGGCTTCAGGCCCTGGTACACCCAAATTCTCTCTCTCTCCGTTTGTAAATTAATTAATTAATTAACTAATTAATTTTAAAAAGAAGACAATATGAGGGAGATTGCACAGAGAGAAAAGAGTAGCCAATGTGGCCACAGATAGGGAGACTGGAGTGATGTGTCTCAGAACCAAGAAATGCCGTAGCCACCTTCAGCAGGAGGCAAGGAGTGGCGCCCCCTGGAGCACAGAGGGAGCAATTGCACTGCAGAACCTTGATTACAACCATGATGCTAATTTCAGATTTGGGGCCTCCAGAAACCCTAAGAGAATAATTTCTGTTATTTTAAGCTACTGACTCTAGCAATTTGTCACAGCAGTCATAAATAGTTTGGTACTCGGAACTAAGGTGCTGCTGTAATGAATGCCTAAACATTGGAAGTGGCTTTGGATTTGCAATGTGGGTAATAAAAGCTGTGAGGAAAGAAGCCATTGGTGCTTTAAGTACACAGTTGGTAGGGAGAGCTGTTACTGGTGCTGCTGGGGTGTAATTGTAAGCAACAAACTTGCATACTTGGTGAGATTTTCAAGCAAAATACTGAAGATACAGCATTTTTACGATAGCTTAACACGAGTTAAGTATCTACTCTTGAAATCAGAAATTCAAAATCTTCTAAAATTTGAAACTTTCTGAGTGCCAGCTCAGAAAGTACATGCAAATGTGTCCAAAGTGGAGAAACTCCAAAATTGGAAACACTTCTCCGTCTGAGCATGGGGGTAAAGGGACGACACGGCCTGCTGTAAAGGAAATAAAAAGACAGGGGAACGTGCTAAGCAAAACAAGGAAGGCAGGGGCCTGGGCTTAGCAGTTGAGGTGCTTGCTTGCAAAGGCTGAAGGCCCGGGTTCAACTCCTCAGTGCTCACCTAAAGCCAGATTCACAAATTGGTGCATGCATCTGGAGTTTGAGGTGGCAAGAGACCCTGGTGGGCTCATGTTCTCTCTCTCTCTCTCTTTCTCTCCTTTTAAATATCTATTTCTATGTCTGTCTATCTATCTATCTATCTATCTATCTATCTATCTATCTATCTATCTTGAACAAAGGAAGACTGGAGATGTGACTCAGCAGTAGAAGAAGGCTTGCCTCACGTGAATAAGCTCTTGGGTTCCATCCCAAGGACAACAAAACAGGAACCTAGCCTTGACAATTTGACAAATTCTCAGGCAATCCTGATTGTTTGATTCTATTTTTGTAAATGCTAAGGTTAGGAGATTGTTAGGAAAGAAGGCTCTGCCAAAAACTCCCCAGGATATAACTAGACAAGCACTGGGTGGTGCCCTGAGGGTCACAAGGTCAATATTCCCTCCCACTCAGCACAAGACTCATGGACTCCCCAGTTATCTGGATGGAATCCGGAAAGATCTGTGGGGCAGCTCCTCGTCTAAGGGCATGAATTCCCTTGACACACACAGGAGACTTACCAGGGTTTTGAGATTGTTTTGTCAACAGAAACACTGCCAGCTTGGACCAAAGGGGACAGAAACAGGACAAAATGCAAACATGTCATTAGACTCTCAAATTTTTACAGGCAGAACACAGAATGGTAACGTCAACCACTATGCAATGAACTCTTAAAGAGCAGCTGCAGGAATATGCACACACACATTTACCAGACAATTAAAAAGACTTTAAAAGATAAATAAATCAAGGGCTGGAGAGATGGCTCAGTGGTTAAGGCACTTGCCTGCAAAGCCTAACAACCCTGGTTTGACTCCCTAGTTCCCACATAAAGCCAGATACACAGTGTGGCACATGCATCTGGAGTTCACTTGCAAAGGCTAGAGGTCCTGGTGCACCCATTTATTCTCTCTCTTTCCCTTCCTTTCTCCCTCCCTTCCTCTTTCATCTATCTTTCTTCTCTCTCCCTCTGCTTGCAAGTAAATAAATAAAAATATCTACAGAAAAATTAAATCAACTCACAAGTCACATTAAATCTTGAACATGCTTTATGGCATTAATATGTATATATACACATATAAAGAGTACTGATACATACATTTATATAGTACTGATTATTTATAAGCATTCCTTAAGAAAGATTATCTCTCAGACATCTCTCAGTATGTGTCTTATTCCTTTTTTTTTTGTGCCCTGGAGGCCACCACAATCTTGAATCCCTTGTTTATCCTTCTCTTTGTGTTTTTTTTTAATATGTGTAAATCTCTGTGTTTATTTTTTTATTTTTATGATGTTCAACTATATAATTAAAATCCTGTAGGTCTTACTCTTTTTTATTTTTTATTGATGTGTGTGCGTGTGTGTGTGTGTGTGTGTGTGTGTCCCCATCCATATTAACTACTGCACTGTAAAGATATAAAGATCTGGGCTGGAGAGATGACTCAGCATTTAAGGCATTTGCCTGCAAAGCATAACTACCTTGGTTTGATCCCCAGTGTCCACATAAAGCCAGATGCACAAAGCAGCACATGCATCTGGAGCTCGTTTGCAGCAGCTTGTGATCCTGGAGCACCCATTCTCTCTGTCTGTCTCTCTTTTATTTCCTTCTGCTTGCAAATAAATACATTTTAAAAAGAAATACACATCTAAAATATGAAGATACTCCAGAAGTGGCCCAACCTCTCTAGCCATTCTTTAAGCAGTACATGTGTAGGATGGGATCCACCTTTCTGCTTGGCAAATAACAAATGCACCTGGGACACCTGTACTTCCTGAAGCATGGATGTAAGAGTTGCATAGGTAAACACCTAAGTAAAACTGCAAGGTCGCCAGGCGTGGTGGCGCACGCCTTTAATCCCAGCACTCGGGAGGCAGAGGTAGGAGGAACACCATGAGTTCGAGGCCACCCTGAGAATACATAGTGAATTCCAGGTCAGCCTGGGCCAGAGTGAGACCCTACCTCAAAAAACAAAACCAAACAAACAAACAAAAAAAACCCACAAACTGCAAGGTCAAAGGGGACGATATATTCACCATTAACCAGGTACAATTCTTTCCAACATGGTAACACAACTGTTTAAAAATAGCTTTAAGGAATGTTTCTTCCTTTCTTAACCTAGCACATATTATTTCTATAACTTGTACAACAAATCATTTAAATTGCTCTGTAATCTCTTTTCTACAGGTTATTGCCCAGTTAACTCTGGGTTCTTTATCATCTTCTCATAGGCTGACATTTAGAACTAGGTGGACCTTCAGTCTGGAAGGAACACATGTCCTTGATTGAAGTCAAAGATTAAGGGCAGAGGGATGAAGTGTGTAGACTCTGGAGCTAAAATGCCTGAGTCCAAAACGAACTCTGCCGCTTACCAGGTGTGTAACCTCGGGCTGGGGACCCCAGCTTTGTGTGTCTTGGATACCCCCAAATGTGATTATGGGGAACAGCAACATGACAAAGGGCTGTTGTGAGGCTGAATGCACTGTGTGTGGTTGTCATAACTCACTGCTGCTGTTGGAAAGTTCTGAACGTAGCAGATACAGACCTCACACGCTAGTAATGAAAATGCAAGTGCCCACGTGCTCATAGTGATACATCCAGTTCTTTGTATCTGTGCCTCCACTCTTCCCTCGTGTTACAGTTGATTCTTTTTCTTTTATGACGTCAGATCGCTGCACACACTGCACTGTGAATTCCGCCTCAGCCCACTAACACTGACAATGCAGCCAGCTCGCTCTCTACTGGATCATTCTCATCTCACAGACAGTCCCAGAGCTCTCCATCATAAAACCCTAACTCCCTAGGCCCCATGTTTCCCCCTGAAGCTACAATCTTCCTTTCCGCTTTAATAAATAAATAGTTCAAGGCCAGGCATGGTGGCGCACACCTTTAATCCCAGCACTTGGGAAGCAGAGGTAGGAGGGTCGCCTGAGTTCAAGGCTACCCTGAGACTACATAGTGAATTCCAGGTCAGCTTGGGCTAGAGCGAGAACCTACCTCAAAAAACCAAAAACAAATAAATAAATAATTCAATAGAACTGTGCTAGAGAGAGAGGTATACAGATAGGGAAGTAGATAGATGAATAGATAAATAATAGATGGGCAGAGAGAAGGAAAGATAAATGATAGACAGGTAGAAAGGTAGGTAGATGGATAATAGATGGATAGATAGATGATAGAAACAGAAGATAGGGGGCTGGAGAGATGGCTTAGTGGTTAAGGCACTTGTCTGTGAAGCCAAAGGACCTAAGTTTAATTACCCAGGACCCACATAAGACAGATGTACAAGGTAGAGCATGTTTATAGTGGCTGGAGGGCCTGGCACACCCACATTCATTCTCTGTGCCCCCCTTTCTCTCTCTCTCAAATAAATAAAAATAAAATATTAAAAAAGAAACAGAAGATAGGAAGGAAGGATAGAAAGATGGAGGGTAGAGAATTACAATGGCTGTCTCTAACTTTATGCTCTAATCACTGGCAGTGGTCATGTCAAGGTTACCAGTGACTTCCAAGCCTCCGAATCAGTCACTTCTCTCTGTCCTCCTAATGTACCTCTTATTAGCTTGGACACAACCATTTGCTCTCAAGACACTTTCGCTGGCTCCCTTCACATCCCCTGGCATTCCCTTCGCTTCTCACTGATTTGTTCCCCTGCACAGGCTCTTTCTTTCTTCCCCTTCCTTCCTTCCTTCCTTCCTTCTTTCCTTCCTTCCTTCCTTCCTTCCTTCCTTCCTTCCTTCCCTTTCTGTGCTTTCTCCCCAGCTTATCCTGGCCATTCATTTGACACCTTCGAAATGCTGACTTCTAAAATTCCAGTCCTAACTTCACTGAGCACTAAATTTTGACATCCAACTGCTTGTCAGAGGTCGACTGAATGCCACCCAGCCTTGCTTTCTTTTCTTGGGCACCCGTGCCTGTCTCCATGGTGCAGCCTTCACACTGGCTGTTCCAATCCGGCCTAACACATACTCCGCAGATCTCCGCCTCCCTGATTTCTCAGCGTTTCAGGCCTTCTCAGACCCTCTCGGGCCATTCCTTACAAAGAGTTCCCCGGCTGGCCCCCGAGCCTCTCACAGTATATGCTGAGTGTCTTATAGAATTTGCACCAGAAGCCATCTTTTCTCTAATGCACCTTATCTTTGAATGACCCCTGTCCCTTCTCAGAATAACCACGTTAAGCTGGCACTGCTTTATTCTGAGGAAAGAAGGTGACATTATTTTGTGCCGACTTATTTCCACAGTGCTTGAGAACGTGAAAGAGTAGCCTCTTGCATTCAGTCATTCGAGATGGCAGGGACAGAGCAGAGAAAGGAATAAAGGGCACCCTTGAATGCCTGGCACACGATGTAGTCAGTAAACAGTCTATGGTTTTCTTCCACAGAAACTGCCTCCGTACAAATGAAAGACAACAGAAACATGCTTACAAATGAGTACTGTGTTGTTAATGTTGGAAGATGTCTCCCTACATAAATAACTACGGTGGATGTGGCTATGGAAGTGCTAAGGTCCCCAGTCAATCAGGAAGTTCACAGTACTGATATTTATGTGCCCCTGCATGGCATCACCTATAACCTTGCATACTATTGTGTTCCTGAATATTCTGCAAGGCTGATTTTGTATATGTGTGTGTGTGCCTGGATTTCTAATTCAGCTGCAAGATTTAAAATCCTACCTACTCAGTTAACTTGCTGTGGCTAAATCATCAGAAATGACTTAAAAGTAAAAATGACATTTCTGCTTTCCACACATAAATCCTTGGTGTTAAATCTCTAGGATAAAAATAGTGACTGGGAAAGAAATCCTTAAAGGGCAAAGGGAAGGCGAACAGGACAGTATCAGCTCTGGAAAGTTCAGTCTCAAAATTGAGTCTTTTTTTTATCAAAATAAAACGGAGACTGATTGAGGCGGGGGGATATGATGGAGAGTGGAGTTTCAAAGGGGAAAGTGGGGGTGGGAGGGAGGGAATTACCATGGGATATTGTTTACAATTATGGAAGTTGTCAATAAAAATAAATTTTTAAAAAACAAACATTGAGTCTTTTTTAATCTCAATTCTCTAATACCAGGAACCCCTTCTCAAAAAGCATCTAACTTACTATATACTGAAGTGTAATAGCTTTATCAACAATGTTTTCAATTTCTGTTATTTTTTTTCCTAAAACTTGTAGCCAATTTTCACTCTCTTAAAACTGTACTTACTGGGTTGTCAACCTTCGCACTGATTTCATCAGCTCCTTTCCCACACATTCCTCCCTATTCCCACTCTAGTCTCAACTAATAGATATAAAACATGAGAAATCAAAAGCATAGGCAAAGACGTTTTATTCATGGTTAGGGTTATATAGTTCCAAAATGGATACATAATTAACCAAACACCAAGAAGTTCCAGGACTTTGCCCAGCACCAGGAGAAGGCACTGATCATAGTACGAGGAGAAAATAGCTTGACAAAGATCTCTGTATTTGGACATCCTGGCTTCCACCCCATCAAATGAAATGCTATTTTCTGAGTAGGAACATTCAGGGATGGGCGGAAGCAGAAGGAACTGAGGGCTCTTCTGTAGTAAGGGTGTGGCCGCCAGCCCACCCCCCACGGGGGTATTATTGCAGAGGACAAAGTTGACAACCACAGTAGCCATGACAACAGTGCCAGCTATCAGGGCAATGATGCCCACGCATGAGCGTGACATTTAGAATTCTTTACGGTGCTTCTCATCCGCCCGCCCGGTTGTCCTTCCACCAGTCAGCGCACGAGCTGCAGGATCCACTTTCAAAGACTGACGCCACGTGTTTCCGGCACCGTCTCACACCTGCCCTGCCCTCGCTAACCTGGAGAAACAGTAGATACCATTGCATCGGTTTGGAAATGAGTCAAAGCTAAGCTACGTGGAAAGCATATTGTTAACACACACACACACGCATACTTTGGGAGGCATGGCTTTAAAACTGTGGTTGGCTATAGAAAGATTTATAGGCAAAGTTAGTGAACAGTAATTATTTTAAAGAAAAAGAAGTATACAAAAATCAAATCTAAGGCAAATACCTTTACAAAACAGAATTATCTAATTAAAACATTACTTTTACACATTCATATTGAATGTATTAAATTGCTACACATTAAAAGATATGAACTGTGGGGGCTGGAGAGATGGCTTAATGGTTAAGGCATTTGCCAGGATCCACGTAAGCCAGAAGCCCAATGGGCACCTGCATCTGGAGTTTGTTTGCAGTGGCAACAGGCCCTGGTGTGCCCATTCTCTCTCTCTCTCTCTCTTCTCTATCTCTCTCGCTCTCTGCTTACAAATAAATAGTTTTTTTTAAAAAGATATGAATTGAAAACTAGGGCTGTGTCAAAATACTGTGTTCAAATTTCATTCTTTAGGGAGTCAGATAAATCGCCAGTTCCCCATGCTGTCTCTACATGAGGGTCTCGGGGTACACTGGGAAGGGTGGATGAGAAGCACCATGTCTATTTGGAGCCGGAAGAGAGTCACTAAGTAGCATTCAGAGAAAAGCAAGAGGACAACATCAGGGCAGGATGTAGCTCCCTTCCCGAGACGCGCCTGGAAGGAGGCCATCAACACCATTTTTAAGTACTGAGGACCCTGTCTTCTGGAAGCATCCTGTCCGCACCCTCCAAGTGGCCGCCAAGGGAGGTCATTAGGGAGAAATGGCACACAGATGACTTTCTAAAGAAACAGGGGGCTCGAGCAGAGGGTCTCCCGGGTCTTCATGAGGCACGACCAGCGGAAGAATAGATGAACAGAGCAACCATGATGATTGGCACTCCAGGGGATTCCACACCTAGACTTTAATGATGTTTTAGGAACCACAGTTAATTCATCATGGCTAATGAAGTCCCAGGAACTCATTCCCATCAACAGCAGTACGGCTTAGAAGTTCATCTCATCAGCCATCTCTGCGTCATGTGGCTCAATGTTTACCCAGAGTGACAGCAATCAGCTCTCTCTGGTCTCCGGGCACAACCGAAACTCGCAATAATGAAGAGAGAGGACAGGAAAGGGACTTCTGGTGCCATTTATTTTCCCGAAACAGTCATAAAGCTGTACAGCACAGCTTCAAAAATGCACAGTAATCTCTGTGTTACAGCAACTGCGTCAAACCCAAGGGATTCGCCCTCCCTCCCCAAGCGAAACAAACCAGTTTCCTCTATGACTCTTTCCCCCATCAAAAACTACCATGTACATTCCGTGTCCACTGCCACACGGCACAGCCAGGAGAGCAAGGGCGGCTCGGTGGACGCCACGAATCTCCACTTGTGCCCCGCCCAGGCTGGGCATCACAGCTCTTCCCTTGCGCCTTCCTGCGTCTTCTGCACGGCTTCGTCTTCCTCATCAGGTGCCAACCACGTGAGGTACACCTTCACGGGGTCGATGTTCCAGTGTTTGTGGAAAGATATGGGAATCTGATGAGAAAGGTAGTCCTTCGGGTAATCTACTGGCCGAGCCTGTGCAGAGAACAACGAAGAATGACGATTCCTTGGCATCAAAAAATAACTTTCACAATAACATTTGAATTTATATGGCAACTACCTTGGTTCTTCTTTAAAAAAAATGTTTTTAATTTTTATTCATTTGTTTACTAGAGAGAGAATGGGTACTCTAGAGCCTCTAGCCACTGCAAATGAATTTCAAATGCATGTGCCACCTTGTGCATCTGGCTCACATGAATACTGGGGAATCGAACCTGGGTCCTAAGGCTTCACAGACAAGCACCTTAACCGCTACGCCATCTCTCCAGCCCCTGGTTTTTTTCTCTGATACTGACTGTGCACATCAAAAAGCCAAAAGGAAAATATTTTTTTCTATTATGTTCCCTCTAACTCCAGGCTCCATAAGCCCAAGCATGAATAAAACATGGCTGCCTACGCTTCTCGTTTCTCTTACGCTTGTATCTCCAATTGCTTTCATTTCTTACACGCTTTGCTTTCTTGTTTCTATGTCCCACTGCCTCTGGAGGATAGCTCAAGCATGATAACGAGTGCAAAAATTTCCTTAGCCAATCATCTGAGTTGGTATGTAGGAACTCATGGTATGAGTTCTGAAAAAAAAAAAAAAAGAAAGCTTACTTCCCAGGTCTCTCTCAAGAATCTGCCTTACATGGGTAATGTTAAGGGTTGGGGTAAGGTGTTATCTTAGGGCTCTGTGGCAGTCAGCTCCACGTTGCTGGGATGAACATCCAAACCAGACACAGTTTATGGGAGGAAGGGGTTTCTTTCAGGCTTACAGATCCAGGGGATTTCCATCAGATGGCAGAAGCAGCTGGCCCCCTGTCACGGCTCTCAGCAGAGACACAACCAAACAGCCAGCCCCACAGGCAAGCACACACGAATGGGCAGCCAGCAGCAGGGACCAGGTAGGCAGTAGCAGGGACCCAGGCACAGCTCAGACTTCTCTGCAGTCCTTGGGTTGGAAATCAGACCCCCCCGCCCCCAGTGACATCTCCTCTAGCCGGGCCGCTGGAGGCAAGCTTTAATAAGACACCTGAGTCTATTGGGGGACTTATATTCAAACTACCTCTACCGCAAACAGAAGATATCATTTAAAGAAATTAATTCAGCCAGGCGTGGTGGCGCACGCCTCTGATCCCAGCACTTGGGAGGCAGAGGTAAGGAGGATTGCCATGACTTTGAGGCCCCCTGAGACTACCTAGTGAATTCCAGGTCAGCCTGGGCCAGAGTGAGACCCTACCTTGAAAAAAAAATGAATTCATTGATGAGAAAGATAATATAATTCTAGTTCCAGAAGTGCATGAGGACTTACAAAATTTTTATATTATTATCATTTCAAAATTCTCTTGCTTAAATTTCTTTTTCTCGAGGTAGGGTCTCACTGTAGCCCAGGATGACCTGGAATTCACTAGGTAGTCTCAGAGTGGCCTCCAACTCATGGTGATCCTCCTACCTCTGCCTCCTAAGTGTTGGGATTAAAGGTGTGCACCACCATGTCTGGCTAAAAAAAAAAAAAAAAAAAAAAAAAAGAAAAGAAAAAAAAGAAAAAGTAAAAATGAAAGAAAAAGAAAAACCTTATGCAGACAGAGAGAGTATGGGTACACCAGGGCCTGTTGCTTCTGCAAAAGAACTCTAGATGCATGCACCACTTTGTGCAACTGGGAATCAAACCTGAGCTATTAGGCTGTGCCAGCAAGCAACTTGAAACACTGGGTAATCTCTCCAGCTTGATTTCAAAATCCTCTGCAACTTATAACATGGCACATAAACAGAATTAGACCTTGACTAAAATGATGAAATCAGGCTAAAGACATGGCTCGGTGCTTCCTTCCCACGCATGAGGGCCTAAGGGGGCCAGAGCTGAGTTGAGTTCAAATCTCCAGATCCCATGGAAAAGCGCTTGGCACGCCCATGCGTATTTGTCCGCCAGAGGAGGAGAGACCTGAGAATCCATGGAGCCCTTCAAGCTCTGGAAACAACAAGACCAAACTTGGGCTCAGAAAACCAAAAAAACAAAACAAAAAACTGGTAGAGGTGCAATGGAGCGCAACACCTGCTATTCCTCTCTGGACACCACAGGTGATTGTACGGGGTGCGGAAAGGGCCCTTACATGTGCATGTGCTACACAGACACAAGCCAAAATAAAGTAAAAAGAAGAGATTGACGATGTAAAGTGTTAGAAGGCAAACAAACCAGATGTGATTTTGTTTGCTTTAAGCAAAGCATTCATCATGTCTCAATGTTCCTAATTTGTTAATAAATTTATATAGCCATCTGTTTTATGTAGTAACAACTCACTGAGTTACCAATACTAACAGTGCCTTGCATATTAGAACTAGATGTAATACATTTTTAAAACAAGTCTTCTCTAGGCAAGTATTTTATTACACTCTGCTTCCATTTTTATGTGAATACTATACTTATTTGCATATGCCTATCGTGTTAAATTTTATCCCACTTAATCCTTGAAACTCTGCAATAGCAATAATATTATTGTGATGAGGAACATAGGCCAGAGCTCACAGAAGTAACATGACTTGCAAATATTTGGCTGGGGACAAGAAAGAGGTGTCCAGCTCCTGGCCAGTGTCGCATGGTCAGCTCAGCACATCTAACAACGCCTCAACACCCTCGTCCTCACTGAGGAGCACAAACACATGCATGTTCAAGCAAGAATGCTTGTGGAGAAAAGTTCAAAATGACGTAGGCAGAAAGCTCTCACAAGTACTTAACAGCCTTTAAAATTCTAAGTGCTCATGGAATTTTTAAAAATCTAAGGAATATTTAACTCCCCCCTGTGTGTGTGTGTGTGTGTGTGTGTGTGTGTGTGTGTACACATACATGTGAATGCAGATGCATGTGTACCACAGTGCATGTGTGGAGGTCAGAGGACAACTTTGGGTGTTGGTCCTCACCATCCACCTTGTTTTTTGAGGCAGGGTCTCTCATCGTTCACTGCTGTGTTTGCCATGCTAGCTGGCCCATGAGCTTCTAGGAGTTTCTTGTCTCCACTTCCCATCTTGCCACAGGAACACTGGGATTATATGAGCCCAACACAGCACCCACTTTATGAGGGTTATGGGCTCCAAACTCAGGTACGCATGCCTAGGCAGGAAATGCTTTTTCAACCGAGCCGTCACCTCAGCCCAGAAACAAATTTTCAAAAGAAAGATGAAGACACACACACACACACATACACACACACACACAGAGTCTAATTAAATTTGTTAAGTTTTGATTATTACTTGAGGGAATTCATGTATTATATGATATTTACTTGAGGGTTCTCTGGGAATTTATTGGCAGGGAAGAACACCAGGGAGGCATATTTCTTAATTCAGTTTTCAGATAATTCCACCATGGTCCCAGAAGAAGTCAAAGCAATAGAAACAAATCTCTGATGACTTTCACAAGTGAAAATGAACTGCTGGAGATGCAAATGCTCCTAACGGGAGCAAAGAAAACCCCCAACTTTTCCTCTGTGAATAATACACATTCCAGAACTGAGTGATGCCCTGCATCTTAGCAACCCCACCCACGTGTGGAGAGCCTACACAAGCCTCACAGCGTGCTGGCCACTTCTAATACACGAGGCCATGGGAATGAAGTAGACAATGGCAGACAAGAGAAACATGCCCACAGAGGCATCTGTTAATCCCGAGGAGTCTATACAGGCTCCACTAATGGCATCTCTGGGTCCAACACGGCAAAAGGAAATCCCAAGCATTGGGCTGAAGGAGCTGATAGGGTGGACAGCTGTGACCAGAAAAGAGATGAGTGAACTGCATCAATGACAAGAGTTAGG
The DNA here is from genome assembly GCA_036346955.1 of Dipus sagitta. Lineage (NCBI taxonomy): Eukaryota > Metazoa > Chordata > Mammalia > Rodentia > Dipodidae > Dipus > Dipus sagitta. Next base: position 13,323,143 of record CM070775.1, on the reverse strand, counting down.
CAAAATTAAAAAGCTCATCTCCAAAGATTACAGCACATTGAAACAGAGCAACAAATGGAGATTAAAACTGCACTTACCTACATAGTCATTTTTTTTCATTGTGTTCCCCCCGCCCCCTGCCCCAGCTTCAGATCTGCCAGGCTCCTTGTTTACCTCCACCTTCAGAAAGCTTTCTACTGTGTGTCTCCAGCAAATCCCTGCCCATTCGCCTCACCTTCTTTTCCTAGGACTCCTGTTAGATGTATGTTGGAACCCTTCATGTTGTATCACATCCCTGAGGCTCTGTTCACTTTTTTCTTCTGTCTTTTTCAACTACTTCCTTTTGTTATTATCTATCTTCAAATTTACTGATTTTTTTTTTTTTTTACTTCTGCCATCTCATTTATATTGTAAACTCATATAAATTCTTACTTTGAGTTATTGGATTTTTAAACTATATATTTTTTTTATTTGGTTCTTTTTCAGTTTCTATTTTTCTAACAAAAATCCCTATTCATCTATTTATTTATTGCTGGCATATTTTCCTTCACTGAACAGTTTCTTTTACTTCTGCAATGATGTTCTGTGTGAGTGCGTGGTGCGTGTACAGACGTGTGCACCGTGTGCATACATGTGTGAGGGCCAGAGGAAAATGGTCTGCATCCTGATCCACTGCTCCTCTATCTGGCTCGTAGATGTGAAGTCTCTCACTGAACTCGGATCTGCCATTTCTTTGTCACACGGGTCACAAACCCAAGGGATTATTTGGTCTCCGCTCCTCACAGAGCTGGGGTTACAGGCATGTGTGGCCATGCCCAGCTTTTTAGATGGGTGCTGACAAAGTGAGCCCCAGGCAAATCAGGGACTCTCAGACCCTCATGCTTGCGTGGTACACGTTCCAACCCACTGATGTGTTTCTGTAGCCCCTGTACTTATAGTCTCATTACTGCTTTGAAAGCTTCATTTATCAAAGCCAATGCCTGGCCCCACTCAGGTTCAATTTACTTCATTTTTCTTGAATATGTCTCAGAATTACAGGAGGGTAATTGGTAATTTCAGAGGATGTATTGTATCAAGTCACAAATCTGATTTGTTTTTAATATTGTTTTTAGAAGGAAAAAAAAAAAAGTCATTTGCCTGGACTTCCACTGGAAGATCTTTCTCCCTGTAACGTGGAGCTGGCAGGCTAGTTGTAGTTCTTCTTTATAATTTTTGACTTATTCTGCTATAAGTTACCCCTACATCTGAAGAGCTTAATGGTCGGCTCTCGTAGCTGTGAGGACGCACCACGAACCTATGACGTGTGCGCGGATGTGTGAGCTGGAAAGTACATTCAAAGCTTCTGCCAGTTTTCAAATACACCTCGGCGTTGACTTTCTGACGGACTCGCTCCACTCTCCCAGGTGCACGCGCACAGGTTCGCAGTGGGCCGGAAGCATGGAGAGCTTACCTCTCAGCCCCGGGGCACTGGGCGCTGTACCTCTGACTAACATACCCTCACCTGAGCTCGGACTGCAACCTCAGACAAGGGAGGATGCAGGTTATTCCTGTCTGTTTCTTGTCAAGATCAACTATTTTGGCTGATATAGCTGTAGGTTTTCACCCCTCCTTCTCTAAATCAAGTCCATCTCCTCTGGGAGCAAAATTTCTATTTATTCTAATGAGGCCCATGGCAGCAAGCTGATGTTCTCTAGCCAAGCGGAAGGGGTAGGACGCAGACAAGGACGGGAGTGGCTTTGGGCAAGAAGGTCTCAGACATTACCGTCCACTCAAAAGCACAGCAGCTTTTCCAAAACAAGTGTTTCTCAGTCTATTGTTAGATTTCAATTTGATTTCCAGAGTCCTGAAACGGTTACTTTGACAACTTTTGTCTCTTTTGGTATTTCCATTTATGCAGAGAATTCATAGCACATCACATACTGTCTTGTTCATTAGTGAACTGTGAGTCTGGAAGGGATGCAGTGGATTTAGAAGGGGACTCTAAGAATGTCTGCTGCATCCATGATTTCACAATGCTGTATCCTGAGAACAGAAGGGCATGTGGCCCAGGCAGTGTCACCATTGAGAATGTTCCCAAACAATCTATCTGCGACTCATCAGAAATCTTAGGTGTTAACTCAGTGCCTCATATTCCTGTCAATATGACCAGATACAGTGTTTTGATCTGTGTTTAAACATTGTCCAAACCATGTTCTCAAAGGAGGCTTCATGCAGATACACAGTAGCGCATACATCTGGAATTCATTTGCAGCCCCAGGCACGCCCATTCTCTCTTTCTCTGTGTCTTTTTTTTTCTCTCTATTGCTCTCTGCTTGCAAATAATAAAAAACACTTTTAAATAAAAATAAAAGAGGCTTAAGAATTACAGTGTAGTCCTAGTTGGGAGGAAAGGTCTTAAACACATTTTATGACTTCAGAAAGGTTTGAAGTTTGCTATGGGAATTAAAGAAATCAAATTTTGAAACGTGGGAAACAACACAACTAATTTTTTTAAAATTACCTTCAAAGGCTCTCACTTAGAGATGAGATTATTTTCCTTCTCTCTTTCCTCCTTGTCATTGAATTTACTAATGTCTTTTGCCTAAGACAAAAGGGTTACTATTTAAAAATCCAAGATGTGTTAAACTAACCTTGATAAATTACTTCCCTTGCACAGCAACAGTTTTAATTTTGTTTCTGTTTCCAGGAGTGAAATATCATGAGGGAGATAGGGGAGGGAATGGTGCAGAATCATTTGCTTTTCTAAGTTTCACAGGACAACATAACGGCTTCAGAGAGTCAGACCTCTCTAAGCCTGACGGGTACGTGCCTTCTCACTGGTACCTGGAAAGAGGCTTCCCACATATTTCCTTTTATTAAAGCTCTATTTCTGTCTCCCCTCCCCCCCCCCCCACCATTTCACAGACATAGAGAGGGATTTTCTCTCTGCTGGTAATGCAAACATTTTCTTCGTCTTGTTCACGTTGTTTTCTATGGTGCTGCTTTTGTCGTGCTGTTTTCTAAATTGCTGCGTGAGCATTTGCAATAGGTTGACAAAAAAAAAAAAAAAAGAAAGCATGGAGATATTTTCACTGTAATGGAGGTAACAAATATTAAATCAACTTAAATAACGTAAGTATTTGCATCAAAATTTCAAAAAAATCGAACTTATCAAAGGGGTACATATATATTAGATGGGTGTAGGCCGACAGATAGTTTTAGTTTGTGTGTATCTGTTATTAGAACAGTCATAACTAGGTTATTAAAATGTTACTAAAATCAGCGGATTCCTTTTTCCAACCCCCAAATGCACATGGTGAACGTATGAATGCTATCATCTCCAGTAAACACAGACATCATCCATGTTCCCTTTTCTGGAACCTGAAAAAGATATTCAGATGCTGCTCTGAAACTGAATGGCTGTCAGCCACCCAGTTTAATATAACAAAACCAGTAAAAACAAACAAACAAAACCAGTCATGGAGGGTAAAAACTGAGGACTGTATAAAATTACATACAGCTGATGGCCAGTACACATGTACATAGGTAAACACATATATCAATGTATATGTATGTCCCAGCATAAAAATGGGGGGTGCTACATATAATGTCCCATCCTACATGCAAAGTCCTAATGGCCCAACACCATTTGTTATCTGATATGCTCTTGCTTCATCTGAATAAAGCACATTGAGGATACAAGTTTTGTTAAGAATATCCTCCTAGGGGCTGGAGAGATGGCTTAGCAGTTAAGGCGTTTGCCTGTGAAGCCTAAGGACCCAGGTTCGATTCTCCAGGTCCTACGTAAGCCAGATGCACATGGTGGCGCATGTGTCCGGAGTTCGTTTGCAGTGGCTAGAGGCCCTCTCTCTCTCTCTCTCTCTCTCTCTGCCTCTAATAAATAAGTCAAAATAAAATTTAAAAAAAGAATATCCTCCTAGAGCTTAGCAACATGGTTCTTTTTTAAAAATTTATTTATTTATTTATTTATTTGAGAGCGACAGACACAGAGATAAAGGAAGAGAGAGAGACAGAGAGAGAATGGGCACGCCAGGGCCTCCAGCCACTGCAAACGAACTCCAGACGCGTGCGCCCCCTTGTGCATCCGGCTAACGTGGGTCCTGGGGAATCAAGCCTCGAACTGGGGTCCTTAGGTTTCACAGGCAAGCGCTCAACTGCTAAGCCATCTCTCCAGCCCCAGCAACACGGTTCTTAAAATTATTTCCACAGTGCGAGAGCAGAAGGCATTAAGGCCCCCCGGTTAGGAGAAACTCCCCCCTTCTCTCACCTGATGGAAGAGTGGGCTGTGGGTCACCGGGATGCCCAAGCCACTGAAGCACATCCCCAAGACCATGTCGTCGGGGGCGTCGTTGCTGTAGCAGCGGCACTTGCTGGCGAGCAGCCTCTGGATGGCCTCCCTGCTGAAGACCATGCTGTTGGGAGGAAGGGGGAGGAGGTCAGTGCAGTCCCGTGTGTCCACTGAAGCTGAGGGCGGAAGGAAGGTTCCGGGGACACATTGCTGAGAAAGGTAAAAACGTGGCCTTCAGTCAGCTTCCAGGTGACGCTCTACAGAGGACGGGTTTTGTGCTTTCCAGGAAAGCAAAACCACTTTTAGGAGCTCTTTACCAACTTAGCAGATAATTTTAGATGCATCTCCTATTTTAAAAAAGTCCTATGTGATATTCTTTCTTAATTTTTTAAAATATAGTTTATTTATTTATTTGAGAAAGAGAGAGAGAAAATGTGCACACCAAGGCCTTCAGCCACTGCAAACAAACTCCAGATGCATGTGCTACCTTGTCAGTCTGGCTTATGTAGTCCTGCGGAATTGAACCGGGATCCTTTGGCTTTGCAGGCCTTAACTGCTAAACCATCTCTGCAGCAACCCCCCCCCCCCCATGTGATATTCTTGTTCTAATACAACATTTGGAAAATTAGGATAGTCCTTTAGTTTCAAATTTTTCAATGAGCTTAATAACAAAATCCATCAAAATTCTCATGAGGTGGGCAAGTGCAGAAGTTCTAGTACTATGTAACTTACACATGTACATCAAGACTGACAAGGAGATAAGATATGCTTGAAAAAGCCATCATTTTACATGTGATGCACATGTACAAAAGTTACCTTAAGGTGATGAAAGACAGAAGGGGAGGGAAAGAAAAAGGGAACAAATATGACTTGTCTGGAATAATTCCATGACACCATTTGACCTGGCATGTGGTTGGCTGTGGTGGGACCCCAGCCCATTCTAGTCTTTCCAGGCCTCTCCTCATCATTTTAGGAAATTAAAAAAAAAAAAAAAAAAACTTTAAACAGTCTTTCTCACCCTCCCTTGGCAGCTGAGGACGTTTCATCTGGTCATAAGGAGCCCAAGGCTAGGGGAGGTTGCTGCTGGACCCGGGCACCTCGACAGCAGAGGCACTAGGGGCCGCCGCACACTGGGAGTGCCCAGGCCTTGGCCTGGCTCCCATGCAGCATGGTGACTGCAGCATGCCCTAAGCTGACGTGACATTGCAAAGGGAGCCTGAGAACAAAGGTCTGCAACAGCGCTTTGCAAAAACTCACGGACTGGAGCATCACCAGAAAACTAGAGAAAGGTCCCACAGTGAAGCAACTGACATGTATTCTGCATGACACAGTACTACACATGGTATGCACGTGTGTGTGTGTAAAGAAAACAGAATCACTTCACAAAACAATACTTATGGCATGTGACACCTTCCCATACTTTCTATGACATCATCCTCTTCTGCTCTACATCTCAGCTGTTTACTAGTTGTAATGCATGAATGAGTCCTGACAAGCTACCGCTGCTGACTTGTTACTTTAAAAGCATGAGTTGGGGGCTGGAGAGATAGCTTAGCAGTTAAGCGCTTGCCTGTGAAGCGTAAGGACTCCGGTTCGAGGCTCGATTCCCCAGGACCCACGTCAGCCAGACGCACAAGGGGGTGCACACGTCTGGAGTTCATTTGCAGTGGCTGGAGGCCCTGGTGCACCCATTCTCTCTATCTGCCTCTTTCTGTTGTTCTCAAATAAATAATTAAATAAATAAATAAATAAAAATAAACCAAAAAAAATTTTAAAAACACGTGCTGGTTCTAAACCAGATTACTGGAAAAATCCTACTGTGATACCACATAAGGTACTAAACATTATGTCTGTACCTTTGAACAAAGATTGACAGAAGGGGCTAGCTCATGAAGAATGTTTCTAGGTCCCTGTAAAGGTACTTTTTTGAAATTTATTTATTTATTTGCAAGTAGAGATAAGACAGAAAGAGAGAGGGAGAGAGAGCATGGACATGCCAGGGCCTCCGGCCGCTACAAACGAACTCCAGATGCATGTGCCAGCTACCTTGTGCACCTGGCTTTACTTGGGTACTGGGGAATGGAACCCGGGCCCGGGCTTTGCAGGCAACTGCGGAGCCGTTTCTCCAGCCCCTTTAAAGGCACTTTCAGAACCCGAGAGACACAGGGGTTGTGTCAGTTATGCAGAGGTCAAAGGCTCAGTGTTCATGCGTGTGTTTATTCACTTTTCCACTGTGCCCTGAAAACAATGAGTCCCAGTGCTACAAAGGGGGGTGTAATGAGAAACAGACACAGGTGCTGTCTGCAGTCGTTCGTCATTTAAGTGGAAAATAGGAAAGTAAATAGGGAATTAAGTGGTAATGTTGTGCATAATATGCTGTGCAAGCTCATTAGAGCGGCACTGAATGCAGGGGGGGGGGGGCTGTGGTGCTGGCTCGCAGGCGTGGTACATGACAGTCATCTCCAGTTCTACGGAAGGGGGCGCTTTGGGGACCGCAGCAGTTGCCTGTGAGCTCTGGTGGGGAAGGGGCAGTGTGGGCATTTCTGTGTGCACTCCCAGAGCCTGGCACACGTGAGGAAGAGGCCAGGTGAATGATGAACCGGCCTGAGCTACGGGGGGCAGCAACGCTGAGCAGGTATCCTTTACCTGCTCAGTGAAAGTGAGTGTTCACAAGACCTCAAGTGTCAGTTTCCAATAAGAGCTGAATCCAATAAGCAAGACACGCATGGAGGCTTGCTGTGCTGAGATTTTAAAAAGGCACTTCTTTGTTTAAAGCATGTATCACAAAATACATAAACCCATACACAGGCAACAGTGGACATTCCTGACTCAATCTATGCCACCACACCCTGAGCCCTAGTCGGCCCTAACACCTCACCCCAAAGCTAAATGTGCCACTGTAAGGCTGTAACTAGCCTGAGCTTGTTTCTAATGAAGAGATCAACAAAGGCCTCTCTGCCCCCCACCCTCGCCCCCGCCCATGGCACCCCGTAACCAGGATCAGCGCTCCTGCTCAGGCTTGACGAGCACTCCCACAGAGCCTCCCCACAGCCATGCCTTATCACCAGTACACCAGCACCCCCAAGGTGACCCTTGACGCCTTGACTTGCAGAACAAACCTGCTGTGCTCTGGATATACTTTGTGTTCCCCAAAGTCCAAGTACTAGGAGCTTAGTCCACAATGGGGTGAAGTTGATGGGTAGTGGAGACTTCCAGACATGGGGCCTGGTAGAAGGTGATTATGTCATTGGGTGGGGGGAATCACCCTTAGGAGGGATTCATATAATAATATAATTCTTCAAGGACCCTGATTAGTTCTCATCAAATACATGCATGCATACCTACATACGTGAGTGTGTGGAGGGGTGTCTGTAGCCATGCTTGCCCTTGGAACTCTCTTGCTTTCTGCCTCAACATGCTTTCTCCCTTCTGCTGCGATGCCATCCTCTGTGTTGTGAGGTAGCAAGAAGGCTCTTACCATAACCTGTGCCCTATTTTTGGACTTCCGAAACTGTGAGCTGGATAGGCCTCTGTACTTTAAGTCACCAGCCTTGAGTGTTTTGTCATAGTGAGAGAAAAAATGGACTAGGACAGAGCCATTTTAACCTAAGGTATTATAACAGAGAAATATAAAAGAAATATATAAGAAATAGAAAAATCTTCCCCCATAAGAGATTAGGCAGGTGTTTCATTTAAAAAGATTGATTTTAGCTGCTATTTAAAAACTTATAAATCCTTCACAAATATTATTTAATTGCTTAAGTCTAAGCTCCTATACTATTTTTCCCCAAATGGGACTTACTAAGCACCAGATAATTGTAAAGTCTAATGGTTTATTTTCTAAAATTAAAATCTATAGGCAATTTTTTTTTTCATTTAAACAATCACAACTAGTTGTCTGCCTATAGACAATCATTATTACAGGGATATTCCTACCAAGTACTTTGACAAGTATCTTACAATATCTCTTCAGGGATAAATTATTCACTTTACTTACTAATGTGTGTGTGGTGTGTGAGCACGCATAATGTGTGTGAGAGTGTGCAGGCACATGTATATGTGTGTGTGCAGAGATCAATGTCAGGCGTCACTAGCAATTTCTCCATCTTATCTTTTCAGACAGGTTGTCTCGCTGAACCTGGAGCTCACGGACTCGGCTGAATGAGCTGCTTTGTAAGCCCCAGGTTCCCTGGCTCTGCCCTCTCAGTGCTGGGATTATAGAAGCACTAACCCACCCAGCTTCTATGTGGGTGCTAGGGACCCAAGCTCAGGTCCTCATGCTTGTACCACAAGCATTTTACCAGGTGAACAATCTCCCCAGCACCCCCCAGGGGATAAACTTTTTTATTGTTGGCTATTTTCATAGATCTCAAATATAATGCTCAATTTCCGACTGCAGTAACAGCTACCGTTTAAAAGGGAACAGATCCTGGCAGACCCACCTCTGCTGTGTGGAAAGGGAAATTTAGTGATCCAACTGACTAAACTAGTTACCTAACTCTCTATATCCTTGCACTTCACATTCATGGATTTAACTAACCACACATCAAAACTGTGTCTCAATGCACCTATTTTTTTTTTCTTTTCATTATTCCTTAAACAACAAAATGTAAAAGCCATTTCCAGCTGGACACGGTAGCACATATCTATAATCCCATCACTTTGGAGGCAGAAACAGGAAGATCATGAGTTCAAAGTCAGTCTGGGCTACAAAGCGAGACCTCCCATCTCAGAAAAAATATTCCATAGCATTTACGCTGTAGTAAGAAGTAATCTAGAAATGACTTCAAGTATGCATGTTATGTACAAAATGACTGCATTGTGTGAAGGACTTGGGCACCCATGGGGGCTGTCTGTCCCTATCCTTTAGGGATACAAAGACAAGGGATGACTCGCTCTTACCCTCCTCCTCCTGTGATGTAGCTGTAGCCACCAGAGCCCAGGCCGTAGCCGTACCGCTCTCCCAGGAACACGGGTTCGCCAGAGTTGTAGCAGCTGAGCAGGTGTCTGAGCCTAGAGATGCTGAGTTCCAAAAGAAACATAAACACTCACTCAGTACAGTGCACTTTCACAGTATGCATTCTATGTACACTGTGTAGCACCCTGGAGTCATTTAGAGGTGAAATTCAAGGGACTTATAGAAAAAAAAAAAAAGCAGGTTAAAAACACCAAAAAGGGATGGAGAAAGGGCTTAGAGGTTAAGGTGCTTGCCTGCAAAGCCAACGGACCCAGGTTCCATTCCCCAGGACCCACGTAAGCCAGATGCATAAGATGCATGCATCTGGAGTTCGTTTGCAGCGAGTGGAGGCCCCGACACACCCTCTCTTTCCCTCTCTGTCTGCCTCTTTCTCTCAAATAAAATAAATAAATAAATAAATGCATTTTTTTAAAAGACCAAAAATCATGAACGCTATACACTACTAGAAACAGAAAAGAAGTCAGAGGCTTACTCCCCTCCTGCATGAACCTGCCTTGTCAGACATGGAAGCCTCATTTGGGAGAGCAGAGCGGGAGGCGACCACACTCATGCAACTCACTTCTACCAGTCTGTTGCCAAGGGAGCATGGACCAATGTTCACATCATCTCAGGTGGACTTGGGTTTTGCTGCTGTTTTTACTCTTGATGTGCAAAGAGGGGCTTCGGAGCTGAAAGGGGGTTGGGAGTCCCTGTTGGGCCTGTGACTGGCAGGTGCGAGAAGCACATTGGGACAGGGAGGTTTCCCTAGGAACACCCAGACCATGTTGCACAATCGCTCCAGTATTTTCCTCAGTAAGGCCACCCTCGTGCATGAACACCGTCTACGCGTGCATCCCCTGAAGGCCTCCGGGCTCCTATCTGTTTCTGTCACGGGTCAACAGTGGACATAATGGACGGGGCAGTAGAGTGCCCAAGGGCCGGTCAGAACAGCGCCTGCAAGTACAGCTGGTGCAAGGGTATAAATATACATGCTTTTGTGGGAAAATAAAATCTAAAAATAATTTAAAGGCTGATGCCAAGAAAGACAAGTTTTTCCCAATTGTTAAGCACATGTGCCACTTAGAAACGCTTTACAAAGGCCTCCTCCGGTCTCTTCTGATCCAGATTTCGGGGTCAACATCACCAAGTCTTAGCTTCATAACACCAATTAGTGATCCCTGAGAACATTTTTCTGGGATGGAGAGATTGCCTAGCGGTTAAAGCACTTGCCTGTGACACCTAAGGACCCATGTTCGATTCCCCAGTGCCCACGTAAAGCCAGATGCGCAAGGTGGCACACGCGTCTGGAGCTCATTTGCAGGGGCTGGAGGTGTGCCCATTCTCTCTATCTGCCTCTCACAAAGTAAGTAAATAAATAAATAAGATCATTTTTGCATGTTCAATAATTTGAGTTTAAAAAAAGTTTTAATGGTTTTTGGGGGCTGGGCAGATGACTCCGTGGGAAAAAGTGCTTGCTGCACAAGCATGAGGGCCTGAGAGGGCTTGACTGAGCCCAGATTTGATTCCTCGGCATCCACATAAGCAGCCGTGCATGGCCACGCGTGCCTATGCCCTTGATCCCGAGGACAGTGTAGACCGGAAAACCACTGGTGCTCTCTGGCCGGCCAGTCAGGTTCGATGCAAACCTTGTCTCCAAGAAACAAGTGGGAGAATGATGCAGAGGACTTGCAGCATTCTCTGGCCTCTGCACACACGCACGTGGGCCGTGAGCATGCACCACACACACACTATCCACACACACACGAAGCTGTGTTCAGTGGTATAAGCTTTGAGATGTGGGGGCTGGAGAGATGGCTTAGCGGTTAAGCGCTTGCTTGTGAAGCCTAAGGACCCCGGTTTGAGGCTCAATTCCCCGGTACCCACGTAAGCACACGCGTCTGGAGTTCATTTGCAGTGCCTGGAGGCCCTGGTGCACCCATTCTCTCTCTCTTTCTCTCTCTCTCTCCATCCTTCTCTTTTGGTCTGTCTGCCGCTCTCAAATAAATAAATGAAAATAAAAGGTTTTAAACTTTGAGGTGTGTCTGAGCCTGTGCTTCGTGAGTACCACGATCTCCAAGGTGGATGTGTCAGGCATTTCTCTCCGTCACTAACTGTGGAGTGTTTTCCACAGTGATGTTAATACTGCGCACCCCGATTCCCTAGGCATCCTGCTATGTTTGGGGAGAGGGTCGGTGACAAGGAAATGAAGCAGGGATATATGAAGGATCACCCAGTCCATCCGTGCTCATGTACCCTACAAAAGTCCCCCAGTCGATATCGCTGAAAACACAGAGAACAAACCGGATGTATGAAAAGGAAAATGTAAGTGCCGGAGCTCAGAGGGTTGCACATGTTTGTGGACCAGGTTTGTGATCTGTTTGAAGGTTTCTCAGTGCACATAAAACACTACCTTGGAGCACTGCTGTCTTCAGCACGAACGTTCAATGTTCTAAGCACCTAATTTGGAATCAGTCCTCAAGAACTTGTCTGACAAATTAGTCTGCCGGGGAAGGCAGGCAAGCGAGCTCGTACTGCTTACTGGTGAAGAGCGCACTCTTAAGGGTCTCTAAGGTTGTAAAAGACAGCGAAACCCCAGAGCTTTTTAGGGAAAATTTAGGTCTGGTTCTTAACCTGAGAAGAAATGAAAACTGTTTTGTGTTTCTCTTCCTCTTGTACACTGACTTTAAAATTGTCAATTCAACCCACACACTTTGATTTTTAAGGTCAGACTAAATAGGATTTAACATTGCCTCTGGGTTTCCTCTCCTTATCGCAGTAAATGTTCCCATCTTCACAAAACCGCCTTTAAGCTTATAGATTACAAATGGAGTCTGATAATTATCACCTTCTTCATATTCACTAAAAAGAAGAAATGGGGATAAAGTGGGCAGATTCCAGCTCTAAGGAGATTTGGCTACTGATCCAGGAAAAAGAGCTTCATTTAACAATCTGTTCCCATTCTAGGCAATTCTGAGACACAGAAATGAAGAGAAACAGCAAGGCACAGCTCTGAAGCAAGTGCTGACAGAGCTACATGAATTCAGCTTAGAGAGCAGACAGGTCTTTTTTTTTTTTTTTAAAGAGACAGTTTCATCAAACTAAACTAAAATCCCCATTTTCTAAAAATATTTGTGTGCATACATGTGTTCATGTGCCAACCCTACAGAGGTCAGAAGACAGCTTTCAGGCCACTCCCTGTCTCCACCTCCTCTGAGGCAGGTTCCTGCTCTGGGTTCTTCCTGCTATCCTCTGCATGGGCTCCCAGAAGTTCTGTCTGCTTCCCATCTTGCCACCAGCGTCAGCATGCTAGGATGACACTTAAAAGTGCACACCACCACGCCGAGCATGTTTTTCTCAGGGGACGGGGGGGGGGAGGAGCAGAGGTCAGTTAAGGCTTTTTACCTAAGGCCTGGAAACTGCTCAGGTACTCCAGTCTGAGTGGCAAGAGCTTTGTCCACTGAGCCACCCGTCAGCCCCACTACCTGTTTTGCAATGAGCATCTCCTTGAGTCAAACAAAACTCCAGATCTTAACAGCCAATGCCGATCCTCAAAATCCAGGTGTTTCAGTCTCACCTATTATGGTATTTATTTGTCCGATTGTAGAAAAGTTACAAGGATAGGACAAAGAATCCCCAAGTGTCCATTTCTCCACATATGCCAATGGCTAGAATTTACCCTAGTTGTGCCGCTGTTTACTCCTTTTCCCTTTGTAGAAACCTGGCACAAACATATAACATGGACACATTATCCATGCGTTACACATAGACCTCCCCTTTCCTGAAACGCCTCAGAAAGTTGCACACATACATAATCCACCCCCTCGTACCGCACCGTGCCTTTCCTAAGGACAGCAAACAGGAAAAGTCAGCAACTTCAGAAAATTTAACACTGACATGGAAAGTCTCTTAACAAGTCAGCCATCTTGCTGCCCTGTGGTCAGTGGAGAGAAATGAAGCAGGCGTCCATGCTCAGACGTCACAGCCTTCACTGCGGTAAATCCAAAACTGAAACACCGAGGCAGCGTTTCTATCTAAGTTGGTCACTTGGCTTTTAATTTTATGAACAGATACAATAATGTCACTTACAGCACCATCCCCTCTGGTATTGGACAGAGCTCAGGGCCCCTCACTGCACTTCATTGCCACATAGCTTTCGTCCCCTTTCATCCAGACCCAGTTAGTTCCACACCTATGCTTTGCTATTCAAAATATCGATATTATTATTATTTTTTTAATCCACACCATGTGGCATTTGGAATGAAGTGGCTCCCTAGGCTCATGTGTTTCGGACACTTGGTCCTCAGCTGGTGGCACTGTGGGAGGTGAAGCCTTGGAGCTCTGTCACTTGGGGTGGACCTTGACGGTTATTAGTCCAGCCCCACTGGTGTCTGCGGCTCAGTGGAGTCTCTCTTCTACCTCCCTGCTGATATGTGCTGTGAGCCAGCTTCCTGCTTGAGCCACACTTTCTCCACTATGACGAAGCTTCCCCCCTGGAAACTGGAAGCTGAAAAAAACCCTTTCCTCACATCAGCTTCTTCTGGCCAGGTGGTCTGTCCCAGCAAGAAGGAACTGCCACGAGCCCCCGCGTTCTTTCACAGAGTGATCCTCGTGTCAGGTGTGTCTGATGTTTCCCATGTAAAGCTCAAAGCTGAGACCCAGGCCCACGATGACATAAGCCACTCTACGTGTGGCATGCAGGACTTTCAGCCCATCACTGTTTCCTTTTGATTCATCTTGAGTATCGCTGCAGCGGCACTGCGATATTTTTATTTGTAGCTCTTTAAGCAGAAAGAGCAGAGAACTACGCATGCAAACGTACACACACTTTAGAAATCACTAGTTCTTCAAAAATCATATTCTTTCAGACTCCTTGGATGACATTCTATTTCCACAGAACTCCCCTTGACCTGTTCCTTTCTCTCTGACTTCTCCCCTCCACAGTTCCACACTCCCCAAAATACTAACCTGGATTCAATCCTCAAATGTACCTAAAATAATTCAGATTCACTTTATCCATACCATTTCAAAAATTTCATCCCTTTTGCTCAATCTTGATTGAAGATACATATTTAAAAACTGTCTTTAAAAACTATTTGCACTCATTATATTTTTCCTTTAGCATATTCATTCTTTCACTTGAAATATAACTGGGTCATTTGTCTCCATTTTACGCTTATTGCTGATTTTTACCTAGCTCTAGATGTTGAGTTTTATTTTTAAATATGTGAGATGCTTTAAATAAGTAAAATGATCCCACAAAGTCAAAACTAAATTATCATGATTTCACAACTCCAAATCTCAGAATATACTCAAAAGAAGCCAAAGAGGATCTTTTTTTTGTCCAATTAGCTGATATGAAAAAGGATCATAAAGAGGTATTTTTACATCCCCATTTACAGCCATATTATCCCAAGTAAAAGCAACCTGAGTGTTCATCTACAAATGGAGAAGATATGATACATCCATTCAATGAAATATTATTCTGCATTAAAAAGGAAAGAAATTCTTCAATATGCTATGACACAGATGAACTTTAAGAACATTTATTCTCATTAGAATAAGGAACTTACAAAAAGATATACAGTACATGATTCTATCCACCATCGAGAGAGAGAGAGAGAGAGAGAGAGAGAGAGAATGAGCTTCAGAAATCCATTTTAAAAAAAAGTGAAATGAGGGCTGGAGAGATGGCTTAGCGGTTAGGCGCTTTCCTGCGAAGCCTAAGGACCCAGGTTGGATTCTCCAGGTCCCACATAAGCCAGATGCACATGGTGGCACATGTATCCGGAGTTCCTTTGCAGTGACTAGAGGCCCTGGCGCACCCATTCTCATCCTCTCTCTCTCTCTCTCTGACTCCAATAAATAATAAATTAATTTTAAAAAGTGAAATAATATCTTCTAGGTGCAAAGAAAATGACAGGTGACACAGAAAAGTAAGCCCAACCCAGCTTCGGCTGGATAGCTCCCTGGCAGGGGGTGGCAGAAACCAAACTGTTTCCAGAAGGGAAGCCAGCAAGAGATGGACAGTCCTTCCCTCAAAACACACCCACAGCCCTCCCAAGCCTCAAATCCGGTTACAGGCATTGGTGGGACAGTGATTCCTCTGGTAGATGAGTAAGTGGAGGATAGAAACCCCACGTTGTTAGCTCTAGGACTCAGAGGGCAGCAGCCGGGTGCCATCTTCAGAGAGAATCTATTGTTACAAACTGAGCTACCCCAGGGGCCTTATCAGGGAGCCTCAGTGCGACCTGCTACCGCCCCTGTGTGAGGGAAGGCCCAGAGAGGCAGGTGTAAGATGGAAAGATGAATCAAAGTTCAAGTGACCCTCCCCTGCTCCATGCACATAACTGGAAGTCTCCAATGTTTTGGAACCCAGAAGAAAGTAGCCCAACACATCGCCACATTTTTGTCCCTTGTGATTTCCCTTTTTTTCTTGTTACTATTTTTTCAAGTTTTTAAACATTTTTTATGTTTTTGTTATACTTCTTCATATATTCATCTAATTTTAAAAAATATTTTTTCTTTATTTATTTGCAAGCAGTGAGAAGAGAAATACAGAGAAAGACAGAATGGGAACACCAGGGCCTTCAGCCACTGCAAACAAACTCCAGATGCATGCGCCACCGCGTATTTGACTTTACATGGGTACTGGGGAATGGAACCCAGGTCATTAGGCTTTGCAGGCAAGTGCTGTAATCACTGAAGCATATCTCCAGCCCTATTCATCTAATTTTATGTATAATTATTGGGTAATTTTTTTTTCTTTTCCTTAGTTTGTTTTTTTGCCCCTTCCCTTCCACATTTCCTCCTTTATACCATTCATATTTAGCAGTATTTCAACTTTGCCTTATTGAATTTTTAAGGCTCATGAGTTTTTTTTCATACCCTCCTTATTTATCTAATTTTGTTTTTTACTAGGAAATCTCATTCATTTACTATTTCAAAACTTACCTAAACTATTTTATGAGAGAGAGAGAGGACAAGAAGGAAGAAAGAAAAAGAGAACTGGAGTGCCGCGAGCCACTGCAATTGAACTCTAGACGTGTGTGCCACCTTGTATGCATGTGTCACCTTGGCATCTGGCTTATATGGGTTCTGGGCAGTCAAACCTAGGTCCTTAGGTTTTGCAGGCAAGCGCCTTAACTGCTAAGCCATCTCTCCACCCCCAAAATAACGTTTAACTTTATAACGTTCTACAGCACCTTTGCATTTTTCAGTTTTCTGGTCATTGGTGAGGAATTAGTGGGCTGTAATCCAAGTGAGTGTATTTCTGTATCTTGTGTAGTTTGATGTTGTTGTTGATGCAAAAGCTCATTTCCTCCTTATTGAGTGGAGGTTCTGAATACTGACCTTCAAGTGTAGCATGCTCCATAAGAAGACAAAGCCAGACGCAGAGATGTGCAAGCCATAACACAGGAAGACACATAAAACAGGGCAACAGGACTCCTCCAAAGCATCACAGCTGCTCAATTACTACTTCAAAGATTACGTAGTAAGCAAAAAAATATATAGATGATTCTCCCTGAGACTACATAGTGAATTCCAGGTCAGCCTGGGCTAGAGTGAAACTCTACCTCGAAAAACCAAATATATATATAGATGAATATCTCAAACGTTTACTGGAAAACATGATTAATGACCTTACATAGGATACTAATAAGCAAACTCAATCCAGGACCTAGAAAGGAAAATCAAAAACATTGAGAAAAATGTCACAAATGGGTAAGAAAATCAGTAACATGGATGAAAAGTCAGCAACATAAGAAGAAAAATTCAGGAAGGAAATTGAGATTTTTTGAAAAAAAAAAACAAACATAGAAATGTTGGAAATGAAAAGCTCAATGACTCAAACGAAAAGCAGTAGAATGCATCACCAGCCAGAATAAGAATATCAGGGGCAGAAGACAAAGTTGCTGAAATACTACATTCAAACAACAATAAGGAAAAAGAAATAAATGAGAATGGCCATAATATTCAAGAACTCCGGGGTACACACCGAAGGACCCATGGGAAAGAAAGAGCTGAGGTGACACTAAACGGGGTAAAGACTTTCTTCTAAAATTGATGGAAAAATAGGCACATTTCAAAACTAGCACCAGCTAAGATGGTTAATGACCACCAAGAAAGCATTACAGAAGATATATACAGAGGAGGATCAAAGTTTCAATCAGGACAGCACAGGAAAGAATAATTTTTGGGGGAGGACTATGAGAACAAGGGAGACATACAAGGGAATCCATTATGTCCAATGAAGCTTCAAGAAAACTCAAAACTCACAGAAGAGGAAAAGCAATAATCCAACCAACAAAGCTATAGGGATTAAGGAACAGCTCTCAGTGTGAACCTTGTGGTGGTTTCATTCAGGTGCCCCCCATAAACTTAGGTGTTCCGAATGCTAGGTTCCCCAGCTGATGGCAATTAGAAATTAAAGCCTCCTGGAGGTGGTGTATTGTTGGGGGTGGGCTTATGGGTGTTACAGCCAGTGTCCCCTTGCCAGTGTTTTTGGGACATTCTCCTGTTGCTATTGTCTACCTGATGTTGGCCAGGGTGTGATATACACCCTCTGCTCATACCATCATTTTCCCCTGCCATCGTAGAGCTTCCCCCTTAAGCCTGTAAGCCAAAATAAACCTCTTTTTTTTTTCTTTCATAAGCTGCTCTTGCTCGGGTAGTTTCTACCAGCAATGTGAACCTGACTGCAACAGACCTTAAGTGTAAATGGCCTCAACTCACCGATAGAGAAGCATGGACTGGCTGACTGGACTCAGGAAGTAGAATCAACTGTAAGTCGTATCCAAGAAACACACCTCACTGCTGTAGATGTCCACAGACTGAGAGCTAAAGGATGGACACCCACCTATGAAGTGAATGGAAGCTGAAAACAGCTAATGCCACTATTTTGATCCAAACTAGGCAAGATAAAGGCCACTGCACAACAATACAGGAAAGGATTCACCAAGAATTGCTCAGTACCAGTTCTGCTGCCCAAATTTCCTCTCTCTCTCTGGGCTGGAAGATGTTCTTCCCTTAATATATATTCCTGGTGATGGTCACAGATGCACACTATTCCTGAAGCTCACTGACACTGAATTCTTCTATAGCAATAAGATTTCAACAAGTACTGCATAAAAATCTGTAATGCACAATTCTCTTTACTGTTCTGTAAATGTTCTTCTGAGAATTCTGGTTCCAGACTAATTTTCTTGCTCATTAGTTATTTCACCATTTTGCCTAGAAGCTCAGAGGACTTTTCTTTTTAAACATAGCTATTTAATCAGCAGATACAGAGCTTATAATTCCAGGTCAAATTTCCATGTCTGTGGGCCCTTTAAAAGTACATAATGAGGGCATGGTGGCGCATGCCTTTAGTCTCAGCACTCGGGAGGCAGAGGTAGGAGGATCATTGTAGGCCATCCTGAGACTACATAGTTAATTCCAGGTCAGTCTGAGCTAAAGTGAGACCCCACTTCGAAAAACCAAACAAACAAACAAAAAAGGACATAATGAATTCATTTCTAGCAACTTAAAAATCATTTCTGTTTATTTTGAGCTTCCTCAATCAGGATGTCCAATTATACATGTACTGAACATCTTGGATTCATGCATTTCAATCACTTTTTCCCCTAAACTTCCTCATCCCATTTTCCTTTTTGTGATAGCTTACCAATTTAATTGGTAATTTAATTTTCATCCGTGTCCCCTTTATTAAACTTTCATTTCAATTTTATGTTGTGTGTGTATGTGTGGTGTGTATGTGTGACGATCAGGGGACAACCTGAGGATATCAATCCTCACCCTCCACCTACAGACAGGATTCTCTTTGTTTGGTACTGAGCAAGCCAGGTTAACTGACCTGAAAGCCTCTGGAAATGCCCTGGTTCTGCCTCTCATCTTGTCTGTAGGCAATGTTAGCTAATAAATATGTGTGCTACTGCATCCAGCTATTAACATGGGTTTGGAGGATCTAAACTCCAGTTATCAGGCTTTAAGTGCCTTTAACCAGTGAGCAATCTTCCTAGGCCTAATTTTACTTTTGGTTTTATTTTTATTTATTTTTTTTTAGCTTTAGTAACTGTTGATATGAAATTTGCCTTTTTCTATTTTTTACATGAATCCACAAAATTTTAGCTTCGCTATCTTTCCTTCTTTACTATGTCCTTCTTTAAATTTTCCTTTGTTAAAAGTTTATGATCTGGCATTCAAGATGTTTTTTTTTTTTTCATGTCCCCAAATATTTGCTAAGCTATAAGCCAGAGCTCCAGGTTTCTATGATAACAGAAAGACTTAATATTCAGCTGTGGGCACTGTTATTCCTGAAGAAGAGCAGCTAACCCTTCTACCATGATTAATCTGCCTCAGGACTTAGAAAAGTTTAGAGTTCAGTGTGGCCAAGAATGATGTCAAAGTTTTGAAATGAAATGGTAAAAGGTCTCAAGCTCAAAAGCATATCTAAAATAACATTATCAAGAGTGGATATGAAAAAGAAAAGACAAGACTATATATCCAGCAAAAGGTTTCAGATGGAAAACCTGTGTGAAAAACTGTTGGTATAAATGATATAATGATACAATCAACACTTACTAAGGCCTGGGGGAAGAGTGTGTCATCCCTGTGTTGTGCGTCATCCCTGTGTTCTCAGAGGTGTGTGTTCTCCTTGTGTGTTGATGCTGTCCTTCTGGTTCACTGAGCTTCTACTATCTATGTATCTTGGTTTTCATCAAGTTTAGAAAGTAATTTTTTTTTTTTTTTTTTTTTTGGTTTTTTGAGGTAGGTTCTCACTCTGGTCAGGCTGACCTGGACTTAACTATGTAGTCTCAGGGTGGCCTCGAACTCTCAGTGATCCTCCTACCTCTGCCTCCCAAGTGCTGGGATTAAAGGTGTGTGCCACCACGCCCAGCTTTAGAAAGTAATTTTTTAAGTATCTGTTATATATGCATCTCAGCTCTCTGGGAATTCCAACTGCACATTTACAAAGCCATCTGAAGCTGCCTTATAGCTCTGTTAATTTTGTAAAATCAATTTTACCCTTGTGCTTTACTTGGGCTAGTTATTACAATGTCTTCAAGTTCACACAGATTTCTTTTAGCACCATCTAATATGTCTATAAGATGAAACGCAGGAGACCATTTCAGATTCATTCATACCTCCATGAATCTTTTATGAACACACATGGTAGAGTTATGAAAACTATTTAATAACAACAGCATAAGAACTAAATCTAATATTGCATTACTTCTAGGACACTTTCAGTCAACTGATTTTTTTTTTTTTTCTGAGCATTATTCCCCTGCTGTTTTGCATGCTTTTATTGTGTGTTGGACTTTTTTCTATAAATCTTAAGTTTCTGTTCATAGATATAGGCCAAACTCTTAGAAAAATCTTAGTGTTTTAGAGTCTTCCTTTTCAGATGTGTCTAGCAGAAGCAGAGCAGTCAATGATTTCTCACTACTAAGGCGAGACCCTTCAACCTCCTTCAGACCCTGTGAATCAAGGGTTTCCCAGTCTGCTTGATGGGAAGACAGGCAAACCCATGAGGCCCAGCCCTACGTGTCTAGCGCCATTCCCTCTCATCATTTTGCTTGGTTCTCTCCGCAGCCTCAAGCAGTTTCCTCACCCACACGTGCTGGTCAACACTCTGCTGAACTTGTGAAGAGCACCCTCCACTGAGCCCCTGGGCTCTGTCCTGCAAACTGAAGCAGACTTTCATCCTCTGAGCCTCTCAGCTCCATCTCTTCAACTCACAATGTCTGCGAGCTCTGACGCCCATGCCCGCCCCCCGAAGCAATGGCTTAGAGCTCTCTCTTAGGGAAGTCAGCTGTGACAGTCATGGGCTTCATGATGATGACAGACGCCCCGTGTCTCCATCTTGGCCAGAAGCAGACATACCGATCACAGTTTTGGATATGAGCACGTGTACAATTCAGAACCACTTGGGACAGGAAGGACTCCTTACCTTATTAACGTATCATCATCCACGATGACCAACCACGCTATTTTGTCATGACTGTGATTCAAAAACCTTTCCAAGATAGCAAAAGTTTTTCCACAATGACCTAGAAAAAGGTAAGAATAAAACTGAAAACGTATTATGTGCTCTAAAATATATAGAATTTATTTAGTTTTAAAGTAGCATAAGAGCTTAAATGTCAACACACACCATAATAATTTGAAGTTTTCCTAGAAATTACCTTTCCCTATTTTTCAGACATAGTGAACGGGAAGGAACTCTACAGATTCTGAAGTCTCGGCTGTCAGTTTCACACATGAGTGTGAGCAAGAGAACAGGGGAAGGAGACAAAGTCACACAAAATATTTTGAGGTAGAAACAAAATTTTTCCCTTCAGCCCAGACAAATAAGAAAGTTATTAAGTCTCCCAGCCATGGCAGGGCCTGACCTCTTCTCTTAGCAGTGCTTACCCTGAAGGAGCTGTTAGAACTCTGAGCAACGGGGAAGCAAGTGCTGATAGTGGAAGGGTTGTCACTGCCTTTAGTAAGTATCTACTACTCAGCGTCTACCATGTCAGATATTGCAGTAGATGGGCAGACATGCACTGACAGCACACTTCCAAATGAGGCAGTCACAGTGCTTCAGACACCAACAGATAAATTATGCTGCTTTACTGCTAAATGCCACGGTGAAGGTAAAAGTAAAACATTGGAGAAAACAACCAAGTTGATAAATAGGAATATGCATCTCGTTCCAAGTAAGTATTTGCTGGCACAGAGAGGAATACAGGCTCACATCAACCAGTCAATATTACAACACGTGACTTTACCCTTGGTTATTAATTCTTGATTAACCTCTACATTTGTCAAACATTAGGCTTTGAAATGTACTGAGCAAATTTCACTATTTATTTCTCAATCTCAAACTCCTTCTGGTATAAAACGCATACAAATATGAGCAACATGACAAGTTTAGGTCAGAAAGAAATGAAAATCAAGTAGGGAATGTGTGGAGAGATAAATGATTATTGAACCCAGCCTGAACTGAAATTTTAAAAATTAAGGTTAGCAAAACAGAAAATTCAATTTAAATAGTTTTCCCAAAACAAATAGCAAAAAAAACTAAGCTCGGTAATACATCTGACGTGGTTAAAAGAAGCTGTGACCATAAGAATGGGGCATGTGGTGCTATCTGCACTCTGTTACTCAGAGAATTATAAGTGACACTAGCATTCGCAATGTTATTCTGCAGAACAAGACAACACCCTTGTTCCTTTTATCTCTAATTGTAAGGGCATAGGGAATCAAAACTACAGAAAAAAATGAAGCAGGAACACTAGATGGACATTAAGATAAATAAAGAGTATATAACAATGAGATGGCCAAGTGTCTATTTCCACTTCGTTAATTAAAACTTTTTTTCTTTCTTTTTGGTTTTTCGAGGTAGGGTTTCACTCTAGTCCAGGCTGACCTAGAATTTACTATGTAATCTCAGGGTGGCCTCGAACTCATAGTGGTCCTCCTACCTCTTGCCTCCCTAGTGCTGGAAATAAAGGCGTGAGCCACCACGCCCGGCTTAATTAAACCTCTTTTAAGACTGGATGCGGTGGAGCCCATCCGCAATCCACCCATTTGGGAAGTGGATGCAGGAAGCTCAGGAGTTTTAGGCCAACCTCAGCTATATAGTGACTTGAAGGCCAGTCTGGGCTATATGAGACCCTGTCTCACAAACAAAACAAAACAACCCAAAACATTTTTTTTTTTTAGCAACCTGAAGAGAAAAGCAAGTGTACTTCCAACATTTCCTAATCAAGATAGCAACACGTGATATTGCTTACTGCTGTGCAGAGTGGGGCCAGGTGCTTCTCAGAATGGACACAAAGTACAAACTAGACCTTAGACTTAGGAAGATAGAGGCTTCATGTGAAGATAGAGGCTTCGTGTGGGAAGATGGGACAGTAACTTTGCAAAACCCGTTACAGCCACAATGAACTGTAAAGCTATGAAAAACCTACTACCCACCTCTATTGTACTGGCCATGGGCACTCAATCATAGCAGTGTATCCTGCCAAGCGTGTACAACCTTTTGTGTGCACTACCAGGCTCTCTACGAAGAGCCAGCATCTGTCTGTAGGTAAAGATGTTCAGTTGCTGGGCGTGGTGGCACACGCCTTTAATCCCAGCACTAGGGAGGCAGAGGTAGGAGGATCACTGTGAGTTCCAGGCCACCCTGAGACTACATAGTGAATTCCAGGTCAGCCTGGGCTACAGTGAGACCCCACCTCGAAAAAAAAAAAAAAAAGATGTTCAGTAGACGACTAGGTGGGGAAAAAAAAAGAAAGCCGGACACAAGGCCAAAATTATAATACGTAAATTTCATTTTCTTCTAGGGTTCTGTATTTATAGGGTGAGAGTTTTTAGTCAGGGGAGTGGCAAGAATTCAGGACTCACCTCTGTCTGTATTGGGAATTCCCAAATCCACCGTAGGGATGGGACTTTCTGCAAAGTCACTGTAGTATTCAATGAGGCTTGCCTGTCCAGCCCAGGTCTGCTTAACAATGGGTACTGAAAAAATGACAGAGGGAACAGTCACCGGCATAGTAACATGCAAGCTAGAAAGTTTGGAATGGCAGCATGACCCCATGTTTCTTCCTCGACTGTCCTGAGACGTTTGCTATCAACCTTGGGAAAGACCAGTGTCGTTCCTTGATATTTCCTTAATTGAACTCCTTCTTGAAGCATTAGCAATATCCTGTCAGCATTTCTCATGTCTGCTATACTTAACTGCCACATAATAATATATTGACTAGTCTAATAATATCACTGTGTTTAGATAAATTTTATTTTTTTATTTGAATTTTTTCTTTTTCCAATAAGTTATTTCATTCAACTCCTCCATAAATAATTATTTTTAAATGTGTTTGGTGCAGGTGGAGGATAGAAATCACTTTAAGGACTGAATGAGGTGAGGTCCTGGCTGAGATAGACATCCCTCCATCTAACAATGGAGGGGGAAAAATCTTCTCAAATTGTGCGCGTCCATTGTACACATCCTCACAAATTCCAGCAGGACTGCTCGACCCTACCAAAAACATGACCTTGCTACTGAGAATAACTGATGACTGATGCTCCCGTCAGGTTTTTGAAAAATGTGCAATAAACAGTTGAGAATGTGGAGACTTTAAAACTCAATAACAGATAATTTACTTTGCATAATACAATAAATACAGACAATGGAAAATGTTCCTGGCGTTTCTCTGTATTTAAGGTTTAGATGCTCAACAGGAGCTGTTGGCATGGTCACCTGCTGTCACCAACTGAACCTGTTTCCAGGTTCTGAATGACCAGTGCTGAGGGACTGAGCTGTGACCAGGGTCAGTCAGCAGAATCAGGGGACTCCAGGCGATTTCTTCTGCACAGGAGCCCAGAGGCAGCAGCCTGCAGAACTTTTATTAGAATAGTTCTGTGTACAAGGTTCATGCAGTTTATGCAGATAATGGCTTAAACAAAACAAAGCAGGAGGTATTCTGACTAGCTTGAAACTACAGATGAATAATAGACCTCCCTAACAATAGGAGAACAGACATCACAAACTCTGGGATAAGCACAGATGTCCTCATTCCCAATTTCCAAATTGCCAACACCTGGGGACCTAACAGTCAAAACACCTAAGTTTATGGGGAACACCTGAATCAAACAACCACATTCCGCCCCAGCCTCCTGGAGGCAGTGTATTGTTGGGGGCGGGCTTATGGGTGTTATAGCCAGTTTTCCCTTGCCAGTGTTTGGCACATTCTCCTGTTGCTGTTGTCCACCTGACATTGGTGAAGAGGTGATGCCCATCCTCTGTTCATGCCATCATTTTCCCCTGCCATCATGGAGCTTCCCCTCAAGTCTATAAGCCAAAATAAACCCTTTTTCCCACAAGGTGCTCTTGGTCAGGTGATTTCTGCCAGCAATGCGAACCTGACTGCAACAGATATTCAATAAACAGTTAATCAAGAAGTGAATTTTGTTAAGTATTAGTAAAAAGGCCAAGGGGTATTTTTGGAAACTAAATATTCATAACCTCAATCCATTCTTTGGCATAACACTGACACAGTTTAATTATTATGATAATATTTAAAGCATTAAAGAGTTGGTATCATCAATATAACTCTAAGTTTTTATTGTATCTCTCAGCTATAAATAACTGAAAGCAAGTACTGCCTTTTATAACAGAAGATTAAGGTTTTATTGTCAACCATGATTGATTCTACATTAAACTTTTAAAATGTTTGTTGATTTTGGGCTGGAGAGATGGCTTAGCGGTTAAGCACTTGCCTGTGAAGCCTAAGGACCCCGGTTCAAGGCTCGATTCCCCAGGACCCACGTTAGCCAGATGCACAAGGGGGCACATGCATCTGGAGTTCGTTTGCAGTGGCTGGAGGCCCTGGCGTGTCCATTCTTTCTCTCTCTCTCTATCTGCCTCTTTCTCTCTCTGTCTGTCACTCTCAAATAAATAAACAATTAAAAAAATTAAAAAATACTTTTAAAATGTTTGTTGATTTTATTAGTACTGTTTGAATTCTAAAATGAACTCATTCTATTATTTACAAAAAAATTTATATTACATTGAACTATTGCATTCTTAAAGATATTAAACTTTGGAAAAAATACTTCAAGAGAGCTGCATGATATAACATCTCATTTTTCACAGAGAAGCGTGATTTCTACTGTGTAATAAAAGAACAACCCTTTCAAGAAAGTTTGCCACAGAATAATGAAATTGGAGCAAAGTGAAGATTTTAGGGTAAGAAAGCCTATGATGCAGCTGGCTCCCTCTTAGTACTTTCTAGACTAAAGAACTGTGTCTCACTGGAAGGTAAGATTACCACATCTTCCCCCGATGAAGTTACCTGCAAAGTTGGCTATGTCACAAATGAAAATGGACTTGACATGTGAACTTTTCATGAATGTTCATCCAGTCAGGTGTGAATGTGCCACACAGTTGACAGTGAGCAGATGTTCAGATTTGGAGAAATTTGCTGTTTTCACACTGGCCAAGTGGACCTTTTTCTCCATGTGAGATCTAGTGACCACAAAAGGAAAACTCCTGGTTGGAGCTTCTGAAGCCTCACTTCTGAAGCTCGAGGTGGCCTGGTGCCTGAATAGCATCCCTTCTGACCAGTCAACAACCACACCTGAAGCATCGTTAGCTATTCCACAGCCAGGGACAGAGCTGAGCCCAGAAGCACGGGCATCCCCCTGGGGTGTTCACAGTGAGTCACTGGCTCTGATTAGCGTGGCCTTCCACCTGGCTGCGTTTTAATGCAAGCCTCACCTTTTAAATAAGCACACTGTGTCATCAAAGGAACTGGACAGCAGCGATCACACTTTTTATTTATTTATTTATTTATTTATTTACTTGAGAGCGACAGACAGAGAGAGAAAGAGGCAGAGAGAGAGAGAGAGAGAGAGAAGAGAGTAGGTGCACCAGGGCTTCTAGCCACTGCAAACGAACTCCAGATGCGTGTGCCCCCTTGTGCATCTGGCTAACGTCCTGGGGAATCGAGCCTTGAATGGGGTCCTTAGGCTGCACAGGGCAGTGCTTAACCACTAAGCCATCTCTCCAGCCCCACACTTTTTTTTAAAATGTATATTTTTAAATTTATTTTATTTTTATTTATTTGAGAGTGACAGAGAGACAAAGAGGCAGAGAGAGAGAGAGAGAATGGGCACGCCAGGGCTTCTAGCCACTGCAAACGAACTCCAGACGCGTGCTCCCCCTTGTGCATCTGGCTAACGTGGGTCCTGGGGAGTCGAGCCTTGAACAGGGGTCCTTAGGCTTCACAGGCAAGCGCTTAACCGCTAAGCCATCTCTCCAGCACCAATCACACTTTTTAATCGAGCTGCTCAGATTCGCCTCTTCTAAACAAGAGTGTGTGGGTTTTATCTCTCTCTCTCTCTCTTTTTTTTTTTTTTGAAATCTGCAAGCAATAGTGTTTATTTTTAAGAGCTCAGGAAGATATGAGAAAAAAAACTAATGGCTGAGCAAATTCAACTTAACCTTTTAATTAAAGGGAGACTACAGGAGAATTCTGCTCCCAACCTAACACCTGATGAACAAAACTGGCTGCCACAGAGTTTGTGAGTCACGTGTGAATGACAGCAGAGTGATGCAAAGAACATGCTGAGGGATTCCTAACAGCTCCCACCACACAGGGGAAACCCAGACCCCAAGTCATCAAGCGCAGATTAGCACTCGGCGCTCTCTCCTGCTCACGGGCTCCAAGGGCGTCAATACATAAGAATAGAAAAGTCTTTGCTAGCCGGGCGTGGTGGCGCACGCCTTTAATCCCAGCACTCGGGAGACAGAGGTAGGGGGACTGCGTGAGTTCGAAGGCCACCCTGAGACTACACAGTGAATTCCAGGTCAGCCTGGCCTAGAGCGAGACCCTATGGCAGAGAAACAAAAACAAAACAAAAAAATCTTTGCTGTGTTCTGACAGTGCTTTGTTGCAGTTCTATCAGAATCCAGGCAATTTCTGTTTGCACAGATGCTTCATGGTTAAGAAAACAAAAAAATGATTGTTTCAATACTGGAATTTTGTCTTATCAACTCATCATGACAGTATAAAACTTGAATGCACTGTATATCAACCCTTGTCAATTCTGTCCCTCCTTCTCTTCCAGGAAGGTCATCCACATTAATGAAGCAGGAATGTGTGTTCACAAGTAATGGCATGGCCCATTTACTTCAAGAACAAATATGGTTTCTTATAAGGTTTTTATTCCCCCTTTCATGGCCATTTGACCTTTGTCTTTCAAGTGTTTCTGTCCCAAATTGCGTGGAGAATGGGGAAAACAAAAACAAACAAACAAACAACAACAAAACAAACAAAAAAAAACCTCAACCCCCGTCCATGTATTCTGCTTGACTTAGAAGTGGGATGGCTGGGCAGGAGTGGCAGACGGAAGACCCAGCCCAGTGTGTGGTTTGGTTCTCGACGCTTCTGCTTCGCTATCCTCGTCACTACTGCAAGTGAAAAGCCTGCTTCTACAGCTGCCAGACAACCCCAAACTGACCTTGAGCACAGCAGGACATCAACATGAGTATCAAAGACAAGTGTCAAGCAGGGTTTCTAACACATTCAGAGCGATGGCAATGTGGTCCTGCTGTGGCAGAAAGAACACGGGGAGCCTGGAGTCAGAACACCCAGTGGTGCCTCCTTTTCTCCACAGGCCCTAACGTGTGGGCTGGGCTGCCTTTCCGGACAACATCAAGTATATAACAATAATTATCACATCACAAGGTACTGTCATCATAAAATTAGAAGACAGGGGCTAGAGAGATGGCTTAGTGGTTAAGATGCTTGCCTACAAAGCCAAAGGACCCAGGTTCGATTCCCCAGAACCCACGCTAGCCAAATGCACAATGGGGCACATTCATCTGGAGTTCGTTTGCAGTGGCTGGAGGCCCTGTCGCGCCCATTCTCTCTCTCTTCTCTTTCTCTCTCCCCCTTCTCTGTCAAATAAATAAAATTAAAATATATTTAAAAAAAATAAAATTAGAGGATAGGATAGCTACCCAAAAAAAAACCCACATCAGGACACCTAGACAAGATTAACAGGGCTGGAGAAGTGGCTTAGCAGTTAAGACGCTTGCCTGCAAAGCCAAAGAACCTAGGTTTGATTCCCCAAGACCCATGGCGCATACATCTGGAGTCCATTTGCAGCAGGCCTTGACGCACCTATTCTGTCTGTCTGTCTTTCTTCTATCTCTCTCTGCTTGTAAGTAAATAAAAAAAATATTTAAAAAAATGATTAATAGAGGCCATCACCATGGCTTTGGCTTTGTCCCTGATAGGATTTCTGGGTCAATCTCTAAGACAAACTGGTGACTGGATGACACTTACGAAAGGTGGGGCAGAGCCCAGTGGCCACGTCATCTTTGCCGGAATCCAGCAAGTAGACCAGCATGAGTTCTTTAGACGATTTTTGTCGGGCAGCACATCTAACTCTGAAGATGTCTGTCTGTCCGCAGAAGCGTACGCAGGGAAGCTTCACAATACCCAAGGGAGGGAGGGGCTCAGGTGTCAGGGACTAGAGCCAAACCAGTGACAGCTAAGCAGGACATTTGGCTCTGAGGGGCTTGTTTTGAGGCTCCTGGTGTACATTTAAAATTCTGTAATTTGTGAAGCCCTTTGACTCCAAATTCAAGTATGAAAGCATTTTATAGATAGCTGAAAAGATTATCTTAAATCTTAAGAGTACCAGAAAACCAAATTATTCAAAATTTATAAAATTAACAAATTTTCAATTTTTTTTTAGAATATGGAACAAAACCAGGGAAGAGCCTTGCTTTCATTGCTTCATTATCACCAGAAAAATGTGGTTTAAAGCCAAAATTGCCACCACTACTCTTTACTCCTTGCTCTATTCTTAACATCACTATTTTAAAAATTAATTATGATTTTTAGAGCATCTTCATGATCAATTAAATCAATGTGAATACTTCTTCCAGTAAAACAATATTTAAAAAAAGGTCTATCTCATTTCCCTGTCACACCTTTCTTTTTTTTTTTCAAAATCACCCCATAAAGCCCTTGATGTATTAAGTTTATGAAAATTACTACTTGAACTCCTGCATTGCTATTGTTTTTTTTCTTCTTCACTTTTTGTGAGGTAGAGTATCACTGCAGCCCAGGCTGACCTGGCATTCATTCTATAGTCCCCAGGTTGGCCTCAGACTCATAGCGATTCTCCTACCTCTGCCTCCCAAGTGCTGGATTAAAGGTGTATGCTACCACACCCAGCCCCATATTGATTCTTAATAGTATTTTAGTACTCCTTGTATAATGAATGGTCATAGCTATTTAGTCAGATTTAATAAGACATAGGAAGAGTTACAGATAATGTACTCTTAAGAGATTGACGATTACAATTGGATTTCAGTTTATGTTCTTAGGTAATAACATAAATCCAAATTATAATATTCTTTTGTTTGAAAATATCTTCCCTTGAAAACATAAGCTACATGGATCATGTTATCACAGAAAATACATAAACGAGCTTTTCCTAATGCTCCAATCCCACGAAAATGACAGCTGGTTTAGAAATCTCTCCTACATAAATATCGCACCCGTGGTGAAATCGACAGTCTTTTCAAGGAAAAAAATTAAAAGATATGCTAAAATTAAATAATGCAAAAGAGTGCCTAATTTTCAATATCATTAAAGTGCTGCTTGAAGGGAGGTGTAAAAA
This sequence comes from Dipus sagitta, assembly GCA_036346955.1. Taxonomy (NCBI): domain Eukaryota; kingdom Metazoa; phylum Chordata; class Mammalia; order Rodentia; family Dipodidae; genus Dipus; species Dipus sagitta. The sequence goes on along the minus strand of CM070775.1, from coordinate 13,292,727 downwards.
CAGAAATTATGTCTATTTATATTTAAGATGAGATTTTTTTCTTTTAACATTATCTCCATAACTAGTAAAATTCTGTAAGGACACCAAAAATGAATCAAAATGACATCCATCTGCCTGCCAGGGTTTCCTTAAGAAGGGCCACTGGTTCCACGCTGGCCTTCTCCTTCCCTCACAGAAAATATGCATATCTTCATTTAAAAGGACCACTGTGTATATCTGAAATAGATGCAAAAAGAAGCAGCCTTCAAAATCTTTCTTTGTTGACATGCTGTTACCTTGAAATCTCCTTTGATAATCTCCATGGAGTCTAAACACTGAGCCTGGACACAATGGACCCTTGTTTGATGGAAAGAGCTATTATCCTCATGTTGTCTCCAGCTGAGCTTTTCCATTTCCAATTTAAAATGCAGCTCTAAACAGTAGTTAGAAGGGCTTTGGCCACTCATGTTTCGATATAAAATTGCTTTTCCTAATTGATCTTGGTGATTGAAGTGGTCCAGTGAGGAATACTGATGAAATAACCACTTCAACACTCCACTTAGCATTAGCCCTTGTCCTGAATTTATACCTGGTTTGTACACTGTTTCAAAAGGCAGTTTAGATTTTAAAGGTTCAATAAAAATTAATAACCCCGAACATACTTCTATCACCATGAAATTTCTTGCATGTTTTTACTGCAACAAAAATATCCTCCTTCTTCACTGGTTTGCCCTAAAAAGAGAGAAAGAAGATTGCACACATTCACGGGTCAGCATTACTTTAACTTCATGCCCACATTAGCCCTTACTTCTAGAGTTCAGATTAACCAGTATCAGGAATATCAAAGCTATTTTCAATGCATAGCTTAGGGGCAGGAGTAAGCAGAGAACTCCAGCTCAGCTGACAGTGTAGTCTCTGGGGTCAGCTAGCATGAGACCTGCATCCTAACTCAGCAGTCAGAGACCATAGGCACTTTAACAACTTCCTTCAGCTCTGTGGATTTCCATCTGGTCATTCAGAAAGTGGGAACAATAGCTACCATAAGGCGACTGTTGTCACTAAACTATATTAAGCACACGGTAAGTAACCGATCAATAGATGCCAGCTGCCTCTCCTTCCCACTTTCACCACTGCTCAAGATCTTGAGAGAAGAGAAGGGGGATGATTTACTGTAAAAATAAAAGATATTCATTTTGAGGGGGACTGGCTTTACTTTCATGTTGAGCATTGTTAATGGTCCCTTTATGGTCTACCCAAGTCTAGGCCAAGCATGGTCTATCCCGTGGCACAGGTGGAAAGACTTAAAATCCTGGGAAAAACAAAGATCACACAGGTGAAATGGGGGGGGCAGAGAGGAATTTGTTGAAAATATACACTCAAGGCTTTCCACTGCTTCATGGGAACAGATACTCTAACCCCCTTCCTACCTGTCTTAGGCCTGGAGTAACACTAAGCCCGGAAGGCACCATCGTTTGAGGCTTGGGGTTGATTCACAGCGATACACCTGGCCCCAGCTCTTCATGGGCATTACATCTAGAAAGACTGTCTGCCCCTCTGGACTTGCAAACAGTATGTATATATATATATATATTCCTCCCATTACCACACTGCAGTGTGTGTTTGTCTTTTAAGATGGTACAAACTTTTCTAAAACTGACTTGAGAACAATACACATTCCATGAGGTTGTTAAATGTTCCGTTTTATAAAATGACCTGATAAGGGTCTTTGGGCTTCTGGTAGGAAGGAGACTGCAGGTAGGACTGCCATAAAAGTAAGCTGCCTTGGAAAATTCTGGGTAGTCTCAGCTGAGACAGTGGTGGAGATGGGCTTGTAGGGGTCCCTGGGGTGTCTTGGAACATGTCTGGAATTTTCTGTTTCATGTTGTGTCATCCATGAAGGAAATGACCCTGGGCACATAGATAGAAAGAGCTCTGGGTAAGAGTGGTGGACGCAGCCCTCTCCACCCTCGTTACTGGCCATGGAGCCTTGGGCAAGCCCCTAATGTGATGGTAGTGGTTCTTCTCTTCCCCCTCCCTTTGCATTCTAGATTCCAGAGAGAAGCCACACCTAAATGAATGTTGACTTCTAAATAATCTTTCTGCAGGTCTCCAGAACATCTGGTGACCTTCAGATACCAACAGAATGTGTAATGAGCCTACTCTTGAATTCTGTGTATCAACTAACACAAGCACAGAAATTACTGTGGTGTTCAGCTTAGAAAAAAGCAACATGCTTATGGTCAGTGTGGGAGATCAGTATCAATTGTAATGATCCAGCCAGAGAGGGAAGGAAGAGACAGAGATGGGAGTGGGGGCGCTAGGTAAAGAAGACCCCACTCAGAACCCAGCCTTCTTGCCTGGTGCCCCACTGCATCTTTTTTCTTCCTTATAAAAGCACTTTCATCTACTTGAGTGCTCCAGGCAGTTTCTCTAGAGGGTAGTAACTCTCCCAGTTTCCAATGTGGAGTCCTTGAATAAATCTGATTTCCTCCTTAGCTTATGTCTCTGATACTGGCTTTCGAGGAGTGAGCGTGTGTACTCGGGTCCATTAATACTTAACATTTCTGCCTTTCTCATCGTGTGGAGAGGTCAGCTGGCAATAGCACTTACCTAAAAGGGTTCTAACTAAATACATGGTATGCTTGTGACCTGGCCTGGAGGAGCAAAGACTGATTTAAAAAAAAAAAAACAACTTTGTAAAATGTCAGTACTATTATATAGAGCATGCTAATGTCCCTTTGCTCTGCAAGGAAGTTTTCCTTCCAGTACTTACACAAAGTGGCAGGAAAGAGTGGAATGTCGTGGCACAGTGAGAGCCCACACCTTCCGTACAAAGCTCGGGCACAGGGGTCAGGGGAGGTCCTCCGCCTTTGTCCCAGATGTAGAGGGCAATCTGTCTCAAGACAGGAAACAACCAGTAAGGGGGACTAAGTCAAAGCCACAAATACAAGAAGGAACACAACATCGCAGGGGCCGCAGAGCACGCCCCATGAGTGTGGGGTCAGGCCATGTCCATTAACGTCCAACGGGACTTTTCCTTGAAGACGGTCAGGCTACGTAGAGTGGTCTGATCTTCCGTAAGCAGTGAACAACTAACCAGCCACAAATCAACATTCTGACCTCCAAAGTACTGAAACACTGTCACAGCTCTGGTGTCCTGCACTCTAGTAGTTACATACCCTAGGTCGCTGACCTGCTGAAAACGTTTATGAATGTTGTGTAAAATGTCCTTAAAATCACTCAGAATATATTAAAGTGGCCCATCAGTAGAACCTGTCATAGGCATCAGCCGACACCCTTGAGAACATCCAGTTCCTGATGGGAGTGAAGAGGGGGGAGGACCAGGGAGGGCCCCCAAGGTAGAGTGTGGGCAACAGCAAATATCCGTAAGAAAGCTGGAGCTCCGGAGCTCGTTAGAGAGAAAAACAGCCTCCAAATCTCTTCTGAAATTCTGCATCCGAAAGCGAGGCCTCTATGCGGCGTGTCACCCGTCAGGTCTGAAAACACGTCAGTGGAGTAATTTTAAAGTGGTCCCAAGTTACCATAACCGGCTAGCAGTGAGCAGATGGTAATGTAAATATTTATGCTGAACTTGCGACCTCACTATAAGCCTCAGAAGGCTGGCAAGACAAAGTTCTAGATAAACAAGGGTGCTCAGACGGACACCATAAGAAACGCTAACACATGAGATGAGGACGGAGCATCAGGAAGCACAATTTCATCAGACCCAAGGGACTCTAGATACTGGAATTATCAAGTGCAGATTATAAAATCAGTATGTAAAGACTATAAAAGTGCTATTAAAATTCATTAGAAGCCAGGCGTGGTTGGCGCATGCCTTTAATCCCAGCACTCGGAGGCAGAGGTAGGAGGATCACTGTGAGTTCAAGGCCACCCTGAGACTCCATAGTGAATTGGAGGTCAGCCTGGGATAGAGTGAGACCCTACCTTGAAAAATCAAAACAAAACAAAAAAATTCATTAGAGCTGAGCATAGTGGCTCATATCCACGATCCTAGAATTTTGGAGGGTTGAGGCAGGAGGATGACAAGTTTGAGGCCAGCCTGAACGAACAAACAACAACAACAAAACCTTTAAAACATGAGCAGAGTTTCAAAAGTATTACATAAAACACGAAAGCAAATTTGAAAAACAACTAAGTAGAAGTTAAACAGAAAGTATAATAACTAAAGTGACAACATCCGATGGTTATGAGAAGCAGCACATATGGTCAAGGTAATCGAGAGGTTAACTGCAGAAAGTACCACCTAGACAGGCTTTAGGGGGAAGGAGAACACAGAAAACGGCTGGAAGACAAGAGCACACAAGTTGAGAGTCAGATTATTATAATAAGGCCTTTCAGTTTTCAATTTACTGATTTTCAGATATTTTAGGTTAAGAATGTGTGTTAAAATATTTCAAACAGCCTAAAAAATAGAGATTTAACTTCCAAAATGGTAAAGAAGAAAAAAATGAACTAAAAAATAAAACTGGGCTGGAGAAATGGCTTAGTGGTTAAGCGCTTGCCTGTGAAGCCTAAGGACCCTGGTTTGAGGGTTGATTCGCCAGGACCCACGTTAGCCAGATGCACAAGGGGGCGCACGCGTCTGGAGTTCGTTTGCAGTGGCTGGAGGCCCATTCTCTCTCTCTGCCTCTTCCTCTCTCTGTCTATCACTCTCAAATAAATAAACAAAAAAATAAATTGTAAAGGCCAAGAAATTTTAACAAAAAAAAAAAATGGAGAGGAAAGGTAGTGGGAGAAAATCAACGGGTAGGGATCAGTTCATCCATTGGGAGCCACAGTCAATGTCAGTGAAGATTTTCCGTGATTTAAAGACTAACAAACCAAGCGAGGAAAGAAAAGCAAGCCCTGTAAAGGCCAAAACGCAAGGACATAAAAAGGCTGAAATAAAACGATGAAAAAAATGATCCTAAGGCAAGAAAAAAACTAGTATAGAAATATTCGAGTCAACAAAATAAACACTAAGACAAAAAAACTTGCTAGAGGTGACCTGTCCACTAAGCTGCAACAACCCTAAGGAACGGCCACAGAAGAGTTCCACATGGCCCCTTGGTAAGTGGTAAATCAGGGACACAGAACAGAAATAAAGCAGTCAAGGAAGACAAGAAAAATGGAAGGAGACAGGAGACGGCATGACTGAAAAGCACAACAAATGCCTCCTTTAAACTAAATGACTGAAGAGAATTCTATAAATCCCAAAGTACATAAGATACAAACTTTTCTTCATTTATAAAAACTGAACGAACATGAGTGAGATCAGGAAGTGAACCTGGAAACACTTCAGATGGTTATGGTATAGACCATAGTAACATAGTGTCAAAAGCTAGAAAATAAAAACAAAGTTGTAATCAAAAATGTATTTTTGGGCTAGAGAGATGGCTTAGTGGTTAAGTGCTTGCCTGTGAAGCCTAAGGACCCCGGTTCAAGGCTCGACTCCCCAGGACCCACGTTAGCCAGATGCACAAGGGGGCGCACGAGTCTGGAGTTCGTTTGCAGTGGCTGGAGGCCCTGGCGTGCCCATTCTCTCTCCCTCTCTCTATCTGCCTCTTTCTCTCTCTGTCTCTCGCTCTCAAATAAATAAATAAAAATAACAAAAAAAATTTTTTAATGTATTTTTTTTCTTTTTTGTAATAGCTTATTTATTTATTTGCAAACAGAGGAGAGAAAGAATGAGCGTGTATGGGAATGCTAGGGCCTCCTGCCACTGCAAACAAAAGCCAAATGCATGTGTCACTTTGTGCATCTGGCTTTACGTGGGTTCCAGGAGGCTTTGCAAGCAAGTGCCTTTAACTGCTGGGCCATCTCTCCAACCTAAAAATATAGGTGTTTTTTTTTTTTAAAGTAGGTTGCAGTTAAAAGTTCAAAAGTCTCCATGATAGAGAAACTCTTGAAGAGGATAATGGCACATACAGAATCATAGAAACAATGCTTGCAATAGCCAAAAAAAAAAAAAAAAAAAAAAAAAAAAAAAAAAAAAACCCTAAAAAACAGGAGCCAAGCAGAAGCCCATGAGGAAGAGCTGAATAACTGACCCGCAGTGGCTCATACAAGACATCGCTACGGTGAGTAAACTTAAGACAGTTGGAGCTGCAGGTACTGACACAGCTTGGCCTCAAACCACAGCAAGATTCCTGGCACACTGTTTTCATCAGCTCTAGAAGGACGCATGGCTGTGGAAGACACTACTTACAAAAATATTCACATCAGGGACGGAGAAATGGCTTAGTGGTTAAGGTGCTTGCCTGTAAAGCCTAGGGATGGACCCAGGTTCAATTCCCCAGTACCCATGTAATCCAGATGCACAAGGTGGTACATATATCTGGAATATGTCTACAGTGGCTAGAGGCCCTGGTACACCCCATTCTCTCATTTGCTCTCTCTCAAATATAAAAAAATAAATAAAATATTAAAAAATTCAGATCATAAAATGGAAAGAGTAAGAGAATGAGAGATAAATGGGGAATGTTTTCATTATGTTTTGACTGTGACCACTTTTAAAAACATAATTTTTCACTGTATTTGTGTGTGCTATTATGTTTTTGTTATCAATGTCGGACACTATTTTTGCAGTCTATATAATAACCACTTGAAGTATTTCAGGCTTACTTTGTGGTCTTGTTCGTTTCAGTTTTCATAAATGTATGAAGTGTATATATTCTATAATTTGGGGACATAATATTCTTTTCTTATGTATTACCAAAAGGAGACCACCTCTGGGAATAAGCGTGCATGTGGTCTCAATACATCTGGAAGTATTTTCTCTCTGAGGCCAGGTGGGCCTAAGATTGTTGATCTTTGTACCCTTCACATGCTAGAAATAGCTTTCTGTGTGATTTCAATGTTCTCAAGCCTAGGTGTGTATTCCACAGCTGATGTTATAGGAAACATTTACACACCCTCCCATTTTCAACAAGCCTTTCTTTTTTTATAGAAAGATGACTTTTTAAAGTATATTTCCCTCAAAATAAGCTATTTCATCATTTGCAAACACCTAAATATCAACTCTTGTGTGCGCCCTTTTCATTCCTGGAAGGCTATGTCAGAATCTGCATTCAGTAACATAGCAAGAGTGACCTCAGAGTCCAAAGACCCACATTCTAGCAGAGAGTGCAGCGAGCCTGTTTCAGGTAACCAGACACGCCCATGAACGGCATACACGGTGATCTGGGAACAGCGAATGGTTAGGCCTAGCCGCCACAGGCCTCCAAGATAACTGGTCACCCACGGATCCACTAAGGATGGAACCAGGGGAGTTAGAAGCCCCGCATGTTTGCTTGGAGCTCTGGCTTCCTGCTTGGGACCAATTGCCTCCATTGTGCTACAGAGAACTAAGCACAGACACACGAAAGGAACGTTGGTCTATTCGAACAGGAACTGCTAAACCAAAATATCCCAGTTGAAGTGGACATTAAGCAAGAGGTATTTCTTTTCTCATGGCTCTGAAGGCTGGGACTTCAAGGTCAAGGTACCAGCAAATTCGGTATCCAATACCTAGCTGTGCTTGTTACTTTTTTTTTTTTTAATGAGAAGAAACAGTTTATTTCAGATTAGAGGGGTTTATTTTTTTTACTTTTTTTTGTTTTTCCAGGTAGGGTCTCACTCTAGTCCAGGCTGACCTGGAATTCACTATGTCGTCTCAGGCTGGCCTCAGACTCACAGCCGTCCTCCTACCTCAGCCTTCTCAGTGTCTTTTATTAACAGCCTCCATACATATACACAATGTGCACTTGTTGCTTTTCTTATCACTCCTACAAATGCCTGACAACAGCAACACAAGGAAGACGGGTTTCTTTCAGCTTGCGGTCTGAAGGGACACGGCCCGCGGAGGTGGAGAAGGCTCAGGAGCAGGAGCGTCCGGTCACAAGGCTGAGAGTGGCGAATGCTCCTGCTCCGCCCGCTCCCTCCTCCTCATGCACTCAGGACCCCAGCCCACGGGAGACACCAGCCACATCTAGTGTGGGTCTTCTGACCCCAATTAACCTAATCTGAACACTTCTCACAGACATTTCCAGACACTCATTTCCATGGTGATTCTCAATGCTTTCAAGTTGACAGTGAGTATTAACCACCACAGATCCAACTCTTATGAACCTGACTTTGAAGCCATAACCTTCTACTCTTTATCCTCATAGGCTCATGGCCATCAAAATGCATGTTGTACAGTTTTAACTGTCCCCATAGTCTTTGACAGTTTAAACTCTGTTAAAATCGTTGCAGGGGCTGAGAAGATGGTTCAGTGGGTGACAGCGCTTGCTGGGCAAGCATGAGGACCCGAGTTTGATCCTCAAGATGCTTGCCGAAAGCCAAGCATGGTCACGTGCACCTGTAACCCCAGTGCTGAGCAGAGCAGAGATGAGAATTGCTGGGGCTCACTGGTCAGCCAGTCAATCCGAAATGGAAAAACGGGGACATTTCTAGGAAAGATTGAAACCTAAAGGGGTGAATGCCAAATCTTGCAGCTCCAAGTCCAACACCTGAGACTCATCCAGGTATGACGGGCTTGGACAGCCCTGCCCCTCCAGCTCTGCTGTTTGTACCACATAGATCCTTTCTTGGGCTGCCTCCACTCTAAGCCTGCAGCTTTCCTTAGCAGATAACCCATGGTCCGGGCATCTCCAACATTCTGGGGTCTCCATTGTAAGCAGACTGCATCACCACAGCTTCATGAAATGGCTTCTCAGTGCATCTCTGCAGGGAGTACAACCCTGCCTCAGTGATGGAGCAAGACCCCATGACCCCACTCGATCTTCAATCATTCACGCCTCCAAAACCCATATCACATGGAGGATGTTGCCGTGTTGTGTTACCAGCATGGGGTGTAGCCTGGGCCCCTTGGACCACAGCTGTAGCGGCTTCCGTGTCCTATCCAGCCTGACCTTGGTGAACCACTTCCCTCCATAGGCTGTGTTGGAACAGGGAACCCCTACAATTGAGGCTCTCTTCCATCAAGTGAAAACTTAAGGAAAAGAAGGTTTGTTTTGCCTTACAGTCTGTCATGGCCGGTAAGGTATGGTATGACAGCAGCAGCATGAAGCAGCTGGTCACAATCCATCCAGTCAGAAAAATCCAGAATGTTCCAGCTCCGCTAGATTTCTTTCTGTACAGTCCAGGAGCCCAGCCCACATCATGGCACCGCCCTCATTCAGGGTGGATCTTCTGACCTCAGTTAACCTAATCAAAGAGTACCTCACAGATAAGAGATTTGTTTCCATGGTGATTCTAAATCCTGGCAAGTTGACAAACCAGCTGAACCATCACACTAGCTCACAGATGACTTCCTGCTGTGTCCTCACAGGGAAGAGAGTAAGGAAGCTGTGTGGCTCTCCTTTATAAAGGCACTAATCTTATGTATAAGGACTCTACCCCCATGACCTAATTACTTCCTAAGCACCTCCATGTGGGAGATTAGATTTCAGGCTATGAATGGAGGAGGGAATAAAGACAGGAGCATTTAATGTGCTTCAGCACACAACAGCACAAAGAAGACCAGATGTATGTGCCGTGACATTTCAGCACGCTTTTAGGAGTTCACCTCTGGACCCATCCACCTACCTTAAAAACAGTCAGTCAGTCTTTCCCACCACTTCCCTGCCTACATAACTAGACTGAGCTTGAAATGGAAGGATCTGATTCACTAGAGTGCTGTGAAATTATTTCAGTGGGGAGAAGACAGGTATGGGTAGAAGAAAGGCACTATTAGGGAATACAGAATACACACAAAAAACCTTTTAAATCAAAATACATGTGTGTGTGTGTGTGTGTGTGTTGTGTCAGGCAAGTGTGCTACCAGGGAGCAACATCACCAACAGTGTCATGAAGACTTAGAATCAACTAAGCCGTGACATACCTCATGCTTTAAATCTATTGTGAAGTCAGACTTCAGGGATTCGCTCTTTAATCTCTTGGTGAGCCTGGAAGATAAACACATTTAATTTTTTTTTTTTTAACAAGATGAAGTGTCAAACAAGAAGAGCAGATTTCTGAGAATTTGTAATATTTGAAAACAGGTTTAAAAAAATGCAGATTTTAAAGCAATTTCCTGAGGGAAAGAGTTGAAAAAAAAAATGCCATGGTTTGTTGATAATACATGAAGGGAAGATGCATTAGAAAACAGCATTCATTATTTCAACACTTGCCAACCACAAGCAATATATCACAACGCAGTATATACCTGGGCAGGGGACTGGGACTATGACAGCCTTACATTAAACCATGCCGGCAGGAGTTGCTGAGACAACAGTGCATGTGATGGAGAAACAAAAGCTGCTTTTGTTTTGCCTGTGTGCTGTACGTGTGTGTGTGTTGATGGGAAGGGTGTACCTATGCACAAGGCTGTATGTGTGTGTGTGTGTGTGCCAGTGGACAATCTTGGGTATCATCCTCAGGAATGCCACCCGCCTTGTTGAGATAGGGTCTCTCAGTGGCACCAAGCACACCAACGAAGCGGCAGCTAAACCAGCTGCTCCGAGCGCCAGCACAGCCTCCTGCCTCAGCCGCCCAGTGCTTGGACGACAGTCACCGCACAGCCAGCCTTTCTACATGGGAGCTAGGGATCAAACTCGGGTCTTACACCATTCTACGGCAAGCACTTTACAAACTGAGTTATCTTCCCTACATAAAGCTGCTACCTTTAGCAATTCTAATGAATTATTAGGTTGTGGAGTCTTGGGGGTGGGGGCAAAGCATGTGACTTTAGGGGAAAAAAATAAGTTTCCTTTCTAAAAACTTTTAATTATTTGCAAGCAGAGACAGAAGCCAGTCAGACAGACAGAACGGGCACGCCGGGGCCTCTAGCCACTGCAAATGAACCCCAGACGCGTGCGCACACTGTGCATCCAGCTCTACATGGGTCCTGTAGAATCGACTCGTGGTTGTTAGGCTTTGTAAACAAATAGCTTAACTGCTGAGACATTTCTTCAAAGCCCCATCAAGTTGCTTTTTTTTTTTTACCTCAAAAATATTCCTCCAACATTTTGTTCAGTGGCATAGCCACTGGTAAGGTGTCTACAGACCTATAATAATCCCTTACCGATCCTACTCTAAGACCTACAACTCACTGAGTCACCAAGAAAGAAAGAAAAGAAAAGGGGGAAGAAAAGAAGGGAGGAAAAACTTTATGACAGTGAAGAGGGTACTGATTGGGAGGAGATATGAGTTATGAGGGATAAACATGAACAAAATGCATCATACACATTCATGAAAATGTCATAATACTACCCATTTTTATGTACAATTAATGTATTTTAAATCCTCCACAGTCCCTTTTCCCACACAGAATAAAGCTCCACACTCCTAGCCAGCACGGAGAGCTCGGCCTCCCACCATCCTGGGCTCCGGTCCCCACTTGCTACTCGAGCACACTCCACGTCCTGTCCTTTCCTGCCACACATCTGCCCCGTATGTCTATTCCCAGCCACTACTTAGCAACCTTTTCTTCCTCAAGACCAAACCCCAGGTACCTTCTCTGGGACCTGCCCCATACCCACCAGGATGGAAGCTTCCCTTCTTTCTGAGTACACAGCTCTGACACATGCATGTCTGTCTGTCACATTCACATTTCTCCCTGGGTGACTCTTTTTCTGTATCCTCAGCACTGCCCAGGACACCTGGATCAGTAACACTAGTGGGCTCCTGTGTGAACGAGGGCAATATATTCCAGGCTGACCGAGATGGAAGGACATAGTTGCAAGATCAGCTAAATACAATATGGCTCCAAATTTGTTCACAGAGCTGCTCACCCACCAGACCAGCCACTTCAATCATGCTTTATGAACAAAGGAATAATACTGTTTTAAAAGAAGAGCAGATTTTTTAAAAAAATAAAATAAAACAAAGGTCTGGAGAGATGTTTTAGAGGTTAAGGTGTTTGCCTGCGAAGCCTAAGGACCCAGGTCCCACGTAAGCCAGATGCACATGGTGGCACATGTGTCTGGAGTTGGTTTGTAGTGGCTAGAGGCCCTGGGGCACCCATTTTCTTTCTGCCCTCTCTCTCTCTAATAATTAAATATAAATAAATAAAAACGGTAAGCACTTTAAAAAAAAAAAGAAAGAAAGAAGAGTAGAGAGCTTCAAATTTTTGATGAAGTTTCTAATAATACCTTAGCACAGTTGGGTAATGAAACATTGTTTGTTTGTTTTTTTAATTCATTTCTTAAAGGGCCAGGGATGTACTTCTATAGCATCCATGAGGGCCTGTGTTCTTTCCCCAACAATGCAAAAATTAAAAAAAAATAAAATCACTTCACTGAGAATAAAACAGTGGTTATCAGAGGTGGGGGAGAGAGAGAGAGAAGTTAGTGAAAACAGTACAAAAATATACATTGATGTGGGAGGATTTGGGTTCTAATGTTCTAAAGCAACAAATTATCATGTATTTCACAACAGCTAGAAGAGTATTTTGAACATTTCAACAGGCACACACACACACACACACACACACACACACACGTGTGTTTGAGGAGATGGACATGCCACACTGTTACCACCCGCATCAAGACATCACACTATATATGTACAATCATTATGTGTCATTTTTAAAAAAAATGTTGGTTTTAAATTTTCAATAGTTCCCTTCTGACAGATAAAGGAGGCAGCTGCAGGTTGTCACTTCTGTGTGGTTATAAAACATTTGTCTGAAGGTTGATACTCATGTGTTAGCAACAGGGAGCAACAAAAGAAGCCCCGTGTCGCGGCTGTCACAATCCTGCTGGGTCTCAGCCCACGGATCTGCCACTGTGCGTGCGTCGGTGAGGATCCACAGAAACCTCACCCCGGGGCGCATCCCTGAGAGACACTGAGACAGAGATCCACTGGCCAGGGGGATCATATCCAGTATGAATTCTGCTCAGCTGAAGGCACTTTTCATAAATTGACTTTTTAAAGAGAACTTGGGGATTCTGGTTCGCATAACACGACTGGACCCCAAAAGCTGATTCATTCCTACCTCACTGCCGCAGGCAAAAGACACAAGGTGTGATCAGAGTATCAGGGACACGGGACGTCCATTGTTAGATGGTTACATCCCACCTGCCCCTTTCTAACCGACGAGACGCATCCTAAACACATTTCCCATCTTTCTGCTTTTACTTTTCAAATTATTTCAATTATGGAAAATTTTTCTTTAAGGGAAGTCTTAGAGGATGAAGAAAGAAGTAAAAACCACTGGTAGAATTTGAGGCAGATAATGATTTTCTCTAAAATAAACAAATATGTACACCAAAAATTTAAGTGGCATCTCTTACAAGCCCAAGAAGTCTGCCACAAGCAAGTGGTAGTTACCCCAGAGCCACACCTTATCACAACTGTTCCAAGTTAGCTTCAAGAGCCACTGCAGGCCCCAGTCCATTACTCTGCAAATGTCCAAGTCTTAACGGCAGCTTTTGACAGTGGTAAAGGTTTTTCATTGTGTGTGTAGCAAGCAAGTTTCTCTCTCCTGGGCATCACGCAAAACACTAGGGAGTTTTCTAATGCCAGGTTTTGTGGCCAACAATGCCAAAACACCAATGAAGGTCGGAAAAGTCACCTGGATACAGATGACTTGCTTCAGATGAAATGCTCCTTGTTAAGTATTCAGCTGCTGGAGATATGACAATTGGTACTTCACTTTCCTAATTTTTACAAGTTGTTATACCTTAACCCCCACCCCCCCACCCCCCATAGCATGGTTCTACTGACACAATCAGCCAGGCTACAGATGTCCCAAAGTTTTGAGGTCCCTTGGATTTAATGACAGGAAAACTTCCAAGCTGCCTTTACCTGTCCCACTGGTGAACCAGGCACCAGGGAAAGATCCTGAAGGAACTCTGGGTTAAGGTTTGCTATGGAAGCACAATGTAGAAAACCGGTAAGATGTTCACGCATCCTATCGGAAATTTCTCCAAAGATGCAAGTACTTTTAAAATTGATCACATACATGGATTGAGAGGGAGTATTAAATGACCCTGTCAATGGATTGCTAGAAAGGCTGAGTGGTATCGAGTCAATGTTCAGTGATGAGAGAATGACAGACAAGATGTTATTTTAGTGAGAAACACTCTAGGAAAGCGTGTCAAGAAATGTAACCCAGAAGAAATACTTATATAATAAATTAATGCTCTACCTACATAAAGAGCCATAAAGCCAGGGAAAGAAGACAAATGAGTCACTATCCCTGTAGTCAGTACTGTTCATTGACTACACAATGCAGTTCCCTTGTCCTTCTTCTTGGTTCTGATTAAATACTGACCTCAACCATTAGATGACTTCTAGGGTCAGAACCTGATTAGTCTAAGCCACCTGAAAAACTGGTACTACTTGGTCCAGGGGTAGTGTACTATCAGTTACCAGTGTAACTACCTAGACCAGGGCTGCCGTGCATCTGAGGTGGTACGTGTCTTAACTATCTGATCCAGGGGGTGGTGTGCATCTTAAGGACCTGGTCCAGGGGTGGTGTGTGTGTCTTAACTGGCCAAACTAGACTCAGGATAAGCACTCACATCCCATGGCTAGGGGAGAGGTTCTATATAGCTGGAGATAAACGGAAACCCACAAAATGAACCGAGTTTAGGATGAAGTCAACCTGTCAGGCAGCAGAGACAGAAGCCCTGTGACTTGGCAGCCCACACCCATGCGTCCAACCACAGCAAAAATATTTCCTTCACCAATGTGAGTTGTTTTTTGTGATTTGCATCCAAGAGCCTGCAAACTGATACAGCTTCAAGTGAGAGGAGGAAAGAAAGCAGCAAATGTGTTAGCTTTGGGACTGGGGAAAATCCACCGGGAAGATCCTATTTTGCATTTGATTGGGCTACTGGATGTTTTATTTATGCCTCCCTTTAGTTCTGTTGCTTGCAGAATAAATAAGAAATCTCCTGTTAGAAAATCGTTTTTAAATATATCTTTGTACAAGTTAGTTGCTATGCCAGATGAGTTATATCAGTTCATTTATTGTCTGCAGGGGGGGCAAAGAAAAGGAAAGAAATATGGTCGAAGATAACTAGAATTTCTAATTTGTTACTATGGCAGAGTCTACATTTTTACTTGTTGGCTCTTGCTGGCTGTGGAAAGGAAGGGGAGGTAGGGAGAAGAACATGTGTATTATTAGCCAG
This sequence comes from Dipus sagitta, assembly GCA_036346955.1. Lineage (NCBI taxonomy): Eukaryota > Metazoa > Chordata > Mammalia > Rodentia > Dipodidae > Dipus > Dipus sagitta. The sequence goes on along the minus strand of CM070775.1, from coordinate 13,277,641 downwards.
AAGCATAGCACACTTTGCGGATTACTGTTCAATGTGGTGGAGAACAGATGACACAAATGCAGAAGGTTCTCTTGTTCCTCTACTGCTGCAGTTATAAGGAAAGTGCTGGGAACTTTCTAAACAGCATAGAAAAATTCAGTATCTTTTCCTTAATTCCTTTAGCAGTAGTTCCCACAGCTATGGATGAATGGTTATGTCCCTCTGAATTGATATGTGTTAGTTGAACCCCTGAGGCGATTAGGAGGTGGGGCTTTGAGCTTCAGTGAGGTGATTAGGTCACGGGGTTAGAGCCCTTAAAAGATGATTAGTGCCAGACACTACCTACACAAGACCACCATAATAGGAGGAAAAGATCATGACATCAAAATAAAAGAGAGACTGATTGAGATGGGGAGGGGTTATGATGGAGAAATCTATGTGGTAACCATTAGCATGTCGGTATCATATTTCTGTGTCAGTTAAAAAAACTTAAATTAAAATTTAAAACTTAAATTAATTAAAATAAAAATTAAACTATTTTTAAAAAGCACAGATTTGGGGGGTGGTGGGCTTTGTATTTTGCATGTGACGCAGAGCCTTGCGCACGGCAGGCCCTCACTTTACCACGGAGTTGAGACTTCCGGCTCCGTGTGGGGGTCGCGGGTGGCGGTGTGTGCGTGGGAAAGAGGATACACGCTGCACAGAACTGTCGTGCGTGAAGGGAGTCGTGGAGATGTTTAGGAAACCGTGAGTTGACAAGCTCTCTACTACCCTGCGTATGTGCTGGGCTAACATGTCTTCCACGTCCTAGACGGGGCATTCAATGAAACACGACAGCAGTGCTTTCGCCTCTGCAGAAGTAACGGCCACAAAATGTTCTTCAACTTTCCTTTCCCCAGAGGACAGAGAGGCACAATTACTCGCCGGCAGTCACACCCACAAAAACCCGTGACCCACCACACTTCTCTCAGCATCCCACGCAAGCAGCTTCACTGTCTGTTTTACACGGCACGAATCTGCTCAGCGGCTGCCACGGGCACAGACACCACCAGACGTGACCTTCGCTAGTTGCCCTCTGCCCAGCTCATGCCTCAGTCCCGGTAGCCACCATCCGTGCCAAGCCCTCCCAGTCCCTGTGGCATGTTCTCAGTGGCGATCAGTGGCACACCAGCAAACGAGCTCCCTTTACAACGGTCATGATTCCCCCACGTGCTCGCTCTGGCGGTCCCTTGTGCTCCCCGCTCACCCCAGGGCCTCGATGTGCAGGTGACACGGAGAAGGGGAGTGGTCTGGCTGAGGGGAAGTCACATCCTCTGAGGCCTGGCCCTGGTCCCTTCCTTCCCATCGCCACACACCGCACCACTGGCTGAAAAACTCACCTGAGGGCCTACAAGCCATCAGTCAAACCATAAGAGAACTCGCTGGAACAACATAGCAGAAAAAATCCAACAACACATTCTTACTTGTTTACAAGTGGAACGCTGAGGGCCCAGCCAGCAGCGAAGTCTGGATATTTGAAAACGGAAGGATTTTCAGAAAAGGCATAGTGGTGGATGATTGTCGATTCTTCATCATGTAACGCTTTCCCTAAAAACCATTCCTGTTAAATAAAAATATAGAATGGCAGGTTTTGAAAAGTCATTTTACGTAAGACCAAAACAAAGTCACCATTAGCTTTGGTTAACTAAATGTCTCGGCAGATACAGAGTTGGTACAAAACATGTATTGTATAATCTGAACAAAAATAGAATAAAGGACTGGGGAGATGGCTTAGTGGTTAAGGTGCTTGTCTGCAAAGCCTAAGGACCTAGGTTTGATTCCCCAGAGCCCATGTAAGCCAGATGCGCAAGGTGGTACATGCATCTGGAGTTCATTTGCAGTGGCTACAGGCTCTGGTGTGCACATTCTCTCTGTCTCTCTTCTCTCTCTTTCTCTCTGCTTGCAAATAAATAAAAGATCCTTTAAAAATACAATAAGCACATATGATAATAAGCTTATCTTAATCTCCTTATGTTAAAAAATTTCAAGATCAGTTCATCATTATGAACAAAATGCTAGTCTTCATTATATGATAAATGTAAAAGAATGGTTTTTTGTTTGTTTGATTTCTTCTTTATTATATTTTTAGTTAACACTGTGTACTGTAACTTTTTTTTTTTTTGTAGACCACACTGGACTTGAATTCCCTACATAGCCCAGACTGGCCACAAACACACAGGCGTACTCCTGCCTCAGCCTCCTGAGTGCCAGGATTACAGGCACGTATCATGTGCAGCCTTCATTGTTACATTTTCATGTGCGCACATTTACGTAATCACACTTTATTCTCATTCATCACTGCCCTCCCTCACCTCCCCTCACCCTCCCTCCACTCTTGCTGGCCCCTTTTGTTATCCCAAATAGACCCTCCTCTGCCTTCAGGAACATCTAGTTTTTATAACCCACTAAAAGGAATTTTGCAGGGCTGGGAAGATGGCCTAACAGTTCAAGGTGGTTGTTTGTAAAGCCTGGAAGCCTGGAGTTTGATTCCCCAACGCCCACATAGAGCCTGACGCCAAATCTGGCATCTGTTTGGTGGTGCACCCCCCGCCACACACACACACACACACACACACACACACACACATAAAAATTTTTAAAGATCAATTTTGTGTTTCTAGTATATCTTTTTCCTTTTCTACTTTGGGTAAAGCTATGACACTCATGGCTTTGCAGTATTGTATTTTTTGTACATTGTTTAATTTACAATGATAGTGATTTTTCTGAGAAAGTATTAATTACTCTTTTCTTTAAAAGCATTCAATTTAATGATCTTTGCCCGCGGTTTCATGGGCGAAGGTTTTCCTAGCCCTCTTTAAGCCCAGTGTGGAGGGCCGTGCTTCCTCACAGGACCGTGTCTGTACTACAGTGGCACACAGCTCCTGCCCTCATGTGGCTTATCTTCTTTCAGAAGGGGAACATCTTAGAAAACAGGTAAAACCACATGTATATACATAACTTTACGTGGGGATAAGCATTACGAAACAGCAAAATGGAATAAAGGGACAGAATGATGGGGCTTAAGAAGAAGGGATTGGAGCTTCTGTTTGAGATAAGGAAACCTTTGCCAACTGAGGACTTCATCTGAAAGGCGGGGTACGCTTCAGCATGCAGCATAGCAGGGAGACAAGCACGGCCACTGACTGGGTCGCTCTTGGAAAGAGAGGGAAACCTGTTATGATATAACAAATGAACAAGAATGAAATAATATGGAGAAGCCCACTGAGGGGGCAAATGTCTGAAAAAGAACAGCAGAATATGTGCTTAATGCAAAGTCCCTGAGGTGGGGAAAAGCTCAGGACATTCAATGAGAAAGGAAGTCTAGTCTGGGCTGGAACACAGTAGGTGTGGGGAACGTGGTACAAAAGAGTCAGGCAGGTGGCAGACCAGGGTGGGTCACATGTGCCTGAGAAAAGGAATATAATCTTTATTCGGCGTGCAGTCAAAGACATGCAGTGCTGGCCACAACAGAATAGCCTGTATCAAGCTAAACTCCCACAGCAAAAAGCATAAACGCTGTGGAGATGGCCCAGTGGATAAACGCTTGGCACTCATGCTAGGGTACCCAAATTTGAACCCCAGATCCCACATAGAAAGCAGGAAGCGTAGTGAGCTTCTATAATCCCAGCATGCTGACACAGATAATGAGATGGGAAGCAGGCACAGAATTTCCCAGAAGCTCAGGGCGAGCACAGCAAAGAATCCGAGAACAAGAATGCAGAGAGAGAAAGGCTGACTCACATGAGGTGGTTTGGTGCCAGAACAACTAACAAGGAGCAGAAGCTCAAGAGCTTCTGGTAAAGTGACTGGAGCAGGCCCTGGGGAGGCAGAGGACACCTAAACATATCTCTTAGCTCAAGTACCCTAAGTTCTAGAAGTTTGTCTCTATGTAACCAATGCTATGTTACTCTATTCCTTCTTAGAATATAAAAGCTTGTGGGCACAGTACATAAGTACTTTAAGGATTTGTTAGGATCCTTATTGTGCCAGTGGTTATATCCCAAATACCTCCCAGAGTCACCCCTTTGGTCAGTTCAGCAACAGGGCAGAAGAGAACAGAGTGGCTTGTTTGGATTCACAGCCCCACATGGTGACATTCCTCTTGAAATTTATGGATTCATTAGCATTGCCGGATGAAAAGAATGTCCACAGTTCAAGATACAGGAACAGGTAAGGACTTTCTGAACAGGACATTGGTCACTCAGGACATGACCATTGACAAAAGGGCCCTCATGAAAAAAAGCTTCTGGGCCGGGCGTGGTGGCGCATGCCTTTAATCCCAGCACTCGGGAGGCAGAGATAGGAGGATCGCCGTGAGTTCAAGGCCACCCTGAGACTCCATAGTGATTCCAGGTCAGCCTGAGCTGGAGTGAGACCCTACCTCAAAAACCAAAAAAAAAAAAAAAAAAAAGAAAAAAAGCTTCTGTACAGAAAAGGAAATAGTTGAACAAGTGAAGAGACTACCTACAAAATAGAGAAAATCCTTACCAGCTAAACAGGTGACAGAGGCTTAATATCTAGAATGTACAAAGAACCCAAAAAACTTTAAACACAAAAACAAATGGCCCAATCCAAAAACTAAATAAATAAAAATGGGCTAAGGAACTGAACAGAGAGTTCTCAAAAGAAGAAATATGAATGGCCAACAAATATTTTCTAAAAAGGGCTCAACATCTTTAGCCATCGGGGGAAATGCAAATTAAAACCACATGGAGATTCCATCTCACCACAGTCAGAATGGCTATTATCAAGAAAACAAATGACAACACGTGGTGGTGAGGTGTGAGGAAAGAGGAGCCCTTACTCACCGTTTGAAGGAAGTGTAAACTGGTGTAGCCACTATAGAAATCAGTGTGAAGGTTTCTCAAGAAGTTGAAAATGGATTTAACGCACGACCCAGCCACAGCCCTCCTGGGCGTGCCCCCCGAGGACCGTACACTTGACTACCTGCTCCCCCACGTTCACTGCTCTTCTAGTCACAATATCAAGCAAATGTGAAATCAGCCTAGATGCTCGTCAGCGGTTGAATGGATAATGAAAACATGGTACAAACGCACAATGGAATTCTATTCAGCCATGAAGAGAAATCAATTTATGAAATTTGCAGGAAATTAATGGAACTGGAAAATGTATCATGCAAGGTAAGCCAGGCGCATGAAATAACATCATTTGTTCTCCTGTATGCAGATCTGAGCTTGGAATCTTTATGCAAGTGTGTGTATGTGGGAGTGAGAAGGTGGTGATTCCAGGAGAGGAGGAAGAGGCCCATGGCGGGTGAGGGAGGCTTCCAAGGAGGGGCGCGGGGAAGGCAGTAGGTGTTAGGTGACATGAGAGTCACAGGGTGAGCACTGGGGGTGGAGAGCATAGGCAGGGATGGGGACAGGGAGGAGGGGGAGAGGATGAGGCCAAGCAACGGAAACTAAATATGTACAAAGAAAAATAAAATAATTAAAAAGGGAAAAAAAACGTTCAGTTAATATCAATGCAAATGACCTTGGTGTGAGATGTAAATTTTAAAAGCTTTAATAAAAATCAATAATCCAGCATCTCTTTCAATCAAATAACCTTAAATTCTATGAAAATCACCCTACTTAAAGTACTATGCCAAGAAAGCTTATATAAAGAAAATTGACACATCAGTATATTTTGTGTACCCTTCTTACTAATCTTTCACCAGTAAGCCCAGTTCCAGACACAATTTTATATAAACCATGTTATAGTTTATCTCCTAATTACAATATTTAGCTATTATGAAGCCTATGAGATTCTTAATTATTTTACTGAGGTTATAAAATAGCTTAAGGAAGAAATTAATGCAGAATCTATGAGAAATAATGAGTTTCATAGTGGCTTCATGGAAAGAATAATAAAGATAAACTTTAACGTGGTCTATTAGTGTATTAGAATTACTTTCAACCTGTTACCACAGTTCACTTCTATTAAAAAATAAATCAAAACAGCCAATATTCTTCATCAAATATCCAAATATTAAAAAGTGTATTATGCAGAAAAAGTCCAAATAGGATAGGGAAATTTATAGAAATCACCTAGGAAAGCAATTCAGTAAAAGTCAATTAAGAAAGATTAAACTTTTCATTTAAAATATTGTATTAACAGCACAAATGTACATTTGCAAGACTGCAAAAAGATACTGAAAGGAAAATACCAGAATCAAACAAGATACATATTATCCTAACATATTACATAATTATTATTTCAATATCAATTATTTGTGTCAATCTCAAAGCCAGGTTTGCTGTACAGTATTCTTCTAAGATTTCAAATAATAAAAGAAAAACCCACATGGGTTTGAACTAACTGCAACATTATGTAACCTTTATTCCTTAATGTTAGTTTCAAAAGAAAAAAAGTATTCTACATTTTTTTGTCATATAGCAGAGTTCTAAAAAGGAGGAAAGCATCACATTTTACCTGTGTTTTGAACTTGCTTTTCATGAACTTGCTTTGAACTTTTACATTTATCATTCCAGTTTTCATTAAAAAGCACAGTGAGTCACTCACTATCTCCTGTACAGAATTAGAACTATGGATAATGGAAAAATAAACTCCAGGTGAAATGAATACTGGGAGGAGGTTGAAACTCCTAAATCCTAACAAGGATTTGGGAGTTTGCCTCGAGTTGAAAGGAAACATAAAAGTCTAATACACGGTTTACATGAGACATAGCAACAAAGTACACAGATGCTGGTTCACATCATCAGAGAAGACTGGACGAGACAGGTTCATAATTCTCTTCTCTGAAAACATTATTTCTCTTCACCTAATGACCTTCTCGAACAATTATAACCATAACTTCTCAGAAATCAAAAGCAGACAGAGAAATCATGATGGCTCTTCCAGCATTTAAAAATCATCAAAATCAGTGGTTTTTATTATAGTACGGGACTGTCCAGTATTTGAAAAATCAATTACTGATCATTGCCTCCCAGATTTTACATCTGTATCAATAAACCAAACAGGCCTAGAACCTGCTTTGGGTGTCGCGTGAGACTCTGTTCCTGAGTCTGGAGTGGGTGTTGGGATGGAGGAAGTTTCTAGAGGAACCAGAAAGGGCCCTACTCTCTATGTCCCAAGTTAAAGGGTCCCACAAAGTGATCATATTGTCACATTTTTTTTTTTGAGAATTAAATAACTCAATTTACTGTGGATATATTTCCCTGGCAGCCAGCCCTCTGAACCTACAGTGGGGCATGGCAGAGAAAGAAAGCTGGTTTTTTCAGGGTTTGCAGTTATTTGCAAATATTCATAACACTTCCTAAATGCTCAATGCTTGCTCGGCTCAAGGCTAGAGGTTCACAGGCACCCCAGAGCTCTATAAACCCTGCAGGAAGTGAGACAAGACAACATGAACGCAGCCACAAACTGCAGTGAGCAGCCTCCGACGTGAGGCATCTGCTTGCCTTCTCCTCTTCCTCTCCTAACTCCCACCCAGCCCACAGAGCTCAGATTTAGTGCTGTCTGCTGTCCTGAGCCCTCCGGATTACAGTCAATGCCCATTAGATGCTTCTAACATCACTTGCACCATTCTCATTAGAGAAGTCTCAGTTATACCTTTTCTCTCTGGTGGCTTGTCATTTCTGTCCTAAACCAGCCACGTGCTGGGGATCTTTGCTCTAGCCCCTACCATAGTGCCCAATATACCATTGTTACCCTCAAAATATTTCTACATTTTTACATATGTGCTGTTGTTGTTTAATAAAGAAATATAAGCATTTTAAGTTCATTTTAGGGCAAACTGTTTTGGAATTCTTAAGTAGTTATTTTTAAATCTTTCTTGAATTGCCAATACATATAAATACACTGTTTTTCCCACTTAAAATGGCTTATTATATGTTCTATCTCTCTAACTGCTAAAACCCTCAAAGAGAATGTTATGACACCACTTCCAGAAGTTAAACCATTATTTCATTCTTTTTTATTTTAAATTGAGTGCTTTTGTTAAGTTCCAACACCTCTTAATAAAAATTAAGTTTTCTTGGGCTGGAGAGATGGCTTAGTGGTTAAGTGCTTGCCTGTGAAGCCTAAGGACCCCGGTTCGAGGCTCGATTCCCCAGGACCCACGTTAGCCAGATGCAAAAGAGGGCGCACGCATCTGGAGTTCGTTTGCAGTGGCTGGAAGCCCTGGCAAGCCCATTCTCTCTCTCTCTCTCTCTCTGCCTCTTCCTCTCTGTCTGTCACTCTCAAATAAATAAATAAAAATAAACAAACAAACCAAATTTTTTTAAATTAAGTTTTCTCTGAGTAGTTTCCCCAAAAGTATAAATATTGGCATAGAAGTTGTATTCACCTTAGATGGATCATATCTTCTGAGCACTTCTAAGAGTTTTGGAATTTGTATTCTTGTTTCTTCTTCACAGAAGAAAATCCATGATGAATTTCTGCTATATGTTACAGAAAAGCTGACCAAAAAAAAAATAAAATAAAATCCAGTTATAGTATCTGAGTTTATAACAGAGTATATAATTCTTGAAATGAGTTTATAATTAGATTTAAAACTGGTAATGGAAACTGACGAAGAGCAAAGAGAATAGCAAGACATCTCCACTGTGTTCTCCTGTGTATGTTCCCCCATCAATACACAGATATAAGCTGTAGAAAAACAAGTTCTACAGAACAGCTACTGCTCTTAAAGTTCATTTTCTCCCTAACACCCTTAGTTTAGAAGATAATTCTCACATATCAGCTTGAAGTAATCCTTTAAGAAAGTATATTTGAAAATTAAAAACTAGAGCCGGACGTGGTGACACACCCCTTTAATCCCAGCACTCGGGAGGCAGAGGTAGGAGGATCACCCTGAGTTCGAGGCCACCCTGAGAGTACATAGTGAAGTCCAGGTCCGCCTGAGCTAGAGTGAGACCCTACCTCGAAAAACAAACAAACAAAAAAAATTAAAAACTGTACATGGTTAAGAAATAGTCACCAGGGCTGGAGAGATGGCTCAGTGGCTAAGGCACTGGCTTGTGAAGCCTAAGGACCCAGGTTCAATTCCCCAAGACCCATGTAAGCCAGATGCACAAGGTGGCACATGCATCTGAAGTTCATTTTCAGTGGCTAAAGGCCCTGATGTACCCATTCTCCCCCCATCCCATGTCTGTCTGTCTGTCTTTTTCTCTCTGTCGTAAATAAATAAATATTTTTTAAAAGGAGGCGTCATCAGGAAGTCTATATGTTATATAGTAATCAAAAAAGTAAAATTCTGCTTCCATTATTTACTGATTCTGAGGAAAAATCCTTTTAATTGAAAAAACTAGGGAACTCAAGTGTGCTATCAGTATGCCAGCAATTTATGCATTTTGAGTTAAACATACATACTGTGGTAACAAGGGAATGATGGTCCAAGCACCTTCCTGCTTCGCCAGCTGATGGAGAAGGAGGACTGTAGGGAGTTCCTGAAAATGCAATGATCAGAGAAGAGAAATAAGAACACAACAGGCCTGGAGAGATGACTTAGCAGTTAAGGCACTTGCCTGCAAAGCCAAAGGAACCTAGGTTCAATTCCCCAGGACCTATGTAAGCCAGATGCACAAGGTGGCACATATGTCTGGAGTTCGTTTGCAGTGACTGGAGGCCCTGGTGTGCCCATTCTCTCTCTCTCTCTCTCTCTCTCTCTCTCTCTCTCTCTCTCTCCCTCCCTCCCTCCCTCCCTCCTCTCTCTCTCTCTCTCTCTCATTAATACATAAAGATAAAATATTTTGAAAAAGAACACAACATCCCACTCAAAACAAACACGGTAAAACAGGCACAGTAATGACTTGAGTTCTCATACGTTACTCCTTATCATGCGCTTTTTTCTAGTCTCTTCAGGGGCCACTGCAGCAAAGGGCCTTGGCTGACTGTCACTACAGCTCTCCCACCCTGGCCTCCAACAGCGTCACAGCCTTGGAGGAGGGTCTTTCACGATGCTTGGAGCCAACTGGAGACTGTGACAGTAACTGGGGGAAAGAACCCAGGGGAATTTGACAGGGATAGTACAGAGGCACAAAAATGGACTTTTCTGGGGCCTAGAGACATGGTTCAGTGGCTAAGGCACTTGCTTGTTAAAGCCAAAGGACCTCGGTTCGATTCCCCAGGACCCACATAAGCCAGATGCACAAGGTGGCGCATGCGTCTAGAGGTTGTCTGCAGTGACTGGAGGCCCTGGTGTACCCATTCTCTCTCTCTCTCAAATAAATAAATGTATTTAAAAAGAATTTTAATTATAGAAAAGCATGGACTTTTTTATACATGTGTACATGCATGCTAAGTAAAAGGCTCTGGCTAAACAAGACAACACAATATACCATCTGTCTCGTGTGAAAATTGCTCTAAAAATGCCTTTAAAGTGCTTTATACCACAGAAACACCATATTAAGTCTATATACTGGAAATTTTCATCTTTAATTACTTGGACAATACTGGGAATAGTATACTGATAGGATTCACAAACTTATTAATATAGAAGGAACAAACCAAAAGATTGGAAAATAAAGCACAGCTGTGGTTACATAAGCATTAACAATTTGAGGCTATAAATGCTAGCTTTGAGATAAAGCACTGTCTTATACAGTTCAAAATGTTGCAAGAGCTGAAGTCAGAATTTCAACTCCAATATATTTCAACCTCCTCCTCAACAAAGGTTATGATAGCTTATGTTTTATACTGGCTATAAAAAGTTATATATTCCTGATAACTATCCCTATGGACAGAAAGAAAATAAGAATAAATGTCTAGTATTTGAAATATTAAGGCATTGAGGTAGATGACACCCCAATCTTCAAATATATAATGCAATTACTTAAGATAATGAGAATGTTTAATGTAAGTCTTTGCAACGGAACAGCAAATAAACATCATTTCTTTCCTGTATATAGTATTTAATTCAAGTTCCACATATAAATACGAATGTAAAAACAATAATCAGACAAACAGTGGGCATGTTAGAAGAAAAAAAAAAAAAACCAAGGCTAAAGGCTAAGTTAGCAGCTACCAAGATAGAAATAATTCAGGGCCTCTCTACGGTTGCTTCTGAATTATAAAGAAAAAAAAAGTTTCATTGTCTTTTAAAAATTGCAGTCTATATACATACATATATTCATGAAGGATTATATAAGACTGTGTAAAGAAACTAATGGCACTGCTATTTGCATAAACTGAAATAATCGTGGGTGAATGCTAATATGAACTAGATAAGAAATGCAGCAAACTCTTTTAAAAGCTTTGGGCAAAAATAACTGCTAATGAGTCAGAAAGTAGCAATTAAAATATGATAAAAAGTATAAAAACAATGGAAATACCTTGAATGTTAAATAGAAAGATAAAACTGAAAAAAAAAAAAAAGATTGATTCCAACAAAACAAGTTCATGTACAAACTGGGAATGAGGGAATCAGAAAATGAAAAGATGTATGTCAAGATGATAGAATGACTTAAAAATTGGCTAGTGGAGTCAAAATGCAATTAAATTTTTTTAAAAACTGAGAGGAAATGAATGTAAAACCAACAGGTATGAGCCAGGTTCCTTTCCCAGCTGCAAGGACATTCTGGCAGAGACGAGAAGACAGTGCATGAGGAATGTCTGTCATGAAAAGGAAAAGGCAGCAGAGGTGCAGTCCACATGAGAGGAATTGAGTCCTACATCAAAATAAGCTCCACGAATTCTGGTGGGCTGAAATTATTCTTGGCTTCATTACTTTTCGTTCCTTAAGCCATACAATAGATTCCCTGGTGCTTCAGTTTGCAAATACATAAACAGCAAACACATCTCACGTCCCTCTGCACTCCACGTAGAAATATTTCAAAAACTTGCATGCCTTGTCGGTAATAGTCTCCAAATGTGTGAGAGTGCCGAAAAATACAAAGTCAGTTCCAACCTTGACACTCAGGAACCCCATCTTGATTTATGTGAAAGCAAACCACAGGTCATCGTAATTGTGAATAAATTTTAATTTACTAATTACCAAAAGCCCCAAGAATTTTTATCCTTGTCATATGCATGAGTCACATACAGATCTCTCTACAGAAATATACTGATATGTATGAGAACATACAAGAATGTATGTGCAGATCCAGGCACACACACTCTGACGAATTATTGCTTCTATGATAAGTAATCAAACGGGTGACAACAAAATTTTCTATCAGATGATTATCTAACTTCCTACCACTTGAAATTATCATAACTTCTATGTGTCATCCACCACTGCCATAAGATTTAAACTGCCACAATGACATCAAAACAGAAGAGGGTCTAAGTGGAAAAAAGAAGGGGTTCAGAGATGAGGAAATTTTGGGAGGGGAAATGGGGTCTTGAGAGGGGAATACGATCATGGTATGTTGTCTATGCTTATGGAAGTTTTCAGTCAAAAGCTTCAAAGAAAGAAGTAAAAAGACTTAAAGTGCCTTTAAAGATGCTGCATCACCAGATTTCTGCAGAATTTTTAGATGCAGGCAAGTTTTTAATTGATCACCAGAGAAATCCTTAAGGGAGCCAAGGGATGCAACCTTGGGTTCAATCCTTAGCACTGCAGGAGGGAGCGAAGGAGGGTGGAAGGGAAGGAGGGTGGAAGGGAAGGAGGGTAGGGAGGGAGGGAAGTAAATTCATTGTTGCTAGGCATGGTAGTGTACAACTAATGCTAGGCTCTGGAGGGAGGACTGCTGTGAATTTGAAGACAGGATGATAACATGACTCTCACTCAAAAAGAGAGAGAGAGGTCTGGAGAGATGGCTTAGCGGTTAAGTGCTTGCCTGTGAAGCCTAAGGACCCCGGTTCGAGGCTTGATTCCCCAGAACCCACGTTAGCCAGATGCACAAGGCGGCACACGCGTCTGGAGTTCATTTGCAGTGGCTGGAAGCCCTGGCGTGTCCATTCTCTCTGTCTATCTGCTTCTTTCTCTGTTGCTCTCAACTAAATAAATAAAAGTTAACAAAAAAATTTTTAAGAGAGAAAGAAAGGGAGGAAAGAAAAGAGAAGGAAATTTAAAAAGTGTTCAAATGAAAAATGAAGGGGAAAAAGAAAATGTCAGGCTAGAGAGATTGCTCAGTGGTTAAGGCACTTGCCTGCAAAGCCTAATGACCTGAGAATGATTCCCCAGGACCCCATGTAAAGCCAGATGCACAAAGTGATGCATACATTTGGAGTTCACTGCAGCAGCTGGAAGCCTTGATATACCCATTCTCTCTGTCCCTCTTCTCTTTCCTCGCAAATAAATAAAATACATTTAAAAAAAGAAAAGAAAAGAAAACGTGATACTGGAGAGATGGCTCAGCAGTTAAGGCACTTGCCAGCAAGACCTAAGAACCAAGGTTCGATGCCCTGGTACTCACGTAAAGCCAGATACACAAGGTGGCACATGCATCTAGAGTTTGTTTGCAGTAGCTAGAGGCCCTGGCATGCCAAGTCTCTCTTTCTCTCCCTCTTTCTCTTTACTTCTCTCTCTCTCAAATAAATAAAATATTTTAAAAAAAGAAAAAAGAAGGAAAGAAAAGAGGGCTGGAGAGATGGCTTAGCAGGTAGGGTGCTTGCCTGCAAAGCCAAAGGACCCTGGCTCAATTCCCCAGGACTCACGTAAGCCAGATGGGCTGGAGGCCCTGGTACACCAATTCTATTTTTTTTAAAAAAAAGGAGGTGCTGAAGGGATGGCTTAGCGGTTAAGGTATTTGCCTGCAAAGCCAAAGGACCCAGGCTCAATTTCCCCAGGACCCATGTTAGTCAGATGCACAAGGGGGCGCATGCGTCTGGAATTCGTTTGCAGTGGCTGGAGGCCCTGGTGTGTCCATTCTCTCTCTCTCTCTTTCTCTCTCCCCCTCCTTCTCTGTCAAATAAATAAATAAAAATTTAAAAAAATTCTTTTTAAAAAAAAAAGAAAAGAAAATGTCATATTAAAGCCATGGAGGCATTTGTGCATCAGTCACTATCCACACACTACCATTTCAAATCTAAAAGGCAATGCAAAATTCAACTGATAATAAAATACTGCCATAACAGAAGCAAGGACAAAGGAGCTAACACACACACACACACACACACACACACACACACACACATGAACACGCACATGCACCCGAACATATACATATGAACAAATGCAGGTAAGTGACAGAAAGGGGACAGAAAAGGGAAAGGTCATCACAGGAATCGACACTTCTGCGCCCGCTAGACTCCCCCTGTGTGATCAATGTCTGCCTTCGTTTCCGTATCAGCATCTCCCTAGTACTGTAATTTCCAAAGACAGCCCACCCGACTTTAAGTCAGCACTTCCTCTGAATATATTTGTTATAAGGGACATACCATTTTTAAAGTAGCTAATGATTACTGAAAGCAAACAAATTTAAAACCAGCAATCTACTTCAGTAGTTGGTTCATACAAGTAGACATCACCTGCATTTGGAAAGGGGGCCTGATTCTAGTGTCGTAGCTAACACTCTCCAAGTAGTCTGAGAATGGAGTAAGATGAGTATTCTGTTTTGGCTTTGTGGTACGAAATTTGAACCCAGGTCCTGGTGCATGTACTCTGCTGCTGAGCAACAGCCCTAGCTCAAGATTACTATTCTTGATTTAGAGGGAAAACTTTATGTCTAGAAATAGGACAGATAGGACAAATGAAGACATAACACTTGAATATGGAATAAAACAGATAAATATTTAAATTATAATGAACAGCCTTAATTATTTCACAGATTTGGTTTTGAACCACTTTTAGCTTGCTGCCCCTTTCTAGGAAAAAAAAAAAAAAAATTCAACAACCTTAACTCCCTTGCTTCTGGTCTCTCCTTCTATCAACACATTGTTTTCCAGGATTTGTCATTTGTTCTTTCTTTCATTTCACTGCTAAGCCTAGGACATGAGTTTATGGGATTATTGTCTCATTACTCAGACCAAGTGCTTGATTAGAAAGCAACAGCCAAGACGTCTGTAAGTATGAGGCAAAGGTTCCAAAAGACTGAAGTCGGGTGCAGGACTGACTCCAGGTCAGACTGTAACGCAAACCTCAACTATTACACAACTCCTTGGCTCTGAACAGAGCTTTCAGACCAACAAATAAATTATGATGAGAATTAACATCTGTTTATTATTATAACTTCTCCCGTAAGTGGTACTTGCTATGAAGATAATAGTGATGCATAAAATGCTCTTTGGAACATATATGAGACAGATTTACTAGCCCTTAAAATGAGTATTTATTTATCGTGCAATAGATTATAAGCAATGCGGTAATGCTATTCTTTCCAGTAATCTGAGTCTACATGTATATATACATGCGCTTTTTCCAGGTACCTGTCTTAAATAGTAACCATCCTTCCCAGAAATAAAAAAAATATTACAGCATTATAAATTTTATTTTATAAGCGATGTACTTTGAAATGTACTACTAAATACATTTTTATAGTCCATATATATTTTAACTAATCATTCATTTACTCACAAAAGCTGTAAAAGTTGGCGTTTAAGAATCTGATTTCTGGAGACTATGCATTTTCATCTTAAACCTAGCTCGGTTTTCTTTTTTTTTCTGAGTCTCATGCAAGCCACAGGCAAGTTCCCTAACCTAGCTATTGCACGGTTACTGCCTTCAATCATTCAGCGTCAGTGGTCAGGGGTGGGGAGGAGAAAGTGAATGAACGCATGCCAGGCATCTGCCAAGCATGTGATGGCTATTAATATGATTGTTGGTTTTACAATATGTTTTGAGCAACTACTATGTACCATGTGTGAGTGCAGGAACAATAAGCAACGGTGAAAAGACAGGCAGGGTCTCTGCCATCTTAGGTCTCACATTCTCATCGGAGTCCTGGAATAAGGAAACACATCTCCCACAGAATGTGAGGGATCCACGCTACGAAGGCATAAAGCCAGGTAAAGTAAGGCACTGTTTACTAATGGACACGCACTTCTGCTGTAAGGGTGACTGTGGTCCCACCCACCAGGCAGAGGGGAGGGAAAAAGGGAGAGGAAGAAAGAGGGAAGGAAGGGGGAGAGAGAAAGAGAAAGAGAAAGAGAAGAGAAAGAGAAAGAGAAAGAGAAAGAGAAAGAGAGAAAGAAAACACACATTGGAGCCCATGAGAACTAAGATCCAGGTCCAGCTCCACCACTCGGTAATGATGTGAACATGGGCGAGTCTCTACCTCTCTATAACACTGCCCCCTCTGCAAAATGATGTGTAACAGGGACCAGCTCAGCAGTGCATGCAAACAGCTCAGCAAACGAGCTGGTGCGTGCCAACAGCAGAGCACGATGCACAGGAAGAGCCCAGAATAAAATAGCAATGGCGCTGCGCACTCGGTTAAGTCGGCTGTGGCTAGAGCTGTTTTCCTAACGGACTCCTCTCCAAGCCCCGGTCACAGGCACTAGATGAGATGTTTCACTGGCCCTCCCACTCCACAGGCTCAGCATCTTAGCTCCGAGGAGCTCATCTTCCTGTTTAGTCAAAGGTGATTTACTACCACCACCCGCGGGAGCCCAGCAAATTCTTAGTGCTTCAAGGCTCCCTTCAAATGCCATGAACGCTGCTGGTCTTTCCAGGTGGGACTGGATGTTTCCTAGCCTGTGTCCTCACAGTACCAAGCTTGTACTGAGTCGTGTAATGATTGAACCAACTGGAAACACCTGTTCCCTTCAGGGGGACGGGCCTTCTGGAGGGGAGGACCCAGGGACGGGACAAGTACTGGGCAGAGCACAGTCTCCAGTGACCCACACAGCCTCAAGAATTTGTCCCTGCTGAATATACCCTCATCATTTGCATGGGGCACTTGTATGTGTTAATTCTTGGCTTGACCCCTCTGCCATTCTTAGACACTGACAACACTGTCACCTCCAGAGGAGAAAGTTCTAAAGCAATCAGCTTCGGGAAGTCCACAATTCAAAATCCTGCTGCACATCTGACTGACCATGCAGGATACCATGACCTCCCTCCTGCACATCTGATTGACCATGCAGGATCCCATGACCTCCCTCCTGCACATCTGACTGCCCATGCAGGATCCCATGACCGCCCTCCTGCACATCTGACTGACCATGCAGGATACCATGATCTCCCTCCTGCACATCTGACTGACCATGCAGGATCCCATGATCTCCTTCTTGCACATCTGACTGCCCATGCAGGATCCCATGACCTCCCTCCTGCACATCTGACTGACCATGCAGGATCCCATGACCTCCCTCCTACACATCTGACTGACCATGCAGGATCCCATGACCTCCCTCCTGCATCTGACTGACCATGCAGGATCCCATGATCTCCTTCCTGCACATCTGACTGACCATGCAGGATCCCATGACCTTCCTCCTGCACATCTGACTGACCATGCAGGATCCCATGATCTCCTTCTTGCACATCTGACTGCCCATGCAGGATCCCATGACCTCCCTCCTGTACATCTGACTGACCATGAAGGATCCCATGACCTCCCTCCTGCACATCTGACTGACCATGCAGGATCCCATGACCTCCCTCCTGCACATCTGACTGCCCATGCAGGATCCCATGACCTCCCTCCTGTACATCTGACTGACCATGAAGGATCCCATGACCTCCCTCCTGCACATCTGACTGACCATGCAGGATACCATGACCTCCCTCCTGCATCTGACTGACCATGCAGGATCCCATGATCTCCTTCCTGCACATCTGACTGACCATGCAGGATCCCATGATCTCCTTCTTGCACATCTGACTGCCCATGCAGGATACCATGACCTCCCTCCTGTACATCTGACTGCCCATGCAGGATCCCATGACCTCCCTCCTGTACATCTGACTGACCATGAAGGATCCCATGACCTCCCTCCTGCACATCTGACTGACCATGCAGGATCCCATGATCTCCTTCTTGCACATCTGACTGCCCATGCAGGATCCCATGACCTCCCTCCTGTACATCTGACTGACCATGAAGGATCCCATGACCTCCCTCCTGCACATCTGACTGACCATGCAGGATCGCATGACCTCCCTCCTGCACATCTGACTGCCCATGCAGGATCCCATGACCTCCCTCCTGTACATCTGACTGACCATGAAGGATCCCATGACCTCCCTCCTGCACATCTGACTTACCATGCAGGATACCATGACCTCCCTCCTGCACATCTGATTGACCATGCAGGATACCATGACCTCCCTCCTGCACATCTGACTGCCCATGCAGGATTGCATGACCTCCCTCCTGCACATCTGACTGACCATGCAGGATCTCATGACCTCCCTCCTGCACATCTGACTGCCCATGCAGGATCCCATGACCTTCCTCCTGCACATCTGACTGACCATGCAGGATCCCATGACCTCTCTCTTGTACATTGGGGAAGACAGATCATCTAGCATCTACCTTCTTCATAGCCAAGACTCAAATGCAGTATATGCCTCCAGGACAGGAAAGGCTTCAAATGCAGGGCAGCCAAAAGGAGATGCATGTTAGTGAACTGTCCTTGTAAATAATATGAAGAGTTCATTATTGTTGGCAACCCTCTGTCTGAGTCTCAGTGTTCTGTCTCCTATTCCGCATGGACTATACTCAGTAACAGCATGTATGTAGACGATGTCCCTATGCATGCTAGCTGCATATTTAAAAGAAACACTTACTTTAGAGGGAGAACATGTAAACAATCTATTTTCTCCTGGGGCATTTTTCCCAAAAAGCTTGCAACAAAGTAAATGCTGCATAGATGTTTATTAAAAGAATGAATGGGGCCAGAAAGATGGCTCAGCACTTAAGGTACTTGCCTGCAAAGCCTAAGGACCCAGATTTGATTTCCTAGGACCCACATAAAGTCTGGTGTACAACATGGTGCATGTGGCTGGAGTTCGTTTGCAGTGGCTAAAGGCCTAGTCTGCCCATTTTCTCTGTCTCTCTATTTGCCTCTCTCTCTCAAATAAAATACACAAAGTATATAAGAATTAAAATAAAGGAATGAATGAATGAATAACTTATTTAAAAGCACTGTAGGGGCCTGGAGAGACAGCTCAGGGGTTGAGATGCTTGCCCATGAAGCCTAAGGACCCAGGTTCAATTCCCCAGTACCTACATAAGCCAAATGCACATGGTGGTGCATGCATCTAGAGTTCTTCTGCAGTTCTTTTGCAGGGCTAGAGGCCCTGACACGCCCATCCTCTCTCTCTATCTGCCTCTCTCTCTGCTTCTTTCTTAAATAAGTAAATAAAATACAGAAGCACAGTAATAAAAATCTCCAATGCAATAAAAATTTACTATGATTACTTAATGCCTATCAATTCATACCTAAAAAGAGTTTTTAGATAGCAATTAAGCATTCATTTGCTTTCATCTCAAAAGGAAAGTTTAGTAATATCATCACATGGCTGAGGCAGTAAGTGAGACTCATGATTCTCAAAGCTAACCTTTTAATGAAGCACCTCACATTGTCTCCTTGCCAATACAACGAATCTCTAAAAATAACAAGTGCAAGGCCATCCCTCCCCAGTTTCTTTGCACTACTCCACAAAAGATTTTGTCAGCTTTCCCAGCTTATTTTATGGAAATGAGGTGTTTTTTTTTTTTTTTTTTCATCTAATGAGCCAAGGCCTAACTAACTCAGAAACCAGTGATTTTCAAAGCTCTCTGTGAACAAGCAAAAAGACAAATTTATTTGTAAGGTTGAGATTCTGCCAGGTTTTAAATAAGGCCTAGCATCAACCAACAATAGAAGGCAACAAAATTAGAAGTGTCTGCTCTCTTCAGAAGCTGTAAGGATGAGGAGTGGACGCTAAAGGAGCAAGGTTAATTCTACGTGGCCTAAAATAGGGTCATCTAGCATCTGCCTCCAGACTCTAAATGCTAAGAATCAGCCACTCCTGGAATTTTCTTGTATTGCCTTAAAAATGGAACCCGAGGGCTGGAGAGATGGCTTAGTGCTTAAGTGCTTGCCTGTGAAGCCTAAGGACCCCGCTTCAAGGCTCAATTCCCCAGAACCCATGTTAGCCAGATGCACAAGGGGGCGCACATGTCTGGAGTTCGTTTGCAGTAGCTGGAAGCCCTGGCGCACCCATTCTCTTTCTCTCTCTCTGCCTCTTTCTCTCTCTGCCTCTTTCTCTCTATCTGTCTGTCACTCTCAAATAAATAAATAAAAATAAACAAAAAAATTTTTAAATGGAACCTGAATTTATCCATGGTTCTGCCCACTTCCCCGCCCCTGCCATCATTCCTTTTTAAAAATGTGTTTTATTTATTTGAGAGAAAGAGGCAGGGAGAGAGAGAAAGAAAGAATGGGCATGTCAGGGCCTCTTGCCATTGCAAATGAACTCCAGATGCATGCACCCCCTTGTGCATCTGGCTTATGTGGGTCCCAGAGAATCGAACCAGGATCCTTTGGCTTTGCAGGCAAAGGCCTCAACTGCTAAGCCATCTCTCCAGTCCCTTCCATCATTCCTTATGCTGCCCTCTGCCTCTCCCGGAGTTCTCCTCTGACAGTGACTCATCTCCCTGTCCTCATTCACAGGGGCTCCCTGGCCAAGCACAGACTTTCCCTGTGCTGGAGTGAGCAGAAGTTCACGCCCTGACATCCTGAGATGTTCTAGACCCAACTAAAGAGAACACAATCATGCCGTTTATTCTCTCTCCTCTGTTGTTTCCAAATTCATCTCATTGTGAAATTCCTTTGGAAAACAGGAATGGTTTCCATTATTTGGGGTGTTCATGTGCAGGTGTTCATGTACTTTGAGAACCCCAGTAAAAATTATTTCAGCATGGAATACCCTTGGCAACTGGACTCCAAGGTTTCAGAAAGTTTTTTGTTGTTGATGTGGTGGTGGTTGTAAAAAATTACTCAACATAACATGTAACAAATCAAAAGAAAAAATTTTTCACATAAGCATTCCCTCAAGAAGCAATTGTGTTATGTTCAAAAACTTAGAATCAAATCATAATTAGCTCACAGATGCTGTGCACAAAATAGACATTTAAAACAAAGTCAACTCAAGTGCCTTCTTTATTAGAGCATGGCACATGCTCTCCTCCTGGGTCTGGCCTTCACTTTGCTTTCTGTTTGAGTTCCTCTCTAATTTCACAGTGCTTTTCTGTCTATAACGCAGAAACAGAAAAAAAAAAAAGAGGTCCAGGAAAAAAAAATGGTGCCTCATCAAAATCTATATTCTATTCACAGATACACAGTTAAGGACCCTGTATTTCATCAACCACATCCCCCACCCCTGCCGCCGACAATTTCTCCAACCTTCCTTTCCCTCCACTCTAATCTAAAAGGACTGTTGGCTTGCTCCCTGCACATGCATCTTGTAAATGGGCCTGTACAAATTCCAGTCCTCATTTGACACCCCGAGTATACCTTCCTGGGAACAAGTTTTCATCTTCCAGAACCACGTTCTGACCCCACATCCGCCCATTTTCCCTCTCTTTCCTACCTAATATCACACAAAAGTCTTGCATCTCTTTTGTCTCCAGCTTCACATGCAACACTGGCATAGTAACTCTATTTTCCATGGTGCTGTGTATAGCACAATTCTCATAAGCCTCGTGCACTGTCTGCAGATGTCCTTTTACTAAAGCCCAGCGAGTGACTAACATAACTACAGATGTCCGACTAATATCTGAGTGGATACATAACACACTTACTCTGTACTTCTGACTTCCACTTAATGACTGTCATTTATAGTGTGAAACATCTGCCTTATGAATAATTCACAAAACTAGCCTGTCCCTTCTAAACGCCTCTGTAACCCTTTGCACCAGCACAATCTACAACAGTGCTCTGCACATAGACTATACTTTGTTTAGTTTGATAGCATATTGATAGAAAAAAATAATTAAAAAGATTCAAAGTGACTATAAACTTCATCGTAAGCTCCAAAACTGGAGATGGGCACAACAAGTTAGACTATTCTAGAACATACAGAAACCAGCTCCTGCCACACTCATATAGCACCCCAAGCACAATGTTACACTGCACACAGAAAGTGGGCTTTTTGGCTCTTGCCTTTTATGCACACACTCTAATGAGTAAACAGTGTTTGCGTTTTTAATAAGACCTCATCTTAGCACCCTGAGGCAAACACGCTCCACAATGATTTGTCAAAGCACAGAGAAGCAGATGTGTCGTCACAGAGGCCATTACATTTTTGTACCTTTAATTTTTTTGGCAGGCTTCACAGTCGAGCGCAACCTGAGAGGGGTAATGAATAAACAAACAGCAGTTGTAGGCATCTGCTACTGTGGGAGGCGTGGATGGTTTGAACTGTCAGATAAATATTCAAATGATAAAAATTAACTTCTGGTTCCTGCTTCGCCAAACAACTTTCAGGAACGTTCTCAGTGGGCAAATCCGCACAGAAACTAACACTGCAGCCGAAAGGGTTCACAGTTCAAGTCCCAGGAGACTGGAGCACCCAGACCCATCCAGTCGAGGGCCGGCACGCTCTGGCACGTCCTGGCACCGAGGTCCCACTCGGTTGTGCCAGCATGTTCCCCCACTGTGCTGCGAAGGCCCTGACAGGTTCTCTCGGTTAGCCTCCCTTATCTCAGCGCCCACGGAAGACTGCACTGTCAACACTTTCCCAAAAAAATTTAATTTCTTGAAACAGGTTCCAGTTAGATTTCAACTGGTGAGCTTGCCTGCTTCTTTAAATTAACATTGCCCTGCTCGTTGGGTTCACTTCAACACTGAGTTCTCAGAAGTTGATCTTCTTTCTCAAATGTTGAGAAAAGTTCCAAGACAGAGTATTCATCAATGCCCCCTGCTCCCCCCAAGGGGGAGAAAAAAACATTCTACAGATCCAATGCTAGCTGTCGATCGTATTTAGATCTCTAAAGTGCCATTCATGGAACAAACCCAACTCTTTCTCTCATATGTGGGATTAAAAGCTCTGTAAAGAGCAAAAGAGCCAGTATCAAGCAGTCCTACAGATGCTGAAATCTTTCCGCTGACAAAGGTCTTGGCAAGCCAAATGGGAAGCGGCCTGAGGCGTCCAGCGCCCTCCAGATCACGTCAGCACGTGACACCTGCGCTCCACCGCCCTCCCGCACGCTGTAGTGCCCATGGCGGACTTCCCCGGGAGCAGAGCGCTGCGCTTCGCAACTGCGGCAACCGCCCCTCTGCCTACAAGGGGGTTGTTTCTCCATCACATTAGCCTAGACTCGATTTACTCATGCAGACATGAAATGCCCGGGGACAGGGGGTATTTAATGGAGTTACTTAATTGCATGTCTTTAAATGTAAAACCAATATTGCCACCTAGTGGCAGGCTCCTAACTCAACAGGTTGTCTAAAGTGCGAACTGTAAATAAAGGACAAGAAAAAGTAAGTATAAGCACACTAAAACTAAGTAGGAGCAAAGTGAAACATTTTAGAAAAAAAAAATGGGATTATTTCCCAAGCTTAAAAGCTTAGAAAATAATACATCAATGCTGATACAATTTCTAATATTGTGTTTGGCCTTGGGGGACACAAGAAAAGTAGAAGGAAGCCCTGATGTCTGAGGGGGGGGGACAGACACACAAGTGGGCAAGAAGTACCGCAGTGGGGTCCATTCAGAAACCATATGTCCATAGATGAACGTGTCCACCACTGCACACTGAGGTGACTGGCAATACCAGAAAAGGACAATTACCGTATGGTCCCACTCCCCTGGCCGTCTAGAGCAGCCACATCCTGGGGGCCCAAGTGTGGTTGGCAGGGACTGCAGCAAAGGGAAACTGGGTTGTGAAAGAGGGGCAGAGTTTCCGTTTGCAGAACGAACAGGCTCCGGAGATGAATCTACTTCTACTTAATGCAGCTCCTGCCTCTGGAATAGTGTAGAACCCACCACTACTGAGAAGACTGGTCCTGAGTCCCTAACATCACTCGCGACTTTTCTCCCTGCTTCTCAGTCCGGTCTGCCAGCTCCAGAGAGGGCCGCCCTGACGGCTGCCCCCCAAGTGCTCACCCAGGAAGCAGCATAGTCTACCTGGAAGCTGCTGGCGCTCTCCTCTGCCACCTTCCGGCCAAACCCGGCCAGATCTGACCTGCACCTCAAGTGCTCGGCCTCAGGCCCCTGACACGACACTGGCCACATGGGAGGGAGTCTGCTGCACACTGCATCTGGCCATCCTCGGCCTCACCTGATGGAAGCCCCCCCCCCCCCCAGTTCTAGCTCGGGGCATCCTCTTTCACCCACATCTAAATCCTATCGTTTTCGCCCTATCACCTTGACAGTACCCCCTGGCCTGGGCTACGAGAGGCCCAGGATACCTGGCACCCTCAGGACCAGACTACCCTGAGGGCGTCAGAGCGAGGTCTCTACCCCGTGCTTGGCTCTCTAGCAGTGTCCTTCTACAGCCAGCGAGGGCTGGTTCTAAAACAAATATGACCAGATTGCATCCCTAACAACTCCCTACTCAATCAAGGCCACTTTTAGGTGCACCATGGGCTAGGGATCATGCCTGCGTGTAATTCCAGAGGCCAAAGATGCTAGACATCGGCTTCATCAAAGAGATCATCCTTGAATGGCCAGCAGCGCCCCTGAGGAGCTGTGACTCCCCAGAGGACGCACGGCCGCTCTGTAACCGTGTTCCTCGCCTTCCTTCGCAGCCTGGCTGGCTCCTCCCCGACCCCCTCCCAGCACACACACACCATGTTGGTGTCGGCCATCTGCCAGCAGACTCCGCTATCTGCCGTCCTCTCTCCTTGGACTTCCCTGCACCACCCTGTCCTTGACCTGCCTGGTGCTTGGTGTTCCCTTTCAGCCCTGCACCTTGCTTTCAGACTGCTGATTGGCCTGTCCACTCTCCAGGACTTCATCTGCTTAATCTTTGTATCCCCCACATCCCCTTTGCCACAGTATATCTGGGACAGGGGGAGGGAAGGAGGGAGGAAGGAAGGGAGAGAGAGGGAAGGAGAGGAGGGGAGGGGGTCGGATCATCAATAAGTTTCTAGAGAGCAGATGAGTCCTTTAACATACAAACAAAACCATCACCTTGGCAGAGACATCACTTTTCCCAAGATCCACCCTACCATCTTCCTTGCAGCTATGGAAAGCCTTGAGTGTTAACCAGACCCAAAGACAGCAGCAAGACATTGCATGTGCCCGTGTCGGTGTGTCCATGGGATTACGGTCTAGACAAGCGGCAGCAGAGGACACGACATACACAAGTGCAGGAGGTCACACGCTTAACAAGGACGCCGCCTGTCCCCCACACATTAGAATGTAGACTGAACCTCATCTTCTACCACACAGGTGAGGTCAAGTGACAAGGCTGGGCAACCTGGAGCGGAGCTGCCTAACCCCCCCCCTCCGCCCCACACCCGCCACAGCCAACCCACCAATCATATGGTTTTGTGAGGGGAAATAATTTTCTACTTTCCTGAAGCCATTATTACATTGTCTGTGTTAAAGCAGCCACAGGCATATCTTTTTGGTTCTCTTCCACATTGTCCCTCAAAGACTCACTAGTCATGAGGTCATGTTTTCCTACCATCAACTCATATGTAAATTTTTTACTCTTCTCCCTAAACTACGGTTTCACTTAAACAAACAAAAAAAAGCCTGCAAAGCCAAAGGGCCTCAGTTCGATTCCCCAGGACCCACATAAGCCAGATGCACAAGGTGGCACATACATCTGGAGTTCATTTGCAGTAGCTGAAGGCCCTGTCGCGCCCATTCTTTCTCTTCTCTCTCTCTCTCTCTCTCTCTCTCTCTCTATCTCTATCTCTCTCTCTCTCTCTGCCTCTTTCTCTGTCAAGTAAATAAATACATAAAATTTTTTAAGAGGTCGTTATATTTAAAAGGAGGGAGTTAAAATTAACAAAAGCAAAATAGATTTTGAATTTCTAAAGTAACTCCCTTAGATTTGCTGACTATCTTGGATTCAGTTCAACTGCCATATGTTAAGCATCTACTGTGTCTAAGGTGCTATGGAGCCCTCCACGGAAGCGTCTGCCTTCAGAGAACTTGTGATTAAATAGAGTGTGTGGGGGCGTCCACATTGTATGCAGGAGAAATGAGAAGAAACTCGTTATAACAGAAAGGAAAACAACCCCGAGAAAACAGAGAATGAGTTTCAGAGATTCGATTCAATTAACATCCACTGAGGACTCAGGGTAAGTGCACACAAACACTGCTTGGCTATAAGCAATCAAAAACTAATGAGAGACATTCTGTTCTCTGCTCTCGAAATGTGTAGACGTGAAGGATAAATCGATAGGAAGCGGTAACGCGGAGTGGGAAGTATAGAAGAGGCGTGTACATGACACGGGAGAGGAGTAAGAAGTGACTCCCCAGGGCGGGTCAGGAAGGGGCAGCAACCTGGGAATAACTCCTGCCACGCCAGTGCCTGCAGAGCGGAGGCGGGAAACAGGAGTTCAGAACCATCCTTGGCTCCCTATGGAGTTTGAGGCCAGCCTGAACTACATGATAGCCAGTCATCAAGACAAGAGAGAGGCACACAGGAAAGGTTCGTGGGAATGACTGGGGAGGCTGGACAGGAGGATAGCCAGTGAGGCACAGCAAGGTGATCAGGGCACCTCAGGGAGTTTGCCATGACTGGGAGATAAGAGTTCAATTGGGTGAGTGGTGGATGGGAGGACAGACAGACCCAGAAATAGGCAGGTGAGTTACAAAGTTCTGGTGGTGTTGTCTTGGCCAAAGGGAAGAAACATGGTAGCTTCCATGGCTCTGCTAGACCCACGCCCTTTCAGATGTCTGAGACGCCAAGGGAAGCTCAAACCAGCGCACATTCTCCAGTCCTGAACACAACTGCCAGGCTCGGCTTCAGTGACGGCCTCGAAGCGTCCTCCCCGCAGAGCCTGGGAGCACGCTGAGGCACCACTGGCCTTGCTCCTGGCTCCTGGCTCCCGCCCTTTGCAAAGCCCCAGAAGAAGCAGGCATGCCCAACTTCCTTACAGCACCCTCCCAAGTCTCCTTCTCCCTAACTGGAAGAAAGGAAAGAACATATTATAGTTCCTGTTGCTAGCCTCACACTGGTACCAACTTGACTGCATTCACTGAGTACAAAACTAATTACTAAAAACATAAATTAAATAATAAAAAATAAAATAAATAAAAAATTAAAAAAACAAATAAAACAGCAGGCATATTGATGATGTATGGATATCTTTAATCTCTCTGTGCCCTCCTTTTGGAAGTAAAAATGGTTTTACATAAATATGACTGCCCTCCCAGTTCTCCCTTATTTGTGGTGATGGTTGAATTTTAAAATAACAAAGGTGTTTTTTTAAAAAAAAAGAAAGAAAGAAAGAAAGAAAGAAAGAAAGAAAGAAAGAAAGAAAGAAAGGTACCCACAGGCCTCGTCCTTGTTGTGAATCAAATCCCAGGAACACAGCCCTGCTCCAATGTGCCAGGGAAACCACTGTTCCTGAAGGAGTGAGGGGGAAGTGAGAGAAAGAGCTGGTGATGAGCTCATCACACGCACACACACACACACACACATGCACACACACACACGCACAGAAAGAAAAATGAAAGAAGTAGCTAGGCGTGTTGGCGCATGCCTTTAATCCCAGCACTCGGGAGGCAGAGGTAGGAGGATCGCCATGAGTTTTAGGCCACCCTGAGACTATATAGTGAATTCTAGGTCAGCCTGAGCCAGAGTGAGACCCAACCTGGAAAAACCAAAAAGAAAAAAAGAAAAAAAGAAAAGAAAACTGGAAAAAGAAGAGAGAGGAAGGGGGAGGAGAAAGGAAGGGAGAGGAGGGAAGAGTGAAAGTAGACATACATAGAGAAAGTTCAAACAACTCGGTTTGGTAGGCAAAGGACGCCGTTATCCACATTAATGCAAGAACCACTAGTACAGCGTAAACGGGAGTGATGACGCATCATCTGAGCAGGGAACTGCTCGGCAAGATGGAAGTAATTCCGGGGGCAGCGCGCGGGCTCTCGGTTCATACGTGAACAAGGGATGTGTTTACGCGTTTGCTGAGCTCATGGCTGATTGATTACACAATTTGAGGTCACCGCCAAGGCCTGGTCATGTTTGCCTGGACCTACATGGGGGAAGATTCAGGCCACTGGAACCTCTTCTTGGCAGCATCTGCACTAGTGCCCACGAGCACCCATGCCACAGGGAATACCTTTCCACAGGTGAGCAGTCTGTCTTGAAGGCCACAGAAACCTGGTGCAGAGGTCTTAGAGGAAGTGTTTAAAAAGAAAAAAAAAAATAACTTGGCTCAAGAGAAAGCGCTTACTGGCCAGAACACCTACAGTTTTGGCTCCCCAAGATCAATCCTGATTTGAAAATACTTTATGGAAAATTCCATGGTTTGTGCCTATTTTTTCCTTTTTTTTTTTTTTTTTTTTTTTTTTTTTTGGTTTTTCTAGGTAGGGTCTCACTCTGGTCCAGGCTGACCTGGAGTTCACTCTGTAGTCTCAGGGTGGCCTCAAACTCACAGCAATCCTCCTACCTCTGCCTCTTGAGTGCTGGGATTAAAAGTGTGCGCCACTACGCCCTGCTTATTTTTTCCTTTATATATATATATATTTTTAATTTACTTATTTTAGAGAGAGAGAGAGAATGGGCATGCCAGGGCCTCCAGGCACTGCAAGCAAACTCCAGACGCATGTGCCACCCTGTGCATCTGGCTTGTGTGGGTTCTGGGGAATTGAACCTGGGTCCTTTGGCTTTTTAGACAAGTACCTTAACCACTAAGCCATCCCTCCAGCCCAGTTTGTGTCTTTAAAGCTATATGCTGCTCTGAGCATGTGATGAAATCTTACGCTATCTCACTGTGACCTATCCAGGACATCAATCATCCCTTTGTCGAGCATGTCCTACTCATCCACTGGTCATTTAATGGCCATCTCTGGTATCAGACTGACCACTGACAAAATGCAGCACTTGCATATAGGTCACTTAAGTAACCCTTACCTAATGACAGCCCCAAAGCACCACAGTGGTGGTGCTGACATTATCATAACATAATTATTGTATTATTAGGTCATCTTAATCTCTTACTATGCCTGAACTTTAAGTTAAAGTGTCTTAGGTATCAGGTATGTATGTATAGGGAAAACACGGCCTATAGAATTTGGAACTATCTGCAATCTCAGGTACCCACTGGGAGTCTTGAAATAAATCCTCTGAAAATACAGGGAAATGACCTACAAGAAAGTAGATCTTCCCTCACTTCAAACCCCCAGATTTATTCAGAACAACTTAAGATTCAGTTCATGCCTATTTTGAATGTCATTAAAATTTACCTGTATGTGAAGATTTTTCTCTCCATAATCCTTCTGGGATATTACATTATAAATCAAATCAAAAGTTCAATTAATGACATCCAATTAAAAAAAAACAGATTAAGAGACTCAGAGAGGTAGCAAGGCTGTGTGAAGATTAATGAAACTGTTATTTCAACACCAAAATTGCCTTAGAACTTGTTACCAAAAGTTTGAACATTAATTATCTCTGCTATTTTAAGACTTTTCTTTAAAAATTCTTCCTTCCACTCCTTTTATTCAGACTTCATGACACAACCACAACAGTCCCACACTTTATGTCTTCTAAATTAAAAACATATATGTGCATTACAATAATTTAGAGCATGCACACAATAATTTAGTGTATGAATGCAATAATTTAGAGTATGCATGTAAGAATTTAGTATTTACAACAATTTCGAATATAGTGCTTTGAGCATCAGGAACTAGAAGATTTATTTTGAAAGCAGTCAATATTAAACAAGCAAAATGACTCAGAAGAGTTATTCTCAGCTCAATAAAACTGTACCTTGGAGAGCATATCAGGAAACATGCCTGACCCCAGACAGCCGAGCCATCTCTACATACCTGTGTGAGATCTGCAGCCTGCTTTAAGACACTCTCTCTCAACTGCTCTGCTCTCTTGGCGTGAAAAGAATTACTTTGACTCTGGATGACAAATACAATTTCTTTTAAGTCTAAAACAAACAAACAAACAAAGTTCTCAGGCATTTTTTTTAACCATGGTTAAAATAAACTTGAACATAACTAGGGGAAAAAAAACCAAAAAAAAAAAAAACAGTTATAAGGCAGGCCTTTGGCGAATATTTAAGGGAGAAAAGCTCTACTTATATGAAACTCTTGAGACAAAATATACTCTCCTTGGAAACAGATTTCCAAAACTTCCTTCCTAGAAGGAGTAAGCAAATCATCTCACTTTACTAAACCAAGTCTGCAGTAACAGAGCGTAGAGGTACTCCTGAGTCTGTCACACACAGTGCATAAGAAATGAAAACCTGGGCTGGAGGGATGGCTTAGTGGTTAAGGCGCTTGCCTCCAAAGCCAAAGGGCCAAGGTTCGACTCCCCAGGACCCACGTTAGCCAGATGCACAAGGGGGCACAAGCATTGGAGTTTGTTTCCAGTGGCTGGAGGCCTTGGCACGCCCATTCTCTCTTTCTAACTGCCTATTTCTGTATCTCTCTCTCTCTCAAATAAATAAATAACAATAAAATATTTTTTAAAAAGAAATGAAAACCTTACACCAACCAGCAGCTCTCTCTCAATTCCCACACAACCCAACATGGGGCGATGTGGTAGATGGTGCCCACCAAAATATACGTGCTTAAGTTCTAACCCTCGGGACCAAAACATGATTCTATTTGTAGTTGGGACTTAAGAGAAATAAGTTAAAATGAAGTCACTAAGGTGGATCCCAATCCCTTATGGCTGGTGTCCTTATAGAAAGCATACAGGGAAAGGTTTTCCAGCTCTGGAAGGCCCATCCTCTCCAAAAAGCCGGCTTTTATTCTCTCTTACTATAAAATTGATTCTTCAAAAAAAAAAAAAAAAGTATACATAGGGCTGGAGAGATGGCTTAGTGGTTAAGGCACTTGCCTGCAAAGCCAAAGGACCCAAGTTCAATTCCCTAGGAATCACGTAAGCCAGGTGCACAAGGTGGTGCATGTGTCTGGAGTTGGTCTGCAGCAGCTGAAAACCCTGGCACATCCATTCTGTCTCCCTCCATCTCCCTCTCTCCCTCCCCATCTCTCGAATAAATAAATAAATAAAAATTTTAAAAAGCGTACATGGTCATGCAGAGGGAAGCTGATGTGAAAACAGAGGAGATGATGTCTACAAGCCAAGGAGAGCAGCTGAAGGAAGCCTTTTTTCACAGGCCTCAGAAGGACCAACCAACCCCGCCAAACACCTCCAACCTTAAGACTTGTGGCCTCCAAAACTATGAGGCAGTAAATTTCTGGTGATTAAACCACTTTGATACAAAATCGGTATTCATCAGCGTTATGTTACAAAATGCCTGAGGTAATCAAGTTACATGAAGGAAGAGTTTATTTGGATCACAGTTTGGAGGTTTCAGTCCATGGTCACTGGCCCTGCCATTCTAGGGACCATGGTAGGGACCGTGGTACATGGCATGACAGGAACATATGGCACAGAATATCTGTTGTGGCTCCTGGTTTGAAAGCTTAGTCCTCACCCAATAATGCCATCTGGGGAATCCACGGAACCTTTATGAGGCTGGCAGAAGTAGGTCACTAGCGGTGGGCCTTTGAAGGTTACACCTGCCTGGTTCACTGTCTGTTTCCTGGTCCGTTGTGACGTGAGGTGACTCGACTACATACTCCTGCTATCAGGAACTCCACCAGGCCTTCCCCACTGTGAGGAACTGAAATGGTCTGAAACCATGAGCCAAAACAAAATCTCTCTCCCTTTAAGTTGTTTCCATTGGATCGGGAGGTGGCTCAGTGGGATGACGGGCTCACGGCACACCAGCTTAGTTCGCAGACACCAAGTAAAAAGCGAGAAGCCAAGGCGGGGCTCTTCTAATCCTAGCATGTTGCCTGTGAGATGGGAGGTGGAGACAGGAGAATACCCTGGAAGCTTGTGTCGAGCACAGCAAAGAACAGCAGCAAAGTAAGATCCAGAAAGGAAAACCCCACCTCTGTGGCACACGTGCACCTGCACTTACACACACGAATATTTTTTCAATGTTGTTTACCAGGAACTATGGTCACAATGACACAAAAATAAATAATACAAGGCCTGTTCATCTCATGGAGGTTAGGAAACAAAAACGGACAGGAAGGGGCCATAATCCCAACCTCCCCTCCGAGGGCATGCCCTCAGTGACCTACTTCCTTCCAACAAGGCCCTGCCTCTTCGAAGGCCCACCACTTTCCAACAGCACATCAGGCTGGTGCCCAACATTTCCATGCACGGCTCTTGAGAGTCTACTTAGTAGCTACATTATAACCACCCCAGCAAGCTAATGAGCCATTTCAAGAATGTTCCAGATGGTCTTCTACAGTGACACTGAGTAGTGATGGCGGATGTCCCAGGATCACAAAACAGACTGGAAGGAAACAAACTCAATTTCCCTACCTTTCTCCACAAGGCCCCTGGCCAGGATTAGGGGCTACTTCCAGGAAAGCAGCCACAACAAGCCTCTCGCAGTGGTAGCTGCTCACCAGTACTGCACGGAAACCACCGCCAACAGAAGACCTCGCCCCCACACAGCCCACCTTTCACAGCAGTGAGCGGGGACCAAGCCCCAGTATACCATGCCCACCTGGCTGGGGAAGACCCCCAGAGGACTTTGCAATGAAGGTACCAGCCGCTCAGGTCACTCACCAGAGACACGTTTTGATCCTCTTCAGCTTCTAAACTTGTCATAAAGAGACAGAGCCATGGTCCCAGCATAAGAGACAGACAAGACAGACCAGAGGTGTGACTTGTGACCTGGGCCAGGTTGATAACTGTTCGATACGGGGACCTTCCTCCCACCACAAGCCTCTCTCGTTTGTACGTCCGCTCAGGGCACTAATTTGGTTGTAATCGTATTTGCTTGTGTTTTGCTGTTATTAGATTTGGTTCTACAGTTCCATTCACTTATTCACTCACTCCAATATTCATACAACAGACAGCTCCACAGTGAGCCATGTAGGTCCTAAAAATAATCGGAAATGCTCTTTTGTTAAAACTCAATAAAAAATTTAAAAGGAAATGCTGAGCATCCTACTGAATGTGACCCAATTCCATTTCTCTAGGAATCTGTAGAAGCGGGAGCATCCACGCATCTACCTCTGTTTTAAGTTGACTTTTTAGCTCAATACACCAAGCACAGTGGTCCCCGATGTCTCAGCTGAAACGTTACTCTCAATCCACTACATCTGAAACATTAATATACACTGACATATCAAAAAAGGGGTTATAAAGATTTTTATTTTTGTTAGGAAGGGAATAAATAAAGCTTCAAGGGATACGTTCTCAACATGTAATAAAGTTAAAGATGCAAATTTCCAGCGACCCAGAAGTTCCACTGCTATCAATCATCTGAGAGAAGCTTCCACGTGACCACAAAGAAACACAAGGCTCTCACAGAGGCACCATGTCAGAGGAATAAAAGCAGAAGCAACGCAATTATCTACCAACGAAATATATGATGGAGAATATCACAGAATGATGAGCTACAGGTAAACATTAACGAGTACTGCATGCATGAATCTAAATAACCTACGCGAATCTCATGATGCAATGCTGAAATAAAACCAAGTCGCAAAAATACTACATAAATTAGTAATCTGCAAAAATGTAAGCAGAACTCTATGCACTGTGTGTGTGTGTGTTATAAAAAAAAAAAGATTACACAAGAATTATAAAAACCCTAAATAAGGATAATGGCTTTTAAAGGTTTTAGCTGAGTCAGTAATATTTTGTTTCTTAACTTGAATGGTAGGTACATGGATATCGTACTAGCATTACGTTTTGTAACTTTTCATATGTTTTAATTATTTCGTAATAAATCCTATAAAGGAGCAGATCCACCCATCAAAAGGATTCACTCATCAAAAGGTTAATCCTGTCTACTCTCTCAACAGTAATCAACTCCTGCTGTGGCTACCAACTCAGCCCCAACAGTTCTCAGGAAGACAACAGCTCCTCCGCATAGGGAAGAGGCCGTGCTAGAACAAAAGCAGCCTCTTCCCCCTTTTCACACGTCTGAGTCTGTGTCTGTCCCTCACCGACTAACACGGCCACTGAGAAATCGTGATGGCCCTTCCTGTCCCACATCCTGCCATCATGTATGTTATGCACACTTGCTTGGCAAACACCCTGAGTGCCTACCAAGTGCCAACATCCTGGGATACACAGGGTCTCATCAGAGCCGAGTTTACATGACAGCAGTGGGTACAAAGCCAGAGCCAGAAGGGGCACCGTGGGAGCGCAGGGGCGGCGCGGCTGGCTCTGGGAGGGATGCGCTGTATTTCTTCTTGTGAAGAGCTGAAGTTTCCCGAGTCTCTCACAGAAGACAGCCTCGGGGGCAGAGGAAGTGGGGTTACGGGCACCTACAGCCTGCCTCCCCTCTGCTACATCCCCGAGTGGCCCGCCCAGGAGCCCGGGAACATTCACAGAAGGACGTGGGCAACCAGGTGACGAGGTTAGAGATGTAGGCAGACACAGTCCCTTACATCAAGGAAGGTTTCTAGGAGGTGCTAGGAGGCTTGCTGTATGAGTTTTAGAATCTCGGGATGGCCTCGGGAGCCAAGTGGGGCCTGGGGCAACAGGAACTTCCCAAGGGAGGAGGATGTGAAAACTGGGTCCTAGAGACAAAATACGTATGGGAGAGTTGTTCAGGACGAGGCTGATAATCAATGGCAGATTACTGGCGCGCTCCTTGACCCCAGCTCGCCCCAGGAAAGAACCGGGTTAGGACAGTTCTGGTGTGGAAGTAGTTTACATGCTTCAGTTCCTGCTGTTAGTCACATCAGCACCAAGAAATACGTTCTGACATTCGAGCTAAGCACATTCCCGCTGAGTCCAGAGCTCGGCAGCAGTCTTTGTCTGCCCGTGCCACCCAGCCACCTGACTCCGTCTCCGCTGCCAAGGCCAAGGAGCTGGCCGAGGTGAGTCAGCTACTGCCTGGGAACCTTGACTTCACTTGCCTAAACTCACAGGCATCTGCCACCAGCAAACACAGTCACGACTCAAGAGGGACGGCCTGTGTTTCTCCTCCAGGAGTGAGCAATGAACAAAATGCGTCACGCACTAAGCACCTGACAGTGATGATCCCTGCGATAGGCTGCAGGGAGACGATTTTAAAAACAAGGGTCCACAGAGCCGGGCGTGGTGGTGCACGCCTTTAATCCCAGCACTCGGGAGGCAGAAGGAGGAGGGTGGCCATGAGTTCAAGGCCACCCTGAGATTACATAGTGAATTCCAGGTCATCCTGGGCTAGAGTGAGATCCAACCTTGAAAAACAACAACAACAAAATAATAATAATAGGGCTGGAGAGATGGCTTAGCGGTTAAGCGCTTGCCTGTGAAGCCTAAGGACCTCGGTTCAAGGCTCAATTCCCCAGGACTCACGTTACCCAGATGCACAAGGGGGCGCACGCATCTGGAGTTCGTTTGCAGTGACTGGAAGCCCTGGCGCGCCCATTCTCTCTGTCTCTCTCTGTCTCTTTCTCGCTCTGTCTGTCACTCTCAAATAAATAAATAAACAAAATTAAAATAATAAAATAATTAATAATAATAATAATAATAATAATAATAAAGGTCCAGGGCTGGAGAGATGGCTTAGCAGTTAAGGCGTTTGCCTATAAAGCCAAAGGACCCAAGTTTGATTACCCAGGACCCACATAAGCCAGATCCATAAGGTGGTACATGCATCTGGAAGTCATTTGCAGTGGCTGGAGGCCCTGGCGTACCCATTTTCTCTCTCTCTCTCTCACATGTGTCTCATACTGACTATCAATATGAATCAAAATGTGCTCACTGCCAAGGCTGTACATCAACTGAACCGCTACTCAGAAAGAGGTTTGTAATTGATGTATCTAGCCCACAGACAGCTTTTTATGAGAACAGGAGAAGTTAAATTCAAACACCCTTTCACATGGGCTTCACATACACATGCATGCAATGTGTGTGTGTGTGTGTGTGTGTGTGTGTGTGTGTGTGTGTGTGTGTGTTTTCCCCAAGGTAGTGTTTCACTCTAGACCAAGCTGACCTAGAAATCACTCTGTAGTCAGTCTCAGGCTGCCCTTGAACTCACAGTGATCCTCCTACCTCTTGCCTCCCGAGTGCTGGGATAAAGGCGTGCGCCACCACGCCCAGCAAGAGATGGATTTTAAAGGAAGTACCAACAAGGGTATGGATGGACTGTGACAGAAGTGTGACGGGTTACAAAGGAGGAAGAAACAGCTCGCCTGCCGGGGTCCTTGGGGATAAGCTCGATGGATGGAGTTGCCGGGCAGGTAGCTGTCTGTGGGTCCACAGGTACGGAGCTCCGCGCTAAAGCAAGCACAGCACGAGCAAGGGCCCGAACTTGTCCTTTCTCCCCACCGAGCCCGGGCGCCTGCTCCCATGTGGGAATGGCATGAGTGTGCGACTCAAACATTCACGGGTTAGAGGCTTGGTTCTCGGTACGCCATGCTGGGAGGTGGCGGAGCCTTTAAGAGCAAGGGCCCAGTGCACAGTGGTGAGGTCACCGGGCTTCCGTCAGTGGAGAATAAATGGAGTTCTCCTGGTTTCCTGTCTATCACATGATCTCTCCCTCTCACACATGTTCCTATCACCATGCCATCTGCCACTGAGTCTTCAAGGGAGCCCTTGAGAGGCTAAACATGCCTGACCTTGGACTTGTAGCATTCAGGAGCTAAAGGAGACCTCTTTTCTTTATAAGCAGCCAGCCTTGGGTATTTTGCTCTAACAACAAAAATGGCCTAATGCGAACCGCCTCGTTTCACCCGTCAGTGCCCACCTCTCCACCTTGGATTTCTCCACCTGCAGAACTGTAAGAAGTGAATTCCAGTTCTGTATAAATCATCCAGTCTCAGGGACTCCATGAGAGTAACAAGCATAGCCACTAGAACTCATGAATATAGAAGGGTACCTCAATGCAAAAGAGTCCAGGTCACATAAATCTAGACATGTGCACAGAGATACCTGGTTCTGACCCTGATAAATGCCACAGGGAACTTGCAAAAAAAAAAAAAAAAAAAAAAAAAACCTCTCTGGCATGGTGCACGGTGTCATGGATAAATCTGCCAACTAGGACAGAGCTTTCTTCCTAGTTGCCTTTTTCCACTTTCCATGGCCATGTGCTATAATTATGACAACTGGACAGTGCAAATATCCTTCCATTTTCCTACAGGCTGAAATAAGAAATGCATCTGTAAGTCTTTACCAATAAAACAGAGCAGATTAAAAGCCAAAACACGGGCTGGAGAGATGGCTTAGCGGTTAAGGCGCTTGCCTTCAAAGCCTAAGAAGTCATGTTCAAATCTCCAGGTCCCATGTAGCCAGACACAGTGACGTAAGCATGCAATGTTGCACATGCACAAGGTGGTGCATGTGTCTGAAGTTCATTTGCAGTGGCTAGAGGCCCTGGTGTGTCCCATTCTCTCTATATATGCCTCCTTCTCTCTCTT
Source organism: Dipus sagitta (assembly GCA_036346955.1). NCBI lineage: Eukaryota > Metazoa > Chordata > Mammalia > Rodentia > Dipodidae > Dipus > Dipus sagitta. The sequence continues at coordinate 13,240,299 of CM070775.1, read as the reverse complement.
TCAAATAAATAAATAAACAAAATATTTTTAAGAAGAAAGAAAACACGTGCCTAGAGTCGAGACTGGAATGCAAGGGGCAAGCAACACTGACGTACCTCTCTCACGTCAGAAGCTCTGAGATGGGGCTGTGCCCTTTGTAAGTGACCTTAGACAAGTCATTTCTTTATTTTTTTATTTTTTTATTTTTTTGAGGTAGGGTCTCACTCTAGCCCAGGCTGACCTGGAATTCACTCTGTCGTCTCAGGGTGGCCTTGAACTCACGGCGATCCTCCTACCTCTGCCTCCCGAGTGCTGGGATTAAAGGCGTGCGCCACCACGCCCAGCAAGTCATTTCTTTAAGCTACAGCTTGTTCCTTCTGTGTAAAATTATATTCTCAGGGAAGTCATTTCTAAAACCCTTGTTAACTCTAAAGCATTTCAAGATACCACAGATAGTCTGAATGCTGACAGGGTGTACCATGACCAAGGGCTCTCTCTCCTAGTTACCGCTCTTATCATCCTAGGGGCTCGGACATAGGCCATTAAGAAAGCTATCAATGTGGTTTCTTTTTTTTCCTGAGAGGCAGTCCTAACAGCCCACACAGAGCCTTGGAGGTCAGCTGATGGTGTCTACCGTGGCTTTAATATATCCTCCAAAAAGCATGTGCTGAAAATGTCATCCCCAACACTACAGTGTTCAGAGGTGGAACCTTTCAGAGGTAGTGGATTCATGATGCTATTACAGGAGTGGGGAAATTATCAAGAGGGAGTGCTTATTACACTCAAGCTCAGCCTTGTGAGCCCTGCTTTCTGCCAAGGGATGACTCAAGCAAGAGTCCTCCCAGGGTGCTCACCTCTCCACCTTGGATTTCTCCACCTCCAGAACTCTAAGAAGTGAATTCCAGTTCTTTATAAATCGTCCAGTCTCAGGGACTCCAAGCATAGCCACTAGAACTCATGAATATAGAAGGGTACCTCAATGCAAAAGAGTCCAGGTCACATGAATCTAGACATGTGCACAGAGATACCTGGTTCTGACCCTGATAAATGCCACAGGGAATTTGGAAAACAAACACACACACACACACACACACACAAAAAAAAAACCTCTCTGGCATGGTGCACGGTGTCATGGATAAATCTGCCAACTAGGACAGAGCTTTCTTCCTAGTTGCCTTTTTCCACTTTCCATGGCCATGTGCTATAATTATGACAACTGGACAGTGCAAATATCCTTCCATTTTCCTACAGGCTGAAATAAGAAATGCATCTGTGAGTCTTTGCCAATAAAACAGAGCAGATTAAAAGCCAAAACACGGGCTGGAGAGATGGCTTAGCGGTTAAGGCGCTTGCCTTCAAAGCCTAAGAAGTCATGTTCAAATCTCCAGGTCCCATGTAGCCAGACACAGTGACGTAAGCATGCAATGTTGCACATGCACACAAGGGGGCGCAAGCGTCTGGCATTCGTTTGCAGCAGGCTGAAGGTCCCAGCAAGCCCATTCTCTCTCTCTCTATCAAAATAAAAATAATTAAAATAAAATACAAAAATCCAAAACATGCCCACAAGGAGAAGTACCCTCTAAGAATGCCCAAAGGGCCAAAAAATGGGCAGGAAAGGGTGTTGACAATGATGGGTTTCATTTTGTGAAATGATCTTTGTCTCAAGAAGAGGAAGGTCACTGAGAAGAGAAGGACCGGTAGTCACGTGAGGATGTGTCAAACAGCAGGATCAATGGACAGTTCACTCCATTCTGAGAGAACAGAAACTTCTGGAAGAACCCACTAGAACACTGGGAAGCTCAAACCATTTCTCCAAAGGTGCTGAGCCGGCCGGGTCAGCATCACGTGGCGTGAGTGGACGTCGAAATGCCGCGCCTGCCCAGAAGGGCGCCCATGACTGTACTGCATGCACTCAGCTCCAGGGCACCACTGGCTCCCACAGTTGCCCACTGGCTGCAGTGCCCACCCTTCTAAGGAGGCTACGTACAGATCTGGCTGCCAGGCAAGATCCACAGCAAAGCAGAACATGTTTAGACCTAGAAACAGCTCTGGAGATGAATAAACCCAGCACTCCCCTTTTACAAACAAAAATTCTTCATGTCAGAAGAAAAACAAAGAAAGGAATGTCCCAGGGCCCAGCAGTCATTAGCCCCAAAGTCAGGACTAAAGCCCAGGTCTTCCTGGTCCCTCCCAGGGCTCCTTTCTCCTCACACACCCAGCCTCGCGTGCAGGTCCTTAGACACAGAGCAGCTCAGCGAGTCACAGTGACCGACAAGGAGAAAGATGAGAACCATCTGGAACTCAGGGGTTTCAGAGTGTGACTTCCACAAGCCTCAACACCAGCTGGACTTTTCGAGCAGGTATCTTTGTGACACCAAAGAAAACCAACCCTGATTACATATATGAGCCCCATAGCTCAGACTGGCTGACAGAATAGCCAGGAAATGATTAGCTACTGCAAATGACTCAATTTGTAAACTGTAAAAATAAAATACCCAAGGAGCAGTTGAATTGGGTGAATTGAAATGGAACCAAAATGGTCTTGAGTAATTTCCCCTTTGAGAAAGAAAATTAGCCTAAATGACCGCATTGACAGAACATTTAAAACCCAGTCTTTGGCTTCCTAGTGAATAGGCTTAGTTCTTCCTAAGAAGCAAGAAGCGCATGGTTTGTTTTATGATCTCTGCTTCCACATGTGTCTCATACTGACTATCAATATGAATCAAAATGTGCTCACTGCCAAGGCTGTACATCAACTGAACCGCTACTCAGAAAAGAGGTTTGTAATTGATGTATCTAGCCCACAGACAGCTTTTTATGAGAACAGGAGAAGTTAAATTCAAACCACCCTTTCACATGGGCTTCACATACACGTGCATGCAATGTGTGTGTGTGTGTGTGTGTGTGTGTTTTCCCCAAGCTCGTGTTTCACTCTAGACCAAGCTGACCTAGAAATCACTCTGTAGTCAGTCTCAGGCTGCCCTTGAACTCACAGTGATCATCCTACCTCTGCCTCTTGGGTGCCAGAATTAAAGTTGTGTGCCACCACACCCAGCTGGGTTTCACGTTTTTATGCCACAATAGATTAAACACTTGCAACTCAAGTATGTAATGCTGAGTTTGGAAGTTCTTCACAAAAAGAAGCCAGAGAGGCAGGAGGATCGCTGCAAGTTCGAGACCACCCTGAGACTACATAGTAAATTCCAGGTCAGTATGGGCTAGAATGGGACCCTACCTCCAAAAACAAACAAACAAAAGAAACCAGAACATGTTCAAAAGAATCTGATAGGGGTGGAAAGATGGCTTAGTGGTTAGGCGCTTGCCTACAAAGCCTAAAGCCAGATACACAAGGTGGTGCCTATGCCTGAAGTTCATTTGTAGTGGCTGGAGGCCCTGGCTCACCCATTCTTCCTGCCTCTTTCTCTCTCCCTCTCTTTCAAATAAATAAATAAATGTAAAAAGGAAAAAAAGAAAAAGAAAAAGAAAGAAAGCAAAGAAAAAGAAAATCTCTGATGAGGAACAAGAAGCAAATTGCCATCTTCTACCTAGGCACCACATCCTTCTAGATTTGGGGGAAAAAAAAAAAACCCTAAAAGCAGTACTAGGGGTGCAGAACCCTCAACACACTCAGTGGTAAGCCAGCCCTGTATGCCCATTCCGCCCCAGTGGTTAAGATAATAAATGCTGGGCACAGTGTCTAAGCAAAGCAAATGTTCAGTAGTCATCAGCTCTGCTCTCCTTATAACCTTCATCACCAACTGCTTCTTAGGAAGCCAACTGCCACCAAGAAGAAATGTAACTGGTGAGGCCCTCTTGAGAAGCCCACACCCACTCTAGGGTATATACTACTGACCATCTATTACGTCTCCCTCCCTCCCTCTCTCCCTCCCTCTCTCTCTCTCTCTCTCTCTCCTGTCATGTGCCTAAATCTGTATTACAACCTTTTCTTAATAAGCTCCAACTCTGCTTCAAAAAGAAAGAGCCTTAGCCGGGTGTGGCTGTACACGCCTTAATCCCAGCACTCGAGAGGCAGAGGTAGGAGGATCAGATCGCCATGAGCTCAAGGCCACCCTGAGACTACTTAGTGAATTCCAGGTCAGCCTGAGCTAGAGTGAGGCCCTACCTTGAAAAACAAACAAACAAAAAAGAGCCTTAACTGATGAGAGCAGCAGGGCCTGTGACTGTGATTTGTTTAGGTAGAACATGTGGGTTGTATAACCACTTGAAAGGTTGCCTAAGAGGCCAGAGAGATGGCTGAATGGTTAAAGGCACTTGTTTGCAAAACCTGACAGCCTGGGTTCGATTCCCCATTACCCACATAAAGACACACACACACAAAGTGGCACATGTGTCAGCAGATGGTTTGCAGTGGCAAAAGGTCTTGTCATGGCCATATTCTTTCTTTCTTCTATCTATCTATCTATCTATCTATCTATCTATCTATCTATCTATCTATCTACCTACCTACCTACCTACCTACCTACCTAATCTGCCACCCTTGCAAATAATTTTTTTAATTTTTTACCATTATTATTATTTTTGTGTTTTGTTTTGTTTTTCAAGGTAAACTTTCACTCTAGCTCAGCCTGGCCTGGAATTCACTATGTAGTCTCAGGGTGGCCTCGAACTCATGGTGACCCACCTACCTCTGTCTTCCAAGTGCTGGAATTAAAGGCGTGCGCCACCACGCCCGGCTAAATAAAGTATTTTTTTAAAGGATGCATAACACGGTTATCAGGTACACAATTAATTAAGGCATGGTGCGGTTCTCAGTGTAAATGCACACACGAACAGCGGCTCCCGGGACCCCACTTCACAGATGATGAAGGTGAGTCCCGGCAAGGCACGCCCTCAGCCGGGCAGTGGTGGAGGGATGAGGCAAGGCACTTTGGCTCCAGTGTCCTACACTAGCCTTGTGTCGTAGCTGTGTAATAGCACAAGGTCCCCTAGGCCAGGCCACATTGGCAAGTGAAGGCAGGTATCAGCACCTATAGCCCAGAGTGCACTCCTGGATGGGCAAGCTCCTCTGGGAGCGGCCCTGAGTGACAGCACAGGACAGTGCCAGGCCCTAGGAACCTGGGAGAGGACCTGAGCCCAGAGGTCGGGCCTAGTGCAGCACAGCAGGAGCAGCACTGAAGAAACACGACGAGGAGCCAAACCCAAGGCTGGCCAATGAGACCTGCACACGGTTTGGGGCAGGAAGCCAGGCCCAGTCAGGATTAGCCCGAGATGGACAGAAAGCCTTGCATAGAGACCCCCCCGAGTAAAACAAGCAGAGGGGTGGGCTCGAGGCACGGCTTCAGGGCCACGATGGCAGAGCAGGTCCTGCTCAGTTCTGTCCGTCATGAACAAACACCAACCGAAAATTTAGCCTTAAGTTCTACTGACGGGGTCCAGACAATCTGAGACCAGGCTAATTCTCCATTTCCCAGGCTCAGGCACACTGGCTGTACAGGATTCTGTCATCACTGCCTCTCCTTGGGGATGAGAGCAGCTCTCTGGGCTACAGGACCCTATGTATACATGCAGTTCGTGGAAATTTTCAAGTACATTAATTCCGAAAATGGCACCAGCATCTAGGGCTCTACTTTATGTGCTCAAAGCAAAGGATACATACAGTGTCTGACTTGGGGAAAAAAAAAAGTAGTTAAAACCTATACTTGAAAGCACGTATTATAATTTCTAAATTCACCAACACTTAGTATACCTTAAGTTCTTATAGGTAATCCTCACTCTTACCTCATGCACACATCATACTAATGACATAGTACAGGTGAAAATACAAGGTAGAAAAAAAATTTTTCTTTTAATTTTACCTTCACCTTTTAACGATCCTATAACCTTGGTAAGTCATTTAAGCTCTTTAAGGCTAAACTTCCTCTGCTATAACTGGGAATATCTATTTTGCTTAGCGATAGCAATATCATCAAATTAAAAGGAATCTGTCAAAATGCTTTAAGAAGTATCTTAAAATTATAAGATAATCAGTATTATTTCCCTTTTGGAGGAATCCCATGACATAGTTAAAATTGATAACATTCTGTTGATAAAAGAAAAAAATTCTATTACATTTTTATACCAACTGTGGAATAAAAAGTAGACACAATGGAGCCTTAATTAACATGACAAAAGCAAGTCACAGATTTGACATATTGTTCTTTCTCACAGCTGAAATGATCCCCTGTAAATCTTAGATGGTAAACACACACCACACACACACACACACACACACACACACACCCCATACCTAACATGACATTCCTGAACACAATTAATGATCAAAACTTGTAAGTCTGAGACTTGGACCTGGCTTCAGATTCTGAGTATAGGGGAATCTGTCATCTTGGTCACCTTTGGGGTCTCCCACCTGATCACAGGAATGCCCTTCCCCATGGCTCCACCTTCGGGGTGACACAATCAGGTTCTTGACACCCCTGGGACAGAGGATCCCTTCACTAAGTAGAAAAATCAAGCCCAGTGTTAGGATGTGTTAAGACTGGAGAAAACAATGGTCCCGCAACAGGACTCCTTAAACTCTACCTCCTTGTCAAAATAACTTTTTCTTTTTTCTTCCATAAATAAGCCAACTTTAACAGATGCCATTTTGTGTTTGCATAGCACCTTTTTCAAGAACCTTAAATGCTTTACAGACATTATTTGTAATTAATCCCCACAACAGCCCTGTGAGGTACCTAATACTCCCATCTTACAAGAGAGGGAGACTGAAGTACAGAGAGATTAAGTGACTAGATGGGAGAAAAAAATACCATTTTCTTTTAAAATGACTGAAACCTAGTAGATCTGCTTTGACTACTAAACGGTACGAGGGGGAAATCTACCCATAAGTTGCTGTTAGGGCTTCAAAATCTATATTGCACACTGCAGTAATTCATATAACAACAACAAAAAAAAAAAGAAACACATTAACTACTCAAGGATGAGATCATTTATAATGTTTTTTAAAATGTCAGAGGGAAGGGGAGAATAATCACTGGAATTAGTACCTGAGGTGTCTTGCCTTCCTGCTTCACTTCTTCAGATGCCAAAGCAGAAGCTGGAGGGAAAGACAAACATTTTCACATTAAAATTAGCCATGTGGGTTCGTTCTCGTATTCAGCAGTGTTGCTTAGAAGGGCTGTGTTAACGAGACACAGTCTGCTCATTTTCAGCAGCTGCACTACTGCGAAGGAGGACTGCAGACAGGCCTCCACGACGGGCCGTCGGCATGCTTGGGCGACCAAGGAGAAGAAATGCTGCGTCAAAGCAATTACGACCTGTGCATTCATACCACTGTACAAATAATTAAAAAGACGCGTACAATGGGCTGGAGAGATGGCTTAGCGGTTAAGCGCTTGCCTGTGAAGCCTAAGGACCCCGGTTCGAGGTTCGATTCCCCAGGTGCCACGTTAGCCAGATGCACAAGGGGGCGCATGCGTCTGGAGTTCGTTTGCAGTGGCTGGAGGCCCTGGTGCGCCCATTCTCTCTCTCTCTCTCTCTCTCTCTCTCTCTGCCTCTTTCTCTCTCTGTCACTCTCAAATAAATAAATAAACAAAATTTTTTAAAAAGACGCATAAAATACTTCGTGACAAACTTGACCTGGGTTCCATCTTAAGCAAAGGAAAATTTCCAGAAAATTCAGGGGTTGGGGTGCAAATTTCCATTCTCCATCTTTCCAAACCTAGCAGGCAACAGAACTAAATTGGGAGTGGGTTTGTTCGGGTGGGGGGGAGCGGTGCAGGGTTAGAAGTCCGGTGCAAGTGATGAGCTGAGCTGAGAGAGTTTGCCAAGCCCTGCTAGAGCTCCAGGAAGGAGATGGCGAGAAATTAAAATCATTCCCCATCCAGAATAATGGACGGTTTTGAGTTAAAGCCCATAAATAGACGAAGGTCTCCTCAGAGGCACATTGAGGCTGGGCATTAAAAATAGTAACAGTAAGAACTAGACCTAGTGGCGCACACCTTAAATCCCAGCACTCGGGAGGCAGCAGGTAGGAGGAGCGCTGTGAGTTCGAGGCCACACTGAGAATACAGAGTGAATTCCAGGTCAGCCTAGACTAGAGTGAAACCCTACCTGGAGAAACCAAAATAATAATAATAATAATAACAGTAAAAATATGACAGCAACACTTTGAAAATAGAAAGCAAAACCCTAGGCTGAATAGTCAGGAAGGTTAAGAACACAACAGAATATTTGAAGTGTACAGTGCATTTCTCCTAAAGAACCAGGAGGGAGGCGAGGAGTTCATGTCCTGCAGTAAACATCTCCAGGGGGGAATGGGCACTGCCACAGGGCACAACCAAAACTGAAGAGATGCAGAGGACTCCAAGGAGTAGGCGTGTGGTTGGGGGGAGTGCTCCCTGGGAGACAGGAGACCCCATCCTATAAGCAGGAGACAACCCAGCCATCAAGACCCCTTTTGTCTAAGCCCTCCGCCGCACCACGCCCCCAGACATCCATTGCCGCAAATTCTCCATTAACATTTGCTCAAAGGACTGAGATCCAAAACACAGTCACACCAAAAAGCAAATGACTAACGTGGCTTAATTGTTTCCATTTTCAAAATGACATTTCAAGAGGCAGGGCGAAACTGAAATGTAAGCCAAAGGGGCCTCTGTGTGGGGGACTCGCAGCCGAGCAGACAGCTTCTGAGGACTCCCTGAGAGCCCGTCACTAGAAGAGAACACTCCAACCCCGCATCCTCCTCACACCCTCCTCACGTGATCTGCTTCACGTTTCATCAGAGGACTTAGCACCAAATGAAAAATGAGGGATGGACATTATTTGTCTATGAGATATATTAGTGTATTATAAGCTCCACAAAGGTTAGAAATATCATTTTATTGTTTTACCAATACCCCCCCCCCACTAAAACACAGCTAGCACACAGGAATCACTCATTAATACTAAGTCAATTAATGAGTTAATTTACTATGGCACTGGGGTCCCATCACTGAAGGACTATCTACTCCAATACAAAGCTGGTGCCCATCCAATGCAGTAGAACAAAGTTTAGTGCCCGTTCCCAGTTTCTATCCACTATTATTTGATCCACATTCTCACACTTCACACACACACACACACACACACACACACAGAGAGAGAGAGATCCAAACGATTTACCAAATTCCAAGAAAGGAGAGATTCACAACTAATGCCACCTAAATTCTACTTTTAGGTATTTAAAATGTTGGTTTTGTTTCCATTTCATTTGCTCCCAGATGCTCTGCACATTTAAAATCCTCAAGGGTACACCAAAAACAATTAGGGCTGGAGAGATTAGCAGTTAAGGCGCTTGCCTGCAAAGCTAAAGGACCCAGGTTCAATTCCCCAAGACCCATGTAAGCCAGATGCACAAGGTGGCGCATGTGTCTGGAGTCTGTCTGCAGTGGCTGGAGGCCCTGGCACATCCACCCCCACCCCTCAAATAAATACATAAAAATATTTTAAAAAACAAAATTATTCAGCAAACAGAAGGGGCTAGAGTTATAGCCCGTGGTAGAGCATGTGCTCAGCATGCATAAGGCTGTGGCTTCAACCTCTAATTAAAATAGATGATAGATACATAGATAGATAATAGATAATAGGAAGAGAGATAGATAGGCAGATGACAACCTATATATAGATACATACATACATAGATGATAGATAATAGGAAGATAGATAGATGACTGATAGATAATATGATAGGTAGATTCATACATATATAGATGATAAATAGGAAGATAGATAGATAATAGATACATATGTAGATAGATGATAGATAATAGATGATATAGATAGATACATACATACATAGATGATAGATAATAGGAAGATAGGCAGACAAATGATAGATACATAGATACATAGAGAGATGGTAGATAGATAGAAAGGTAGTCAGATGATAGATAATAAATAAAGAAAAAAGATCAACTGTATAAGGCCACAACATATTAATATCACTTGGCACTACAGAGTTCCAGAAAATAAAACATTCTGAGAAGTTATGAAATATAAAAGCTGTGGTCAAGCTGTAACAGGGGCCTCATCTCAACCTGTCCCCTTGCTCCCCTTCTCTTTTGCTTTCCCTCTGCCTAATCCTTTCTGTGGAAGAGAAGGCCTCCCTCAGGTTCCGGTCAGCACGCTACACAGAGCTGAGTCCAGAGAAGAGGGAGGAGCTAGCAGTGCATGGACCTCCTTGCTCATGTCTCTCAGAGCTCCCCCTTTTCTCTCCCATACAAGCCTGATGCACCCTGAGCTAGAGATCTCAGATTGAGCTGGCTCCGCCTTCTCGGGGGCTGGCTTTGGATAAACCGGTTTCCTTCCACTAGCTTCTGTCTCCAAGGTTTCAGTGGAGCGGTGAGCAGTATGCACCTCACTTTCCAGGAACAAAGTCAGTATATGATTCCATCCCCAAATCCATCTCGCGGGAGGACACAGCTGAGTGGTAGTGTGTGGGACTCCCATGCACAAGGGCCCGGGTTCAATACTTAGTACTAATGAGGAAAGAAAATCTCCCTACCCTAAGCAATTCTTATTTCAAACACAGACAATCAAGGGTCTCTGGGCTAGAATTGCCTCTGTTGTCAAGGAAAATAACTTTCCTGATTTAGTGAGTGCAGCAACATCATCTAATAACCAGAGTTGACTTTCACCTGACTTGCTTGCAAGGTCAGAGAGCTGTGGCCAGGAGAGCTGCCAACACCAGAGCCCCCAGGAGCCTGAGAACAAAGACCCCTGAGGAAAGGGGCCTATTCTGTACTGGTTCTGAAGCATGCCAATGCAGTTGGTAGAGGAGCTAATATTTGCCAAGGTGACTGTTCAAAGAAGGATTTACAAAGAGGAAGATATTGCCAATAACTCAAGCGAATCCCACAAAGCCTGCTTGCTCAACTCAAGACACCATTTCTTCTTTCAGTCAGGGCTTAACATTAGCTAGACTCTAGCTCTATCCAAAAATACACATATCTAGAGTTAAAAAAAAAAAATCCTTTTGGAAAAAAAAAAAAAAAAAGCCTGTCATTCTCTCCATCATCTGCTATGAAATTAAAAGCTCCTTTTCCCATAATAGATACAAATTATATAATGTTTAAAGCAATGACATAAGTGCATCAATTGCCTCCCATCCCAAGAACAATCATATGGCAAGATAAGGTTTTTTAAAAGCACCAGTATGTTTTATCTTTGTACGTCTATGATATAGAGCAAACAAATGAAATCCATCATAAAGGAATCAAATGTATTTTGTAGGCAAAGAGCATGCTATACCACTAATAAATCTAATTTTGAAGTACGGAGTCATTTGCAGAATCCCTCCCAACAAAATCTAGATTTCATGCAAATGGAGTAAAAGTGAAAAGAGATTAAGAGAGTGGGAAAAATTAGCAAAGAAAACTGCCCATCACCTTCAGAAATTCTACCAAGATAATTAACTTTGCATGCTAATACAAAATAATTTCTCAATAGCTAAAGTATATGTCTTAACATTTTTATAATTTTTTTCTCAAACGATGCATGAATGCTGTCATTTTCATAAAGTAGGAGGGGATGGGTCATTGTGCCTGCTTTTGTTTTTCTCTTTAAATTTCAGGATTCTGACGCACGGCAGATTTAGGGTATGCTAATCAAGTGAGCAAGTGGAATATATAAAATATAAAGAAAAGCTGTATAAATCAGAGTGTAAGATTATGAAGTTTGGGAACCGTAAAGTCTAAACTGTCTATATATTACCACCAAGGCTGAATCAGTAGCTTCATGCCTACTTGAAATGTCCAAGATTTTCAATGTGCACGGTTGAGCTCATTTTCATTTCAATATTAAATTTTAACAATGAGAAAGAGAGCGAGGGGGGCACAAATTTAATATCATAGCACTGGCTAGGGAATGAGGGAGAGAAAGGCAAGGGGATGAGGAAGAAGAGAAGCCCCCCTCCCCTCCCCAGCCCCCACTTTTCCCTCTCAACCAAAGGAGCACCCAGGAACAACCAACTGGGGCTCAGTGTTTGCAGTTTGGTTTCATGCTAATTTCCAGGTTCAGCAGAGAAAAATATTCTTGAAAATTTGGCCTTAGTGCCTTAATGTGTAGTTGGAGAAATAGTCCAAAGTAAATCATGCTTTTATGTGCCAAACTGCTATTTAAAAGTAATTTTCTCCTTTCTATTTTCAACATGAATTCTGGTGAATGGAGACAGGGAACTACATTTAAAGTGCAAATCAGGGCAGGCCACAGAAATCAGACCTTTTTTGTGATAACGTTAAATAATTCAAGCCAACGAATGTGTTAGCACACCTATACAGAAAAATAAATCAAGATTTTACAACTAGCTTGGGACTGTGTTTTATGGGCTAGCCAAAGGCCTAGAGATGAAAGAAAACTCAAGAAATTGACTACCTTCTTGCCCCACTAATCAGATGTCTTTTCTGACTCTTATGAGAGGCCAGACTACCATGTGTCCACGTAGGGACAGTAACCATATCTGCTAATCCGTGAATGGATTTCAGTCCTGGTCCCCTGCTGTGTTTCTCAAAAATCTCCCAGAACTCTACTACAGAAACCAAAAATCCAAAAGTCAAAAGGACGAAGCAAGATCTCAAACAGGCCACCTCAGAGGGGCGCTGTGAGTGCAAGATGGTGACTTGTTAAGCATTTACAGCCCAGCTTGGTACATATAAAAGAAAAGCTCAGGCAAGCTGGGGGCGATGGTGCATACCCGTAATCCCAGCACTCAGAAGACTGAGGCAGAAAGACCATGAGTTCCAGGCCAGCCTGGCCTACCCTGATTCAAAAATTTACAAAAAAAAAAAAAAAAAAACAAATGGGCTGGGGAGATGGCTCAGTGGTTAAGGCACTTGCTTGCAAGACCTAATGATGGGGGTTTGATTCCCCATTATCCCATGTAAAGCCACACGCACAAAGTGGCGTACGCATCTGGAGCCCGGGTGCAGTAGCTGGAGGTGCATCCATTCTCATTCTCTCCCCCCCACCAACATACACACACTCTGTTTATCCATGCTTGCAAGTAAATAAATAAATAAAATTTGTTTTATTTTTTTTTTTTTCTCAAGGTAGGGTCTCACTCTAGTCCAGGCTGATCTGGAATTCACTATGTAGTCTCAGGGTGGCCTCAAACTCACGGTGATCCTCCTACCTCTGCCTCCCTGAGTGCGCCACCATGCCCAGCTTTAAATTAAAAAGAAAAAAGAAATACAGCTCATGCTACAGTGTGAGGTCATGCTGACAGCTGGGCCAATAACAACTGTCAGCCTGTCTGTCTATCAGCACCTAGGTAGCTGTAAGCCCCTCACAAATGCCAGAAGGGAGAGACAGAACCCCTGGCAGACTTTTTCTTCTAAAGCCCAGTGGGAGGAAGCCCTTCGGACTTTCTTTCTTCCTTGTGACCTACTTACAAAACATTTCCCCCAGCAGCTCTGGCCTCCAGGGCTGGTGCTTCCTGGGGCAGCGCGGGTTTACGCCCAGGTCCCCGGGGAGGGACGCACTCAAGGCCACTTTGCTTGTCTCCAGTCACAAGGGTAATCCAAGGCAGCTCAGTGCTCACAGGCACGGCTCAGCGGCCAAATCCACCCTGTGCAGACACTGGGGCCCAGCCTGCTACCACCCAGGGGAACCACAGCCAAACCAAAAAGCGAGGGTCCTCTCACTCACTGTGCCCTGGGGCCCACAAGGAATCAGGCCACCGAGGATCAAGTGGGCCAAATGGCTCAGCAAGTGTCATGTTTAGGAAAGGCTCCTGGTGGGTACTGTACGCATCGGCAGGTATACGCGACATGATTTTTTGTTTTGTTTGTTTGTTTTTCGAGGTACGGTCTCACTCTAACCCAGACTGGTGTGGAATACACCATGTAGTCTCAGGGTGGCCTTCAACTCACGGTGATCCTCCTACCGCCCCCTTTCTCCTCCCTAGTGCTGGGACCAAAGGTGTGCACCACCACGCCTGGCAATACTCGACGTGGTGGGCACATTTTCAGTGGCTCAGCAGACAAGAGTCATCCTGCATGGGTGGTGTGCCCCATGTTGGGCTGAAGTTGAAGGCCTCGCTCCTGGGAGGAGCCTGTCAGTCAAAAGGGAGGGGAGAGAACTGAGGAAGAAGGGGAGGGACACCTCCTAGGGCAGGAGAGGCTTGCAAAGGAGGAAGTGCTTGGAGCTGCCTCCCACCAGCGGCGCATTCCACATGAAAGGCTCCAGATCAGACTCCTCTGGAGGCTCAGAAACACCCTTCCCAGAATGAGCACGTAAGGTTCAGTGTGTCCAGGGTGTGGACACCAAGGGATGGTATGGGGTGAGGGAGAGACTGGCAAGGACACCTGAGAGAGGGAACGACTGGGATTGGGACAACCGCAATCGGTTGGGGGTGGGGGATGGCGGGGGTGGGGGATGGCTGGGGTGGGGGCCCAGGTGGGGAGTGACTGGGGTGTGAACACCTGGTAGAAGTGACTGGAGAGAAGATCCCCGGGAGGCGGGGAGTGGCTGGAGTGGAGACACCTGGTAGGGGAGTAAGCTGGGCAGGGACACTTGGAATAGCTTGAGTGGAGACACCTGGTTGGAGGGAATGGCTGGAGTGGAGACACCTGGTGGGGTGAATAGCTGGGGTGGGGACATCAGCTAGTGTGTCTTGGAGAGCAGAAGTTCACGGGGCTAGAAACGAGGCTGAATGCAGGGATATAATGTACAGGTTAATTAGGGGATGTGATTTGTTTCTCTGGGCGTGAAAGCATCGTCAGGTACTTGAGGAAGAGCGTGTCATGGGGCTGTACGTCCCAGGCACGGTCCTGGACGTGGTGCGTGCGGTAGCTGTGGGGAGGGCACAGATAAGCCAGCGTGGAGGCACTCCTGCAAGGATACACACCTGGGCCTGAACGGGGGTGGGCGGTGACCTGCACCTCAGGCTGTGAGGCTGAAGGAGCAGAAACCTTGAGGTGGAAAGACACGCAGGTGACTGTGGGTGACAGGGAAGAAGAGCCCAGGAGGACTGTGAGGCGGATGAAAACATAGGTGAGTTCAGGGGTGGCATAGGGAGCCCTTGCTGGGCTGGAGAACAGACAGTGTGGTGAGCAGGTGTGGGGGAAGGCTGGCCCCAGTGCCCGAGGGCACTATGTGGACGTGTCCGGCAGGAGCACAGCACAGTGTAACTGAGAGATCTAAACACTGGCGCGTCCGCTGCGCAGAGGGACCGAATCCCTAAGACTGGGACTGGACCACTCGGACAAAACGAGAGGAAACACAAGGAACGAAAAGGCAGAAAGAGAAGCAGTTGCTTCAGGAACGTTTAAGGAGTTGTTTCAAAGCTGTTTCTTCAAGCTGCACCATCCAAGACAAAGGTAGGACGGTGGAGGAGCTCTGAGTCAGCAGCATTACTTGTCTGGGAGAAGCAGCAGATTATAAGGTCAAACTCAGCCTCAACAGGACAGCCTGTGGTCCAGAGGGTAAACACATTTACCAAACGGACAACATACGGGACAGAGATGGGAAAGGGCCACATACACGTGCAAAGAGTATTTACTTCTTTGATTCACATCTCACACAAAATACTAGGATATGAGAACCAGAAAAAAATGCCAGTTCAGAGCTGTGCAGGCGTGGTGGTGCACACTTTTATTCCCAGCACTTGGGAGGAGGAAGTAGGACGATGGCTGTGAGTTTGAGGCCAGCCTAGGCTACAGAGTGCATTCCAGGTTAGCCTGGGCTAAGACTGACATCCTATCTCAAAAAATTTTTTTGCATAAGTACAAATAATAACTTGGATCAGAGACAGTGAGAAAAATCCCTGCTCACACAGGCCACCTGCAGGGCCTACTGACGTGAAACACAGAGCAGACTCAAGCACAAGAAATCTGCTCCTTAGTACGATTTCTTTCAGTTGCAATCATACGTTGAGTGGTAACTGTCAGGTTTATTTGATAAAAATACAACTGGTGATTGACTACTGTTGGGTATCTTATCCATTAAGATACATTGGGTATCTTATCCATTTTTTTTTGGCGGGGGGGGGGGGGTTCTCAAGGTAGGGTCTTGCCCCTAGCTCAGGCTGACCTGAAATTCACTCTGTAATCTCAGGGTGGCCTCAAACTCACAGCGCTACTCCTACCTCTGCCTCACAAATACTGGGATTAAAAAGTGAGCCACCGCACCCGGTTAAGTCCCCCTGTCAGCAGCACTGAGTCCGTGATATACGCATCTGAGACATGCTAAGCCATTAGGACACATAAGCCATTAGGAATGTCCTCATGTCTGGCCCAAAAGTCTTTGAAGTCTTTGCTGTAACAACTCCCGTCAGAAGGATTTGAAAAAAATCTATCTCTAGAAATGACTTCTCAGTCCTGGGATTTCCAGTTCTTTACCTAAGTAGACCCAGCACCTGACTGAGGAGTATCAGGCCTCTATTCCATAGCTAGGTAATTCATCTTAATGGGAAAGCAACTGAGTCGTCACCCATACATTTGGTGGATGCAACAGTCTCCATTTATACCTGAACCTAGGATGGTCCACACTGAGTTCTCATACCTGGCTACAGGTACAGTTCACCTGAGCACCTTGCTAAAATAAATAAATAGCACATCCACAGGCCTCATTTCAGATCTGAACCAGAAACCTAAGCTCAAACCCCAGTATTATGGTTTGGACATGGTTCGACCTGGGACCCCAACATGGCAGCGTTGGGAAGCGGTGGGGCCTGGTGTGAGATGATGGTTCAGTACAGTGTGCCAACCTCAAGAAGGGATCGATACCCCTCTCTCAGGAGCGGGCAAGGTCTCAAGGGACTGGATTAAATATCTAAGGAGGGGGGTCTGCAATTAAACCAAGCAAGTCTTCCCCATGCCTGTGTGCCTTTCTTACACATGTGATATCACCCACCATGGCATGACACGGCATGAGGCCTTCACCAGATGCGGCCATCCAAGCTTGGACTGTGCGATTTTTGGACCTATGAGCTGAGTGAACGTAAAACCTCTTTTTTTTTTTTTTCTTTTGGTTTTTCGAGGTAGGGTCTCGCTCTATCCCAGGCTGACCTGGAATTCACTATGTAGTCTCAAGTTGATCTCAAACTCACTGCGATCCTCCTACCTCAGCCTCCGGAGTGCTGGGATTAAAGGCGCGTGCCACCACGCCCGGCCACAACCCCTTTTCTTTGACCCAGCCTCGGGTTATGTTATGATAGCACATAAGCAGCCTGAGAGGCTTTTGTAAGACATCAAGATGGCTTTCACGTACACTAAAGCCTGCTGCACACTGAGGCAGCTACAGACGGACTCAAGGGAACACCGTGGAGCTATTTCCATAACCGCTGCGTCCACTTAGCTTCCTTCACTCCATTCATCTCATAAACAATGTGCAAGTCTCTGCACAGCCACCCTCAAGGACCGAGAGAAGATAAATTCACCCTGAGGTATAAAAAGCCTTGAGCTTCCTACAGGAAGCAATAATGTAACTCCAATAGATCACCTGTTCAGTTTCCTAACATTCTATTAGGAGTGGAGGTAAGTCATATCCCAGGGGAGAAAATGGCACTGGCATATTTCAGATATATGCAAATCTTACCACAGGAGGCTTAGACTTTTTTTTTTTTTTACTAGACTCACAGCTCCACATTATACACAGAAACTGCTTTCTCCTCTATCTCTTTATCAAATCTCTAGTATGCACACATTTTTAGTAAAAGCTTAAATGCATTATTTTTTTTTTCAATACTCTCTTCCTTGGGCTGGAGAGATGGTTCAGCAGTTAAGGCACTTACCTGCAAAGCCTAACGGACTGGGCTCGATTCCCCAGTACTCAGGTAAAGCCAGATACACAAAGTGGCACATGCATCTGGAGTTCGTTTGCAGTGGCTGGAGGCCTTCTACTGAAGCCCTTTCTAACCAGGACTTCTACTTCAATGTCCCTTTTTCTTGTGTGTCTGTGACTCACGCAGTTCAGTGAGAGTTGCTTACACAAGCATGGGAGGAGGATGATTTATCAAAGCACACGCAACTTACCAGAGGCTATAGCACTGCAGAAAATGAGACCTAAGTGACTAAGGGCTCATCTGACGCATAACCTGAATGTCTCACACGCACCCCAAACTCAAGTTGTCCAGAACTCATCAGTCTTACCTCCCCCCCCCAAGAAAAACAATTAAAATCTGGTTATTTAACTCCACAGAATTCTATATCTCAGATTTATTATACTTCATAAATTTTATTACATACACATTTTTAAAAATATTTCTTGTTTATTTGCAAGCAAAGAGAGAGAAACAGAGAGAATGTGCGCGCCAGGGCCTCCAACCACTGCAAACAGACTCCGGATGCATGCGCCACTTTGTGTTATCTGGCTTTACGTGGGTACTTGGGGAACCAAACTCAGGTCGTTAGGGTTTGCAGGCAAGAAGCTCAACCGCTGAGCCATCTCTACAGCCCCTGTATCATACATATTTAGCCACAATTTGAAAAGGAAAATCTTTGAGATCTGGCCCTCCTCCATGAAAGCCTACATCAGTAAACTGTATCCTCCAGTCAGCTCAGCTCCTACCATACATAAGTGACTCAAGAGCCGGGGTGCAGCTCAGTGGCAGAGCACTTGCCTAGTCTGTGTGAAGCCCAAGGTTGGATCAACAGGTTTAGGGAGGGAGGGAAGGAGGAAAGTCAATGACTCATTCTTTCTCAGCTCACTATCCCAAACAATCACTCTTCTTAAAGCTTGTATTTTTTTAAATTAATTTTGCTTAGGTAAGCATGCACAGTAATAGGTTTTGTTAAGGGACAACTTAGAGTGAGCTTCATAAGATGGAAGTCACGTACTGGCCCAAGACAACCCTTCACAGCCTTCTGCAAATCTGTCATCTGTTCCGTGTGGCCCCGCCTCACCTGGTCCCCACATAGCTCAACAGCTGTTCTCTCAAACTCTCCAGCCCACCGTCCTTTCTCCACCTGATTCCTTCAGCCCCGAAGCCCTCTGTCCCTAGGCTGGCCCACTTACTTCTCCCCTCCAGTTAACTAGCTCCAGCTTCTCCTTCCCAGCTGAGCTATAACCACTTGTTTCCTCCAGGAAGCCATCATTGAGCCCATTCTCTAAGCTTCTCAAACTTCTGCACTACTAACAAGAAAGAACCCAATAATCAATCATTTGATGGCAGAACAGAGCTGTCCTGTGCCTTTCAGGTCACTCAGTAGCATCCCCTGCCACACACCGTGACCCAGTGACAACCAAAACCCCTCCAGATATGGACCAGCGTGCCCTGGGGTGCAAGATCATTCTGTTTGAGAACCACTGCCCCAGACCAGATGAAGCTATGCATCTCGCTGCAACATGTTCTGGAAGCATCCTCAGCTAAGCACAGCCTGCAGTCAGTCTCTGGAGGAGCTGCTGAACATTCTCTAACCTCCTCTACTGCCATCTCCACACGGGCTGAGGCAGACTAACCTGGCCTAATTCCTGCAACATCCCATCCCAGGTTCTCAACAATGACTATCTGAATAATGAAAGACACTTTGAGTCATGTTCCTTTTAGTACAACTTTGCAATTGACCCTGACTGGCAGCTCAAATGAGCCCCTAAGCCTGAATGTGGTTTTCTCCAAGAGTGGCTTAGAGAATAAAACTTTGAAGTCATGGTACCACAAGCAGACTCTCCATCAGTTAAGTAGGGTAACCCTCTAGCACTCACTGTAACTTTTCCTTTGTCGCAGGGAACACAGGGTTAACCTATGAGGACTTCTGGATATTGTTATTAAGCAGGAACCCACACAGTGCCAAAGATGGCACTCAGTGCCAACTTGAACACTCCCCATCAACTGTACCTTCGGCCCAGATATTGTCCGTGCCCACTTGCTTTTTATAATGTGTCCTTTAAGAAGCAAAAGCCCCAGTCCTTAGGGACCCAAAGGAGAAAGAGCAGGACTTGTTCTAGGTATGGGGCCAGGGTGGTTTCTCAGAAGTTAACAAAAGAAGAACAACATCTCCCCACCCCCACCCACCCCTGTGCATGACTATGGGCTACAGGCAAACACCCTGGGGTCAAGTTCATGCCCAAGGGGAATATACCAACTTGAGGGTCCTGGATAACAAAGAATCTATCCAGAAGATTAAAATCAGTGCCAGTAATATCGATGTACTGTTGAAGAAATACAGGGAGAAATTTAAAAAAAGAAATCAAAAAACACAAAACAACCTGGAATTAGATCTGACTTTTGCCGTCTTAAAATTTCTGACTCACTGTAATGAAAAGAATCTGAGCAAGAATTGGCTCAGAACAAAGAAAAAAAAAACCCTAATTTGGCAGGTGCTAAGAAATACAAGCTTGGCTCATACGGAGAGAAGACAGGGAAGAGAAGGATCAAAGCTAATACCTATTATTTTACCACTGGTTCAAATCATCTTCTGCAGCAGTATCAATGAAGATTAGGTTTGGCTGCACAGAATCTGCAATGCAAGGCTGGAGATAGGTGCTAGATGAGGCCAGCCTGGCTCCCAGACTCCTTCTGACCTTCTATTATCTTGACGACTGGCTTCCATCTTCAAGGTCACCTCATGGCCACAACATGGCCTCCACAGCTCCAGCCATCAGATCCACAGAACAGGCAATAAGGAGGAGGGTGAACCAAGGCCAAAAGATCTACATTCCTGCTGCACCAGCCACGTTAAATGAGCTTTCTCAGTAATCTTCACACATATCTCCCTGGTCAACCCCACTTTGCAAGAGCCACTGAGAGTTGTTTCCTATTTGTCGCCATCACCGCTATCCCTCCTCCCAACCCTGGTAGAACCCAAGAAAGTCCTGTTGGTCAGGAAAAGAAGGGACAAAGGGCTGTGGGTAGACAGTTAGCAGTCTTTGCTACAATAAAATGGGCATGTTAAAACTGTACAGACAGGGCTGGAGAGATCGATTTGTGGATAAGGTGTGTGCCTGCAAAGCCTAACAACCCAGGTTCGATTCCCCAGGACTCACGTAAACAGATGCACAAGGTGGTGCATACATGTGGAGTTCGTGTGCAGTGGCTAGAGGCCCTGGCATGCCCATTCTCTATATCTGCCTCTTTCTCTCTCAAATAAATGAATATTAAAAGTTAAAAAAAAAAAAACCTATGTACTGCAAAATGCCCAGGCTTCTACATAGTCTGGGCCTCTGATTTTATGAGAAGACTAAAATTCAGAGCTAATAAATAGTAACCAAGAGGCTTGCCATCTAATTCCAGAGCCGAAGTTGCAGTGAATTCTGTCTGTACACATGGGTTTAACAGAATCAATGTTCTATACTGACTTCCCCTTCCCCCCCCAAAAAAAACTTAGATATTCACGCTAATTTGCGGAGAAACCACCCACTGTCAGACCACTCCTACAAGGGGATATATAAAGTACTAAAACTACCAGGATTGTCAACACACCTCAGAGCTCAGGTCCCATTTTCTCTTTCCACGAAAGTCTCAGAAGGTTACAAATAGGGGCCCCCTCCCCTTACATCAAAGTAGAGAACAGTAAGCCTCACTGGTGATTTACACTAGACCTCAGTAGCCATGAAAGCCCAAATGTCTCACAGGGACCTTTTAATGGGTTTTGTGTCTTATTTACTGTGCTTATCTGACAACTTCACGAGGCTAAGAGACATCTCTAAAAATGTGTTGACATTTTAGTTCATTCTGAATGTCCTTCAGTGTATTATCAAATTTGAGCAGTGCATTCCCTAAGGCTATTAAAAAGTAGACAGAAATACACATGTACATTTCAGCCTATGTACCGGGTACACAAACATGATGTCCCCATTAATAAATGCAGTGCTATAAATAGA
Organism: Dipus sagitta; assembly: GCA_036346955.1. Taxonomy (NCBI): domain Eukaryota; kingdom Metazoa; phylum Chordata; class Mammalia; order Rodentia; family Dipodidae; genus Dipus; species Dipus sagitta. The sequence continues at coordinate 13,218,564 of CM070775.1, read as the reverse complement.
AGGCCGGTTTCAGCCACCACCCACCCAGCTGGTTAGTCAGGAGACTTCCAGCCAACAAACCAAAGCCCAGCAGTCAAACAACTTCCCAAACCTCCTGCCTCTCCTGTACTGGGGCTGCCACTCAGCAATGCTTTCTTCCCCGCAAAGATCGCCGGCCTAATTCAATTGCTCGCCATGATCAACTGCAGCCTTCAGGGTCCAAGGTGCCCTAACGTTTTAAATTACATTGTTGCCAAATTAATCATGCATGTGAACAATTAATTATTAACTAATCTCACTTGATTTTCTTACTAAGTGAGCCCCTAAAGAAATGTCAGAAGTACACCAAAGCAGGCAAAAAAAAAAAAAAAGAAAGAAAAAAAGCCTCTATTCGGAAAGGTTAAATCCAAATAAAAACGAGCTGTCAAGGTTCACATTGGCTAGCAAAAACAGCGTGCAAAAATGCTACGTCTTTACCCAAACGGCATCATTCTGCCATTTCCAAAAAGAAAAAAGAAAAAAAACTCTGAAATTACCGTTTTTTTTCACAGGCTGGAGACACAAGGAAGTCTGCGTTGGAGAACAGTAGTGTAATACTCTGAAAGGGAGTGATTTTTTTTTTTTTCTTTTTCCACAAGCCTTTCAAACTTGAGCAAATATCAGAGAAGTCATTTGCCATGGTGTTTTTTTTTTTTTAACTTTTATCCCACCGTGTTAGGAGAAAGGTGGGAAGTGTCCTCCCCCCACGAGAAGGAAGGCTTTGGTTAAAGGAAGGCGGCGCCGTGACAGCGGGAGCCCCGGCGAGCGTGGATTTCTGCGATGCTCCCAGGGAAGATGCGGGACTTGTCCCCGCACGTCGCGCGCTCGCCCGGGGACCACCCAGCATCCCAGCATCAGCAGCATCCCATCAGCAGCATCCCAGCATCATCTGCATCCCAGCGTCCCAGCATCCCAGCATCCCAGCAGCAGCAGCAGCAGCATCCCTACCCCACATCCCTCGGTCCCCGCCCGGCCCAGCCGAGGCAGGACCGGCCAAGCGGGCTGCAGCCAGCGGGTCGCCGGTCCTTGGGACCCCGGGCACGTCCCTCCCGAGGCCGGAAGGGCGGGCGGGAAGCAGGGGGCGGGCCCGCGGCGCGGCGCGGCGTCTCTCAAAGTTTCTCGCAGTTGCACAGTTGCTCCGCTTCCTGTGGGGGTGGACGCCACGCCTCGCCGGGCTGCCCGGCCGTCCGGAGGAGGACCCGAGGCGGGAGGCGCGGCCGGGCCGGGCAGCCCCGGGACCCCGCGAACCGGCGGGCGCGCCCCGTCCCACCTGAGCGCCGCGAGGGGGCGCTGCGGCTCGGCGGGCCCGGGACGGGGCGCGGGCGCGCGCGGGGAGCCGACGGGACCCGCCCGGCCCCCGCTCGCCCACCCCGCTGCCCGCGCGCGCGCGCGCGCCTGCCCACGCCTCGTCCCGGGCCCGTCCGCCGCACTTACCCGCCGAGCAGGTGAGCAGAAGCAGGAGCAGCGCCCCGAGGCGGCCGCGCTGGCGGCGGGCGGCCGAGCGCATCCCGGGCGGCGGAGGCTGCGCGCCCTCTCCGGGCGGCCGCGGGCAGCGGAGACGCGCGGGAGCCGAGCTGCGCGGCTGCCGCTCCGCCGGCGCCTCCGCCGCGCTGACCCTTCTCCGCCGGCTCCCCTCCTCCCGCCCGCCGCCCGCCCTCACTCACTCCCTTCCCGGCGCGGGCCGCGCCCTCTGGCGGCCGGGAGCGGGAGCGCCCCGCTGCGCGCTTCCAGCGCCCCGAGACCAGACCCGGTGGTGCCCGACGGGCTGCTGCGGGCGCCAGTGTCCCCCCCCCCCCGCCACCGCCACCCGCCCAGGCTGTGCCCTCCTCCCTGGCGACTTACTCCATCCGCTGCCTCTGGCTGCCAACCCCCACCACTCCCTTTTTCTTCTTCTCCAGCAGCCCCCTGACCGAAACTGCATCACCCCTTTACCGGGGACCCCCCCACTAACAATTGATGACTTCTTCCCCTTACTATGAAGTAAAGGACAGGGCATAATTTATCTTCTCTACTAATGGACTATCAGATATTTTTTTTAAAAAAAAAAAGCAAACAAAATCGATAATTAAACCCTTAATATTGTTGGCACCAATATTCTTCTCTGATGAACGTGTTTTTAATCAGCTCAACGTATTTACTTAGTATCCTCTTTTTAAATGGAATTTGGCCAATCACTTGGGCCTGGAATTTTGCTTTTAATAGATGTTTGTGTAAATGAAATCTTCTCTTAACATGATTTTCAGTGTTCACCATAATGAGAGGAAGGGTAAATTTTTAGTTCAAAATATTTGATGGGGACTGGAGAAATGGCTTAGTGGTTAAGGTACTTGCCTGCAAAGCTAAAGGACCCACGTAAGCCAGTCACAAGGTGGCACATGCGTCTGGAGTTCGTTTGCAATGGTTAGAGGCCCTGGTACACACCCATATCCATTCATTCATTCTCTCTCTCTCTCTCAACTAAATATTTTTAAAAAGAAAACACTTATGGAAATTAACTTTGGAATACAGGGTAGTGGCATGATGTTGAAACCATTATAGGCATAGTCCCTCTTATCGCCACAGAACTACTAAGGGGCTCCCAACCACCCAGGAAGAGTGGAAGCACCAAAGGAGAAGGGCTGACCCAGTGGACTGAAGGGAGAGCAATTTCAGGTGAAGAACCAGGGCCCCCCATTGCTTCTGCACTCCCGGGACCTCCTCCCAGCCAAGACTCACTTGTGTGTCCAAGGAAATGAACATGACCAATGATCTGGAGGCCATGTCCAAGGTTTCACTCATACCTGGTCATATTTTTGGGATTGCCTGCTATGTGGCTGCAGCTCAACTACCTGTTGATGCTGGTCTTTTTCTCTGGGGCCTTAGAATATCCACCATGTTGAACATCTAATGAGGACCCATGCCAGGCTTTGCAACTTCATCGTGACCGGTCCCTTAGACCCCTCTTGGGAAAATTCCAAGACTTACCTAGTTGGGAGTTCTGAATTGTTTCCAATTTCTAGAGTTGCCTAGCTCCCTCCAAAAAAAAAAAAAATCCCTTGTATATGTTAGGTAATACACACGGAAAAGCCAGACATGTTCAAGTCAAGAGAGAAGTTGAGTATGTAAGCAAACTCAACTGAGGACTCCACATTAGGTTGCAAGCAAATCTAGCAGCTTGTGCGTGTTTTCATCCAGATTCACATAGTACAGTGTTACTTGTGTTCCATAGAGAGTATGGGAAACTGGGTCCTACGGCCAGCAGAGCCCTCTCTGGAAGTGATAAACTTACCCTGGCCTCCTCTCCACTGCAGACAGTGATAAATGGGACACTGCACAGCTCCATAGCTCACGTTTGATAACGGATTGCCTTTCAGTTACTCTGGTCATATGATAAATAGACTTGCTGGGAGTTCTGTCTCCCTATTGTGAGTAGAAAGACTTACAGAACAAACATGTCCACGAGGACACTGACAGTCTCACCGCGAGACACGGCTTCCCTGGCACACCAAGCGTGACGGGACAACATTCGGTGGGACAAAATAAATCTCTCTCAGAAACTCCAAGGTACAAAAAAAAAAAAAAAAAAAACAGGCCATAGCTCTATCTTGGATTATTTCACCTTAATTCAAGCTATCACCCTCACGTTAGCTTTTGGGAGTATGCCACTTCCCTTGGGAGAAGACAGAGGGAAAAGCATGAGCTGCCTCCCCAGGGGATCCTACAGAAACGTGATTGAAACAGGCTGGTGACTTGAAATAATTACAATCTAAATAATTTTAGATGATTTTTATAAGTGCATAAGGAGAATATAAATACATATTAATAAAAATCATTAACGCCCCTTTGTGGGTCTGGCTCTAATGAGGGTGCTGGAGAACTGAACCCAGGCCATCAGGTTTATAAGCAAGCACCTTTAACCACTGAGCCATCTCCCTCTCCCTGTACAGATGGTTTCTGGTCTTGCAAAAACAGTAGGCCCCAAAGGCAGGATTGCCTTCATGTATTCAACTGATACTCTTGGCTGATGAGCCCTTTGGAAGTCTATGACAGATATCTGGCTCTGAGCCCAAAAGTTCCCAGTCCACTTAGGAGAGAAAATATTCATAACTGATATTCCTCCTGAGCCATAGATGCTACAACATGCATAGATGGAAGGAACACTTTGGAACACAGAGGAAAATATGGAATCAAGTCCTTTGAAATGGCTGGTAAAGTGACTAGCCCAACTTCTTAAAGGAGACATAGCAGCTTTCTGTGCAAAGAGAATGAAAAGGTCCAGTTCCAAGGCTGGAGGGATGGCTTGGCGGTTAAGGCATTTGCCTGCGAAGCCAAAGGGCCCAGGCTCGATTCCCCAGGGCCCACGTTAGCCAGATGCACAAGAGGGTGCACGTGTCTGGAGTTCGTATGCAGAGGCTGGAGGCCCTGGCATCCCCATTCTCTCTCTCTTTCCCCCTCCCTCTTTCTCTGTCAAATAAATAAATAAATAAAAATAAAATATTAAAGGCATGCGCCACCACACCAGGCTAAGAGACTTAAAAACAAAAAGAAAGAAAGAAAGAAACGAGAAGGTGCCATTCTGGGCAGAAGCACCTGCGTGCACATGGCAGATCAACCAAATGCCACCGGCTGGGCTGACAGAGAAGGCTTCTGGCTAGGCCCCCTGCTGCCTCTCTCCTGGGACTCCAGAGTGGCCCTGGGACTCCAGTTCTTGCTCCAGCAAAGGCCACAGAACAGGTTAAGCCTCTTCCAGTCCCCTGGGCCTAGCTTCAGGCCTGAAGCAGGTCAGTGATAGACACATTCCAAGAGGGCCATTCCCTCTCCACGCTGGGGCCCGGCTTTATGATAAGTCATGAGTGGTACAAAGGATTATTTTCCAAACTAAAGCAGGCCTGGAGTCTGAAGATGGAACAGAAAGACTCGAACTGGATCTCAAGGACTTAAGATCGCTGTGATGTCAGACCCCCAATATAAATAATACTTTAGCCATGGGCTAACCTTCCCCTCACTCCAGAATCTGCACCCTGGGTAATAGGAGAGTCACCATTTTACATGATGCCTTTACCTCTAAGGAAGAAAGAGGGTCTTTAGCCTCCATGGGAGAATAGTATGACAGGAAGATAAGAGACAGCAGAACACCTCGCCCCTCAGTGCAGATCCAGAGACCGCAGCCCCCTGCCGGTACTCAGAAGAATCCTTTCTTGACCTAAAGTGACATCTCCACAGCTGGTCTTTCAACACTCCTGGCAAACGCCTTCTGTCAAACCAGACTTTCAGCCAAGACTTTTACCCAAAGAAGTTTCACTAAAGGATTCTCACAGTCTACCAGACCCGAACTAAGAACCAAGAAATAAATACAAGTCAAGTTACCATCACACCTCTGCAGGCTCCCAGGACAAGACCAGAAATCTGAAGCCATTTGACATTCAAATACCTGTTCTTCTGAAGGCAAAATGGTATAAAGCGGTCTCTCCAAGATACACTGTTCCTAGACCTTCTCATGAGAGCTAGACGAACCCCTTTAGTTGCTGGGCTGTCCTTTCCAGTCACTTACTGCCCATGCTTGTGACAATCAGGAAGTATAGTAGGCCTAGGGAGCCACAGGAAGTGTCTGCATGGGACATGCGCGTTCAGTATCCAGCAGACAGTGTGCTGTGGGTTATAACAACTAGCAACTACAATGGATGGTGAGTAGCTCTGCTAAGAGAACAAAACAGCCAAGTGGTCCATCTATTTTGAATCAGGAGTTCTAGAAGATCATTTTACAACAGCTATTGGGAAGGTACAGCATCCTGATTAACAAGCTGACTATAATGACTGGCAACCTTTTCATTTTTTTTTTTAAATTTATTTGCAAGCAAAGAGAGAGAGAGAGAGAAAGAGAATGGGCACACCGGGACCTCCAGCCACTGCAAACAAACTCCAAATGCATGTGCCCCTTTGTGCATCTGGCTTTATGTGGGCACTGGAGAATCGACCCTGGGTTGTTGGGCTTTGCACTCACTACTGAGCAATCTCTCCAGCCCCCATAACTGGCAGCTTTTGTGAGGTGTCCATGAGTAAGCATTCCTGGGGGAGCTGCAAGTGACCGTGACCGACCCTCCTATGACATGAGAGTGGGAAGAAGTGCCTTCCTGAGGAATTGCATCCAGTTAAAGGGTGGAGACACACAGTGTGATCATGAGCCCACGTGTGACACATATGCCCTCTGAGAAGCCCAGGAGCAAGGTTAGATGGAAGCAGGGAGAAGAAAAGCCACTTGTAAGGGATGGGAGCAAACCTCACACAGATAGCACAGTGGCAGACAGGCTGTAGCAGATGGAGAAAGACATCCAAATTGAGGGACAGGTGAGAACTGACATGAAAGCTCGGAACCGTAAAATTTCAGAAACAGACGCCAGGCATCGTGGTGTGTGCACCTTTAATCCCAGCCCTCACGAAGCTAAGGTAGGAGGATCTCTGTGTGTTCAAGGCCAGCCTGAGATTTCAGAGTGAATTCCAAGTCAGCCTGAGCCAGAGTGAGACCCTACCTCAAAAAAAAGGGGGGGCTGGAGATGGCTTAGCAGTTAAGGCATTTACCTGTGAAGCCAAAGGACACAGGTTCAATTCCCCAGGACCCACGTAAGCCATATGCACAAGGGGCACTGTGCATCTGGAGTTCATCTGCCGTGACTAGAGGCCCTGGTGTGCCCATTCTGTCTGTCTGTCTCTCTTATTTCTATTTCTCTTACAAATAAATAAATAAATAAAATTTAAAAGAGAGAGAGAGAGAGAGAATTCAGAAACAGGAGTTGCCAGCTCCTAGGGATGGGAAGCTGGTCAAGGCCAAAAGCAAGTAGGGCCCCAAGTGCCATGCGCCATGCCCGGGAGACCGACCTACAGTGTGGGGCTCTGAGGTGGTAGAGAAATGCAATGGAGGCTTCAGCCGATGAGGACAAAACCACCACGGCAGGCCTGTAGCTCTTAAGACCTTTCTCGTGTCCTGACTACAACCCCTCTCGAAGAAGGGGTAAATATTTCTTTTTTTTTTTTTTAATTTTTTTTTTGTTATTTTCATTTATTTATTTGAGAGCGACAGACAGAGAGAGAAAGAGGCAGATAGAGAGAGGGAGAGAGAATGGGCACGCCAGGGCCTCCAGCCACTGCAAACGAACTCCAGACGCGTGTGCCCCCTTGTGCATCTGGCTAACGTGGGTCCTGGGGAGTTGAGCCTCGAACCGGGGTCCTTAGGCTTCACAGGCAAGCGCTTAACCACTAAGCCATCTCTCCAGCCCTAAATATTTCACTGTATGATGAACTTACCGGATGAAACGCCCCGTCATGTGTACTGTAATTTAATGAATGAAGCAAAGCAGTGAGAAAATGAATTCAATGGTAACATTCCGGTGGGTTAAATGAGGGCAGAAGAGAAAAACGATTGCCTAAAAATATATGAGAAACGCATGCTATATAGCTAGGCATTCTGCCAGTTACTTTTAAATATACGATTGCACTTAATCCTCACAATAAAACACCACAGAAACATTAAAAAAGGCTATGCTTTTTCCTTACCTTTTTTTTTTTTCTTTTCTCCTTGGATTTGGGGTCTTGCTATATAGCACAGGCTGTTCAGGAACTCATGTTCCTCCTGTGTCAGCCTCCCACTTTCCAGATGAGTAAAATGAGTCTTAGCAAGGTCAGATCCCAATAACCAGCACTGCCTGCAGAGGCAACGGCGCACGTTAACCAGGTAGTACGAGTGGGGTGGAAAGAAGGGGTCACTGTGGCGGTGTGGCAGAAGTCATAGCAACTGTACTTGTGAGTGGACAAAGCTGGTGTTAAAAGAGATTCCCAGGAGGGGATCCACAAGGCAATGAACTGAAATGGAGACCTGCTGCAGGAATGAGTTTGGGAAGAAAAATGAAAGATTATCAGCATCGCTACCAGTACAAATGATAACTATGCCTCCACAATACCAGTCAATTAATGGTAATGCGCTGAACACTTTTCTCTTACGCCACGCATCAGCCTAAGTGCTTTACAAGTACTATTCAGTAAGCTTTCATTGAATTTTCCAAACAGCTTTATTACTATCATTGCTATTTTAGATGGATTAAGTCGCCTGCCTGAGGACTATATTTCTCTTAGGAGAACCTGAGACGGTTTCCACGCGTCCAGGTTTGCAAGGTCGAAACTACTTTTATGGAAATACTGAAATGTTGCTTTTGCTCTGTGTGGAACTTTCCACCAGTGGTACAAAAGCATTCGTGGATAAAAGCGATAATCAAGGGCGTGACATCAAACTGTATTTGGGGGAAAGAAAAGCCAAGTTCACTCAAGAAAGTCCTTGAAGCAGTGGAAATTGCCAAGTTAATTAAATTAAACCCTTGAATACACATCTCCTCTGTAGCTTGTGCAACAAATGGAGGGGTAGGCATCAAAGCATGCGTGCGTCCACACGCAGTCAGACGTCTCGTCCAGAAGCCATTGTGAGCTTGCTTGAGTTATGAGCTGAACTAACTGCTGATTTCAGGGACCAAGTTTCACTGAACAAAAGCCAACCAACTACAGTGACTCAGGACAAACATTTCTCTCAAAAAAACAACAACAACAAAAAAGTGAGCCTGTTGTGAAGGGAAAACAGCTTGTTACCATTAAAAGGACCAAGTGTGGCGGCGCACACCTTTAATCCCAGCATTCTGGACGCGAAGGTAGGAGGATCACTGTGAGTTTGAGATGAGCCTGAAACCACATAGTGAATTCTTGGTCAGCCTGGGCTAATTAGATCCTACCTTGGTGACAAAATAAAACAAAACACATTTCTTGGGCTGGAGAGATGGTTTAGCAGTTAAGGTGCTTGCTTGCGAAGCCTAAGGACCCACGTTCAATTCCCCAGTACCCACATAAACCGGATGCACAAGATGGTGCATGTGTCTAGAGTTTGTTTGCATGGCTAGAGGCCTGTTCTCTCTCTCTCTCTCTCACCCACACACACACACACTGTCTCTCTCTCTATCCATCCATCCACCTACCTACCTACCTATCTGCCTCTCTCTCAAATCAATGAGTAAAGTATAAAACACTTTTTTAAAAAATAAACAAAAAAGTGAGTTTGGGCTGGAGAGATGACTCAGTCATTAAGGCCTTTACCTGCAAAGCCTCATGACCAGAGTTCAATTTCCCAGTACTCACATAACGCCAGATGCTGAAGGTGTCGCATACGCCTGGAGGTGGTTTACAGTGGTGGAGGCACCTAGCACTCCCTTTCTCCCTTTCTCTCTGCTGAGCATGGTGGCGCACGCCTTTAATCCCAGCATTCAGGAGGCGGAGGTAGGAGGATCATTGTGAGTTTGAGGCCAGCCTGAGACTGCATAGTGAATTCCAGCTCACCCTGGGCTAGAGTGAGACCCTACCTGGAGAAAAACAAAGAAAATGAAAAAAAAAAAAAAGAGAGAGAGAGAGAGAGAGAGAGAGAGAGAGGTTTTTTGTTTGTTTTTTAATGTTTTACAATGAAAAGCATCAACAAGCAGGGTGTGGTGGTGCACACCTTTAATCCAAACACTCAGGAGGCAGAAGGAAGAGGATCGCCATGAGTTTGAGGCCAGCCTGAGACTACATAGTGAACTCCAGGTCAGCATGGGCTAGAGTGAGACCCTACCTCGAAAAACTGAAAAAATAAAAAATACAAAAAGGATCAACAGTTGGAAAGTTGGCATACTTTGGTCAAACAGTATTTTCCAAATGACCTACAGATAATGTGACAAAATCATGCACATGTACCATTTACATTCCAAATATAACACAGACCAAGACTTTAAAGCTACTATAAAGCTAACATGGTTTCAAAGGATACTTTGCAATGAACCTGTCATAAGTTTCCAGTTGATTTTTCTCTGTGTTGATCTCCTTCCCCCTTGTGCTGGTATCCGGTTCATCAGGAAAACAGCAGAAAAATAAACTCCTACCAAATCAGTGAGCCAGAGCCTCAGAGGCCCCCAACACCTCATCACTGAAGCAGACCAAAAATGAACCCAACATGGCTCAGGGAAATTTTGCGGAAGAGGGGGCGGAAAGAATGTCAGAGCCACATGTTGGGTCATGATATGCAGAGACATTTATCTTACCCATAACTGTGGGCTAGTCCCACAATGCATGACCCATATACCTCAACAAGGAGGGGCCAAGGGGAGGGGGTAGGTCACAGATGAGCCTAATAATAGTACCAAACTGACTGTATTTGCTGAATACAAAACTAACTAATAAAGAAAAAAAGAAAAAAAACACACACAAAAAAGTTTCCAGTTGTTGCACACTGAGGTGTCAAATCAAAGAATATTCACAACTATACAAAAACACTATTAAATATTTCAACTTCCTCTTTCAACTGCATCTCAGAATGAGACTGAATTTTTCACTCATTCTATCCAGAATGGTATATCTCAACAGACAAAATGAAGAGGCTAATTGAGAAGCAGACAGTGAAGAGATTTACAAAAATGTAAAAATACTTTTTCATCAACCTTTCTCTTAAAAAACTATTTCCAATATGAGTATTGTGATAGGGTTAGTGCTAATTTTAAGTAAATTAATAATTGTGTTTAAATCTCTCAGTTTTCTTTCTTATCTTTTTAATATTTATTTATTTATTTGAGAACGAGGCAGATAGAATGGGCACGCCAAGGCCTCTAGCCACTGCAAACAAACTCCGGACACATGCGCCACCTTGTGCATCTGGCTTTCATGGGTACTGCAGAATCGTACCTAGAGTCCTTAGGCTTCACAGGCAAGCGCCTTAAGCACTAAGCCATCTCTCCAGCCCCCAGTTTTATTTCTACTGTGGTAAATATTCATAGAAATAGTGCACATAAGCAAAGCTCAGTGCTTTTTCAGAATACAAAGGGGTCCTACGACAAAACCTTTGGGAAAGGCTAGTTTGAGATTCATAGTTTATAAGTGATGGAAGCCAGTACTAAGGTGCTCACCAAGCTGACCCCAAACCCTTTCTCTTACCCTTGGCACTGGGTAGCTCAGAGTTCACTTTCTGATCTATTGTGTTTGAGGTACTCCATTTCAAAGAACACCACTTTGGCTCTCAACCTTTCAAACTCCAGTCACTAGAGATTTAAAATAACAGGAGTCAGTCAATTAAATGGTCAATGTTATACTAAAGTAACAACCCCCAAATTTCCATCATTTACTATAGCGGAGACTTTCTCGGTCATGATGCAAAGGAACCTCAAGCCCAGCCGTTCCCTACTACCAGTGACCAGGCTGGCTGCCATCTGGGCTCATCCTCCACTGTCACTGTGGCATGGGAGGAGGCCGCTGAGGAGTCAAGCATCAGCATCTAGAGCCACCAGTGAAAGTGCCATAGGTCACGTCAGGTTTCAGGGACGATGGGGAAGGTCCTGTCCTTTGTAGCTCAGAATAGAGGAGAGCTGGATGCCAGTGAGCACAACATCGTCTGCCAATCACCTTTGTCCTTCCTCCACCCTGCCAGCCTGCGTTCATCCAATTTCTGTGACTATAACCAGATATCTGAGATAATTAACAATTAAAGATGAAACTTTTGGGGGCTGGAGAGATGGTGCAGCAGTTAAGGCACTTGCCTGCAAAGCCTAACGACCCGGGTTCCACTCCCCAGTACCCATGTAAAGCCATACGCACAAAGTGACACATGCATCTGAAGTTCATTTCCAGTGGCTGGAGGCCCTGGTGCGCCCATTCTCTCTGTATGTTTCTCCTCTCTCTCTCTCTCCTTGCAAATAAATAAATAAAAATATACTTTCAAAGGAATGCCATCTTACTTCTGTGTGGTTCGTGACTATTTCCTAGTAACCACATGGGTAACTACTGCACAAGGTAGTGAAAGAAGTGCAGATGCACTGAGAATATCTGAGGAAAAAAGAAAACTCTGGCTTGTATGATCAAGGATGGCTTCAGGGAGATACTGGGATTAAAATAAGGGTCACGGGCTGGAGAGATGGCTTAGTGGTTAAGGCATTTGCCGGCAAAGCCAAAGGACCCTGGTTCGATTCCCCAGGACCCACGTAAGCAAGATGCACAAGGGGGAGTGCATGTGTCTGGAGTTTGCAGTAGCTGGAGGCCCTGGCATGCCCATTCTCTCTCTCTCCCTCTCCCTTTCTACCTCTCTCAATCTCTTTCTCTCTTGTAAATAAATAAAGAAAAACAATAAGGGTCATGAGCCAGCATGGTGGTGTACGCCTTTAATCCTAGCACTTGGGAGGCAGAGGTAGGAGGATCACAGTGAGTTTGAAGCCACCCTGAGACTACATAGTGATTTCCAGGTCAGCCTGGGCTAGAGCGAGACCCTACCTCAAAAAAAGAGGTCATGAGCCAGGCGTGGTGGCACACGCCTTTAATCCCAGCACTCAGGCGGCAGAGGTAGGAGGACTGCCATGAGTTCGAGGCCACCCTGAGACTCCATAGTGAATTCCAGGTCAGCCTGGGCTAGAGAGAGACCCTACCTCAAAACACCAAAACAAGGAGGCTGTGAAATGTGAGAGGCATCCACGGGAAGAGATGGAAAGGGAGGGGTGAAGCACATAGCAAGCCAGTGAAGGAAGAGAGACTTTCAGGCTGGTGAATAGACTGTATAGCTACAATTAATCAAGTCAGGAAACATGTTGCAGGCACACAAAGATGACATGGGGGATGAGAAGGAAGTAGCAATCCCAGGAGGAAAGCACCAGCCCTGGGGAGGGGCATGTGCCAGCTGGGGAGGAGAGTATCCAGCCAATTAGGCCCACAGGGAAGAAGCCACGGGGCCCTGAAGACCTCTTATTTATTCACAAGAGAGATGTTGAGCTTAGAGATATAGACATAATTTATTTTAATTGAAGAAGCTAGAGCCAAAGCATGCTTTATATCTTTTCCCTCCTTAAAAATGTGTTTTCTTCATAATTTTCTCAACTTTCATAACAATAAAATAGCTGTGGCATAATAGCCTTATACAAATGAAAATATAATTCTTCAGAAATAGCAGTTTATAAGCACCAAGTCAAGCATATGTTGGAATTGTCATGTTTTTTAGTTCTCAAGGAAGAGTAGGCAAGCTCTATTTTGTGTTTGCCTGCTTCATGCCTTGACAAGTACCTTTGGAAGGACATGAGATAAAAGGAAAGCCCAGATCTTGGGGTATATGTTCAGGGAAGCTGACATGATTTATTGAAGAACATTGGAGCCAATAATGAATAGAGAAGCTGAAGTAAGGAAGTAATAATAGAACAGATGAGATTGCAAGGAGAAACACTGCACGTGTAGAATTTAAAGGACCTTCAAGTGATTGGAATCAACATATTCTTTCTAGTGTCCACACAAGATAACAGCCCTTTGTTTAAGTATTCGAAGTAAACCTTAGAATACATAGCATTAGTACAAGTAAGGACGTGGAAGCAAGACCATTGAAACTTTGAATGCCTTTAGAAAGTTCTAAAATGGTTTACAAAGTTCTGTTGCCTCCTATTGTGGTACAGTTTGGATCTGGAGTGTACCCTAACGTCTCAAGAGTTACAGGCACGGTCCCCAGCACCATTGGGAGGTAATGGAGGAGGACAGGCCTACTGGGAGGAAGTTAGGTCATTGGGAGTGTGTACTCTGAGAGAATAGGAACATCCTGGTCTCTTTTTGCTTATTGGCCATAAGTAGTTTTGCTCTACCACACACTGATGTCATAATGTGCTGCCGTAGGCCCAGAAGCAGTGGGGCCAATGGATCATGGACTTCAACCTCCAACCTGTGAGGCAAAGTAAACTTCACCCCTGTATAAACTGACCATCTCAACTCTCAGGTCTTTGTTATAGTGGTGGAAAGCTGACTGCCGTATACAGTCACTTAGGGGGGCCACTGGGCTTTTGAGAGCCCATTATGAAGATTCTGAGGCAGAGTCCAAAATGTACCAGAGAAGCCTCTAGACATACGGCAGTGAGACTGGTGTAAAGGCTGTTGCTACAGCCCAGGCATAAGCCAACAAGGAGCTGAAGGAGTGAATGGTGGCAGTAGCAAGGTGCCACCAACAGCCAGAGCTGGCGGCAGATGTGCTGGCTCCATCCCCAGCTTGATTTGGGGACTTGTTCGTGCCTTCCTTGGCTTCAGTCTTGGTTCCCTGGCCACCCTTACGTCTACCACCCCACCTCCAGATTGTCTGAACTGGATAATAGCTTCCTCTTTCTTTTCTCCTTATAACAACCATATCCCGCGTCTCCTTACATATACATACCTATGGAAAAGTTCAGTTTACAAATTAGGCACTAAGAAATTAATAGCAATAGCTAACCATAGAAAAGAAGAGTTAAAATGCTCACTATTAAGAAAACTGTCAGAACACCAAGTGTTGCAGTCAGCTTCGCATTGCTGGCAGAAATCAATCTGACCAAGAGCAGCTTGTGGGAGGAAGGGATTATTTGGGCTTACAGACTCAAGGGGAAAGCTCCATGGTGGCAGGGGGAAATGATGGCATGAGCAGAGGGTGAACATCACCTCTTGGCCAACATCAGGTGGACAACAGCAGTAGGAGAGTGTGCCAAACACTGGGAAGGGGAAGCTGGCCGTAACACCCATAAGCCCACCCCCAACAAAACACTGTCTCCAGGGGACTCCAATTCCCAAATTGCCACCAGCTGGGGAGCTAGCATTCAGAATGCATAAGTTTATGGGGGACGCCTGAATCAAACCACCACACCAAGCATGATGGCACATGCCTATAATCCCAGTACTTGGAAGCTTGGCAGGAGAATCCTAAATTTGGGGCTACCCTTGGCTACACATTGAAACATTGTTGTAAAAAGAAAAAAAGAAGAAGAGGAAGAGGAAAGAATAGAGGAGAAGGGAAGTGAAGGAAAAGAAAAAGGAAAGGAAAGAGAAGGGAAAAGAAAATTGTTGCATACCAGTCTGATGACGCTGCGGGGCCATTTTGAAGTAAAATACGTGTTACTCAGGGACCGCTGTGGGACAGATGGCAGAAAGAATGTATGTGCCAAAGGACGGAGAGGAGTGCTTACAGTACTGTCTTCCAGACCAGACACAAAGTGGCCTTGACGCTCATGACCTCACAGAAGGCGATGCTACTCACACAAGACCTGCCTAACAGGAGGAGGAAATGATGACATCAAAACAGACCAGGGGCTAGTAGGAATGAAGACTGGATTCAGCGGAGGGGGGACAAAAGGGGTGGTGGGAGGGGTTATGATCATGGTGTAATGTATACTTGTAGATACTTATGGGAGTTGTCAATGAAGACTTTTTTTAAAAAAATTGTTACTTGAACATACACTCTGCTATGAAACAACCAGTGATCTGATAACTGAAGTGGCTACGAAGTGACCAGTGTGTGAGGAGTCTGTATCGTGTGCATCTTCTGGGCAAAAAAGATCATGGCTTAGTGGTTAAGCGCTTGCCTGTGAAGCCTAAGGACCCCGGCTCGAGGCTCGATTCCCCAGGACCCATGTAAGCCAGATGCACAAGGGGGTGCACGCGTCTGGAGTTCGTTTGCAGTGGCTGGAGGCCCTGGCGTGCCCATTCTCTCTCTCTCTCTCTGTCACTCTCAAACAAATAAATAAAAAATTTTTAAAAAGTCATTCATGTCCAGGTGGGACAGGACACTCAGAATGCCATGGAATTTCAAACTTGTGAACTGCATATATCTGGAATTTGAGCCGTTGAGCTTGAGTAATGAAAACCCCCATAGATGTATTGCTGTTTCTGCCAAGACAGAGGTGATATGAACCATGTCTACCTATGTCTAGCTGTTCACCGTATGTGTGCTGCTATATGAATCGTCCATATCTAAAATCACACAGATAGGAAAAGGATGAGATAAAAACTATAGAGTTCTAATAGTTTTCCTTCACATGTCTTCATAGATAGCCTTGACCCTAGCCCAACCCAGGAACAATTACTTTGTACATAGTTCTGTTATGTTTGTACCACATGTCTTGTCCTGTTACCACTGTTTTCCATATTCGCACTCACCATTGTATCCAAATGGTGCCTGACACACGACAAGTGCTTTGAAGAGCCTGTTGGTTTAACATATGTAATGTTTGAAATAGTTTTATAAAATTGTTTCAAGTTCCTGCGATTTTCCTCAGTAATGACAGATGCAGAAGTTGGCATTTGAGCTGGCTCATCTCAATAGGTGTAATTGGAAAGTCAACGAGTGACTTGTCTTCACTTAAACTGTCCCGTGTCAGGCTGGAGAGATGGTTCAGTGGTTAAGGCACTAGCCTTCAAAGCCTAACAATTGGGGTTTGATTCCTCAGTGGCCATGTAAAGCCAGATGCACAAAATGGCACATGGCCCTGGCATGCCCATTCTCTATCTATCTGTCTCTATATATATCTTTGTCTCTCTATGCTTGCAGATAAACAAATAAATAATTTAAACTGTCCCAAGTTCAATCCCAGTAGGCTTTTTCTCTGTCAGTCCTGGGTTAGCACGAGGTTGGGGCTGGGGGGGGGGGGGGACAGGAAGGGACACAAATAAATTACAACCCAATCCACAATCGAAGGTTGCTCCGATATATAAAGCTGGGTTTGTTTTCTAAATGAGCTATTTGCACATTAGCATTTCAGCTAGGACTGGGTTATTAATTTGCAAATTTGGAAGTCTTTTCCCAAACAGGCCAAAAGTCCAGTTATTTTGTGTAGGTCTTGAATCAGTGGGGATGGAAATAATAGAAATATGTGGTCACAAGTCCCATTTCTGAAAATGCTATTCAGTTTGAGCATGCAAGGCTCAGTGCTTTTTCTCTTATGAGAACTATCCAACTGTGAAATACTACAGAAAATAGAATCTCTAATACACACTGCTGTGCTGGGCCCTCCAGAATGTTCCCTGTACTTGCCGCACTGCAGAGAAGGGAGCCTGGGAGGTGCAGTGCACGGAGGTAAATAATGAGTCGGGGGAGGCTGGGGAGCTGGCCCAGTGGTTGAAGGTGCTTGCTTGCGAAGCCTGACAACCTGGATTTGATTCGCCAGTGCTCACATAAATCCACACGGACAAAGCGGCGCATACCTCTGCAGTTCATGTGCAGCGGCTGGAGGTCCCGGCGTGCCCATACACGCACACTGTGTCTCAAATAAATAAATAAAGTGGCTGGGTTGGTTGTGTGGCCACTGTGGTGCTTGCTTCCTCTGGGGCAAGGTGACGGGCAGCAGATATTGACTCTGTGATGCTCCGTAGCCTTCACAGCTACCAGCTCTCCCGCAGGTTTCCTAAACATAGCCTTTTTTTTTTTTTTTTTTTCAACTTGAAAACAAAAGTAATTTGAACTAGATCAGTGAAGGATCGTCGCTGAGCCACTATTCCCTGTGCTGCTGTCTGGCTACTTCCTAAAGACAACATTGACTCTCAGCTAAGGCCTAGTTGATGAAAATAGTGTGGATAGATCCAGAAATGGGCTGTCTGGAATGCTGCTTTGGTTTTGGTTTCGAACTTGATGAAGCTGGCACTTAGACTGAATATTCTTAAAGGACTGTTGTAGCTCAGAAAACAACTCCCCACAATATGCCCAGAGGGAACATCAAGTGGAAGGGGGAGATGGGGCGCGACACGGGGAGCAGGGAAGGGCTCTTCCTCGGGCTCTTTCGTCTAGCTGGAGACCTGCTGCATCTGCGAGAACACGATCACCGCTTCAGCCTTCCTACGGAGATTTCATTACGCAGGGAAAATCAAATTATCTCACAAAAGGGCCAGACCAAAAAAATCCGCCACCAAAAGGCCTCAAGGGGTCTTTTCCTCAGGCCATGTGTGACTTCCAGGCTCATTTGTCTGAAAGTCATTTAGCACTCCTCTAAAGCCCCGTGAAGCCCCGTGTGATGCAGTCATTTTCATTGCTGGGACCAAACACCTGATAAAAAGAGGTTTTTGTTTGTTTGTTTGTTTTTTGGCTTTTTCAAGGTAGGGTCTTGCTCGAGCCCAGGCTGACCTAGAATTCACTATGTAGTCTCAGGGTGGGCTTGAACTCATGGCAGTCATCCTATCTCTGCCTCCCAAGTGCTGGGATTAAAGGCATGCACCACCACGCCCGGCTTGTTTTGTTTTGTTTTGAATTTTCACTTAGTCTGGAGGGGAAGCTCCACAGTGGCAAGGCATGAGCAGAGGCTGGACATCTCCTTGCCACAGCAGGTGGAAACAGCAGCAGGAGAGCAAGCTGCGCTCTGGCAAGGGAGATGTGGCTGAAACACCCCTAAGCCTGTTCCCAATAACACACCTCCTCCAGCAAGGCTCTACCTCCCAAACTCCCATCAGGGGACCAAGCATGCAGAACACATGAGTTTATGGGGGGCACCTGATTCAAACCACCACACTATTCTTCCCTGTACCCCTAGGAAGTGGGTATTTAAGCTTCAGCTCTCTGGCCCTTCATATTTTACATGGCTCCTGTCGATATAATGTATTTTTTAATTTTTAACTTTTTTTTTTAATCTTAGACAGAGGGAGAGAGGGAGGGAGGGAAAGGAGGGAAGGAGAGAGAGAGAATTGGCGCCCCAGGGCCTCAGGCACTGAAATCGAACTTCAGACGCTTGCGCCACCTAGTGGGCAGGTGCTACCTTGTGCTTGCCTCACCTTTGTGCGTCTTGCTTACATGGAGAGTGGAACATGGGTCCTTAAGCTTTGCAGGCAAGAGCCTTAACCGCTGAGCCATCTCTCCAGCCCTTTATAATGTTTTGTTCTTTCTCCTGTTAATCTATTGTCTGTTTTGCTTAATAGAAAAAAATATATATATAACAGACCATTCAGATGAAAAAATGAAATCTCCCTACAGGACCTAGGGTTTGAGGGGATTTCATGAAATGCGACTCTCTCATTCCTCCTTCCCTCTGGGATGTATTCATACATGCCACATACCCATGAACGGCAGCCAGTGCTATGCAGAAATAACTAGGCAATGTGGATAACCCAGTGCTGGACTCTAGGAAGCTAAGGGAGTTTGGCGGAGGCTAGGGGCTTGAAGGAAGCCTTTCCCTTCCTACTCCTTCCTTCCACATGCCATGTGCTAGCAGAGCAAGCGTACTGCCCAGGAAATGAAACAGGGAAGCGTGGTGGTCACCTTCTCGTTGCTGGCACAAAGAACCAGACCAAAAAACAGCTGAGGAGAGGAAAGATGTTCATTTTGGCTTACAGACTCGAGGGGAAGCTTAATTATGGCAAGGGAAAACATGGCATGAGCAGAGGCTGGACATCACCTCCTGGCAACATCAGGTGGACAACAGCAGCAGGACAGTGTGCCAGACACTGGCAAGGGGAGGCTGGCTATAACACCCTTAAGCCCACCCCCAACAATACATTATCTCCAATAAGGATCCAATGCTCAAATTGCCATCAGTTTGGGATCAAGCTTTCATAGCACGTGAGTTTTTGGGAGACAACTAATTCAAACCTAGTCAATCGAAGGGTGACATGCACCTTTACCAAGGCCTTATTGTTGCATAAAGTAACAAATTAAATAAATAAACAGATGTTTCTCCTGTCTTAAAGAGACAAGTAGAAAATTTCTTGATAGATAGCTGTAGTGGTTTGACTCAGGTGTCTCCCATAAACTTAGGTGTTCTGAATGCTAGGTCCCCAGCTGATGAATTAATGCCTCCTGGAGGCAGTGTATTGCTGGGGGCGGGCTTATGGGCATTACAGCCAGTTTCCGCTTGCCAGTGTTTGGCACACTCCTGTTGCTGTTGTCCACCCTCTGCTCATGCCATTGTTTTCCCCTGCCAACATGTAGCTTCCCCTCAAGTCTGTAAGCCAAAGTAAACCTTTTTTTTCCCCCACAAGCTGCTCTTGGTCGGGTGATTTCTGCCAGCAACATGAACCTGACTGCAATAATAGCTCTTGAGTCAAATCCATCAGATCATCAGGACCTTCTGCCACGGAGGTGCTTGGGACATGAATGAGCAAGAGGCTGGTGGGGGTAATCATGCTATCCACTATGAGGAGGGAAAGGTCTGAACATGTCGCTTCCCCATTAAGGGTAATAGTCTGTGGTTTTCTGGTTTTTTTTTCTATGGACCTAAGGTAGTGTTATATGTCAGGTGAGGCCACGATAACCTATGTGTTGCAGGGGTGAATGATCTGGAACCCTGAGGCTTACACAACAAGGGCTTGTAGCTCCTTTACGCTGTGCAACTATCCGGAGCCAGGTGTGACTCTGCTAATGTCATGTTGTCCCCAGGACCCATGCAGGATGACAGAGAAGTCTTCCTGGGACATTAACACTCGTAGCAGAGAGGGGAGAAACACAGCAAGCTACACATCATTTCTCTAACACTTCATTGGTCAAAGAGACTTGCATGGCTGCTCATGAGCTCAGCAAGGAGAGTCTTCATTATTCTACCGCTGTAGCTGAATATTAGCAAAAGCAGAAGTTAGGAAGAAGAGACACTTATGTGGCCCACAGGTCTGGAGGCTGGGGATCCAAGAGCATGGTGCCAACCTCCGCTCAGCATCTGCTGAGAGCTTCCTGCTGCTACATCATAACATGGCAGAGGGAGCATATGCCAGGCAGAGCAAGCCTGCTAGCTCCAATCTCTCTTTTCCTGTTTTTCTTTTCTCTCTCTTTCTTTGAAGTGCTAGGCATCAAAACTGGAGCATGACAGGTAAGTGCTCTACCACTGAGCTCCATGAGACACAGTTCTGTCTCTAAAGTTACTTATAAATGTGATCCAGAGGCCTCTCCTTCATCACCCCATTTATTCATTTTTTTTAAATTTTATTTATGTATTTACAAGCAAAGAGAGATAAAGAGAAGAGAGAATAGGCATGCCAGGGCCTCCAGCCACTGCAAATGAACTCCAGATTCAAATTCATGCCCCACCTTGTGCATCTGGCTTTATATGAACGTTAGGGAATCAAACCCAGGTCATAAGACTTTGCAGGCAAGCACCTTAACTGCTGAGCCATCTCTCCAGCCTCGTCTATTCCTAATCCTAATGCCATTTGCATATGATTTGGGGAATGACATTGGTTACATTTCTTGTCCTTGTGATAAAATATCTAATAGACACAAATTAAGAGAAGAGGGGATTATTTTGGCTCACAATTCACAGGGTACAGTCTGGGACATATTTAAACTACAGGGTTGTTATACCTTTTTATAGGTTGTAACAAGCAGGGACTGAGCGTAAGTAAACAGTATTACAGACTCAGGCTACTACAACCTTAAGTTTTAGATTGATCATCAGGAACTTTAGAAAAGGGATTCATGGGGCTAGAGAGATTGCTCAGTGGTTAAGGCGCTTGCCTGCGAAGCCTAAGAACCCAGGTTCAATTCTCCACGTAAGCCAGATGCATAAGGTGGCGCATGCACCTGGAGTTCGTTTGTACTGGCTAGAGTGCCCATTCTCTCTCTCTCTCATTGCCTTTTTCTCTCTCTGTCAAAAGAAGTCAATAAATAAACAAAATAAAAGATAAAGGGAGACATGAAAGAGACCTGAACATGGAAAAAGGAACTATGGAAGTGTTCCAATAGGTTAAGCCTCATTGTCAAACCTTAAAACAATACATTCATATATATTCATATACACATACACCACACACACACACAGCCTAGTTTGCTCACAATACTTGTCTTCTCAGGCCAGCAGGAGTCTCTGCTCTGTGCTGTCTTCCTCATAGACACAGGCCTTTTGTCCATCTGTGACAAAGTAGACCCAGAGCAGGAAAAGAGAACACGGTAAATTGCATACTATCTTGAAAAGACTTTCACCAAGAGGTCATGTAGTCATGCTCAAGTTGAAAAGGAAAGCGCTCTCTCCCATCCTCTGACTGGAAGGAAGCAAGCCGAATTACAGGAGAGTCACTTAAGGATTTCCAGGAGCCGCATCAATTGAAAGGGCAGGTGGGTCAGGCTGGGCTACTGAACAAAGTGTCCAGAATCCATCAGACACCTGACACTGCTCTTTTCATACCAGGGAGAAAAGGGGAAAATGAAACAAAACACATTGCATCCCTCCACAGGGGAGAAAAATGAAAGGGTCCATAATTACTAAAATTTGATATGCTGATGAGAAGTTGCTGTGGTAATTTGAATGCAAAGCCCCATAGACTCAGATGTTTTTGATGAGAAATTGAGCTTGTAACTTGGGTCTCCAGCAGCCGGGCTGGAGGAAGTTTCACTGGGGACGGATCTTTGAGTCCACCCGTAAGATGTGTTTGGGAGCGAATCTTAAGGCCAGCCCTACCTAGGTGTGTTCAGGGCAGTTGGAGCTCTGGCTGTTCATGTCTGCTGGCATTCTGTGGTGGTGTCTCTCTGCTGGGCTCTCTGAAAGGGAGCCAACTGCTTCTATCACTGATGGTGTTCCCCTGCGTCTGTAAACCTGAAATAACCCCCTTTCTTTCCATAAGCTGTGTCTGGTTGGATGTTTGTCCTAGCGACAAGAAGCTGACTGCAACAGTTGGGTTATTTCCTATTCCGGTGTTGTACTCTTTTTTTTTTTTTTGGTTTTTCGAGGTAGGGTCTCACTCTAGCCCAGGCTGACCTGGAATTCACTATGGAGTCTCAGGGTGGCCTCGAACTCACGGCGATCCTCCTACCTCTGCCTCCCGAGTGCTGGGATTAAAGGCGTGCGCCACCACGCCCGGCTCTTTAGGCTGGGTATATATGTGATAGTCTTCATATAAACCTGCCAGGCACAGTTAGTCTTAGAAAGACATGACTGATGACACTTAGCCTACTGAAGAATAGGACCCTGAGTGTTACAAGTGATGTCATGTCTTAGAAGACTGTGAAGACACATTTAAGAAACATTTATAAAGGCCTTGGGGAGCTCAAATACCCCCCTTATTGATTTTTAGGGGGGAGGAGACACAGAAAAGATAGGAAGGGTAATTTTGTGAATGGTAGGGTATGGGCCAAATTCTCTATTAGACCCAGCAGGCAAGGTATCTAGGACTTCAAATACTTTTTTTTCTTTCTTTCTTTTTCTTTTTTTTTCTTTTTTGAGGTAGAGTCTCACTCTAGCCCAGGCTGACTTGGAATTTGCTACGTAGTCTCAGGGTGGCCTTGAACTCATGATGATCCTCCTATCTCTGCCTCCCGAGTGCTGGGATTAAAGGCATGTGCCACCACACCTGGCTTCAAATATTTTTGAATATTATTAAAATTTTATTTATTTATTTATTTATTTATTTGAAAGAGAGAAAGAGGCAGAGAGAGAGAGAGAGAATGGACATGCCAGGACAGAATGGACTGCAAACAAACTCCAGACACAGGCACCCCCTTGTGCATCTGGCTTACGTGGGTCCTGGAGAATCGAACCAGGATCCTTTGGCTTTGCAGGCAAATGCCTTAACTGCTGAGAGATGGCTGAGTGGTTAAGGAATTTGCCCGTGAAGCCTGGGGACCTGTGTTTGACTCTCCAGGTCCCACATAAGCCAGATGTACAAGGTGAAACAGTGTGCAAGGTCACACATGTGTACAAGTTGGTGCACGCATCTGGACTTCTACTATTGTGGCTGGAGGCCCTGATGCATCAATTCTCCTTATTTTGCATTAAAAAAAAAAAAACATACTTTAGGAGCTCAAAATGTCATGGAAAGAAAAATGGAAAAAATAGCTAGGCCTGGTGGTGCATGCCTTTAATCCCAGCACTCAGGAGGCAGAGGTAGGAGGATTGCCATGAGTTCAAGGCCACCCTGAAACAACATAGTTAATTCCAGGTCATCCTGGGCCAGAGTGAGAGCCTACCTTAAAATCAAAAAGAGAGAGAGAGAGAGAGAGAGAGAGAGAGAGAGAGAGAGAGAGAAAGAGGGGGGAACTTTCATTTCATCTTGAAGAAAAATTCAGATATATATAAATACACTCATTTGTTTTTGGAGACAGGGTTTCATGTAACCCAATCCAGCTTGGAACTCACTATGTAGCCAAGGATGACCTTGCAATTCTGATTCTCCTGCCTCTAACTTCTGGGTGCTGGGATTACAGGCATGTGACACCATGCCCAGTGTATGTGCTCCTGGGGACCAAACACAGGGCTTCATTCATGTTAAGCAAGCGCTCTACCAAGTAAGCTCTATGCCTGGCCCTAATATACTCATCTTTCTTACCAACCCAGTAGTGAGCATATATGTGAATATGCCTATACACTTATTTTTATTTACTTACTTATTTTTAATGGGGAGGAAGGAACACAAGGATAAAAGTGTCTAGGGCCCTTGAAAGTCCCAATGCAGCACACAGGGACTTGGAGAGCATGGGGAAGGTGGATGAACTACCCCATTATCAAATGTGTTGTTAACAAGCCAAGAGCAGAAGGAAGGGAAATTCTGGCCTCCAGAAGAAGATAAGATTCCCTAAGGTCCCCACCCCAAGCACGCCCCTGTGCATGCAAGGGGGTGCTCGCTGATAAGAGTGGCCAAGCTCTACATAACAATCAGAGCAGAGAGGTGGAGGAGCCTCGTGGATGCTGGAGAAGGTTCCTGGCCACTGGGGGAGCCCCCAGGGTGCAGAGGGAATTTTCTGGGTGCAGGGGGAGCCTGCTGGCAGGCTCATGGAGGCTTCTAGAGGAGCTTTCTGGGAGCCAGGGCCTCCTGGATGGTGGAGCACAATGAAGACAATATTAAGTACCAACGAAGGCAGCAGGGGGTCTCTTTTCTTCCAAGTAGCTGTCCCATAGAGCCTAGAATTTTCTTCCTGTGGTCATTACATTTTGCTTCCGGGGAGCAGAAGCTAGCAAGTCAGCAGTTTCCACAGGGTCCTTAGCAGGAGCCACGCCCCTGGGTCCCTCCTCTTGGTGGTGATTTTGCGCTTGGCCACACCTTTCCCTGCCTTTCACCTGGACTATGTGCAATGCTGCTTCAGAGAACATTCTTCCGCCCTGGTCCCCTGCAGTGTGAGCATGTGCTATGGCAAGCCACACAGGACAGCTAAGCTCTTGAACTGTGACTAAGTTAAGATGCTCTGTAACACTAAACTACACACTGAAGTTTCACATCTTTGATTAGCTTCTACATTGATTCTAACCGGTAATACCTTAAACATATTAAAATGACATACACTGTTACACTTATTTCCTGTGTCTGTCTTTCCTTTTTAAATGACATTTATGAGTCATTTATTATCTCTTTTTTGTTGTTGTTGTTTTTTGAGGTAGGGTGTCGCTCTAGCCCAGGCTGACCTGGAATTCACTATGGACTCTCAGGCTGACCTCAAACACACAGCGATCCTCCTACCTCTGCCCCCCGAGTGCCAAGCCCTCTTAACCATAATCGTGCCCGGCTCATGACTCATTTGGGGCTCATATTGTTTCTGTAGGACTGCACTGCGCCTTGGCACTTCAGCAACATCAGCTAGCTTCTCTGTTCAAAACTGACTTGGCATTTCACTCCTAGGCAAATAAAAGACTTGAATGTGGCCCTTCAGGTCTTAGGTGACCTCAGGGGATCCTAACCTCCTCTCTGCCCCACCTCCCGTCACTCTTGCCCTTGCCTCTCCATTCATAGTGGACTGGCCTCTTGTTAACTGGGGCCCACACCTTACCTCAGGGCCTTTGCTGGTGATTTTCCATTTCCAGATACCTGCACATCATTCCCTCACTGCCTTTGTTCTCTGCTTATTTAAACTAGGAGCGAATGCAGGTAAGAACACACACACACACACACACACACACACACACACACATCCGTGCCCGTACTCTGCTTTAGTTGTTTTATTTATTTATTTATTTTTATTAACACTTTCCTTAACCTGTTTCTTCTTAAATTTGTTTTGTTTTGTTTTTTCAAGGCAGGCTCTCAGGCTAGTCCAGGCTGAAACTGGAATTCACTATAGAGTCTCAGGGGTGGCCTTGACCTCATGGTGATCCTCCTACCTCTGCCTCCCGAGTGCTGGCATTCAAGGCGTGTGGCACCACACCCAGCTCTTCTTTAATTTTTTTAATCCATATTCCTCAATTAGAGCATAATGTTCACAAGGGCAGGGATTTTCTCTATTATTTATTTATTTATCTGAGAGAGAGAGAGAGGCAGATAGTGAATGGGTGCACCAGGGCCTCCAGCCACTGCAAACGAACCCCAGAAGCACGTACCACCTCATGCATCTGGCTTCACGTGGACCCTGGGGACCCAAACCTGGGTCCTTTTGGTGTTGCATCAAGCGCCTTAACCACTAAGCCATCTCTGCAGCCCGAGGGCAAGGATTTTTGTCTGTGTTATTTCCTACTGGATGCCCAGTGCACAGAAGAGCGCCTGGAACCCAGCAGACACAGCGACACTCGGGATTGTGGACGGCCCAGCACAGTTCGTGCTGGCCGTGAACCCTGGGGAAAGAAGTCCCGGATGTGCCTCAGGAGGACCCCCATCAACCGCACCAGACGTCCACGGCGTGGTCTGAAGGACCAGCCACCTAGAATGGGTTTCTTTTTGCGTGACTTTGCTCTCTACAGAAACTTCTGGAGATGACTGTGGCAGGGCAGAATGTGGAGCTCAGTCCCGTCCAAAAGCCACCGATTCTAATTCCCTCTTCCGTAACAGAACTGAAACAGTATGAGATCTCAAAGCTCTCAGGTAACAATCAAAAGAAAGCCAAGGGAATACAAATGCCATGAGAGCCTCTACCATGGAGCCGGGGCTATGGCTCTGCCGGCGCTGCCAGCAGGTCAGACGAGACAGATGACATTTTTATGAGTGAACGCAGGGTTCCCCTGGCTGCGGCATTCATCTGTCTCCCGGTCACATAAGGCTTGGACTGTTATCTCATTTCCTGTTGCCCAGGTCCACTGGAACATTCTCAGTTCAAGGAGAAACTGAGACACCAACTTTCTTTCCAGAGCCCTCTATCTAGTTCATGATTTAATCAACCACTCCAGGGGCACTTAATCCCTCTCTTCCTGCCAGCCCTCTGGCTCCTGCCGGCTTCTGATCAGGGCGGCCGGCCCTGCCCCATGGACCTCAGTGTGACCCTCTGAGGGGTGGCAGGGACGATGGGAACAGGGCTGAAGGCCTGGGGTGGACAGAGACCTTCCTGGGATCGGACTCCAAGTGACAGCAGCCCTCAGACCCTCTGGAGCTGTCCCCAGGAGTTAGTGCCTGTTCTGTGTGAGGTGTCACAAAACTTGCCCGACACTCTTCTAGCCTCTGCCTCCCACAGAAGCCTATGCTATGGCATCTGGGACGTGACAGTTTGTGGCTTAAGTATACCTGGAGTCAGGGCAGCCATTCCTTAAGGACTCTCTGCCCTATTTCCTCACACCTACCTGCCTGTTCCCAGTCTCTCACTTCCTCTGTCCCCCTTTTTTTAATTCCTCCCTTTCCTTCTTTCTTTCTTTCTTGGTGTTTTGTAGGTAAGGTCTCACTGTAGCTTAGGCTGACCTGGAATTGACTCTGTGGTCCCAGGCTGGCCTCAAACTCACAGCAAACCTCCTACCTCTGCCTCCCCAGTGCTAGGATTAAAGGTGTGTGCCACCACACCAGGCCGGTCCCTTCCCTGTTGATCAAACAAGAGTTTCTGGACTTAAAAACTCGGTTCTATCATTACCTGCCATCTTTAGGGAAATTCCTTATGTCAAGAGCTGAATCTTGCTCTCATCTGCAAACCGGAGCTGATCATGAACCACTCCTACCTCCAGGGATGCTTGGGAGAGTCACTGAGAGAAAACAGCAAACACCCAGCACCTGGCCGAGATGTTCTCTCGGTTCTCCCCAGCCATGCTAGGATTTATTCATTCCTTGCCTTCTGGGCCTGTCTCCGCGGAGCCATTCCTAACCATTCTGCAGCAATACTGAGCTCCTGGGGTTTCGCCACTCCTGAGCCCACATGGGCCAGATGCCCCTATCCAATGACAACAGGGGTCACGGCCAGTTCACCGCCTGCTCTTCTCTTCTAAGAATGTCACCTTGGGGGCTCTTGAGAAGGAATCCAATACGGAGGGGAGTTCAGCAGAGACAAAGAGAGAGAGAGAGAAAGTCCTGATCCCCTGGAGAGATATGTCTGGGCCTAAACCCCATGCGCCCCACAACCTCCCTGGCATGCACACCTTTTCTGTTGGCGTTCTGTTTTTGCTTTGCTCCATCGGTGACTCGGTGTTTGGCACCTGTGACTAAGTCCTAAAGCCAAACACTGCTTTTCTCTTCGCCGTGGCAGCTTGTATAAGATTTTCGTGAGTCTCTGGCTCCCCTGGGTGGCAAAGAAAATAAATTCACATCTCCAGCATTCTGGCTTTCTGCATGAGGCTGCTCGTTTCTACGGCGTATTTGCCTTTCCACTCTGCCAGTCTTCAGGGCCACTGAGTTTACTCTCGCCTGTCCCTGCTGTCACAGTGATTTCTTTTGGGAGCCTACGGCTAGCTGACCGAAGCTCGTCTCTGGTCTTGCGCGGGGTGGCCCCGTGGCGTGAGCCAGTGAGACAGTGCATGGTTTGAGGTAGGGGAGTGTGGGTTACCTACCTTCCCTCCTCCAAGAGCCAAGGGCAGGAAACAACCCATCTTGGCATCACTACAAAGTTGGAGTGGCAGTTACAGAAACCAGCCCAGACTCAAACATGCTTTTGTGAGTCCTGGCCATGGGAAATGGTCTCTTCCAAATTATTCTGAGGAGGAATTGACTGCTTAGCAAAATTAGAAGAAGGGCTGGAGAGATGGCTTAGTGGTTAAGACACTTGCCTTCAAATTCCTCAGACCCACGTAAGCCAGATGCACAAGGTGGTGCATGCATCTGGAGTTCATTTGCAGCAGCTAGAGGCCCTTGTAGTGTTCTCTCTCTCTCTCTTTGTATCTCTGTCTTTCAAATAAATAAATAAATAATACAAATACAAAAATAAAAAGAATTTTTTTAAAAGCAAAATCCTAAAAAAAAAAAAAAACAGAAGAAAGCTGATTGGTATTGTCATTATAAGATTTGTATAGACATATTTAAAAGCAAATGCTCATCTATATTGGTTATGTTTTATCATGAATATTTCCTGGGGTCATTTTTCCTGCAAAAAAAAAAAAAAAAAAAAGGAATGGGAATTTTTTTTTTTTTTTTTTTTTTTTTTTTTTTTTTTTTTTTGGTTTTTCGAGGTAGAGTTTCACTCTAGCCCAGGCTGACCTGGAATTCACTATGGAGTCTCAGGGTGGCCTCGAACTCACGGCGATCCTCCTACCTCTGCCTCCCGAGCGCTGGGATTAAAGGCGTGCGCCACCACGCCCGGCAAGGAATGGGAATTTTTATCACTCTTTTCAGCCCTCAGGGACAATCCACTGTCTAAAAGCCTTAGAGCACTGGGGTAAGAATCAAAACAAACAAATAAACAAACAAACATCCCCCCCGGGATGGTTCGGCTGATATAGTGCATGCGGTGTGAGCATGGGAATCAGAGCTCAGCTCCCCAGGTCCCGCGTAAAGCTGGACTCTATCATGAAGGTCTGTGATTCAGTGTACCTCTATGGCAAGACGGGAGTGGGAGACAGAAGAACCCCCCAGAAGCTTACTGTACGCAGTGGTGAACAATAAAAGAGCATGGCAGGGCGTGGTGGTGCACAACTTTAATCCCAGCACTTGGGAGGCAGAGAGGTAAGAGGATTGCTGTGAGTTCAAGGCCAGCCTAAGACTACATAGTGAATTCCAGGTCAGCCCTGTCTAGAGCAAGACCCTACTTCAAAAAATAAATAAATAAGAGAGAGGGAGAGAGAGAGAGAGAGAGAGCGCTTGCCTCAAAGAGTTCTCTGACCTACACACACACGAGCTTGAGTTATAGTGACACTTACCAAGCACAAAGTAGACGTGTTTGCTAACTGAATGAAGGAAGATCCACATTTTAGAGGTGAGAGAGTCACACACAGTCACAGCGTTAAAGTAACCTCTCTCTGGTCCCCCAAACCACTGACTTCACCCACACCTCCCTATACTCTTCCTCATTATCTCCTTGTACTCTGTGTGTGTGTGTGTGTGTGTGTGTGTGTGTGTGTGTGTATGCACGCATGTGTGCTGAGGATCAAACCTCAAAAGTGCCAGGCAAGCCCTCTATTACTGGGCCTTATCCCAACCCTATATTACTTCTTTTTACCCCCTCACTCTCACAGGCAGGCCACTTTTGTTGTTGTTGTTGGTGGTGGTGGTGGTGATAGTGATCTTTGAAAAACCTGTAACACTTTGGCATAATGGTTTTCCATGGGAGGCATTCCACAAATACTTGCTGCATGAATGGATGAATGAATGAATGAACCTGAGAAACTTCCAGGGCTGGATGATCAAAGATATGTCCAGTTAATGTGTTATGCCATAATGTTCCTTTGGAAAATTTACTGATATTGCTGGAGCCATATTTCTGAGAAGAAATATAATGTTTTTTTTAATAACACTGAAGGACAATTTTATGGAAACAGAAGCAAAGAGAGTAAAGTTAACCCTTTCCAAATTGTACATTTTAAACCTTGTGGTACGCCACATGTTTTTATTAATCTTTTCCAAAGCAAAGGAGGTATCTTAAGTTACTTTCTAAAGTCTGACTCTCTGATTCGGAATTCTATGCAAAGATACTAACACAGACCTGCTTTTCTGAAATTTGTGGGCTGTTGCTGATATAAGCAATGGGGCTATATGAGCAACATACTATGAAGACGAAGGTAGGCCAAGAATTTCCATGTTTTCTCTTACAGTTCTCACGTGACCAGCAGCACAGAAACAAGGGCTTCCACAACCACAGTCGCCACTTCTTTTCTGTGGCAGGTGCTTTGCTTATGTCCTGTTGTTTTATCTTTGGTCCTGTGATTTCACAATGGGGGAGGGGGATTCTTATCCACGTTTTACAAGGCGAGACGTCTCAGGAATTAGATGACGTGTCCCCCGCCCCGCTAAAAGGTTGCAGTTCCTTGGATATACTCCCAACAGAGTCCAAGGGACTATCTTCCAGCCCAGCTCAGGACCTTGACCTTGCTGTGGTTCTAAGGGCTGGTCCCTTCCCCCTCTGCTTCCTGAAGACAGGGACGTGGGTGCCACGTCGTGGTATACCTGGCACAAAGCAAAGGTCTTGCCAGGGGTGGAAGTACTTTGGAGGCTAAGGCAGGAGGCTAAACAATGAGTGTGAGGCCAGCCTAGGCTACAGAATGAAACCCTATATATTGAAAAAAACAAAAAACAAACAAACAAACAAACAAAAAACCCTACTGGCCATGCCAGTGCAGGGCACAGGTGAATCAGGGAGTGTGGTATGTGGCATGGTCTGTCCTAGCAGAGGGCACTTTCCCGCTGTCTGTCACCATGTATCCAGGGCACTGATCTGCTTTTTGCTGCCCATGGCTCCTAGTCCTTGGCAGACCCCCCCTACAAAAAAGCAGAGTGGATCGGAACCTTGGTGAAGGCAGGTCAGGGGTGGCTGGGGGACACCACCAAAAGTCAAGGATTCACAAACGGTGGCGAGGACAGGAGAAAGGAGAGAAGGAATGCACCACCATGTGACTGTGCTCAGGAACAGAGCTCTCCTGAAGTGTGTGGGGGTTGTCTTCACGTGACAGGGACTCACACCTGCCCAAAGGCAGCCACCGGGAGGAAAGGGTTTACTTGGGTTGAGTCTCCAAGAGAAGCTTCTCAATGGTGGGAGCACAGACTCCACATCACCTCTGCCACAACACGTGGGGCACAGCAGCAGAGCGAGCTGAGCTCTGGCAAGTGGGAGCTAGGCTACAGCACCCCTAAGCCTGACCCCCCCCCCAGCAACACACTTCCTCCAGCAAGGCTCCACCCCCCCCGAAATTACTATAGCTGGGGACCAAGTATTCACAACACAGGAGTCTATGGGGGACAGCTGATTCAAATGACCACAAAGTGTCCCAAAGGGAAGGATTTCATTTCACGTGGCACAAATAAGGTAAACAAAGACAGAATTCAATTGCTTA
Source organism: Dipus sagitta (assembly GCA_036346955.1). NCBI lineage: Eukaryota > Metazoa > Chordata > Mammalia > Rodentia > Dipodidae > Dipus > Dipus sagitta. The sequence goes on along the minus strand of CM070775.1, from coordinate 13,186,768 downwards.
ATAACAACAGATTCATGAAAAAAAAAAAACCACATCAGATTCATGGATGTGACATATTATCTGTCCCCTCATTCACTGAGGTTGATCTGGCTAGCTGGGAGGGGACCCCTTGCTCTTGTACTGCTCCCCAAGTGTGCCTGCTCATGCTGCACACTTGGGCAAAGACAATGGTCTTTCCAGACAGAGGACTGTTCGTTGGACACAGCATGAGTAGCTGCTCTCTCAGCTACACCCCCCATGAAGTGCTCCAAGCGTCCATGACTCCAGACCCTTCAATTAAGTGCTGCACATGCCAGACTTCCTTCCTTCCTTCCTTCTTTCCTTCCTTCTTCCCTCTTTCCTTTCCTTTCCCTTCCTTCCTTCCTTCCTTCCTTCCTTTCCATTTTTGTTTGTTTGTTTGTTTTGTTTTTTTGGTTTTACAAGGTAGGGTCTCCCTCTAGCCCAGGCTGACCTGAAACTCACTATGTGGTCCCAGGCTGGCCTTGAACTCACAGGAATCCTCCTAACTCAGCCTCCTGGGTGCTGGGACTAAAGGCATGCACTGCCACGCCCGGCCCTACCTGTCTTAAATCCCCAAAGTTGTTTTTATTTATTTATTTTTTATTCTGTTACTCCACCTTTCTGAGTGGATTATTAATTCATTTAGAGAAATGAATGCACCCTTGGTTCCAAGAACTTAACATGCTATCCAACATATGTGTCTGTAATGTTGTTATCATCTCTAGACTAGTTATGTGTCTCCCAGTTCCAGAATCTGCCTGACCCATCAAAAATACACCCAGACCTCGGTGGTTATTTTCTGCTCAGAACCTGTTTCCTTTCAACAGGACAACCCAGAATCCACGCAGAAAGACTTTGAATGTGCCCTGTGAGGGCTCAGAATAGAAAAGACACAGGATACTAACTCTTTCTCCTGTCCTCTTTTTCTCACATGCACTGAAGAAACAAAGAAAAGAAGGTCTATTTCTGGTAATGCGAATTCAGTTCTCGGGATGGGAAACCAGAATCTTACGTAAGGCAACAATGATCCTGTTCATCTCAACGAGCTCCTTCTCTCCAACAGAATGGCTAATAAGGTAAGAACCATAAAGTTAACAGCTAATTCCATTTTCATTAGCTATGCAGGCATTCAAATTGTTATGAGGTAACAAAGGAAAGTAAGGTAAGCACTGAGTTATTTGAGCACTTCTAAATGAAATTACTTGTAAGCATAAAAAATGCTTTTTGATCACAGTGAAGATGAGTGCCTCAGAGTGGGTAGTGCCCATCTGCACAACAGCAGGCATGCCCTGGAGCCAGATGAGAGACATGAGAGATTTCTCATCTCATGTGGGATCTACACAGGCTGGAGCTGTCTGGTTTGGTCAGGCCTGGGTTATCTCCTCATCCCTTAGCCTCTGTGGTTTAGAAAGCACACTAGAGCTCTGTTTTCTCTACCACACAGTCTAAAACTATACCAGCTTTGTATCACTTAGGCTTAAGTCAAATTTCCAGTAATGATAGCAAGAGTCCTCAGCCAAGACCAATGTTGTGCCTTCAAGACATTGGCAAAGTCTGGAAACATTTTTTGGTTGTTTTAATGGGCGTTGGGGGAGCAGGGAGCTCGGACTTCTAGTGGGTAGAGGTCTGGGATGAAATTAAACTTTGTTTAACACACACTACAGAAAATTATTCACAGGACTGGAGAGATGTCTCAGCATCTAAAGGTGCTTGCTTGCAAAGCCCAATGGCATGATTGAAGTCCTCAGTACCCATATAAAGCCAGATGCATAAAGTAACACATACATATGGAGTTCGTTTGCAGGGGCAACAGGTCCTGTCATGCCCATTCTCATTCATACCCTCATTCATTCTCTCTCTTTCTCCTTGCAAATAAATAAATAAATTTTAAAAAGTACTTTAAAAATTATCCAGCCAAACATGTCAACAGGGCCAAAGTCAATAAACTCATAATCAAGAAAGGCGGATAAGTGTCCTTTCTCATAGTAAATTTTATAATGCGCTTTGGTCATTCAACTGTTCCATCAACTCCATCAATATTTATTGTGCATTTACATAGCACTAGGAAGAAGAAAAAGAGTCATTGCTCTCCTGAGCTGTGCAGTCAGAGTGAAGGAAAGCATGCACGTACAGACACACCCCCAACGATCACTGCAGACTGTGTGATAGATTTGTGAAGGAAATTACGTGACTGCAGACAGTAACTGGAAGGTACTTTGGATAAGGTGGTGGAGGAAGATGATTCAAAGGAAGCGATTTACCTTATGGAGCAAGTAGCATGAGCCCCAATTCAAGCTGCTTGCATGGTGAGGAAATAGTGCTTATCCAGCTAAACCCAGAGTCTGCGTGGGTGCCTAGACTGCTTTAAATTTATGTGTGTGTATATATGTGTATATGTGTGTGTGTGTGTGTGTGTGTGTGTGTGTGTGTGTATGTTATACATATATATGAATGCATATATATGGCATTTCAAAATTTTTTATTTTATTTATTTGAGACAGACAGAGTCAGAGGGAGGAGAGAGACAGAGAGAGAGAGAGAGGTTGAGAGAGAGAGAGAGGGCACGCCAGGTCCTCCAGCCACTGCAAACGAACTCGAGATGCATGCGCCCCCTTGTGCATCTGGCTTACGTGGGTCCTGGGGAATAGAACCAAGGTCCTTTGGCTTTGCAGGCAAGTGCCTTAACCGCTAAGCCATCTCACCAGCCCACATATGTGATTTTAATTGAGAACTTTAACACATGAACGTACTGTAACTTGATCATGTTCCTACCCCATGATTCTCTCTTTTCTCTCCCTCTGTAACCCTATTCCACTGAGCACCTCCTCTTTCCAATTAGTCCTTTCCCAAGGACATATATTTTGACATCAACTCTCCAAATCTTTTCGAGTTGTGATGAGACTGATTTAAATTCTTGGCTGTCACTGGAACTTCTTAGTTCTATCGATATACACACTTCAGTTTCCTTTCCAAGATGGTAGTAAGGTGGCTGTAATGGTTCCAGTCCTCAAAACCTCCATCACCAGATTCTAGAAGGAGAAGGTGGAGTGTAGGGGAAGAAAAGGACAATGGAGAGGAATTGATAGACAACCCTCAAATTCTAGAATGTTCAGCCACTGTCCTGATAGCCACCTTGATTGGACTGCCTGGGTTACATACCATTCTTGAACCAATGATGGAGGCCCGGGGGGCATGGGACCTGCTGACTGGCCCAAGCCAGAGAGACCACCCTGGGCACTGGTGCTGCCACCGACTTCTCTGAAATAGAAACCACAAAAAACTGGGTGTACGGGAGCTGAGAAGACGGCTCAGTGGATAAAACGTTTGCCACTCAACCCTGAGTACCCAAGTTCCATCCTTCCCAACCCCCGTGTAAAGTAAAAACAGGAGAATTCCCTGAAAGCTCAAAGCAAGAGCAGCAAAGAACAACAGAGTGAGATCCAGAAAGAGAGTCCCCACCTCAAAGGAGGTAGAAATGCGAGGACTGACCCAAACGTTGTCCTCTGACTTCCACACGTGCACACGTGTGCTTGTGTACACACACACACACACACACACACACACACACACTCAAACTGAGTGTACCTTTGGAAAAGGCAGTAAAAGAAAAATCTTCCTTGGTGTGATGTGAAATCTAAACAGAGCCTTGAAGGATGAAAAGAGGCTGACCGAGCCATGAGCCAGAGGGAAAGCTTTCTAGGCAGAGAAAAAAACAAACACAGCGGTGTAGGAAAAAGGAGTATACCTCGACACAGTGCTCCTGGGTACAGGGCTTCACACTGAGTTTGCAAAGGCAGTGTGAACTTCCTTCTTTCTTGTTTCCAAGTTTAGACAGATTTCAATAGTTTAAGAGAAGGAAAGAGGAGACAGCATAAAGAGCTCCTGCCCATGAGAAGACGGGAGGGTGTAATGGTAATGCCCCATGAACCGTTTCTTTTCTTTTTCTTTTTCTTTTTTTCTTTTTTGGTTTTTCAAGGGAGGGTCTCACTCTAGCCCAGGCAGACTGACCTGGAATTCACTATGTAGTCTCAGGGTGGCCTCAAACTCATGGCAATCCTCCTACCTCTGCCTCCAGAGTGCTGGGATTAAAGGCATGCGCCACCATGCCTGGCCTCTTCTTTTTAAAAAAATTAACTTTAGGGCTGGAGAGCTGGCTTAGCAGTTAAGCGCTTGCCTGTGAAGCCTAAGGACCCCCGGTTCGAGGCTCGACTCCCCAGGACCCACGTTAGCCAGATGCACTAGGTGGCGCACACGTCTAGAGTTTGTTTGCAGTGGCTGAAGGCCCTGGCACGCCCAATCTCTCTCTGTCTCTCTCTCAATCTCTCTCTCTGCCTCTTTCTCTTTCTGTCTGTCGCTCTCAAATAAATAATTAAAAATAAACAAAAAAATTTTTAAAATTAACTTTAGGGCCCGGCATGGTGGCACACATCTTTAATCCCAGCACTCAGGGAGGCAGAGGTAGGAGGATTACCATGAGTTCGAGGCCACCCTGAGACTACACAGTGAATTCCAGGTCAGCCTGAGCTAGAGTGAGACCCTATCTCAAAACACCGAAAAACAAAACAAAACAAAAAACTTTCAAGATAATACTTTATTTATTTACTTATTTGAGAGAGAGAGGCAGATGAGAGAGAGAGAGAGAGAGAGAGGGAGGGAGAGAGGGAGAGAATGGCCATGCCAGGGCCTCCAACCACTGCAAACAAACTCCAGACACATGCTACACCTTGTGCCTCTGGCTTACATGGGGACTGGGGAATCAAACCTAGGTCCTTAGGCTTCACAGACAAGTGCCCGAACCATAAGCCATCTCTCCAGCCTGAACAAGTGTCTAAATTAGGTCATAGCAATGGTATTTCTTTCTTTTTCTTTTCTTTTTTTAAACTTGTCTTAGTTTTTAATAAAATATCTTATTTTTTAATTTGAAAGCAGAGAGAGAGAGAGAGGGAGAGATAATAAGAATGGGCGCACCATGGCCTCTTGCCCCTGCACATGGAACGCCAGATGCATGCACCACCCTATGCATGTGGCTTTGCGTGGGTACTAGGGAACCAAGGCCAGGCCATGTGGCTTTCAAACAAGCACCTTTAACAGCTGAGCCATCTCTCAAGCCCAACTACGGAACTTCTCAGGTCCTCTCATCACTTGCTTATTCTGTCACTGACTAGCTGAGGGGAAGTGGGTAACTAAAGGAAGTCAGGACACGGCTGTGCACCTGAGCATTACCACAGCCCTACCAAATGAGACTGAAGTTTTGCTGTTGAATTTTCTGAAGCTGTCTTCCTACAACTTACTGACTTCTTCATCATCACACTACATGTGTTACTTATATCTAATCCTTCTAAAATCTCATCAAAAATAAGTAGCATTTTCATCTTACAGGTTGGGCTGGGGTTACAGACATTAAGTAAAATGGAATAATAATTACATGTTTTGTGCTCTGTGTGCATTTTAGGTCACGACAAAATCCCGAAAAGCACACAGGAAGGGGTACTAATTACAGAGTCACACGGCTTACAAATTAATAAGGACAGCCAGGAGTCAACTCCATTGAAGTTCATGGGGGGGGGGGGGGGTGGTGCTCTTGCAAGCTGTACTTTGTAGAATGCATCTTGGGCAGTGAAAGTCAGGATTTGGACTTGTCCCTCATCTGTCTGGCTCCACGTTTCTTGGCAGTTTTCACCTATATAAAGCATGACAAGCAGACAAAATAACCTCAAAGGTCTTTTCTATTCGAAACTGTTGTCATTACATGGGTTTTAACTTTTCATTTGTTAAAAAAAAAAAAAGACGAAGTTGGGGGAGTCAAAGTTTTGGAGATGTGCAACAAAAATCATCATATTTTTTCAAATTTAAGTAATATTTTCAGATTTAAAAACACATCCACCCTGAATCGCTACTCTCCTCGCCCTGCTTTAAATGAGTTAAGTGAAGTAGGTTAAGGTAACTTGAGTAAGTGGCAGACCAAGCCGACCCTCAGAAAAGCATAGGCGGCTTACTTAATATGGAATATGAGCCCCAACTTCTGATTTAATATACTTGATTTTCTAGAGTAGGAAAATCTGTCGTACTGTTCATGAGTGAGTTTTCTAACTTTGAGTCACAAATTCCTCATTCCATTTCACATTAGCCACACACGTTTGAGTTGTGCTTATTTGTATAAACAACAACAAAAAATGATGAAAATTTTCACACTCGAGAGTATTAAAAGACTTGAAGGTAAAAAGAGCTTCACTGAAACTAAATTAAGGTGTATGTGTGTGTGTCGGGGGGGGGGGTGTATCACTTTCCAAGAAAAGACACAAAAGCTGTAGCAGATCAAACAAAAAATAAAACACATCAATTTATACTTATGGTTAGGAGTGGCAGGGAGGGATAAGGTCTGCAGGCGACACTCACTACAACCTTCCAAATGACATCGCAACTAAAAACCAGCTTTCATTTAATCACCCAAAACCCCGTTTTATAACACAAAAGAGCATCCTGCCGCGGACGAAGGAATACAAAACAACACAAAGCCCCGCGCCGCTTTACATGCGGACCAGACTGAAGTTCTAAGTCGGAACCGAACGGAACACAAAGCAGAAGGACACAACGGCCCGTCTGGCAGAGAAAGCGCGCGAAGACGCTGGGGAAAAAGCCGGGCCTCTCCCAGGAGCCCCAGACACAAAGCTCGGGTCCCAGCAGGCACTGCGGCCCGGACTACACATACCGGCATGCAGTGCGTTCTCGTCGCCTCGCTGAACTACGCCTCCCGGCATGCAATGCACTTAGTTCTCCCCCGCTAAACTACGCTTCCCGGCATGCTCCTCTGACAGCTGGTTGGCGTTCTCCGCTCATCCTTTCTTTACAATCTAAGGACAAGACACGGCCGCCGAGTATCAGATTACGAATTTTAGGAATTTTAGAGCTATTATTCATTGCTTGTGCTACGAGGAGAGTGCACGAAGTCCATTGCCGGGGGAGGGAAGGACCCAGAAGAGGGGGCGGTCAGCTTGCCCCGCTTGAGCCAATGGTACGGGAGCGGCTGTCCTGCCGCCATGGCAACGGCTGACGTCATCAGGGGACCGAGCCACCCATTGGGTAAAATCTTTCGAGAAGGCTCGAGAAGAAGGAAGCGGAAGTGGCACGTGGAGGCGCCGGTGAGTAAATGCCGCAGATTCTGGAAAGTTCTCAGCAGTGCGCTACATAAGGCTGAGGCGTTGGGACCTCTCCTTTTGGGTCGGCGGCGGAGCGGCGGCGGCGAAAGGCCGGCGGACACCGGGCGCAGCGTTCTCGCCGGAGCATCCTTCTTGCCGCCAGCCCGCCCGCCTGCCGGGGGAGCCGGAGACATCTTCCGAGACCGAGCGCCGGAGCAGGCAGCGAGCGGAGCGGGGACGAGACCGTGAGCCGGCCATGTCGGTGGTAGGGCTGGACGTGGGCTCGCAGAGCTGCTACATCGCGGTGGCTCGGGCCGGGGGCATCGAGACCATCGCCAATGAGTTCAGCGACCGGTGCACCCCGTGAGTAGCAATCTGCTGGGGGGCGATGCCGGGGAGAGAGCTCGGGGGTAGCGGGAGCCTACGGAGAGCTAAGGCTAGCGTCCCGAGCACCGCGGCGAGCGGGGTAGCCCGCGTCGGGCCCGGGAGGGATGCGATCAGCTCGCCGCCTGGATGGATGGGTGGGTGGGTAGGTGGGTGGTTCTGGGGCTTGTCGGGGTTCAGAGGAGCTCGGAGAGCCGATCGCCCAGGGTCGGTACTTTGGGGGAGAACCGGAGATGGCTCGCCTTTCCTGTCCGGCTCCCTCCGCGGCCACCCCGCCCTGCCTCCCCCTGCCCACCCGGGCTTCTCGGAGCTAGCAGGGTGGACCACTCTCCGCTGTGCCCCTCCTGCGTGTACCTTTGTGCACCGCGGAGCTGGGGGCTGCTCGGCCTTTTCTTCCGCATTGTGGATCTTGAAACGACCTAGAAGCTTCTAGAAAGAGCCTGTGTGCTGCGCTTCTTGCCTTGGGGGAGCCGGCGGGCTGTTGTTAGCTATCACAATAATGGTCGGTGAAACCTTGATCCACCTACCTGCCTCTTTCTTACTCTCTTGCTAACGTCGCTGGCCTCAGTGCCCTGAAATCATTTTTGGGTGGGTTTTTTTTTTTCTTTTTGGAGAGCTATAAGCGTTCATTTTCTTCTTACGCATTGTTAGCAGTCGTTCGTGAAGATTTCTAGACCGAGTTTTTATTTGACAGGTTCAAATAAACTCAAAAAATGGTACGCTGTACTAACACACCTGCTGTGCCTAGAGCTCGGCGAGAAGGGTGGATATACTTAGATTCTACAGCAGTACGGGGTGGGCAGGCAGCAAGCAACATGGTGAAAGACAACTTTTTGAGGGGGCTTGTTTCCCAAGGTAACAAGAGGGAAACATAACCTGCATGTGCAGTCATGAGAAATCTGCTTATCACGGTAGTTGCCGTGGGTTTTTTTTTAATTAAATTATTATTTAATACCCCAAATCCAAATTGATGTGTAAACCGGACCATCAAACCCAAAGTAAAATGACTGGCCGTTATGCAGATGTTTACATGCAGCTGAACATCTCTGAAAGTGAAGAGGAAATAAGCAAACATTGACTGCTAGAAACTCTCTTTCCCTCAGCAGGACTTTTGCAAATCCATGATGGTCTGTTCTTGGGCAGTGCGAGACTCACTGGAGTTTAGTAAGAGGGGTGACAGTGTTTTGTTCGGGGCTTTCCTCCCTGCGTCCAGTTTGCGTGTTTGTTCTTCAGTAGTAATAATCTTTAAAAAGCCGTTCGAAGGAAAGTAGGAAGGAATTTGTGATCTTGAATGTAGTGACCATAATATACAAGTAAATACATGCAGGTATTGTTTTGGGAAAGGTAAATTGAGGGTGTTATTGGCATCCCTCTTGAGGTGCTTGTTTTGTTAAACTAATTGGCTCACAGTACATTGGATACTAGTTCCTTTTCTAATTAATCTTATTTCTTGGAAAATGAGACCCATCCTGCCAGTGTATCATTGTTCTAGAATGATCGTTTTTAGACTGCCTTAAAGGTCTAGGCGTTGCTATCCATGCTCCTGACCTGTACATGCTTAGACAGTTTAGGTCCAAGTTGTCTCTTTTACAGCAGATTTAAATGTCCTCAGTATAGTCCCAATTGACTCATCTCATTTACCTATGTAGGAGTAACTAAGCCAAAATTAGATGAGATTTGGATTGGTAATGCACAATTAGATTACGCCTAATCCAAAACCTTAATCACTACCTCCTCCACACAAGGCTTCTCCATCTTGCCTCTACTCTGTTACTACACATGCCACTTAAATTGCTGAGAAGCTACCTGACAGTTACAAGTCACTTTTTAATCTTGTCGCAGCAGATTTAGTACTGACATTTATATTCCGTTCTCCTGTGGCTTGCTCTGTCTGCATCATGGTATTTGATCTTTTCAGGTAGCCTCTTACAGGTGGGAGCCTCTTTTGTGCACTTGAGACTCCAGAGACATAACTTAGACTGCTTTGCTTAGGTTTAAATAAAAAACTTTGGAACCTTGAAGAGGCAGATGGTATATCAAGACAGAAATAGGTATGACAGTGACATTTAGGTTTGAACAAGAATTGGTTGGCTGAGAGGTAGAATGACACTCTTTTTTGTTAGTCATCTCTAATGTCAAGTTGAATAATGGCCTTGAAATATCCAAAGGGTTTTCAAAACTAGTGTTCAATTCTTAGAAATTGGTGACCTGGTGGCATTATATCATATTCATATATATATATATATATATATATATATATATATATATATATATTATATTGAGGTATTGGAACATGACTTCTGATGAGCAGACATGTGAGGGGGTGGCAGGACTATCCCCTTGACTGTATTGTCAGTGGGTACATAATAATACCCTTCCCCAACTTTGCATATCTGTGAAAGTTGTAAACTCCAAAACAATGCTGGACTTGTACCTGCCCTGCTACCACTAGAAAACATCAGGGTTTTCTTCTTGTCCATGAAAAAAATGTCCACATCTATGCTTTTCAATATTTTTGAAATGTTTGGTTTGTATTTCTTTTTAGGTCTGTTATATCATTTGGATCAAAAAACAGAACAATTGGAGTTGCAGCCAAAAATCAGGTAAGTTTAAGAGCATTCTGATGGGGTGTTAAAGGAAAATCTCACTAACATACCAGTAAAGTGCTTAAGCCTAATCTATTTTAAAGTTTTGAATACTTAATTCAGACATTCATGAACTCTCAGTTGATCATTTCTTACCTTGTGTTCCTTTTCTTTTGTTCTGTTTGATGACTTAGAATGTTTCCCATACTTTGAGTAATCACACCTTTTTTTTTTTTTTTTTTTTTTTCCTTGAAGTAGGGTCTTGGCCTAGCCAAGACTGACCTGGAATTCACTGTATAGTCTTCGGAGGCCTTGAACTCAAGGCAATCCTCATGCCTTTGCCTCCTGAGTGCTGGGATTAAAGGCGTGTGCCACCATACCAATGTACCTCTTATTTTTTCATGTAGCTACTAAAAGGTTTTACATACATGATTATTATTTCTGACTTAAAATTCTGTTAAAGCCAGGCATGGTGGCACACGCCTTTAATCCCAGCACTAGGGAGGCAGAGGTAGGAGGATTGCCTTGAGTTCCAGGCCACCCAGAGACTACATAGTGAATTCCAGGTCAGCCTGAGCCAGAGTGAGACCCTACCTCGCAAAACCAAGAAAAAAAATTCTATTAAACAGCACTGCTGTAGAGTGGGAGGAGTGGAAAAAAAAATCATTTGAGAGGCTTTAAGAAAGAAACGTTTAAAACTAAACACAGAAAATAATACTGCTAAGAAAGAAGCTAAATTCTGAAGTACATTTTAATATGACTAGTTGAACTGATGACCATGACAAGAGGGAGAAAAAGTAAATTTTAAAAGTTATGCTCAAAATGACTTGCTGGAGAGTAGAGGGGCTTAGGGAGTAGTGCTGGTTTCAGTGAGCCTGTGCAGGGTAGTGATAGCCCTGTCCTAAATTTCTCTGCAGCTGCGGTTATGTGAGGACAAGTTGAAATTCATGCTTAGCCTATAGGAGAGTCATATGTCTTCCATGTCAGGTTTAAAGTTTTAGGATAAAAACACATTCCATGTTGCTTGAATGACTAGTACTGCCAGGTTATATTCTTATCTTTAAAAGTAGTAGACAGGAAATAAACACTAAGGTGACTTTAGTCTTACTTTAAATGAGGTTCTTACCTTTAAGTGATGAAATATACTCCAAAGTGAGACTTGCTAACAGATTCTAAAGCTGATGCAAAAGCATTTGACTCAAACAGTAGATTTAGAAAACATTATTTCCTAACAGCTTGGCATATTTCTTTCTGGTTTTTCTGAATTTGAGTGTTTCAGTTGAACATCTTGCTTGAAGTGTAGCCTTCTACTTGCAAGTAACAAGAGTTGGAGTGTGCTCTCCACACACTTAGGCACTGAGAGTATTTCTCTTTGCAAACACGTGCGTACTGAGTGTGTTCCGCTTTACAAACACGTGCACCAGTTACTTTAAGCGCATGGGTTCAGTGATTGTTGATAAATGTTATGGCTCCTGCACCCTTGAAAATAGGCACATAGAGCTGAAAACATTGAGAAACTGATTTATCCTCATCTTCTAACTCTTGGTCTAGGTCAGCTAGCATCCCATGCTAGTACTAGGAAAAACTGCAGTCCACATTACTTTTCTAGCATAAAATTTTATCCTGGCTACTTGGAAGTCTATTAAAAAGTTAACACTTGAGGCCTGGGGAGATGGCTTAGTAGTTAGAGTACTTCCCACTGAAGCTGTAGTGCCTGGGAGGGTCTGACTTGCATGCACAGAGCTTGATTCTCTAGCCCCCATGTAAACATCTGGATATAGCAGGACACCTGTACCCCCCCAGACTTGCGGGGACTAGAACTGTAGAATAGCTGGACTCAGTGTTCGTCTGAGCTGACCTACAACAGCAGCTGAGCATGGAATGTCACACATTTAGTTGGCCTACAAACGAGGTGAAATGAGTTGATAGTTACGAGGTGGGTGTGTAGAGCTTTATGGACAGTTTCACTACCTTTTCCTCGCAGAATCCGAGATCTCCTGACTGTTTCCAGTGACACTGTTGTCCTCCCTGATAGTTTTCATAGAAAAAAGAACAAATGCTATCTGTTCATTGATGGGAAGTTGAAGGCTCCAAGGAGAAATTATTTGCATGCCCAGGGTTGGTTTAAGTTGGACAAATGACTGTATCTGAAATTGCGGTAGGTACTAGTAAGCAGTGACATGAGAGAAAAATCTTAAATACTGAAATTCTCTTACAGCAAATTACTCATGCAAACAATACAGTGTCGAACTTCAAGAGGTTTCATGGCCGAACATTCAATGATCCCTTCATTCAAAAGGAAAAGCAAAACCTGAGTTACGATTTGGTGCCAATGAAAAATGGTGGAGTTGGAATAAAGGTAATGCACTCGATCGAGCACCTGGAGGTTCTGATCAAGTAGCAGTTAACTTATCTGTAGAGGAAAATGTTCACGTCTTAATATTTAAGTCTCTTAATTAAACATGGGGTTTTGCTTTCTAGCTCAAAAAGTATAGTGAATATAACTTAAATTGTCGTTGAGACAGTCAACTGGTAATATATACTGCTGGATTTGTGTTTTTCTAACTTTCTAGCAGTTAGAAAATTTAGGCTTCTCTGTTAAAAAAGAAATAATGTACTAAGACGGTTCATTTGTAGTTGTTTGGCGAGCAGTAGTGTAACTGTCAGAGGCATTCCTAATACTTTAGTAATTCATTTCTTTGGTGAAAAGTTACTACTTCCATAGTGCTTTGTCTAGGACTTTGAAGAGGGAGAGATTTGCCCTAGCATTTAAAAATTTTCCTCTTTTTGTTCGAGGAAAAACTCTTTTCTTCCCCTTTTCCTCCCATTGTTTTCCTCCTCTTTCTTAAAACGCTGGGGTTTTGTGAAGTGTTTGTACTACTGGGAAATCATATTAGCATTACCTTGAAGTGTTGGTTTTCTCCATATGATAGGTAATGTACATGGATGAAGGGCATCTGTTCAGTGTGGAGCAGATCACAGCCATGTTGTTGACCAAGCTGAAGGAAACAGCGGAGCACAATCTCAAGAAGCCAGTAACAGACTGCGTCATTTCCGTGAGTAGAATTCAGCAAGGCCACACGTTTTAATTTGCCTTTGAATTATTAAAGTATCACATGTGTGCAGGCTGTATTATTAGTAGAGAACAGAACTGTACTAAAGTATTAATAATGTTCTGGAACATTTCAAAGTAGACTTGAGTGATATTTTTAGCCAGAAATTGCAAAGGTTCTTGAAAGCATAAACCAGGATGCCTTGTGGAGCTGTTGGAGAATGTAAACTGGCCGCTTCTGTGTTCTGTACAGCAGTTGATTGCTGTGATATCAGACAGCTGCTATGGTTGAGAGCTTTTTGCAGGTGTTGACAATTCTACCCTCAGTTGAAAACCAGGACTTTAGAAGTTTTAGTGTTGACAATCCTCTTGCTGTCTGGACAGTTCTTAGGTAGATTGTCAAGGGATACTTGAAGTGAACCAGAAAGTCATTATGTTAAACAAGTAGCTGTGAGTTGTTTTCCCAAGTGTCAGGAGTAGTGTTTCCGGCTGCTGAGGCTCTGCTCTGCACTAGGGTGGTGTGAGCTAGGTGCTTGGCTGCAGCCTGGCCTCTGCAGTGTGGTGTGAGCTGTGTGGCCTGCTCAGAACAGTTGGAGGTCTCTGTGACACTGTGTCCTAGGGACATGAATGACTTAAGGCAGAAGGAATAAAAACGTCTCTTCTAGCCTTTGTAAGACAAACTGTTCTACCAAAGGACTGTTGGTTAGAAAGATATTAATCTTCGTGAAGTTAAAAGTTAAGTCTAGTCATTTAAAGAACCTATTACAATTGATGAAGGAAGTATTGTGATCTGAAAGTTGAGCTGGGATCTGTTTTTGCTCTTGCCCTGTCTCAAGCATCTACAAATCCGTGACACTCTGCCAAGCTTGCTGTGAGTGTATGGTTACTCCTTTCCTAATGAGTGCCCTACTTAAAATGCTGCCCTAGAAGGCAGTCAAAAGAATTGCTTAAAGCCGGGCATGGTGGCGCACGCCTTTAATCCCAGCACTCTGGAGGCAGAGGTAGGAGGATCACTGCGAGTTTGAGGTCAGCCTGGTCTAGAGTAAGACCCTACTTCAAAAAACAAGGGCTGGAGGGATGGCTTAGTGGTTAAAGCATTTGCCTGCAAAGCCAAAGGACCGAGGTTCGATTCCCCAGGACCCACGTTAGCCAGATGCACAAGGTGGCGCATGCATCTGGAGTTCCTTTGCATAGGCTGGGGACCCTGGTGCACCCATTCTCTCTCTCAATAAACAAAAAGAACTGCTTAAAACTAGAAGCATATTGGTGCCATCAGAAGCTTCAACCCTTCAGAAAATGAACAGGCTTTTTAAAAATTTCTTACAGTTTTTTAGTTTTCTAAGTGCTGGGACTAAAGGCATGTACTACTGCACCCAGCCATTTCTGTGATCTTAAGCAGTCTATTAATGCTTGAACTCTGAATAACAAAAGTGCAGGGCAGTGGTATATGCTGGAATTAGCTCGGTATCACCTGTAAATGCCAGTAGTCCTTAACCTAGAATTTTATTATAGCTAGCATTGAATGTTGACTTAGCATTGTAATTTCCAGTTCCTTTATTTTAATATATTTTACTTATTTACTTGAGAGAGGGAGAGAATGGACACGCCAGGGCCTCTTGCCACTGCAAATGAACTCCAGATGTATGTGCCCCTTGTGCCTGTGACTTACGTGGGTCCTGGAGAGTTCAACCAAATCCTTTGGCTTTTCAGGCATATGCCTTAACCACTAAGCCATCTCTCCAGCCCTGTTTATTTTTTTAAGGTAGGGTCTCACTTTAGTCCAGGCTGACTTGGAACTTACTCTGTAGCTCCAGAATGGCCTTGAACTCATGGCAATTCTCCTACCTCAGCCTCCTGAGTGCTTAGATTAAAGGTATGTGTACCACACCTGGTTAGTTTTCAAATTTAAGGCTAGTTTAGAAAGCATTAGTTCATTCACTTAAATTTTATATTTGTCATTCCAACGTTTTATTAATTCTGGTGAATTTGATTATAGTGTAAATTATTATGATACTACTAGTTTTGAGGTAGTCTTTAAAACAACTTTATGGAAGTTAAGGAATTTGCTAGAAACTTAAGTTTTTAAAATTCTGCTTCTGTTTTGGGACCTGGCCAGGCACTTCTTAGTTGCATTGTTGTGAATTGATTAGAACTGGTTGGTGAGGCATTTGTAAGTATTGTGTTCTAGAAGAATTAAAATACTTCTTTTCGCAGGTCCCTTCCTTCTTCACAGATGCCGAGCGGAGGTCCGTATTAGATGCCGCACAGATCGTTGGCCTGAACTGTCTGAGACTTATGAATGACATGACAGCTGGTAGGAAATTTGAGCATTTGTAGAAGTGTGTTTTCATTAGAAATTTCTTAGATTTTGTTTTTCAATTTAATCCTTCAAATTAGTTAGGCTGCATTTAACTTTGTTTATTCTTCTATGACTTTCATGGTTAAGAAACAAACCTATTTTCCCAGAGCTACGCAGTCCTGGGTATTATAACTACTTGGCTATTACAAGCATTGCTTTCATTAAATTCTTTGTCATCATATGTTTTCTGAAGTGTAGTTTTAGGAGTTGCTTATTCGCTGAGCACTGACGTAGCTTGGCACCACTTGGCAGGCCTCATGCTGGTTCCAAAGGAGCGCAATGCTTGCCCTCTCCTAGAGCTTGCGTCAGTTTCCTGTCACGCACAAGAAAAAATTTGTCAGAAATAAATACTGGCTCTCTTAGGCTGCTTTCCAGTATATTTCTGATAGGTTCTTGAAAAGCTGTTAGGTATAAATGATAAGAAATGCAGTGATTTCAAAGCTCAGAAACCAAAACATGCTTTAAGGTCAAATCCTAAGGATGGAACAAAAGCAAGAAAACAAAGAAGATAGGAGCAGCTACACTTGCTGGACTTGCATGTGCAGTGCCTAGTTACTGGGGGAGAGCAGTCTACCAGCAGGCTGTGCATACAAGAGGTATGACAGGTGCTCACACTGGTTGTGCTCACGCCAGGTGTTTCTCATCACATCTCTGTGTACTGAAGGAGGGCATTGACCTGAAGTCGAGAGAATTAATTCAAGCCATCTTGAGTAACAGTGAAATGACTAGGAAAACATGAACCAAAAGACTAAAACTACTATTTTTTTTTTTTTTGTAGTTGCTTTGAATTATGGAATTTATAAGCAGGATCTCCCAAGCCCAGATGACAAGCCTCGGATAGTAGTCTTTGTGGATATGGGACACTCGGCTTTCCAAGTATCTGCCTGTGCTTTTAACAAAGGGAAACTGAAGGTAAAGTTGTGGCTTTGGCGCTTTGAGGCCAGAGGCTGTAAAATGTGACTGGAGACCGAGCTCAGGAGCTTCAGGCTGCTGTTCTCAGTGAAGCTGCTTCAAGTAGAGACGCTGATAGGTGCAGGCTGCTGATGGGGCAGGTTCGGGGGCTTCAGGCTGCGCTTCTTAGCGGGTGAATTACTTTAAGTAGGACGCTGATAGTTTGGTCTACACGAAGGTAGTGTAATTCTCTTACTGTATTAGATAGTCTTCAGTGTTTATTTGCTTAGGAAAGAAAAAAAGGGTTATCTTCGGTGTAGTCCTCAAACCTGAAGTTTGTTGAGTTGTGCGTCTACCCCTGTTGGGTTGTTTGAACGGGAATATCTAAGATTCTGATCAGATGTGTGACTCTCTCTGCTGACTTACCTAGGTTCTGGGAACAGCTTTTGACCCCTTCTTAGGAGGAAAGAACTTTGATGAAAAGCTTGTGGAGCATTTTTGTGCAGAATTTAAAACAAAGTACAAGTTAGATGCAAAATCCAAAATTCGAGCACTCCTTCGTCTCTATCAAGAGTGTGAAAAGTTGAAAAAGCTAATGAGCTCCAACAGCACGGACCTGCCATTGAATATTGAATGCTTTATGAATGACAAAGATGTCTCAGGAAAGATGAACAGGTGTGTGTTGAGTTGCGCTGGTTAAATAAATGAAATTTGCTAAAGCCATAGTCTAGATGTCCTTTGCAGCCCGGTGCTGGGTACTGACTTACGTTTGCAGTTATGTGCTATAGGGCTTATGGCTGGAGACACTTAAAACTCGGCACCTCTGTAAAGTGTGTTTCAGTTTATCTGTTAAAAGTAATTTCTTCTCACACCTACAGAACTCTTTATTTCCTGTGGTTTCTGCTATCTTTGACTTATTTTTAAAAAGCCAGGGGAGGGTGTTAAGAACTTGGCCCATGTGGGATCTAGGCTAGCTGAGAGAAGCAAAACTTCTGGGATATATTTATATTGTTTAGAAAACAGTACAAGGTGATGATTGGCTGTAACTTTTCTAATGATTTATAAATCATTCCTCTTAACTTGCTAAGGTCACAATTTGAAGAACTCTGTGCTGAACTTCTGCAAAAAATAGAAGCCCCCCTTTATTCATTGATGGAACAAACTCACCTGAAGGTAGAAGATGTGAGCGCTGTTGAGATTGTTGGAGGCGCAACACGAATTCCAGCTGTGAAAGAAAAGATTGCCAAATTCTTTGGAAAAGATGTTAGCACAACACTGAATGCAGATGAGGCGGTGGCCAGAGGCTGTGCACTACAGGTATCTTGTCGCCCTGCCTTCCCCTGCGCACCCCGTTCACGTTGTCCTGGTGGTCAACGCATGTTGAGAGAGGGGCCTGTATGTACGTAATTAGGCTGCAAAAGGACCATGTTGAAGTATGGAGATCCAAAGTGAGATTAAAAGAACGACTAAGCCTGGAATTTGTCAGACGGGGCATTAGAAGCAGACATGGTTCTGAGGGCATCACGGGAAACACAGGCCCTGACCACAGATTATGATTTTAACTAAACTTTTTCCGTTTTAACATACTGGAACTCTGATCTAATTAGCAGGGATTTTTATACAAAAAATGAAAATTTGTAAACAAAGATCCTTAGCATAATTATTCTTAGAAATGCGTACAGAAGGAAAATGGGTAGATTGTGCCTACCCATTGTCCTGTTATTACTTGACATTTTTTTTTTTAGGTTTGGTAGTGTTTTCGTTATACAAAATAGAAGATTTTACGACATTTTCTTCAACATGTTTAGGGGCTTCCATTTTATTTCTTGCATTGTATTTTTTCCCGTCTTACCAATTTTCTTTTGACTATAGTCCCTTTTGGGGGGGGGGTGTTCATTTTTCCTTCATAATGGAATATCTCACCTTAATTTTGGTTCCCCCAAATGTTGGAAGCTATAGTTTTTTCAAAATGAGAGCTAATTTTGCCCTCTCTTGAACTATACTGTATCAGAGGAAATGACTTTTCCTCTTGTTATTTTCCATATTATCTATTAAGTACTTTTCGTATCCTTAAGTTTTCATAATACAGACCTTCCAACTGTTGGTTGAATTTGCTGCTACTTCTGTTAAAAAATAGTTTTGTGGGGTTTTTAGTGTGTGTGTGGTGCATGCCCTTGTGTGCAGAGGTGCATGCCCCATGCACAAGTCAGAGGTTTCCCCTTCTGTCACTCTTCTGCCTTGCTTCTTGAGCCAGTGTCTTGTCTCACTGAACTCGAAGTTCATTGATTTTCAATTAGACTAGCTGACCAGCCGGCCCCACTGAGTCGTCCTGTCTCCCCCTGCTCAGTGTGCACGTTGCCATCACAGACTTACATGGGTGCTTGGATCAAGCGCGGGTCTCCTCATGCTCGTGCAGCGAGCACTTTGTCCATCGAGCCACCCCCACCTCCTGCCACTGCTTCTCATTTGCAGAATCACTTGCGAATACAAGTATGCATAGTTTTACACTTTCCATGTTTTACATTTATTTAAAAAGCATCCAGAAGAGAATGAATTTGTAGTGAGTTTCATTGCTATCAGCAAGGCCTTTCTGGAAAATCTGCCTTCTCTTAAGCCTGTGGAATTCGGTGTTAAGACTCAGTGTTCCCAGAGCCATCTCTGTGCTACGGCTTGATGTAGCGTTAGCATGGCCGACTGTGTGCTTACGAGAACACGTGCTTGTAAGCACGTTTTGGATTTCCATTTCAATCTGCCCATCCCTTGGGGTTGAGTTGTAAAAGATGAGTGGAGAGTAATAATGTGATGATAACCATTTTAACTTTTTTCTTTTTTAAGTGTGCAATTCTTTCTCCAGCATTTAAAGTGAGAGAATTTTCCGTGACAGATGCAGTTCCTTTTCCAATATCTCTGGTGTGGAACCATGATTCAGAAGACACGGAAGGGTATGTAGCAGTAAATCACTTTCCAATACTGTCTTGACTATAAAAGTTGAATGATTTTTATGGTAGAGTGCTGAGATATGCTAAGATTGTCAACACCTAGCCAAGCCTATCAAGACTTTGCAGTTGGTTGGTATGAGTTGATGAGATAGAATTAGGATTTTAGGTTCTGTCTCCCCGCCCCCCCCCCCCGCCCGCCCCTTTTGAGGTAAGGTCTCTCTAGCCCAGGCTGAACTGCATTTCACAGGGTTTCTTTAATTAGCTTAAGTACTTGACCTGACACGTGTCATTTCCTTTCCTCACTAGTGTTCATGAAGTGTTTAGTCGGAACCACGCTGCTCCTTTCTCCAAAGTCCTCACCTTCTTGAGAAGAGGGCCTTTTGAGCTAGAAGCTTTCTATTCTGATCCTCAAGGAGTTCCATATCCAGAAGCAAAAATAGGTAAGCGCCCACTGTGTGTGTTTGTGTGTTGCTCTTTGAGATGAAGACTTGGGCCCTCATTCAGTGTAATCACTTAACATTGTTTTTCTTAGCAATACTAAGTGGAACAAATCAAATCTCGTGTGAAGTTAGTTGTTTCCTCTCGGAGCACTGGTGGTGTAGGAATTTTTCTTGGTGGATGCGCTGGCCTGTGGAGGTTGTAAGGGCTTCCTGGTTTGGCTGCTTCCCTCTTACGCTAATGTCATCTCTACTTAAAAGAATATTGGCTTCTGAAATGATAACCTTTCTTCTAGGTGAAATATTTTGTGCAGTCTAGGACTTTTCAAATACACTTTGTATTAATCCAGTTTTCTAAAGGTACATCTTTTTAGGTACTTTTCCATTGGGAGGCTTGACGTGGTCTCTTCACTTCAACTCCCAATAGTATGTTCATCTAGGTTCTGGAACATTTGCCAGTATTTCCAGGTCTTTAAGACTCACCCTTGTCCCACTTCTTTAAGTAATTGAGCCATTTTAAGGAATCTCGCCTGGTCAATTGTGGTTTTCTTGTTAATTTAAGACTAAGATGCTGTAACCCACCAGTAATTACTCATTGGCTTATTTTTTGTGTTTGCACAAGTGGTCTGTCAGAGAGTGCCACTTGTCCTGTGTCACTCACCTGCATATTTCCTGAGACACAGTCTCCTCTGCCACAGCACCGAGGTTACAGGCGTGCATGACCGCTCGGCTGGGGAGGTGGGTGCTGTGAGTGACACTCAAAATGGTCTCAGGCCCTCATACTTTAGTGGAAAGTGCTGTTAAAAGCCATCTGGCTCAGCACTTAAAGGCTCTTGCTGTAAAGCCTGGCGACCCAAGTTCAATTCCTCAGTACCCCCCCCCCCCCATGTGAAGAGTGGCTTCTGCTTCTGGAGAGTATTTGCACTGGCAGGAGCCCTAGAAAGTCCCTTTTTCTCTCTCTTAAATCAGGAATATTTTTCTTGTTGTTTTTGAGGTAGGGTCTCGCTCTAGTCCAGGCTGACCTGGAATTCACTATGTAGTCCCAGGGCTGGCCTCAGAAGTCACAGTGATCCTCCTACCTCTGCTTCCAGAGTATTGGGATTAAAGGCGTGTGCCACCATGCCCAGCAATAAAATTTTTTGAAAGGCATCTCCCCAGCCCAGTTTTTTGTAACATTTACCACCAAATTTAATACTAGGTAGAAACATAGTTGGAGATACTGATGTGTGAGGGTTTTGTTGTTGTTTTTGAGGCAGGTTCTTGCTCTAACCCAAGCTGACTGCCATTCACTATATAGTCTTAGACTGACCTTGAACTTAGTGATCCTTCTCCCTCTGCCTCCCAAGTGCTGGTATTAAAGGCGTGTGCCACCACACCCAGCGGCTAGAAGGTTGTGGTAAATTGGATACTATATCTTAGTTCTCCTCATGCCAAGAAGATAAAACTCAAGCTCTTTAGCATGGCACCTATAAGTTTTGGTATTTTCCCATACCAAAGAGCTTGTTTATACATACTCGAAGCGCCCTGTGACGCCCCGTCCTCGTGGGGCGCTGTTTCTGTGAATGGAGCATTTGGCAGTTCCTTCCTGAAGTGGTCACCTGCTAGCTAACCAGCACCCTTCGCTGGTCTAGTAATTAAACTGGTAACTTTCCGTGTTCGTGCAGACAGACTGGTAAGTAAAAGGCTGCCAGATCTCATGGGACTCACAGAATTGGTTCGAAATTCTTGTGAGTGAGTGGTCTCTGCAGCGGCAGGGCTGTGCTGGTGGGGGCGGCGCGCTCTTCCCATTTGAGCGCAGTGTGGGTCCGCTGTCGGTCCTCCGCTGCTTAGGAGCACGGGTACCACCAGGACGCAGGTACGTGCTCTCAGCCAGCACGCAGCTCGTGGAGCCGCCCTAACAAGCAGGGTAGGCGGTGGTTCACATTTGGGCTCACCTCCTATATTTGAAACATGACAAACTTCTGATTCTCTAAAAGACTACAGGATTAAAGCGAAGCATGTGCTGGCGAACGTCTGCCTTTGACGACTCGCAGATCCCGTGTCCGGTGCGTGCTCCTCTATGTGGAGGAACAGGGCAGGGGCAGGGGCAGCTTTGTCGTCTGTCCAGAGTATTAGGTACAGGAATACTCTTGACTTTCTGAAGCTGTGTATGACATCTTAAGACAAATCCTGTGAAGTGCAAACACACTTTTAAGTATACTGAAGGGCTTGTGAGTTGGAGGGACTTGGGAGATGATTCTGGAACAGCGGGACTTGTGAGCTTTATTGCTCAGCACTTGTGATTTTTGTTCTGTTCATCACAGAGATTGAGTCATCTGTAAAATTGTCATTTTCTGTGGCCTAGGTCGCTTTGTAGTCCAGAATGTTTCTGCACAGAAAGATGGAGAAAAATCTCGAGTGAAAGTGAAGGTTCGAGTTAACACGCATGGGATTTTCACCGTGTCCACCGCGTCCATGGTGGAGAAAGTCCCCACCGAGGAGGGTGACGTGTCCTCTGCTGATGGGGACGTGGAGTGTCCCAGCAGACCACCGGACAGCACAGATGCTGATGTAAGTGATGGAGAAGTCTTTGCATTTGCACGTGGAACTAACTTGATTCTAAGCTGTAGGCCAACAGTAATGACTAAAGCATTTTTCTTGATAATGTTGATAAAATTTTTTGTAACTATAGATAATAGCTTTTTATTTAATGAAAACATAAAGGAATTTAGTGAATAGTGATCTTTGTATGAATTAACTGATACATAACTTAATTGAAGCAGATGGTTTCTTTGCCTTTTTATCAAAGCTACATACATGTTTGGTCAAATGTTGACTGTTTTTTTTTTATTTTTAAATCTACATAAACAGAAATGGAAAAGATGGTTTGGGTCTTTTTTTTTTTTTTCAATTGTATGGAAAAATGGGCTTTGGTGTTCCAAGAGACTTGTTGTGTTCAGTAACGAGATGCTGGGTTGGGGAGTGGCAGAAAGAGTGTGGATGGAAGAGCTCGGCATCTCAGGCCGATGTGCAGTAACACAAGGGCTGGTTCCCTAGGAGCTCGGTGTATTACAACTCTTAGTTTATATCTGGGGAGTAATGAGGGCTATTAAGATGTGAGTATTTCTAGAATGCTGAAGCACCATTAGCATTATGAAGCTCAGTGCTTTTCTCATCTGGAAACCCCACACAGTAGTGAGGTAAGCAGCCAGGCTGCACCCTTCCCAGTGTTCTGGTACCTTCTGGATGTTAGTAATGCTGTGCCTCTTAGTAGGTCAGTGTCCTTTACGTTCTTGAAGTTGGGGGATGGGGACCCTGAGAGACTTCAGGGTGAGCAGAGAAGAGTTAACTTCCAGGGTTTCCTCTTCCACAGATGAGAAAAGGGCACACAGCAAGCACTGGGGAGTAAAGCCCTTTAGAGCTCAGTTTCTTTCCCTTTGTTTAAAAAGCGGAAGTCTTAGGCAGGGTTGTTCCCCGTGCATTCTTTGTCCCAGGGACCTTGGAAGTATAAGTCGCTGACTGGGCAGAAAGCAAGGGTCTCAGGAGCTACCAGCTGGGTGATGAGCCATGGCTGAGGTCACTGCCCAGTGAGGTGGATGGAGTACTGCTCTTCAGATGCATGGTGGCTGCTGCTGAGACTGTGGCTTGGAGGCTTGTTTCTGGGAAAGAGGCCTGGAGTAGTAAAATGTGTTACAAGGCTAGGCGGCAGGTGCTTAAAGGGGACTTCTGGGTGTCACCACATCACACCGATGCCTACCTGCATTACTTAACTATATTAACTGCTGTCATTCACAAATCTCTTACAGGTTTAAAGTGTCTTAAGTTTTGAAGTATTTTGTGCTTCTTTTGTTTTTATCTAGCACCTTTTCTGCCCACCTATTAAGATTTCAGAAGTTGAGTGTACTGTGTGTGGTGCCTATAACTTTTTAAATTTATACAAGTACACCTCCTTTCTACATCCTTTGTGCCTGGGCTTTCATTGCAGAAAAATATCCAGCAAGACAACAGTGAAGCTGGAACACAGCCCCAGGTACAAACTGATGGCCAACAAACCTCACAGTCTCCCCCTTCACCTGAACTTACCTCAGAAGAAAACAAAACCCCAGATGCTGACAAAGTGAGTGAATCTTCTGGTTCGTTCCATTAGACAATGTTGCAGCATGTAATCGTAATGGTATTGAGCCTGCAGTTTCAAGAGCAAGCTCCCAGTGATTTTACTCTCTGTGGAATTTTTTTTTTCTGTTAATTTTCTGTGTTACTCAACTAAAAGCAGTTATGAGTGAAATACTCGGGCTCAAGTAGGGAAATTGGATCTCCTTTATACCCAAGCGCTTCTCTTGATTAACTGCCACTCCGAGAAGCCGTGGAGGAATGCAGAGCATTTGTGGTCTTGTCGTGGGCAGAGCCGTGGGGTAAATTCTCATTTGAGCTAATGAGATGATAAGTACATGGGCTATAGGAGTACCATAAACTTCCTCCTTCCAAGTTACCTGTCAATTTAAGTTAATTGTGATGATCTGGTAATAACCACGTTACATTCAAAGTAACTCCTTTCCTTGCTTCCATAGTAGTCATTGGAAGCTACATTAAAAAAAAAGATCTTTTGAAAAATGACCAGATTCTTACTGGACCTTTAAAACTGATGGTCAGGTGGACATGGTGCTCCCCTTGTCTCCAGGTCACTTTGCAGCTCACTCTCGGCAGGTTCCATGCGCGTTACTAACTCGTCCTGTCGTTGGTTTTCTCTCCCATCTTTAAAGATAGGGTTCTGTACTTACCTCAGAGAATTGTTGGTGGAGGTCAAAATGCATTTTATGTTAGGTAAGAGTTTTTCAGCTTTCAGTTTGCATTTCCTGATTAATCTTGTGGGTCCTGACTCTTTTCTACAAGGTACCTTTTCCTCCTGTGGTTCATAAGAGTTGTGTGACAATAGTAGTTACTTGAATATCATTCCCCTTGATTCAGGGTTGACTGTCAGTGGACTTGTGCTGACAGTCCCCCTGCCTGACTAGAAAAGGACATTGGGTGGAATCTCATGTTCAGAGTGGTAGGTGGGACCAGTAATCTCAGCCCTTGAAAACTCTCACCTGGAGGGTTCCTTGTCCATTCCATGCTCCAGTATCATTTTGTGATGTATTGGTTTTGTCAGTGGTCAGTTCAGGTTTGTGCTCCTATTTAACTGCGACGTGTGCACTGTCATGAGCGGAGCCGGAGTCGGTTGCACTTCGGTGTCTTGCTCGCGGTAGGCGTCTGGTGCACTTTTCTTGCTTGTGGGTCATTCCTCCAGCGCATGCTCACTGCATGCCGCCTTTTCTCGTACTAGAAGGAAGGAGACCAAGTCTGTGCTGACTGACATTAATGATAGGGCTTATTGCTGTTTTCTAAGGAACATGGGAGCTCGGCTGGCAAACGTGCTTTGCAGTCAAGTCATTGAACTTTCTAGTCCCAGTTTCTCTGGTCAGGCGCTTACAATTGCTGACTGCCTTCGTGACTGAATCCCCAGGGCAGCAGTTGTTGGGTCTCCTCCCGATTAGACACACTGGCCAATCATGTTAGGACATTCTGCATCTTGGTTTTCGTGTGTCTATAGCTGAGTCCCCTCAATTACATTTGTCACTGTGGCAGGGAAGGGATAGGAATCTGAAGAAATGGAAATACATAGAAGACCCTTGGAAAATTCCAGGCTGCTTCAGCCCGTATTAACATTTTGGAAAACTCTGCAATAAAATACACTTTAAGCATCCCTTCCCAAATGTTTGCTGAAATGTTTTGAGTTTGCTTTGGGTGTAACTACATGTACATAATGAGGTGTTGGGATTGGGGTTCCAGTCTGGACAGTCAGTGCACTCATGTTCACACACATCTTATACACAGAACCTGAACGTAAGTTCACACAGTAATGTCAGCGGGTCTGTGTCTCAGCTGACCTGTCACATGAAGGCAGATGTGGAATGTTCCACAAGCGGCAGGCGTCACGTGAGCTTGCTAGTCAGTTTTAGATTTTGGCGCTTTTCAGATTAGGGGTGCTCACACTTCATTATCGTTTTCCACATCATCCTATTTGCTACCTTAAGGCTTTTTTGTTCTGTTTTGAGACAGGGTCTTGCTAAGTGGCCCTGATTTGCCTCAACCTGTCACAATTTCCGAGAGCTGGGACTGCAGACATGTGCCACCACCCACCTGGGTGACTAGTGCTGCTTTTTGCCCTCTGAGTTGCTGATGAGAAATCACATTCCCCAAAGGCTGATAACAGATAGTACATCTGCAAGTGTTAGGAAGTTTTCAAAGCACTCAGGGCAGTGCTAACTATAATTAAAACAGGCATAATATTAGGATATAGGGACTAATATACGTAGTTTAGAAATTGAGCAAGTTCCGACTGTATAGATACAATGCTTGTCATAGTTTATATGAGATTACTGTTAGATTGTGGCCTGGAAAGGTATGGATAATGGACTGATTTTGGGATTCACAAGCATGCTTGTTTATATATTAAAGGCCAATGAAGAAAAGCACTCACGGGAAGGTGAAGTTCAGTGGAGATTGGGTGTCTGGGCAGAGAGTGCGGAAGGGGCGCTCGGCCGCAGCCGTGGTCAGCCCAGGCCGAGGGAACTAGGCCATCTAGAGATCCAGCTCCGTGTGACCAGGTGCTGGGTTTTGCCTAGGTCATCAGTAAGATAGTAGGTGGTGGTTATTTTCCAAAGATTATTAATTTCTCTCTTCTTTTTCTTCCTCTCTTAAGGCAAATGAAAAGAAAGTTGACCAGCCTCCAGAAGCTAAAAAACCTAAAATAAAAGTGGTAAATGTTGAGCTACCTATTGAAGCCAACTTGGTCTGGCAGTTAGGAAAAGACCTTCTTAACATGTATATTGAGACAGAGGTGAGTATTTTAATTAAATGTTTTTACATTGGAACTAATTCATTTCTACATAGTTAAATTATAAAGGCAAAAGGAACAGATACTCAGTTGTATTTATAATGAATTTTATTGATTAATATATTAATTAGGGTTCAGCTATTGAAGCTGACTATGACAATTAACAAAGTGTGTGTATTTAAAATACACCGTGTTTCTTTGAATTATGAAAAAGTTCATTTATTTAAAAAATGTTGTGAAAAGTAGTCTGGCTCATGGCCAGTATTAATCAATCACACCATGATACAACCACCCATGTAACAACTGGCAAGAAAACAAAATTATATCTGCACAATGGGTTAGTTTTGATACTCAGTCTGAAATGTAAAGTTAGGAAATGTATATATTACAACATCTTCTGCACATGCATTTATAAGATGAACTGCAGAGCTTGTAGAAAAATCTAATGAGGTGTAAATTGAAATTCTAATTTTCGTATGTTTTGCTTTAGTTTTTGTTACTGGAAGATTAAAATAAGCCTTTCTGTTTCCTGACAGGGGAAGATGATAATGCAAGATAAATTGGAAAAAGAAAGAAATGATGCTAAAAATGCAGTGGAGGAGTATGTGTATGAGTTCAGGGACAAACTGTGTGGGCCATATGAAAAATTTATATGTGAGCAGGTATGGTTAAGAGTTCTGTTTTTAGGCACATCCAAATGTCCTGTGTAACAAAACAGATGCCATAAATTACCTGTGTTCATGTGGAAGATGTTACACTAATGAGTAGGAGAATATTGAGTGAAGGCAGCTACAGCTAGTCACAGTGCCTTCCCTCCCGGGTTACCCTTCTGAGGTGCTTCTGCGTGTTTTGTTTGTTTGCATTGAAGTAGAGTCTCACTGTAGTCCAGGCTGACCTGGTGGAACTCAGTCTAGCTCAGGCTGGCTTCAAACTTGGGCAGTCCTCCTACCTTGCCTCTAGAGTGCTGAGATTAGGCGCGTGCCACCATGCCAACTTTTCTTTGTTGTAGAAAAACTTCTGAAGGGCTAAAGGAAGGGTGGGACTGCTTACAATGCAGTTGTTCAGACACAAATTGGCCTCAGTATCCATGGCTTCACAGCGCCTAACACTACCTTCACAAAAAGATCCTCATAATAGGAGGAAAACGTGATGACATCAAAAGAAAATATAGACTAATGGAGAGGGGGAGGGGATATAATGGAGAGTGGATTTGTGAAGGGGAAAGTGGGGGAGGGAATTATCATAGTTTATTGTCTATAATTATGGAAGTTGTCAAGAAAGCTTAAAAAGAAGAAAAAACTTCTGAAGGAAGATGGGCACTAATTTCTTCCTGTTTCATTTGAAGGAACATCAGAAATTTTTGAGACTGCTCACTGAGACTGAAGACTGGCTCTATGAAGAAGGAGAGGACCAAGCTAAGCAAGCGTATGTGGACAAGTTGGAAGAGTTAATGGTAGGCTCTCTTCTTCCCCTAAAAAGGAGTACTTGTATTTTAAAGCTGTACCCTTTTAAGCATGAAAACTATTCATTTATTACATTTTATATTAGAAAATGGGCAATCCAGTTAAAGTCCGATTTCAAGAAGCTGAGGAAAGGCCAAAAGTGCTTGAAGAACTGGGACACAGGCTGCAGCACTACGCCAAGATCGCAGCGGACTTCAGGAACAAGGTAGTAGTCCTTGCCGTAAGCGAGGAAGTGACCTAGATTGTCATGAGCCAACATGTGGGCTCAGGAATTTTCATGGTGAATCATGTGGAGAAAAGTTGGGTCATTGAGAGCAGAGTGCTGGTGAGTTGGGTCTGATTCGATTGGCTGTTCAGTATTCGTAGAATGTTGTGGTGTTGTTGTTGTGCAGGATGAAAAGTACAACCATATTGATGAGTCTGAAATGAAAAAGGTTGAGAAATGTGTTAATGAGGCGATGGAGTGGATGAATAATGTCATGAATGCCCAGGCTAAGAAGAGTCTTGACCAGGACCCAGTTGTACGGGCTCAGGAAATCAAAGCAAAGATTAAGGTGAGTGTTGACTACTGGGTTCTCTTGGGGGCCTAATGTAAATCATTTGAGCCTTAAACATGCCATTGTCTCTGTAAGTCTTGACTCATCCTTATCAAGACGGGCTTCTTTAGTTCATTATTGCCATCAGCAAACATAGACTCCGAAGTTTGGGGCTGGACAGATGGCCTAGTAAGGCTTTGCCTGATGTTGCAGTCAGGTTTGCATTGCTGACAGAAAATACCAAACCAAGAGTGGTTTATGGGGAAAGAAGGTTTGTTTTGGCTTACGGACTCGAGGGGAAGCTCCATGATGGCAGGGAAAAATGATGGCATGAGCAGAGGGTGGATGGATATCAATCACCTCCTTGCAAGCATCAGATGGACAGCAGCAACAGGAGTGTGCGCCAAAGTGTGCGCAAGGGGAGACTGGCCGTGCCGACCATAAGCTTGCCCAACCCTGCACTGCCTCCAGAGGCTGTCATTCTCAAATTGCCATCAGTTGGGGACGTAGCATTCAGAACACCTAAGTTTATGAGGGACACCTGAATCAAACCACACCTGAGAAGCTTAAGGACTTAGAGTCAGTTACCCCAAGACCCATGTAAGCCAGATGTACAAGGTGGTCCATGCATCTGGAGTTGGTTTGCAGTGGCTAGAAGGCCCTGGTGCTCCCATTCTCTCTCTCAAATAAAATAATAAAAATAAAACATTTAAAAAAATTCAAAAGAAAAAAAGGCAGTCTTTGAAGTCTGTGCTGAGTTCCCATTTACTTCAGCTCACTGGCGTGTGTGTGGCCAGCAGCGGGTGAGCATTCACTGTCCACCGTCCCTGCCCCGGTGGAGCCACGTGCTGGTGGAGGACCAGTAATGCGCAAGGGCATGTTGCGCATCAGACCCTATCATGCACTGTGGGAGGAAAACAGCTGGGTAGAGAGGAAGGGTCTTCAGATACGGTGAAAACATGGATAAGGGGACCTTGAGTTCCAGTTCTTTGCCTTACCTTGAAATGATCTAACCTTACTGAATGTAATTATGTGAAGATCATAATTTCTGTCTTTCGATGTTGCAAGGAATAAAGTATAAAACCTGAAGTCCATGATTGTGGAATAATCACTTTATGATCAGGCTTCAAGCTATGGGTTTGTGGGAGTGTTTGAGAAATGGAATTCTTTGGTAGGTATGTAATTGGAGGTAGTTGAAATACTAGTAAACACTGGTGTGGGAGGAGGAAGTTGAAAATGAACTGGATGGATAGATCTGAGTCATTGTAATCATAACTTTCTTTTTCCCTTTCTTTTTTTTAAGGAATTAAACAATGTGTGTGAACCTGTCGTAACACAACCCAAACCAAAAATTGAATCACCTAAACTGGAGAGAACTCCAAATGGCCCAAATGTTGACAAAAAGGAAGATGATCTAGAAGGCAAAAATAATTGTGGTGCTGAGCCTCCGCATCAGAACGGAGAGTGCTACCCCGAGGAGAAGAGCTCTGTAACTATGGACTTGGACTAGGTGGCGGGGCGCACATTCCTCCAGCTAACGAAGCAGTTTGGCCATAGTATGTGGTTCTACATAACAGACTGAGACTATTTATATTTTCTTTTTTAAGAATGTCTAGAAATTTTGTGTATTATATGGATAAAGAAAAAGCTTAAGTCTGTAGTCTTTATGATCCTAAAAGGGAAAATTGCCTTGGTAACTTTGAGATTCCTGTGGAATTGTGAATCCATACCGAGCTTCTGCGCAGTATTTCCATTTGTATCACTGAGGACGGGCGACGTGTCTGAGGAAACAGCGTACTGCCTGTTCAGGAGGGCCGACGAGCCCAGCATCTGCTCTCGCCAAGGTCGTTTTCTTGCATTTTGCTCTCCATTTCAGCATGTGTGGATGTGTATAAACAAGACAAAGTCTGACTCATAAGGGCTTTCAAAAATTAATTCTAATAGACTGATTTTGCTTTCATATTAGTACAAATTCAGTGAATAAAACAAAAGCTTAGTGAAATGTGTTAGCAGCATGCAAAACAAAACTTAAAAGTTCTATCTCACCGTACAGTATGTTGTCGCGTGAAGGTGTGAAATGAAGAAAATGATACTGTTGTAAACTGATTGTGAAACTCTATGAGCTTTAGAATAAAGTTCATCCTCTGGAGTAATTTCTAAACTGTCTGTTTTGTCATTCATTTGAAAAGTGGGGTTGGAGAAGAGCACAAGTTACTATAGCAGAAATGAGATTTGTGTGGGAAAAAAATATCTCGAAGTCACCCTCCTGAAGGAAAGTCTACATATAGTTACTACATTTCAAAAAGTCTTAAAGGGCTGGAGAGATGGCTTAGCGGTTAAGGTGCTTACCTGTGAGGCCTAAGGACCCAAGTTGAATTTCCCAAGACTAGTGTAAGGCAGCTGCGTGAGGTGGTGCATGCGCCTGGAGTTTCGATTGCAGCAGCTGGGGACGCAGACCTGCCCATTCTCATCTGCCTCTTTCTCAAAGTCTCTTACATACAAAGGGAATACAACTTTACCACTGAGAAAAAATATTACATAACAATCTTTTGTCACCCATTGAGTCCTTAACCAACGATGGTTCTGTCCCTGTGTCAGCATATGGGAGGGGAGGTGTTACAATATTGGAGGCTATTTTCATGAGATGGAAATCAGGAAACCATCTATATGTTACAGTCCAGTATCGTAACCTAACATCATTCTAAGACATAACTAAAAATATTTTGGTCAATCCCATCAAAATCTCTGATATACTTCATCTTGTCTGCTTATTTTCTAAGAACAAAACCAGTACAGCACTGGGGAGGAGAGAGGTGCACACTGA
Source organism: Dipus sagitta (assembly GCA_036346955.1). Lineage (NCBI taxonomy): Eukaryota > Metazoa > Chordata > Mammalia > Rodentia > Dipodidae > Dipus > Dipus sagitta. The sequence goes on along the minus strand of CM070775.1, from coordinate 13,155,306 downwards.
AGTTTAGATAGCCCACACTGCATGTGAGGGTGGCTGTCAGGAAAAGTTCATCTTTCAGTTGTAACTTAACTATTTGTTACATAATAGCTCCTGTGACATTTGTGCCTCGTAATCTTGAGAGACTCAAGAGGTTTATGAAGTGGAGAAAACACATCCCAACTTGGGTAAACCAACAGTTAAGAGTCTGCACTCCTAGACCAGGCCACCTGGTCTAGTAGGTACTGTCAGACAGGGATAGGACCTAGGCTGAAAGTCCCAAGTGAGGGCTGGAGAGCTGATGGCTCACCTGTTAGGTGCTTGCCTGCAAAGCCTAACGACCTGGGTTTGATTGCCCAGGACCCATGTAAACCGGATGGAGAAAGTGGCACATACATCTGGAGTTGGTTTGCAGCGGCAAGAGACCCTGGCATGACCATACTCTACCTCCCTCCACCCCTGCTTGCAATTTTTGGGTTTTTTTTTTTTTGTTTGTTTGTTTTTCAAGGTAGGGTCTCGCTCTAGCCCAGGCTGACCTGGAATTCACTGTGGAGTCTCAGGGTGGCCACAAACTGGGATTAAAGGCGTGCGCCACCACGCCCGGCTTAATTAAATTTACTCTCTTAAGACTGGATGCGGTGGAGCCCACCTGCAATCCGGCCATTTGGGAAGTGGATGCGGGAAGCTCAGGAGTTTTAGGCCGACCTCAGCTATATAGTGACTTGAAGGCCAGTCTGGGCTATATGAGACCCTGTCTCACAAACAAAACAAAACAAAAAAACATTTTTTTTATTATTAGCAACCTGAATAGAAAAGCAAGTGTACTTCCAACAATTTCCTGATCAAGAACCTGGAGAGTGGAACATGAGTCCTTAGGCTTCACAGATAAGCGCCTTAACCACTAAGTCATCTCTCCAGCCCCAGCCCCACATTTTCTAAGTGATGTAAGTGTTGTTTGAGGGTTTTGGACACTTCCTGGCTACTAAACAAAAGCACTGAGTCTTCAGCTTTCTAAGAGCAGTTCAAAGATGGTTCTTTATCAGCCTCGTCACACCTGGCAACCAGTGCTGTGTCTGTATATGAGAAAGTCACATTAAGTGTAGCCCCACTTAAGAAGGCTGATACAGGGCTGGAGAGATGGCTTAGCAGTTGAGGTGCTAGCCTGGGAAGCCTAAAGACCCAGGTTCAATTCCCCAGTACCCACGTAAAGCCAGATGCACAAGGTGGTACATGTGTTTGGAGTTTGTTTGCAATGGCTGGAGGTCCTGGTATGCCCATTCTTTCTCTCTCTCTAATAAATAAATAAATAAATAAAACATTTTTAAAATTTTAATAAAAATGAAAGAAGGTTGATATAAACTGTGCAGAAAGTATTTGTCAGGAGTATAGCTTAGTGATAGAGCATGTGACTGCAGCTTGCCAATCTAATCTTTACAGAAGCTGCCGGGTGACCTGATTAAAGTCCTATATGTTCCTCCATAATTGGATGGCACGTATCTAGGAGCAAATAGTGGCTTAACAGCCACAAGAATCAAACCTAGAACAGTGCGACTTGTCCAGTTGCTAGGGCTGTTACACGTGTTGACGGCGCATACATGTGTGTCCTGCGCGTGTTTGAATTGAGGAATTTGGCACACCAGCTACTGTGTTGTCATGTTTTCCCCCCCAAGTACCTAGCTTTCTGGGATTCCTCTGGAAGGGATTTAGCCCTGGTCCTCAGGAAGGAGGCGCTGCCTTTCCAGTACTGATCAGGCCACACAGCTACAAAATGAAGGGGACCCAACTGAAAGTACTTGGGGCCACAGAGGGGGCGGGTAGGAAGAGTGGCAGAATGGAAATAAAGGAAGCGTTGAAGAACTCGTCTGTGGGTTCCTGAGGATAATGGGGCTCCTGGCACTCTGGGGGCGCTACCCACAGATCCTCAGCAGGCAGTACCGACACATCAACCTCTGTGGACTCAAAGAGGAAAAGTTGAGGTGAGTAACCCTCCTAGGGACCAAACTGAATCCAGGAGTGGGCTCTGCAAGAGCATCCTTCAGCAAGCCAGTCTGTGGACAACATGGGCAGGTTTATCTCAGCAACAGAACTCCAAGATACGTGGTACATTCCAAATTCTATTTCATCCGCCATGGCAACCCTGCACCCTCCCCCCCCCACATACACACCCTCCTAATCTCATGTGTACATAGGTGCATATCCATCCCCCCACTCTCTCTCACACACTCACAAGCACACATCACACAAACACTCATGCATGGGCACACACGCCACCTGACCCCAGGGAAGGGTAAGATGAGAAGAGATTGAATAGGGCCTCAGATATGAGCCAGGAGTGGTGAGGATTAAAAGAGGAAAGCTGCTGGGCGTGGCGGCGCACGCCTTTAATTCCAGCACTCGGGAGGCAGGCGTAGGAGGATCACCATGGGTTCGAGGCCACCCTGAGACTACATAGTGAATTATAGTGAATTACAGGTCAGCCTTTACTAGATTGAGACCCTACCTTGAAAAAAAAAGAAGAAGAAGGAGAAGGAGGAGGAGAAGGAGAAGGAGGAGAAGGAGAGAAGGAGAAGGAGAAGAAGGAGAGGAAGAAGAAGAAGAAGAAGGAGGAGGAGGAGGAGGAGGAGGAGGAGGAGGAGGAGGAGGAGGAGGAGGAGGAGAAGAAGAAGAAAGACTTGGGCTGGAGGGATGGCTTAGAGGTTAAGGTATTTGTGTGCAAAGCCAAAGGACCCAGGTTTGATTCCCCAGGACCCACGTAAGCCAGATGCACAGGAGGTGAATGCATGTTTGCAGTGGCTGGAGGCCGTAGCATACCCATTCTCTCTCCCAGTCTCTCTCTCTCTCTCCCAAAAAAGTAATGTATATATATTTTTTTTTAAAAAGGAAAGCCTTTATTTGTCCATCGTCCCTCTGCTTAGAGTCCCCTCCTCAGGAATAATCTACAAACCTATGTGTGTGTGTGTGTTTGTAAAAGGCATTTATTACCAAGCTATAAACGATGAGGTGGCGGGGTGGGGTGAGGAGAGCAAGCATTCACGTTTTGGGGGGTCTGCTCTTTCTTATCCTCTTGGGCATGGATTCTGTGTTCCTCACCAAGGCGCCCCTTTGCTCAGACAACCTGGGACTATAGGTAGAAGGAGCCACCCACGGGTGCTCATAGTCCTTCTGGGCCTCCTCAGGACTCTAGATGCTGGGCATCCTGGAGGCTGAGGCCAGGGAGGTTGGATGCAGCTGCAGATCGGTGTCCAGCCCATCCCTGGGCATCAGCAGATGCCTGGCTGGCTGCAAACTCCTGCCACAGGGCCCAAGCCAAGGCGCTGCCCACCACCTGCATACCCATCACGATCATCTGGGCCAAGTAGCTGGCCATGGCGACCGCACAACCTCACGGGCACTCCAAACCTTTTGATCAAGTCCCGGTCAGCTCCCCCCCCCAGTCAACGTTGCTCCTTCACGAAGATCTGCTTGTGGGTTCTCAGCCCTGTGTGTGGCCCCAGAGTTTAACACAGAGCCTGACATGTCCACGAAATGAGAAACTAAATGGACAAATGAAATAGTTCACAGATCAGTACGGACAAGGCTCTTCATGCCTGAGCGGTCTGTGTGTGTGTCTCTTCTAGAAGGCTCAATGTCTGTGTTACTTTTCTCTGGCTGCTATTGGTATGCGGTCACCACAAGCTACATTCAAGTTCATTTGCTCTCTCTCACAGCTCTGGAGGCTCGAAGTGTGAACCAAGGTGTTACAGATCTGACTTTGCCTCTGTTTTGCTTCTGAATTTGAACACACTGTCCTATCTCTGTCTCAGTTTCCTTGTATGTTCATAGGCTTTGTTGGATTTTCCCAGCCAGGTTCTGGAAAGAGGAGACCCCTTAACGTGCTTTCTTCATGTGTATATTTCTAGGGAGATCCTACCTGCCTCTTCTGGTTTCTGGGAGCTGCCCTGCTTCCTCCCCCTCCTGTTCTTCCTCCTCTTCCTCCTCTCATGTATGTCTGTTGTCCCCTTTGGTCTCCTATAAAGACACTAGAGAAATCCAGCGTCACCTCCCCACCTCAAGATCTGTAACACAATTGTGTCTGCAAAACCCCTTTTTCAAATAAGCTCCCAAGTTGGGGGGGGGGGTGGAACGCGTCTCTGAATGGATCAACCTTCTCAGTGGATGAGCAAGAATATTGCCTAGTCTTTCTTACAAAGTTTTCCTGTCTGTGTTTCACCAGAGAAAACTCTCCCAGATAAAACAGGTTTGCTTTGTTGTTCTCTAGGAAAACTAAACCACTAATCAAGATTTCAATCCTGTCCTAATGTGTCTGTTCATAATAAAGGCACACACAAATGACACTTTCTTTTTGTCGTGAGAGTCTGTGGTAAGAGGCAGATGTGCAGGGGAGAGCCTGGGAGGTGCAGAAGTGAGGAAGCCCAAGAGGTCAGCATTAAGGCAGGACACAGTGGCCTCCAGGGTATATCTGGCCTGTTCCTGGTCCTGTTCACAAAGGGACCTGACCTAGGTTCTAGGCGACCCAGCCAACCTCTCCTGAGTATTGGAGTGAAGGAAAGAGCACAGTCCCTGCCTCCTACTGAAGTAACCCCACAAGGCAGATCATGCTCTGAGGGTGGCAAAGCATCACCATGGGACAATTCAGGTCTGTTCATCAAGCACCACCAACCAGAGGCCAGGATCCTACCTAGACTTCCTTCACTCCAGAGTGGGAGCAGTCTTGCCAGCTCCCTGTGGTAGGGCGTCGGGGAGGAGGGAAAGACCTGCCCAGGCTCTGGCCTACTGCAAGTCCCAGCATATGATGCTCCAGGAGCCCCTGTGTGAAGGACCATCGGGCATCTCTGCTCACAGTGAAATGTCACCTTGCTTCCTCCGCTGGCTGGTCCTCATCTGGCTCTGGGGTTTCATGGGAGAAGAGGTAATTGGCAGGGCAGATTCAAACTCTCCTGGGACCACTGTTCAAATCCCAGGTATCTGCCTTTTGAACCCCATCCAGTCCCGTCCTTCCTAATGGAATCTCACACATGTCCTCCTCACACGAGCTCCTTCTGGGAACACAGCAGAGGGCAGAGCCCGTAGTCTACAGATGACAGTCTAACACCTGGCTTTGCCTCTGTTTTGCTTCTGAAGTTGAACACACTGTCTATCTCTGTCTCAGTTTCCTTGTATGTTCACAGGCTTTGTTGGATTTTCCCAGCCAGGTTCTGGAAAGAGGAGACCCCTTAACGTGCTTTCTTCATGTGTATATTTTGAGGAATAGGCTTGTTAGGAGGGTAAATTGAAAGAAGAAAACTTTAAAGCAAAAGAAGTTAGAATGAGGTAGAAGAAACAACACGTTAAAGAGGCTGAACGGCGCAGTGAGTGAGAGCAGATGGCGGGCCCTTCAAGTAGTATCTCACGAAGTATATTTCTTCGAGTACATCCCACAGCATGCACTGTGGAGAAAGGGCTCTTTGGCCAGGTAAGTTTGGAAAACTGTTCCTTTCCTAGTGATTTCCAACACACTTAAAGATAGAACAGGGGCTGGAGACATGGCTTAGCGGTTAAGGCTCTTGCCTACAAAGCCTAAGGACCCAGGTTCGATTCTGTGTAAGTCAGATGCACATTGTGGCTCATGCGTCTGGAGTTCGTTCGCAGTGTCTAGAGACCCTGGCTTGTCCATTCTGTCTCTCTCAAATAAATACATAAATAAATAAAAATATTTTTAGAAGCTGGAACAGGCTTAGAGAAACACCAAGGTAAACAAACCAAGTGAGATATCCTTGTATGTATATATTTGATTTATTTGCATGTGCGTGTTGGCAAGGGTGCCAGGGTCTTTTGATGCTCACTGCAAGTGTATACCAGTTGCTTGCACCACCTTGTTATTTATTTATTAATTATTTAAAAATACGTAATTTATTTATTTGAGAGAGAGAAAGGAGAGAGGGAGACAGAGAAAGAGAGAGAAAGACGCACACACAGAGAGGAAGAGAGAGAGAGAGAGAGAGAGAGAGAAGGGATGTGCCAGGGCCTCCTGCCACTGTAAACAAACTCCAGACACAGACACCACTTTGCGCATCTGGCTCTATGTGGGTACTGGGGAATGGAACTCAGGCCAACAGACTTTGCAAGCCAGCGTCTCTTACTACCGAACCATTTCTGCAGCCCCTTGCACCACTTTCTATGCCTGGCTTTATGTAGGTGTTGGGGGAATTGAACCCAGGCTGCAAGCTTGGCAAGAAAGTACCTTTAATTGTTGAGCCATCTCTCCAGTCCCCAAGTGAACTATCGTTAATCTAGCATTTCCCAAACTCATTTCCCCCAGACAACCCCATTCTCACCACAGAATATCCCACTTTGATTTTTTAATGTTTTAATATTTATTTATTTGCAAACAGACACACACATGTGCACCCCGTCCCCCCGCCCACACACAGAATAGGCACACCAGGGCCTCTAGCCATAGCAATCCAATTCAAGATGCATGTGTTAGTTTGTGCTTCTGGGTTTATGTGGGTACTGGGAAATCGAACATGGGCTGCCGGGCTCTGTATTGCAAGCAAGCCTTTAACTGATAGAGAAGCCATCTCTCCAGCCCTGATTTTTTAAAACAGTTTGGTTTTCAGTGCTGAGGATTGAATCTAGGGACTTACATATGCTACACAAGTGCTCTGCTACTGAGCTCAAAGCCTGGCAGAAACCCTCACTTTGATTCAGTGAACTGAAGGCAGTGGCCAGACCTCACCTCTATCCCCATCTTAAGGGACAGGAGGCCAGCTGAGAAAGCAGGACTCTGGCTGCTGCTGGTGGCTAGCGTGAGAGAGTGGGAAGGGGCAAAAACCGAAAACATCAGATTCTACCTGACGTGGCCCCATTTTCTTCCCTCAAGGCCAGACCAGATCCCTTGGGAGTTGCACGTGCAGGTTCCTAAAAAACTCTGCTTGGCATGATTTATAGTGATGGGTTTTGTTTTGCTCACCGCTGACTTTCCGTAATGGCATTATTTCCTCAAGAGGCCAGCTAATGGAGGAGACAGTGCTCTGAGCAGATCGGCATCCGTGCAGGTCTCTCAGACGAAAATAGCATCAGCAGTCGGGCTGTGACCTGAGGATGGGCATGAAGTGCTGTGGCCCCACAGGATTAAAAATGAACACATTTTCATTCATTAGACAGAGAGAAACACACTGCCTAGAGGTTTATAAATGGCAGAGTGAGGGACGTTAGATGAATTGTTTAGGGAGCTTGAAGACTCAGCAACAGAATGGGAAATCTGCTGTGAGGACAATCCCCCCCTCTTAAAATTATTTTTCTTTGTGGATTTTTTGTTTGTTTTTGTCTTTTCTTTTTAAATTTTTAAAAATTTATTTATTAGAGACAGAGAGAGAAAGAGAGAGAGAGGGAGACACACACACACACACACACACACACACAGAGAGAGAGAGAGAGAGAGAGAGAGAGAGAGAGACTGAGAATGGGCATGCCAGGGCCTCTAGCCACTGCAAACAAACTCCAGATGCACGCGCCACCTTGTGCATCTGGCTTACGTGGGACCTGGAAAATCGAACCTGAGTCCTTAGGCTTTGTAGGCAAGTGCCTTAATCACTAAGCCATCTCTCCAGCCCAAACTCCCCTCTTTAAAAAAAAATGTTTTACTTACTTATTTGAGAGAGAGAGAGAAAGAAGGAGAGAGAGAAAGAAGGAGAGAGAGAGAGAGAGAGAGAATGCCAGGGCCTCCAGCCACTGCAAACTAACTCCAGGTGCATGTGCCACCTTGTGCATCTGGCTTTATGTGGGTACTGGGGAATCGAACCTGGGTCCTTGGGCTTTGCAGGCAAGCACCTTAAAGGCCGAGCCATCTCTCCAGCCCCAAACTCCTCTCTCTAACAGCTGAGAAAATCATGAGTTCTGGGGAAAGCAGTGCTAGGATCAAGCCTTCGCTGGCTGACAGCAGAACCGGAGCAGGCCCTTTCTTTGCTTTGCAAGCCTGGATGCAGAGGGAAGGATGAAACTCAGATTCAAATCCAAGCCAGGAAAGAAGGAATCACACAGAGAAAAGGAGGGGTGGAAGGAAGAAGGGAAGGGAAGGGAGAGTTATTTGGCATCGACGGATAGTGCCCTGGCAATAGAAATCAATTGTGCAGCCTCAGGAGGCACGTAAGACAGTGTCTGTCTACCCACATCCTCCCCTTTTTCCTTCCCCCATAGCTTCAGGGTTTCCACACCTCCATGGCTCTTCCATACCAGCCATTTTTAACGCAGTGTTGCTCAGCTAGCTGGACAAAATCAAGCACTGGCCCAACATATGCCATAAAGTCTTTTCCTTAGTGATTCTGAACTTGGAATTCAAAATAATTCCGTTTGCCCTGCAGAGGAAAAGCTACCAAGGGCACCTGGAAATTGCTGTGTCTAACTGTGCTTCCTGCAGTGCGGAGAAAGCCAGTGTTCAAAGGAGACAGCAGCATGGGGCAAGATACAGACAGAGGGAGTCCAAGTCCCTCGTGATCGTTTTCCTCGTGGTTCTTGAGATGGTTTGACTCCGGTGTTTTAATAGAGCTTGTAACTTGGGTCTCCAGCTGCGGGGCTGGAGGAGGAGTCACTGGAGGCGGATCCTGGCGTCCAGCCCTAAGATGTCAATGGGGGCGGATCTGCCTTCCAGCCCAAAGGTATACAGAGAGGTGTGAGCCCTGGGGGTCCTGCTTGCTTTTTGGTTTTGCTGGCTGGTGGTGGTCTCTCTCTCTCTCTCTCTCTCTCTGGTTGGATCTGTGAAAGGGAGCCAGCTTAGATGTTCATCCCAGAATTGGAGGGCTGTCTACTACAGTTCTTGCATGTGTCAGATTTTCCATTGCTGTGACCTAAATGGCCTGATACAGACAGCTTACAGGATGGAAACTTTGTTTTGCCTCACGGTTTCGGAGGGCTTAGCTCACGATAACAGGGAAAATGTATGACAGCGCAGGAAGCAGCCAAGGGTGATCAGTCCCCAGGGATCCGCCTCACTGAGCTACTTCCTCCTTTTAGGCTCCACCTCCTAGCATCTTCAGAACCTCCCCAGATAGCATCCACCGGTGGGGGATATTACTTATTCGAACCATAAGAGCTCTGTGAGCCAGTGGATTTCTCATTTTGTTGAGGCTCCCTTAGCTGGTATTTCCTTGCATGTGAGCATGAGTCCTTGCTGACGGGAGATGCCAGGGGCTGGGTTCCTTGCTGGCTGGGTTAGACAAACTCTGGGGGACACTTGAGAATTGAATGAGCACTCTGAGCAGCATCTCCACCTCAGACTGCCGGAAATACAGGTATATGCTGAGAGTCAGTCACGCTGGGGGCAGAACTGGGAGTAGGGAGGGGGCACCACCACCTGCCCATGGAGAATCCAACATTCTTGGCCAGGGGTCATCGTTCAGGAGGAATGAGGTTAGAGGGATCTTTGCGGGGTGAGAGAAATCTGTGTGGTGAAAGGGAAACAGAAGCAAGCAGGCTCCTAAGATTTTGAGCCTCAGAGAGAGTCTTCGTAAAGATGAGGCCCAATATTTAAATGTGCTTTTTGTTTGTTTTCTGAGGTAGGGTCTCACTTTAATCCAGGCTGACCTGGAATTCACTATGTAGTCTCAGGGTGGCCTCGAACTCACGGTGATCCTCCCACCTCTGCCTCTCGAGTACTAAGATTAAGGATGTGAGACACCACACCAAGCTCCAATATCTCAATGCTAAATGTAGCCAGGCATGGTGGCTCACACCATTATTCCCAGCACTTGGGAGGTAGTGGTAGGATGATCACTGTGAATTTGAGGCCAGTTTGAGACTACAGTGAATTCCAAGTCAGCCTGGGCTAGAGCGAAACCCTGCCTTGAAAAACCAAAAAAATAAATAAGGCTGGAGAGATGGCTTAGCAGTTAAGGTGCTTGACTGCAAAGCCAAAGGACCTCAGTTCAATTCCCTAGGACCCACATAAGCCAGATGCACAAGGTGGCACATGTGTCTGGAGTTCTTTTGCAGTGGCTAGAGAACCTGGTGTGCCCATTCTCTCTCTCTTCTTTCTGTCTCTTTCAAATAAATAAATAAAATATTTTTTAAAATGAACCAAAATTTTTAAAAAATTTAAATGTTAAATATGAAGTTTAAAAAGCCTGCTCAATAAATATTTAACAGATACAGAATGTTCAATCCTCCTACCACCCTGAACAAACCATAAGGCTCCAGAAGGTTTGGATGGTAAATTCTTAGAATCCTCACAGCTCTTGGCAAATGTGGCAATGTGGGGACAACCCACTTGGGCCCACGGCCCCAGGCTTGTTCTTCCCCACTCCTAGATTCCTTCTGTGCAACAGGGGTCTCCATGTGTACATTCACGGGCACCCTATCCTAGCCAACATGCCTGTTATCCAGTACACCCCAGCTAACACCTGCCCCTCAACTGTCTCTGGTCCCAGGAGCTGCGTGGTCCTTGCTTGGATGGATGTGTGATGTGGAAAGGACCCTGTGTGGGCTCTGGGCATGGACTTGCGATCATTTGAGACATCCATCCAGGTTCTAGGGCCTGTACAGTTGTCTAGACAGACATGTAGTTGGATCTTTCTGTTGGGTCCTATGGACTCCTTGCCCTGTGAAGAGGGGCATGACCAGAGCACAGGCCCCCTGCCCAACTTGCCCAACTCTAAAGGTGGGTACTGGTCATAGGTAAGCAGAGACCAGGAATAGGAATCAGGTGATAGGAAGTATTTGGCTAGAGAAGGGGTTAACACACTCCGAGTTCTGTTGTATTAGATTCTGCACCTCTAGGATACCATTTGCAAAAATGATGGCTTTGCATTAGCCAAGGTGTCCAACTTTTTCTTTTTTTGAAGTAGGGTTATGCTCTATCCCAGTCGGACCTAGAATTCACTATGTATTCTCAGGGTGGCCTCGAACTCACGACAATCCTCGAATCTCTGCCTCCTGAGTGCTGGGATTAAAGGTGTGCGCCATCACACCTGGCCCCAACTTTTTGATATGGTGACCTGATACTGTCATCTACAAATGTGATGGGTCTCATTCATAGCTGTCCTGGTATGTGTGTAAACTATGGGCCACATGTTTGGAGGTGCCTGTTAGAGGCAGAGATTTATAACCCAGTTAGAGGGCCAAACTAAGATGTGAAATTTCAGCTGGATACTATAGTTAGAACACACCTGTAGCCTTAGCACTTGGGCAGCTATGGCAGGAGGATTACCATGAGTTCGAGGCCAGCACCAGCTCACATACCAAAAACTAACAAAGAGCAGGGTGGCAGAGCTCAGACTTCTCTGCATAGCTTTTTTGCTGGAATATATATATTAGTAGAGACAGACAGAAAGGGAGAGAGAGTGAGAATGGGCACGCCAGGGCCTCTAGCCACTGCAGACGAACTCCAGACACATGCGCCGCCATGAGCATATGGATTACGTGGGGACCTGGAGAATCAAACCTGGGTCCTTAGGCTTCCTAAGCATGCGCCTTAACTGCTAAGCCATCTCTCCAGCCCCCTTTTTGCTGGAATTTAGATCAGTCCCGAATACACCTTAGGGCTGGGCACCAGGATGTAGCCCCCAGTCACACCTCCTCCAGCCAAGTCACAAGCTTTAATGAAACGCCTGAGTCTATGGGGTTCCTACGTTCAAACGACCACAGCCCTGGTACCAACAGCCTTGCTATTGTGCCTCACTGCCCTTGGTTCACGTGAAGGCAGATGCTCTCAGTGGTGTTTGCGCTGGGGGAGGGGGAGTACAGCAATTTTTTGGGACGATTGGCTAAAGCCACCTGCTCTATGAAATATTGGCCTCCCGGGAAGAAAACAGCAAATCCCATTTGTTCTCTTAAATTCAAGCTCTAATTGTTTTGAGGCAGAACACATGGGCTGAAATCATTTCTTATCTTCTTCTTTGCTCCTCCTGGGCAAAGCTTAATCTTAATCTGACTTAATCTCAGTCAGACCTTTTTTTTTTTTCAGAATTTGCCAAGAAAAGAAAACAGCAGCCGAGGGCCCTTAGAGCTCAGATGGGGAAACTGCTGTAGGGACGAGGCTTCTCTCGGGCAGGGCCGCTTCTCTGTCCCGCGTAAGGATATGTACATGAAACAAGTCAGAGGCGATGACAGACACGTCTGGCTTCTCTCCGAGAGCAGACACACAAGCGACCTCGTGGCACCGGAGGGTCTGGTAAATCCTGGGCCATCTGGGCTCGGGCACTTCCGGGTAACACTTCCTCTGTGTTGGCAGCAGCCTGGTGGAGAAGAGTAAGTATGTGAATTTTTGGGGCCCTGGGGGCTGGCTGCTACTCCTGCTCTTACCTGAACATCAAGTAGAAACATACACTGGTCCCCTTGGGTTTCTCATCAACCCTTTCCTTCCTTCCTATCATTTCTGTACCTTGGGAAGCCATCTGCTTCCACTCCACAGATTTGTTTCCTCCATAATTTCCTTCTTGCTATTACTCCCTTCCTCCTGGCCCCCGAGTCTCTTTCAACTGCATTCAACTGCTCAAAGTTCCTAAAATCCACCCCCTCTTTGTTCTCCATAAGGGCTTTGGTCTCTTATATTCTTACCCCGGCTCATGTGTGTTCATGTGTCTGCGCGCACATGTGTGCATGCACAAGTATGGTGACCGAAGATTGACTCATCTATTGGTATGGATTGTCTCACTAAAAATACCTTCCCTCTCCGCCCCTCCTCTCCCTGTGCTACCACAATGCTTCGCACCTCGTCCTGTGAGGTGAGAGCCAAGCCCGGCAGAGACGGAGCCTAGAGAACCCATCAGCCCCTCCACAGAATGGGAGCTCCTTCAGGACAGACTCCTTTCCACCTACGAACCTGTCTCTGCTGTTGTATCTCAGCACAGTGCCCTGCACAGAGCGGCACTCAACAGATGCTGTGGAGCCAATGAACACATAGCAAGCTTTTCCTGGAGGTATTCATGGATGACATCCAACAAAAACCTCAGGACAGCCGGGCGTGGTGGCGCATGCCTTTCATCTCAGCACTTGGGAGGCCAATGTTAGGAGGACTGCTGTGAGTTTGAGGCCAGCCTGAGACTACAGAGTGAGTTCCAGGTCAGCCTGGGCTAGAGGGAGACCCTATCTCAAAAGCAAGCAAACAAACAAACAAACCAACAAACCCGAAGATACAACCTGAATGCCTTAGATCTATGGGGCTGTGAGGTGTACCCTTCAGCATGGTTGGTCTCTGGAGCGCTGCTGTCTGCTTGTTCTCTGGTCTGACCTACAGCCTCTCCTGTAAAGGTGCTCTATTCCCTACTTGCTCCACACATATCCCCCTGGGTCATCTTTTCACCTTCCTGGTATCATTTGTCCAGAAATGATTTCCAATTTGTCTTTTTGTATCTCTTCTCACCGTGCGCAGCCTGAGAAGTACTGACTCCCAGCCATCTCCCCTTTCCGTTTAAGCCGTCCCTAACCAGCAAGTACGTCAGGAAGTTACACTGGCGCCATCCCTGGGGTTGCTGTGATCACTGGCTGGTTGCCCAGGGTGCCCATGTGTTTGTGCAAGCGTCATCTATGCCTTTTCTTTCTGCGCTCACATAAGAGATCATCTCCGAGGCATATTTTCACTGTGGGGAAACAGAATAAGCAGTGGGGACCGATTCCTCCCTTGTCGCTGACTGGTGGTTTAACATCAGGCAACCTGCTTATGACACTTGTCTACTTTAGTGCGATCATAAGTTTATTTAAACTGGGCTGGAGAGGTGGCTCGGCGATTAAGGTGCTGTCGCAGTCAGGTTCACATTGCTGGCAGAAATCACCTGACCAAGAGCAGCTTGTGGGGGAAAAGAAAGGTTTATTTTGGCTTACAGACTCGAGGGGGCAGCTCCACGATGGCAGGGGAAAATGATGGCATGAGCAGAGCCCCTGGCCAACATCAGGTAGACAATAGGAACAGGAGAGTGTGCCAAACACTGGCAAGGGGAAACTGGCTATAATACCCATAAGCCCACCTCCAACAATACACTGCCTCTAAGAGGTGTTAATTCCTAAATCTCCATCAGCTGGGAACCTAGCGTTCAGACCACCTAAGTTTATGGGGGACACCTGAATCAAACCACCACAGGCGTTTACCTGCAAAACCTAACAACTGTAGCTCATTTCTCCTGTACCCACATAAAGCCAGAGGTACAAAGTGGTACACGTGTCTGGAGTTTGTTTGCAGTGGCTGGAGGCCCTGGTGTGCCCATTCTCTCTCTCTCTCTCTCTTTCTCTCTCTCTCTCTCTCTCTCTCTCAGTGTGTGTGTGTGTGTCTGTCTGTCTCTGCCTGCAAATAAATAAATAAATAAAAATTAAAAATTTATTTAAACATGGTGAAATTTAATTTGATCATTGTGAAAATGAAAGAAGCACTTTGCAAAGGCTAAGATGCATTATTTTTTTAAACTTATTTTAAGTACTTTTGTTTATTTGCACTCAGAGAGAGGGAGAGAGATGATTGATAGATAAATGATAGACAGATGGATAGATGATAAATAGATAGTGAGTATGAGCATGCCAGGGCCTCTGGCCATTGCAAGCTAACTCCAGGTGCATGTGCCACTTGGGTACTGGGGAGTCAAACTCCAGCTTCCAGGCTGTGCCATCTCTCCAGTCCTAAGATGAACTCTTTCACAAGACTGGTTGGAAGGCGATGCAGAGTGGAGGGCAGATAAAACAACTATTAAATCCTGGGGAAGATTAAAACAACCTGGAAGGACGCTGCCCTCCTCCACCTTCACAAACACCCTTGTGCTCTTGTGCGACTTCTATGAAAGCAGACGTTGAAGCTCATTTATAACGCACTGTGGGAGACGGCACTGAACCCCAGAAGTACGGATGGTCACCTCGATGGTGCGAGTCTGAAGAAAACGTTTATGGAACGTTTGTGCATCATTTCAATGGTTCCTGCCTTAAGAGATATATTTTATTTAAGGTTAACCCAACACTTGCTGGTGTTGGTGGAGTAGGAACCACCACCACACACCCACTCCTGCCTCTTACTTTACATTACACTCATTTAATTTAGCCTCTTAACAAACTAATGCAGAGAATCAAAGTCAGCTCCGAATTCAGAGTAACTGTTCTCTCCGCCGTCCCATGATGTCTCTATCTAGCCTCAAGTATCTAATATAGTGCTCTCCCTCTATACTTGCTCTATAAGTTGTGTGGAGCCTTTCAACACCTCACCTCCTACAGAAGCATCTCTTTAATTTTTTAAAAAATTTTATTTAATTTTGTTTGAGAGAGAGAGGGAGGAAGAGGCAGATACACACACACACACACACACACACACACACACACATATATATATATATATGGAGACAGAAAGAGTGAGAGAAAGAGAGAGAGACTGGGCATGCCAGGGTCTTTAGCCACTGCAAACGAACTCCAGACGCGTGCGCCACCCTGTGCATCTGGCTTGCGTGGGCACTGGGCAATCAAACCTGGGTCCTTTGGCTTCACAGACAAGCACCTTAACCGCTAAGCCATCTCTCCAGCCCCAGAAGCATCTCTTGAGAGACAAATGAAACCCAAAGTGGCCCTGTGGAGGTGTTTGAAGAACGGTCCCCATTCTGCTGCTGCTGGCCTGGCTAGCACTGCTGGCGAGGATGCTCAGAGGTCCGGACGGCGAGGGAGGTCCTCCCCTTTCCTGTCTCCAAACCCACCCACCACTGCGCTCATCATCTATACGGATTTCACATCCACGTGGGAGCCCGCAAGTTATACAAACAGGAAGTTGAGGTGACTTTTCGGAGGTCACATTATTTTTAAAGGCAAACCTATGGCTATAACCCAAGTCGATGTCAGTTCCTAACAAGACAGCTAATTCTCCCCAAACAAACTGCATTCATGGCTTGCAGGTATGTCCAGGCATGGCACACATCCTTATAGATAACGTTTCTATGCGAACAACACCCACAACACTTTACTTTTTCACCCACTGGATATTGTCTACCAAAAGCCCTTTCTGGACCTCCCTTTTTCTTTTAGACACAGAACTCTTAGCTTCTCTTGCAACCAGGTGTGGCAGTGTATCTGAGTGCTGGTCCTCATGGTGTAAACAGAAGTGAGCAGAAACTTATAAGGGATACTGAGCCAACTGGGAGGTGCACCATTGTACTCTGGACCCCTCCTCCCCGTATGGCTGTTTGAACTTCCCGGAGTGTTGGTGAACCATAACTATCTGTGCTGCTCAGGGACCTGGAATGCACACACAGCCTCTGAGGTATCCTGGGTTTTTGAAGCTTTGGGGTGCATGAAGAAGGAAGGTGACCAGATAAACCTAAGAGTGCCCTAGAGTGTCCTGAATCATACAGGCAGGACATTCAACGGGTGAGACTTGAGCTGTGACTTAAGTTACACTTGCAGGCTTAGGGAGCTTAGGGGCATGAACACATGTGAGTGACAGGGAAGTTTGTGATGCCTCAGCCAAGAGAGACCGCGCTCTGTCAGGAGGGTCCCATCTTTGACACCCGGCTGTTTTTCCACACTGACCTGCCATGGGAAAATGCAGACCATTGTTCTCTATCCACTTTTGCCTCAGCTTCAACGATGGAATCTTCTGGAGAGTGAAGGTTAGAGGGCTTTTCAGTCTGGAAGAAGAAGACACAGATGTGGGAACAGGAACCTTGATCACTCTGGGAATGGGCACAAGGGCTTCATGGCTTTTCTGTCAGGACAGGATTCGGGCTGACTGAACTGATCAGATTACAAGAGCATTTCCCCCTGAGGGTTGTATTCCATTTTCCAACTACCAACTTATATGTGGCAATTTCTTTCTGCCCTTCTGCCCTTCCTCCTTTCCTTCCTCTCTCCCTCCCTTTCTCCCTCCTTTCCTTCCTTTCTCTCTTCCTTCCTTCCTCCCCCCTCCCTTCCTCCCTTCTTTCTTTTAAATCTGTGTGTGCGCATGTGTCTGTGTGATATGTGTATGTGTTTATATATGTGAGTGTGGGCATGTGTGTGTCACATGGTGTGCATATTTGAGTCACAGACTCTTTTTTGCCACTCTGTATGATGCCAGGCTGGCTGGCCTTAGAGAGTCTAGGGATTTTCCTGCCTCCACCTGCCATCTCTTTGCAGGTACGCTGGGACTACAGAGGCTTTGTGTGGGTTCTGGGGATCGAACTCGTGTCCTTATGCTTACACGGCAAGCGCTTTACCCACTGAGCCACCTCGCCAGCCCGTATATGGTACTTTTAGGAGGCAGCTGCTCAGCATCTAGTCAACTTCTCTTTGTTGTGTGAGCTGCTGGTATCTGGGAAGAACCATGGCTGATATCCAGAACCCAATCAACACATTAAGTTTTGATGAAACAGACGTGGTTTGGAGAAACATAATTTTTAGGGCTGGAATGAAACTTCAAGATCATCTAATCCCACTCCTGGATTTTGAGCTCAGCAGTAGTGGTTGTTGAAAGTCACAAGGAGAACTTCAGAGTGGCACTCAGTAGTCCCACCATCATGAACAGCAGTGAAACACTTTACTCTGTAATTTCAGAATATGGGTTTCTGTCCATTGGTCCAGATACAATATGTAAGGTCCCAGGGTCTGTTTTCTGAGCCCTTTCCCTCCTCAGAAATAAACCTAGACTGTTTCCTGAGGTACCTGCAGTCAAATTGAGCAGAATGATGCATAGAATTCCCTTGGAGTTTCCTTATCCAAGATCAAGGTCGCTCAAGGTTTTAAAATTATTTTATTTATTTATTTGAGAGAGACAGAGAGAGAGAGAGAGAGAGAGAGAGCGAGCGCAAGCGAGCGAGTGGCAGGACCTCTAGCCACTGCAAATGAACAAACTCCAGACATATATGCCACCTTGTGCATCTGGCTTTATGTGGGTACTTGGGAATCAAACCTGCGTCCTCAGGCTTCACAGGCAAGTGCCTTAACAGCTAAGCCATCTCTCCAGTCTTCACACAAGGTTTTGTTAGTACTCCTTCACCCTTGGAGAGCAAACATGCTATAAATTATAGAACCTTGATTTTATTGCCCCGAGTATCCTCTTCATTCCTCCTCCTGCCTCCACCTCTCTTTCCTTTCCTTTCTTTTCTCTTCTTCTGAAGTTGCTCTGCCCCCACCCCCAAGCTCTTTAGCCTCCATGTTTGAACTATCCCTAGGCTTGAACTCTCCCTAGGTCTGCATTAGAGCATGTAGACTAATGGTAGCCTCTATTCCCAAGCACACATTTCCTGTGTCTTTCTCCTTTTCCCTCTCTCTTCCCACGTCCGCATCAACTTCTGCTTTCCCAATTGCAGTTCCATCCATATTAACGAGCACGTTAGCGTTGTTCGTATGGAATGCCTGCAGAGGGGACTGTTACTAATCAGCCAGTCGTGCCACGTGACTTGCGGGGTCTCCTGAGAACTCCCACTGTGGCGTCCCTTGATGACCTTGAGAGCAGGAATGGCAGATGGTTCCGGCGCAGCAGAAGCTTCTCCTGGTGCGTGCTTGGCCGCGTCCTTTGTTTTCCGTTTTCAACCCGTTTGAGACCCTGAGCTGGAGTCAGTGGCTGTGGGCGATCTGTATTCTATGAGGCTGCCTGCCAAGGAAAAAACCAAAGACATGGTTTTGCTGGCAGAGCAGGTTGTCCCGCTTTGAGTTGTAACGGAGCTGGAGAGCAATAGCTCATGAGACGACCTTCTTTTCAATTTATGAAAGGACAAGCGTTTCTTGGAAAGCCATATATCTCATGGAGCTCTAAATCAAGGCTGTGTCGACCAGGGACCTCTCCGAATCTCTCTCTCTCTCTCTGACATTGACTCTCGCAGACTTGGGCATTAAGCCAATCATATCTTCCTCCCAGTTGTTAGGAGTCCCGGCTGCTAAATGCATCTCAGAGCAACCGCTGTGTGCTCTGGGCTCCTTCTCAGACATAATACTCAGGCTGAGCATGGTGCTGTGTCTCTGTTGTTTCAAGGTCAAGGATAGCTACTTTTCTGTTGGTGAAAAGAGGGAAAGGCTGGGAGATCTGCTCCTACATCCCATAGAGAAAGCAACATGCCCTCCTAGTTCTGGGCAGTAACAGGTGCCCGGATGGAGAACATTCCCCCGTTTCCAGCTGACTCAGCCCTCCTTGACTCTCTCAGCCTGCAGTGTGCGCTTCCCAGTGGTCTGCGGGGAAGCCACAGAGGAGATGGGCGTGCTAGGTGCTCGGGCACTAACCTCCGCACGGGTCTCCTCCTCTGTGATGGTGGCCCGTTCCTGTTCCTGCCTTTCCGCCGTGTGCCCATCAGGGGCGTCTATGTCCAGCACTAAGTGAGCAGGCATGCTCTGGGGATCTGTCAGAACCTCAAAGGGAACTCTTGGGTGGCTCCAGGAGACAGGAGTAAAAATATCCCAGGGGTTTTTCTGCCCAAAGGTCCCTGGAAGAGCAGAGTTAAATGAATAAAGCATGCATATGATGAAAAATAACCAGTCTTTTTTAAAAAAATATTTTTAAATTAAAGTTTTATTTTTTTATTTGCAAGTATAGAGATAGAGAGAGCATTGGTGTGCCATGGCCTCTAGCCACTGCAAAAAGCCTCCAGATGTATGAACCCCCTTGTGCATCTGCCTTATGTGGGTACTGAAGAATTGAACCTGGGTCCTTTGGCTTTGCAGGGAAGCACCTTAACTGCTAAGCCATCCCTCCAGCTCCCTATATTTTTAAAAGTTATTTGCAAGCAGAGAGAGGAGAGAGAGAGAATGAATATGGGCACACCAGGACCTCCTGCCACTGCAAACAAACTCCAGATACATGTGTTACCTTGTGCATCTGGCTTTACATGGATACTGGGGAATTGAACTCGGGTTGTTACTTTTTGCAGGCAAATGCCTTACCTATCTCTCCAGCCCTTGTTTTTTATTTGTTTATTTGTGTGTGTGTGTGTGTGGGGGGGGTGTGCCAGGGCCTCTTCCTGCTGCAAATGAACACTAGATGCTTGTGCCACTTTTTAGAAATGGCTTTATGTGGGTGCTGGGGAATTGAACCCAGGCCAGCAGGCTTTGCAAGCAAGTCCTTTAACCACTCATTTTCCTCCCCAGCCACATGTAACCTGTCCTCTAATCAGAGCAAAGCATACTGATGACATGGGTAGAATTCCTTAAAACTTGCAAGGCCACCTTAAGCCAGCTAAGTTATGTCTTAGTAGTTCCATACCAAAAAACTGCAGAGCAGGGCTGGAGAGATGGCTTAGCAGTTAAGGCACTTACCTGCAAGACCAAAGGACCCAGGTTCAATTCCCACGTAAGCCAGATGCACAAGGTTATGCATGCATCAGGAGTTCATTTGCAGTGGCTGGAGGCCCTGGCATGCCCATTTCTCCGTCTCTCAAATAATAAATAAATAAAAATAAAAAATAAAGAAAATTGCAGAGCAACTGGCCTTGGACAGGAAAGCTTAGAATGTCTTCTCCTATGGGAGTATGTAGGCTACTCAACAATAGACTTGAAAGATTAATTCATACGCTATAGGACAAGATACCCTGTGGAAACTGTCCTCACAGTGTTTCTGTGTAGTGGATTGGCCTGCTCTGATTACTATGGCCAATACCAAGCAGGCCTTTGCTCACCACACAGATGAATTGTCCCAGTTTAGCCATGATCCTAATGATAAAACAGTAGTCCTTTTCCGAGCTCACTACCTCTGCCACCAAGTTTTCTGAGTTCAAGTATGACTGATTTTTCAAATTTAGGGGACAGTAAGCTGACATTATGCTATAGACTAAATCATCTCTTCAAGAAATTTATATTTTGAAGCCCTAACCCCCAATGTGGGGGAAGTAATTAAGGTTGAAAAAGCTCATAAGATTGGGGCCCTGACTCAGTAGGATTAGACTCCTTATAATAAAAGTCACTGGAAAGCATGGCATGGTGGTACATGCCTTCAGTCCCAGCAGTGGTAGGAGGATCGCCGTGAGTTTGAGGCCACCCTGAGACTACATAGTGAATTCCAGGTCAGCCTGGGCTATAGAGTGAAACCCTACCTTGAAAAACAAAACAAAACAAAACAAACAACAACAACAACAACAACAACAACAAAAATCACAGATTGAGAGAGAGAGAGAGAGTGCCCTCACCAGAACCTGGACATGTTAGGACCATCATCTTGGACTTCCAAAGTTCAAAACAGAGGACAGAAAAGTCCTTTTGTTAAGTTATGGCATCTATAGTATCTTGTTCATGGTAGCCTGAGGCTCCACCGTTATTGGAGGAGCAACGCCTTTGCTCCTGACTCAGGGCTGAGGAGGAAGCCGGGTAGACGCCCCGTACCTATGAACGCCCCGTCCTTGCTCCACAGCCTCACGGTGCGGTCCAGGGAGGAGGACAGCAGGATGCTTTCTTCCTCTATAAGCTCCAGGCTGGTGAGAGAAAAGGGGAGGGGAGATTTGTGAAGCTCCCATAGGACAGGGCATTGGACCCACAGGTCAGTGGCATTCCTTTAGCCAAACTAGATAGAAAAGCCGTTAGCCGGGCGTGGTGGCGCACGCCTTTAATCCTAGCACTCGGGAGGCAGAGGTAGGAGGATTGCTGTGAGTTCGAGGCCACCCTGAGACTCCATAGTGAATTCCAGGTCAGCCTGGGCTAGAGTGAGACCCTACCTCGAAAAACCACAAAAAAAAAAAAAAGAAAGAAAAGAAAGGAAAAGAAAAGCCGGATTTGTTCCCTGAGTTCTAGGAGCCAGCCTTTCCCCCCACCTTGTACCGCACCACACATCCTCCAGATCTCCAGGTCCAGCCCCAAGACGTACATGGGAAACCACCTCGGGGATGATCGGTCTGAGCAGAAGCGCAAGAGGTCAAAAAGAACCATCTAGCAAGAGTTTTGTCTGACCCTTGGCACTGACTCCTTTCGAGCCCTGTAATAAATCCAACCTGCCAAGCTCACAGACTTGCACTAAAACACCAGGTCGAGTCAAAACAAACAAACAAACAAACAAACAAACAAACAACAACAACAAGAAATAAAACAATTGTCTATGGACAAGAAAAGCCAGGACTTCCAATCTCTTCCTTCAGCGTGTGGACCATTATTTCATTCCTAACAGAATTGCAAAGCAGAGGGATTTGGAGAGGGTGCATTCGATCAATACTTGGAAAATTATTTTCCCACCTTCACAAATTCCTGAGGCGTTCAAAGGATGGTACTCACGCTGTCACCGCGCTGACGTGGGCCCTCCAGAAGGTCACTTCTAAATGAAAAGAGGGAACACATGTGAGCAGGATCCTGCAGCACGGGGTTGGAGCTGGGTGAGTGTCCCACAGGGGGAAGTCCTAGTGTGGCGGGCCATTGTCCATAAGTGATACCCAAGCCCCCAGCATATGGAAAGACAGCCCTGCCGGTATACGAAAGGGACTTGCACAGGACACTTACATCGCAATGTCCCTTGGTACTTTGGGTTTGAGAAACAGTGTGGGTGCAGGCAAGTGATCAAAAATGCTTTTGAAACTAGCCTAGTAGTAATTCCACTTCCTGCTATAGTTTGGAGCCAGAGTCTCCTGCAAAGGCCTTATGTGTTCCAGACTTAGCCCTCAGCTTGATGTTATTGGGAGGTGGTGTTTAGTGGGAGGCTTGAGGCCATTGGGGATGTGTGGTATGCCCATCTCTTCCTGTTTATTTATTTATTGAGTGTGTATGTGTGGGGGGGTGCACACATTTATGTTCCTATGCTTGTGGGCACATGAGTATCTGTGGGTGCCCATGTGTGTGTCTGCTAATGCAGACTAGAGGTTGACATTGGGTGTCTTCCTCAATTGCTCTCCACATTATTATTATTATTATCATTATTATTATTATTATTTTTCTGAGGTAGGGTTTAGCTCTAGTCCAGGCTGACTTGGAATTCACTATATAGCATCAGGGTGGCCTCGAATTTACAGGGATCCTCTAACCTCTGCCTCTGAGTGCTGGGATTAAAGGCGTGTGCCACCACGCCTGGCTTGATTAATTATTATTATTATTATTATTATTTATTTGACAGAGAAAGAGGGAGAGAGAGAGAGAAGGGTGCGGCAGGGCCTCTAGCCACTGCAGACTCCCTTGTGCATCTGGCTAATGTGGGTCCTGGGGAATTGAACCTGAGTCCTTTGACTTTACAGGCAATCGTCTTAAGCATGAAGCCATCCCTCCAGCCCTATTTTTTTTTTTTTTTTTTGAGGCAGGCTCTCTCACCTCAGTGTCCCTCCACCATATATTTTTTTAATTTTTTGTTTATTTTTATTTATTTATTTGAGAGCGACAGACAGAGAGAGGAAGAGGGAGGGAGAGAGACAGAGAGAATGGGCACGCCAGGGCCTCCAGCCACTGCAAACGAACTCCAGCACACATGCGCCCCCTTGTGCATCTGGCTAACGTGGGTCCTGGAGAATGGAGCCTTGAACAGCGGTCCTTAGGCTCCACAGGCAAGCGCTTAACCACTAAGCCATCTCTCCAGCCCTCCATCTCATTTTTTGAGACACTCGCTGAACCCAGAGCTTACACATTTGTCTAGACTAGTTAACCAGCAAGCCTCGGGGCTCCTTCTGTCTCCACCTTCCCAGTATTGGAATAACAGGCATGCAGGATGTGGTAGTTTGAATGTAGGTCCCGTATAGATGCAAGTGTTTTATTAAAGCTTGTAACTTGGGTCTCCAGACGCCTGGCTGAAGGAGGTGTCACTGGGGGGTGAATTCTGGGGTCCAGCCCTAAGGTGTGTTTGGGGACAGATCCGATGTCCAGCCCGAAGGTGGACAGAGCAGTCTGAGCTCGGGCAGGGCCCTGGTGTTGGCTGCAGGTTGTGTGTTTGTTGCTTTTGGTGTTGGCGCCTGTTTTGGTATTGGTGTCCTGGATGTCTGGAAATGGCTTCTTCCACCATGATGGGCCTTCCCCTGGGTCTGTGAGCTTGAAACAAACCCCGTCCTCCTGTAAACTGTGTCTGGTTTGGATGTTCATCCCAGCAGCATGGAACTACCTCCAACACACGGCCATGCCTGGCTTTCACATGGGTTCTGGGGATCCATGCTCACGTCCTTGTGCAAGCTGAGTCCTTTACTGACTGGGCCGTTTCCCAACCCCCATCTACTTCATTTTTTACTTTCATTTCTGCCCATTAGGTGGGACTAGCTTTGCTCCACTGCGAGCTCTGACCATGATTTCAGGGATTTGTCACCGTAGCAGAAAGCTGACTGACACACTCCCGTAGTTAGAATAGAAACGAAAACAAGGCAGAAGCCGGGCGTGGTGACGCACACCTTTAATCCCAGCACTGGGGAGGCAGAGGTAGGAGGATGGCTGTGAGTTGGAGGACACCCTGAGACTCCATAGTGGATTCCAGGTCAGCCTGGGCCAGAGTGAGACCCTACCTCAAAAAACCAAAACCAAAACAAACAAACAAAACCAACAACAACAGCAACAAAAAGGCAGATCATTCTTATTGCTGAATTCTGATTTCTATGTATTTGTCATTTATACCACCTCTATTGGTAGAACAGGGGGCGGTGGACACAGGACATGTGAGTATGTGCTTTTCAACTGGTTTTAAGAAATATATTTGAGGGGTGGAAGAGATGGCTTAGCAGTTAAGGTGCTTGCCTGCAAAGCCAAAGGAACCAGGTTCGATTCCCCAGGACCCATGTAAGCCAGATGGACAAGGAGGCACATGTGTCTGGAGTTCGCTTGCAGTGGCTGGAGGCCCTGGTGTGCCCATTTTCTCTCTCTCTCTTTCTTTCTCTCCCCTCCCTGTCTCTCTCTCTCTCTCTCAAATAAATAAATAAAAGAAATATATTTGATAGACTACTATATGACATTTAAAATGAGGAGAAGCTGGAATGCTCATTTGGAATGTTACCTAAGATATACAATGAGAAATACGTTCTTGGGGCTGGAAAGATTGCTCAGTAGTTAAGGCATTTGCCTGCAAAACTTAAGGACTGGGGTTTGATTCTCCAGTACCCATGTAAAGCCAGATGCACAAGGTGGCACGTGCATGCGGAGTTTGTTTGCAGTGGCTCGAGGTCCTGGTGTGTTCACTGTGCCCCCCCTCTCTCTATATGTGCATATACATATATATATGGACAGAGATTTATTATATATCATATATATACAATAAAATGTTAAAAAAGAAAAATACATTCTGAAAGTAACTTATTGCTATATTGCTTATGTACATATAGGGACCCACAAACATGTATATGTGTAAACACACACACACATACATTCTAAAAGAAAATTCATATTCATTTCGCAGTATTACTGGGAAGCAGAGATGGAGGTTAGAGGGGTAAGAGAGGTTAGAGTACTTTCTGTTTGAGCTTCTTAAAAACATGAACACTCTTCTCATTTTATAGAGGGGTTTTCAATTTTTCAATGTATTTTTTGCTATGATCAAAGCAATATGAATGCAAAATTTTACAAGGCAGCTTTCTAAAAGGCAGAAAATGAAAAAAAAATCCATAACCTCATCTACAAAGGAGTAACCTTTCTTAAAACCTCCACCCATGACTTGCCAAGGCCCAATCCTGTATATACTTTGTTTTAACAAAGCTAGAATCATAGTACGATGCCATTTTGTGATTTCAGTCATTTTCATTTCAACATTTATCATGAATATTTTTACTGTGAATCTGGTTCATATACAGCATTGTTATTTAAGGACTATTATATGTGATATTCCAATGTACCATAATATTATTCCAATTTTCCAGTGTACTGTGCCATCATGTGTTCAATCAGTTTCCCTTATGTCGGATATATACAGGGTTTTTCTACTCTCTCTTAACAATGTGGTGATCTACAATCCTGTAATTGTTTTTGTTTGTTTGTTTGTTTAGAGGTAGGGTTTCACTCTGGCCCAGGCTGATCTGGAAGTCATTCTGTGGTCCCAGGCAGGCCTAGAACTCACAGTGATCCTCCTACTGCTGCCTCCCAAGTGCTGGGAAAAAAGGCGTGTGCCCCCACACCCAGCCAATCCTGTCATTAAATCTTGGGGAACATTTATTATTGTTTAGGAAAGTCCCTGGAATTGGAATTTAAATATTAGATACATACTGTTAACTTGCCTTATAGCAATCCACCTTCTAGCCAAGAGTATGCATGCCCACTTTCCTGCATTTTTGCTAATATTGATCTATGATTTTTCTATAGATCTGCTTTCAGTGGAGTTTAAGGGCAATCCCTCCTCACTGATACAATTAATTGTGCCAACAAGAACACTGGACTAGAACCAAATCAGTGTGTGGTCGTTTCAATTATATGCCCCCTCATAAACCCATGTATTCTGAAGGCAACAGTTTGGGAATTGGAACCTTGCTGGCAGTGTGTTGCTGGTTTTATGGTGTTATAGCCGCTTCCCCTTGCCAGTGTTTGGCACACTCTCGTATGGTGTTCCACCTGCAGTGGCAGAGGTGATGCGCAGCCTCTGCTCATGCCATCCTTTCCCCTGCCATCACGGATTGGCACCCCCTGAGTCTGTAAGGCAAAATAAATGGACAACTTTTCTCCCATCAGTTGCCTTTGGCAGGGTGCCTTGTGCCAGCATCGAGAAGGTAACTGAAACACAGCGCTCTCCCAGGGTTGGCCATGAGGAAGTAAGTTCAGGGCTTACTCTTGGGAGCCTGCAGCTCTGGTCCCCAGAGGCCGTACTCCTGGACGTCATACACGTGCACAAAGCCTTGCCGGTCGGCCAGGTAGGCGAGCTCATCTCCCGCTGTCACCGCGATGCAGCTCACCTGGGCTTTCCCTCTGGACTGAGACACACACACACAAGAGCGCGTGAAGTGCTATTCCTACACATGCAGCACAGGCCTTCCAGGACCCTTTGCTACACAGTCAATCCAGGGGGTGTGGGGGATGGTGGGCGCAGGGGACCAAACCCGTAGTCAGGAGGTTACCCACTCGACTGCCGGACTTACAGGAGTGAAGTTTGCTCCGGGGCCGGCGCCACTGAAGAGCGTCCAGAAGGTGACCGACCCTGGGAGGAGGGAAGTGATAAGCGGGGGGGTGTTTGCACTTCTCCAGGGCTTGGAGCCCAGCTCTGACTGCACTGAGTAGACCCAGCAGCCTCCCACACGGGGTTGGGGGGTAAGTGTCTCTTCTTTATCTTAGACTTATCAGGCTATAATGGGGAGGGCTTTTGAGTTCAGTGTCAGAGGATCCTCCTCCTCTCATCTGGGGAGTCTTCCCAGCCAAGGAAGGCCACAGCTTTGGCCGCAAAAGGGAAGTACAGTATGCGTCACTGTGGCAATTAATGTCTTCCAGCTTGAGCTGCATGGGTAACTTATTTCAACACACTATGCAACTTGACTCGTCAAAGGAAGTCACCGGGGATGCTCCTTGGCCTGTTGGTCTGAATTTCTGCCTGTGATTCATCTATAGGTTCAGGTAGGAAATATTTAGGAAGTGGGGACCTGACTCATACTATTTTCTCTTGGGAGCTCCCTAAGTCATAGCTGTGAAAACCTGTTCTTCTCTCAGCAGAGAGGGGATACTGTGCACTCCCCCTCCCCCCAACCGGGTAAAGCAGAAAGGATGGGTGCCTCAGACAGCAGGTGGAGAGAGGACCACCCAAGGGGCTGATGGGAAGGCAGCATGGAGTTGGCACAGTGATGTGGACTAGTAGCCTCCCTCACGTGTGAGAACCCAGGAACCAAAGACCCGAGGACCAAATGCGTACAGCCCAGCCTCTTCTTGCCTCCAGAGCAACACTATGGCTGCCTTTTTGAACTTGCAATTTCCCTTAACGTGCTAGAGATTTGGAGCTGGATTCGGGCCCACTTGTGAAGTTGAAAGCCCGGAGTCAATGTCACCTAGCTGGGTAGTGACCCCTGCTGGTCTCCCACTTTCTCCTCCATAGAATGCACAGGCTCCATAGCTGATTTCCACTACATGGTCCTTTGCTCCTTTGACTCCAAGGCCAGGCTGCCTGTGGCAAGTTTCTCTTGAAAGGTTCTCCTTGGCATTTATTTAGTCTGATTGAATGATGTCCTCTGGGCCTCATGCTCTGTTAGGGACAGCCTGGGACCCGTCTCCCCTGCAGGTAGGCCTGGGGTCTAGCAGAGAGGGAGAGGCAGCAGGGTAGGGAGATTTAGATTCGAGAGTCCTCACTCGCCCCATGACTGCCTCCCGAGAGAGGGCAGGCTGAGGCTGGAGCGTGCTGGACGTCAGACTGGGCTCTGAAGAGGGTGTACGGCCAGTGGTAAATAGTAGGGGTAGCGTGAGGTGGGTATTGAAGTCTAGGGACCTTTCTCCTCCTTCAGGGTGGGCCTGGAATGGGCTTGTCTTAGAAGTGAGGGCAAATATCCACCATAGGGCTCCCGTTACCTCCAGGCCCATTGGCAATCAGAGAAGCAGCCACCGAGTCCAACTTGACTGCCCGAGTCTTTAGGAAGGCCAGGCAGGAAACACTTAGGTCTGGGCCTAGGAATTAGGGAAAGCTTTTGGGCTTTGTTTCACAACCATTTCCCGCCCTCCATCCTGAGTTCATAGCTAGCCTTCTCTCTCAGTTTCTCTCCTATCTCTCTCCCCTCCCTCCCTCCAGCTCTCTCTCTCTCTCTCACACACACATCTCTCAGGTGCCCTGGCTAAGAACCTAGTTATCAGGTTGGTGGGTAGAGTCAGATGGGAAAACTAAGGGCACTGGCAGCCCATGGCACCCCAAAGTTGCCCCCAAGTACCCCAGGACTTCTAGAGAAAGACAGGGAATTGGAACTTTGCCTGAGTTACAGGGAGGGGCTGAGAGAGCTGAGAAACCCATACATTCTAAATAACTAAACACTCTAAGGCCAGTGGGCATTGGCCTGGGTTGCTATATACTTGCCCCCCCCCAAGAGTCCTCTTGATGGGAATACTGCTGATTAATTTTTGTGGCACCCTATCCCTTCACCATACAGTGGTGGATTACTACTCCTGTCATCAGAAGAGGAGATGAAAATTTAGGTAATTGAAAAGATTTGTTTAAAAACTAAAGATGAGAGGCTGGAGAGATGGCCCAGTGGTTAAGATGTTTGCCTATGAAGCCTAAGGACCTGGGTTCTATTCCCCAGTACCCATGTAAAACTAGATGAACAGGGTGGTGCACGTGTCAGAAGTTCATTTGCTATAGCTAGAGGCCCTGGTGCTTCCATACTCTCTCTATCTGCCTCTTTCTTTCTCTCTCTCTCCCTCAAATAAATAAAAAAAAAAAACCTAAAGATGTTATGAATAAGGCATATGGAAACATACTTCTTTATTAGCTAGTTAAAAAGTAATTAAGTTTTTTAAAAATAAGAGTATGGGGGCTAGAGAGATGGCTTAGTGGTTAAGCACTTGCCTGTGAAGCCTAAGGATCCTGGTTTGAGGCTCAATTCCCCAGTACCCACATAAGCCAGATACACAAGGTGGCACATGCATCTGGAGTTAGTTTGCAGTGGCTGGAGGCGCTGATGCGCCTATTCTCTGTCTGTCTGTCTGTCTGTTGCTCTCAAATAAATTTAAAAATCTAAAATAAAATAAGAGTTTGGGCAGGAGTACCCTATGGGAGTGGATAATGTTGGCACCCAGGAATCATAGTTTGTCATAGAAAAATCCCAGTGTCAAAGTGGCATACCTCCCAATGAACTGTTGGTCAGAGAGGTCCCTGAGCCACCACTCAAACAATACAGGCTATTGCCAAGCATCTTGGTTGCCCAACAGAACTATATGGCAAAACCCTATTGCTAAAGACACCACATGCTTCAGTTGCAGGACACAGAAATCATGCTAGAACCAAGCCGGAAGCTGCCTCCCTGCTGAACAGCTGTCATAGTGTTAGATAGTGCTATGCAGGCTGTTTGGGGAGAAAAGTCATCAAACGTCTTAATGACCAGTTCACCCTGCAAGCTGCACAACTGGCCAACCAGGCAAGGCGTGCCCACTAGTGTAAGAGTGGCATGTCTGTTATGGGGGTAACCACTTGCTCTCTGGATCTGAGACCTGCTCCATGGCAGGGAATTCATGCTTGTTGCTGAAAACCTTGTCCAGAGATGATGGCTGGGAAGGTCACAAACCCTGGGGTTGGGGGGAAGCTACTGCTTTTGCCTGGCTAAATGGACAAATTATACCCACTAAACTGACCTGCAGATCTTTTATGCCTCCACATTAGTGCTGCTCTCACTTTTGGTTAGGGGAGTTTCTCTTTTTCAGATGGCTGCGAGCACTGGTGAGACTAAAGACTCATAAAAGCATGGAGAAGAAGTGAAAGTTGGCTGTTCAGCACTGAATGGGGAGTCTCTATCACACCGTCCAAGGCTCAGGGATCATCCCTGGCAGAAGAGGTAGTGGAAAGAATATGAGAGCCCAAGGATGGAGAGGAGTGCTTTGGAAGGAACTCTGTCTTCCAGATACAGAATGGCCCTTGCCTTCACGACCTCACAGTGGCTGCACAATATTGGACCATGGATGATGGAGGAGGGAAAAAGAAGACATCAAAATAGAAGAGGGAATAGTTGGAAAGAAAAGAGGATTCAGTGAAGGAGGCGCAATGCAAAGGAGACTACTGGGAGGGGATTATGAAAAATTTTAATAAAGTTTTTCAACCAAAATTCCTGTGAATCTGTTTGAATCCAAACCTCCAAGAACCACTTGTTGCTTGGGCAAAAGGAGCCTGGGCACAACACCCTTCTTCTCTTACCTTCCTTTAGCCAGAGTGGACATTGGGGATCCAGAGAGGAAATGGACAGTTACATATAAATTATGAGCTTCTTAGGTGCTAAATGTTCATGGCCTCCAACATTCATATATTGAAACCCTGATCCTTGTGAAGCAAGCACTTTACCCAGTCAGTCACCTCCTCAAAGCTCTGTCCTTTTTTTAAAAAAATTTATTTTTATTTTCTTATTTGAGACAGAGAGAGAGGGACACACTGCAAACGAAACGAACTCCAGACAGAGGCACCACTTTGTGCATCTGGCTTATGTGTGACCTGGAGAACTGAACCTGGGTCCTTAGGCTTCTCAGGCAAGCACCTTAACTTGACTGCTAAGCTATCTCTCCAGCCCTACCTCTGTCCTTTGATCTTATAGGAAAGTGTGCTATTTAGAAATGCCTCACAGCTTCCAATGGAGGAGATGAGACTCAAACCCAGATGTCGGCCTCCGAAGCACCACACTCCAGGCTTGTCCTTAGGGGGCCGAGCCCTCTCAGGGGAAGGATAGAGTCACCTATGATGGTTTAGTCCCAGCCTCTTTGGCTCTAGGTTCCTCCCCAGTGGCTGGAAGACACTGATTGTGTTTTGGAATGAGCATTGATTTCTCTCCATTGTCACATTCCTGGAAGCACTGGACTTGGAGGACAAGGTGGGGAGAAGTAAGAGGTAAATAACTCCCCCCCCCCATGTGCTCACGTTCATCCCAGGGAAGGGTGTGTAGTCACAGGACAGCCAGGTGTGTCAGCTTCCCCCTTACCCATGTGAGCTCTGAGAGCCTATTTGGCCTTGGGCTCTGGCCAGCCAGTTTCCCAGACCTGCACATCCAGAAGTGGCCCTGGCAGATATCACCGCTTATTTTTCATGTGTGTTTATTAAGTGGTTCAGGACTTGGTGGGAGAGGGACGTGACTGTCAACCCTAAGCCCTGTGATAGTTAATCTCTGCTTTGTCAACTTGAAAGGACTTAAAATCACCATGGAAACAAATCTCTGGTCATGTCTGTGATTGATTTTCTAGGCTAGGTGGGAGGACTCATCCTAACTGTGGGCTGGGTTTCGGCACTATGTAACAAAGAGACAGCTAGCTGAACATTCAGCATTTATCTCTCGCTAGCTCCTCCCTGCCGATGTAACAATGTGATGCTGGCTGCCTGTTCCTGCCACCCTTCCCCTGCCACACTAGACTTTCCCTCAAAGCTGTAAGCTGAGAGCAACCCTTCTGCTTTCTTAAGCTGCTATTGGTTGAATATTTTGTCCCAGAAGTTTCATGCAGAACCAGACTAGGTGCATGGCAGGAACAGTAATTTTTGAATGAATAATGAATGATCATGTTAGCAGAAAGAGAAGGCCTTAAAGAAATGGAACTAGGGCTGCTGGAGAGATGGCTTAGTGGTTAAGATGTTTGCTTGCAAGGCCAAATGACCTCAGTTCCTTTCCCCAGGACCCACGTAAGCCAGATGCACAAAGTGGTGCATGCATCTGGAGTTTGTTTGCAGTGGCTGGAGGCCCTGGTGCGCTCATTCTCTCTCTCCACCCCTCTCTCTCAAATAAATAAATAAAACTAGGGTGAAAAAAAAACCCAGGCATGGTGGCAGAGGCCTTTAAGAAAAAGAAAAAAAGAAAGAAATGGAACCAGACGCCCCCCCCCCAAAAAAAGTTTTCTAATACAATATACATGCAGTAAGGACGGATTGAGGTAGGAGATTTGTGGGTTATGGTCCACGAGAGGGGCCAGAGGATGAGAACAGTGCAAAGCCTGAAGACTTGCACTGGGATGAGGCATCGAGGGGCTGACGTCTGGGTTTGGCTAGGGGCACAGGCTTTGCTAGCTGCACAGAAGAAGCACGTGGCAGGAAGATGGTAAAAGAATGCAGAGAAGTAAGAGCATGGTGGTGCCCACAAAGCTGGGGGCTCCGTGGTAACATCTTTCAGGTTGGCAGTGTCCATCCGAGCAAACTGTTTGTTCCCAAAGTGGGTAGGCTGGCTTGGGAGATGGACTTTGATGGACAGGTGCCTAGGAATGTGGGCGGGGCTACTGAACTCAGGCTCCCTCCCAGCTTTGGGAGGCTTCTTCTGAAAGTGGGAAGTGGCCCAGAACTGACTCCTTCAACCTTGCCAGGTGGAACGGGCCCCTCACCTACCTTCTCCATGGTCTGGGCCATCGGAGGACCTGGGAGTGTTCAGCTTGCAGTACATGTGACCTGAGATGACATTCCAAACTATAATTTCCCCATCGTAACTGGAGGTGGCCAGAAGAAAAGGCGGGCACTGAGCCACACAGAGGATGTCCTCCTTGTGCCCCTGGTTCTGAGGAGGAGAAAGGGGCAGAGCTCAGAAATCATATCTCAGATCACCCAGAGCTACTTTCCTCCATTTGTTCCTTAAGACAGGACACAGAGGGGTTTCCCCATCTTGGACCTCCACCCCTCTGTGTGGGAGTCTAGCTGTCTGCCAGCATGGTGCTTCAATTACCTGGGTCAGTGACGTCACTTCCGAGGGCCCCACTGTTCCCAGCAAAGACTACCCTGGAAACTCCTCCCTTCAACATCCCTCTGGGCGGCAGATTGTTGGCACTATGCCTTCACTGGGCCTGAAAGTTGACTCCACTGGGGTAATAAAACCTAAGCCATGGCCAAGGTGGTTTGGTTTCCTATAAGTCATAGGTCTATGGGCCAGAGTAGAGTGCACACCATTTCTGAGTTCCCACAGAGCTCCCACCTACCCCCCACCCCGTGGCTTATCTGTGTTGATAGGGGATTGAAGTCATGTGCTCCCCTCCAGAGGAGTTTTAGATATGCACCTTTACGAAAGGTGAGAATCCAAAATAGGTCTGAGAAGAACAGCAATGCAGAGAGGTAAGAGCCTCTGGCTATGAGCATTTCATATCTCTCACTGTGGGCAGTTGCTACATAGTGGGCATTGGCTTCTCAGAGCCCGATGAAGACGTTCCTTCATCCTTACCCTCGTATACTTGCCGCAGAACGTCTGTCCCTTGGTGACCTGCCTTCCACCCACTATGTTGCCTTGCCTGCTTGAACACAGCCGATTTTATGAGACTCTTGGGAAAGAGAAGCCCAATGGCCAGCTATCTCCCATGATTCTCTGCTGCTTCCCACTCCCACCCCAAATCCTCCACAGTTTGTGAGACCTTAGGTCTGGGCTCTTCTCTGTTCTCACCCGGCTTGCCAACTACAGAATCAAGATTATATCTCTATTCTGGACTGTTCTGGAATGCTTGTGCCCCACCTCCTTAATTATGTGTCCAAGCCCTACCTAGGAGGTGTGTGGCCTTTGGCAAGTGATTAGGATTAGATGAGCTCATAGAATAAGGTTCCCCGTGTTGGGGTTAGTGTCCATATAAGAGCAGGAAAAGGCCTACTGCTCACCCTCTCTCTGCTGTGAGGACAAAGCAAGAAGATGGACATAGCGTCTAGCTATCTGTAAGCCAGGAAGGGAGCCATGTTAGAATTATACCACGCTGGGGCTGGGGAAATGGCTTAGCGGTTAAGGCATTTGCCTACGAAGCCTAAGGACCACGGTTCAATTCCCCAGGTCCCACGTAAGCCAGATGCACAAGGGGGCGCACGCGTCTGGCGTTTGCTTGCAGTGGCTGAAGGCCCTGGTGTGCCCATTCTTTCTTTCTCTCTCTGCCTCTTTCTCTCTCAAATAAATAAATAATACATTAAAAAAAAAAAGAATTTGACCTCGCTGGCACCCCGGCTTCCAGGCTTCTAGCCTCCGGAGCTATGAGAAACAGCTTTCTGTGGTTTGCCCAGTGTGTGGCATTTTGCTAAGTCAGCCCGAGTAGACCAAGATAACACTTCATCAAATCTTGCAAGCTCTAATTGAATTTTCCGGCCTCATTTCCTTCCTGTATCCCGGAGGCCAGTAACTCTCCCCAGACCTCTAACACTGTGCGTCTATGCTTCCAGGCTTCACTCATGCTTCTCCCCTGACCCCCCCCGCCACCATTAGATTGCCTCCCCTGTCTGGAAAAATCCTAGTGACCTTTCAATATCCCATACGATGTTAGAGCGAAGTTAGTGGTTCTCACTCCTGGGCTCCTCCGGCATTTTACACATTGTTCTATCACTGATCGCACTGAACGGTTATTAGTTCCTCAATTGCTTATCTCCTCGCCAGCCTGTGAGCTTCTTAGGGTAATCCCATCTCTATCCTGGTGCTGAGGGCGGCAGTACGCAAGTGCTCAGTAAATGTGTGTGGACGCTGGAGGAGCGAATGGGTGCTCACTTCAGTAGTGATAGCATGACTTCTGCTGTGAGAGAGGACATGGCGTCCCCGGGGTATCTTGAGCCTAGCTTAATTCTTTTCCTCAACATTCACTAAAGTACAAGCTTCACAAAGATGAAGACGGGACTGTGCCTGGTTTTGCTCATCAGTAAATCAACGCATACTCGGCTTACAAGAGACACTAAACAGAAACGGATGGAAGACATGTCCGCTGGGCGGCTACTGCAAACCGGGTATTGAAGCAGCCCTGGGAAGATCATAGTGAGAAGACAGATCAAATCTTCTATAGAGTTTGCATTTGACTGACTTGTGCCTTTTGGGCCATTTATAGGGGACATAGGTAGGTGGGACAGTGGCAAAAAGTTGAGCACAATGAACTTGCATTTTTTTTGGGTTTTTTTTTGTTTGTTTGTTTGCTTTTCGAGGTAGGGTCTCACTCTGGCCCAGGCTGACCTGGAACTCACTATGTAGCCTCAGGGTGGCCTCGAACTCACGGCGATCCTCCTACCTCTGCCTCCCGAGTGCTGGGATTAAAGGCGTGCGCCACCACGCCCGGCGACCTTGCTTTCTTAATACTTGTCTTATTGGCTTGGCATTCAGACAACTTTGAGGGAGGTCATTCAATCCTTGGAAGCTATAACAAGCTTGGGGGGGGGGGACATTCTGCTTTCTAGCAGGAATCACAAGCATCTCCCTAGCTCTGGGCCTCTAACGTGCCACGGGACAGCAGGGACATCAACCCCTAGGCTCTTGCTGCTCAGAGGATGGCATGGTGAATACAATTCGGCTCACCAGGCAGAAATAGGACCTGGATGCGTCTTTGAGAAAAATGACTTCCGCCTCGCCCCGAGCCACCCTTCCTGTCTCCGGGACTCGCTGACCTGGAGCGCTGCATAGACCTGCTCCTCTGGCCCTACACCTCAACTTGAACTTGGAGCCATCATCCTTCACGGAAGAAGTGGCTTCCTGGACCTCAGTGCACCTGGCTCTACCTAGACTCCAATCATGCGAGGCTTCCGAGATACTGTGAGCGTGCAAGGCAGGCTGTGGAAATCCAGGGGCCCTCCGAGTGGAGGAGATTCTCCTCGGTTGCTACCGTGTGGATCGGGAGTCAGCCAGTGGCCCAGGGCTCACCAGGTCATCCTGCCAGTGTGGCTGAGGCTTCCAGAAGTGATGAAAGTCACGTGGCACGTCCTGTATCCAGAGCCAAAGAGGACACGTTGTATAAGCAATGAAATGAGCTGCCAGCGCACTCACCACTTCAGAGAGAGGCGCTGGCACGTTTCATAACCCTGCCCCTCACCCTACCCATGATGCAGATTTTTTTGAAATGTCAAAGCAAATTCCCCTAGTGCCAGTGGGAATGAAAAGCAATCCACTCCTGACGTCTGGGTGATTGCATTTCAGCAAATCATATGTCAACTGACAAGCTCTCCTCGGGTCTCCTGCATAGCTTTGCCTGCATTATGAGACCCAGAGCTGTTGCCTGCACTAACCCAACGCCATCAGCCCAGGAACCCGTAATACCAAAGGACACATTCAATGCCAATGCTCCCCAGGAAGTCATCCCTCAAATCATTCTCAGGATGCAAGGCTTAGGCTGAGAAATAGAGTGAACTTTCAGATGAATAAAGGACTTCCAGTACTTAAAGACATTCTGAAACCTGGGACCACCCAGCCCAGCAGGCAGAGAAAAGAAATGTCAGAGGATCACAGGCAGCACGTTCAACTTCTCCTGTTGCTTAATCCCCTGCCCCATCCTGAGCCATGAAAAGGGAATTTTTCCGTCTGTGGAGATGCTTATGGGTGGCATTTCATTTCCTCCTTGGTTCAGAGAGGCTCTTGGCCGTGAAGAGAGTTCAGGAGGAAAAAGGAAGAAAGACAAGACTGGTCAACTGGACTGATTAGTCTTTAGCTGGGAAATGCAAAGCTGGGAGCCCACGCAGGCTGGGGGGTGCAGTGGTGTGTGGAGCAGAAAACCAACCAGGTACGAGCCATGTGCACTGGCTTGGATTCCCTGGAGCCCAGTGGCCTGACAGCTTTTCTAACTGGCATTTCTTCTCAGAGTAAGAACTGGGAAACAGCTGAGGTGAAAATATTTGAAAGGGATTAAGGGAAGAAAGAATAAAGAGGAGGAATCCTTCTGCTGTGTGACACAACTTGACTGATACCAAGGAGAAAAGACAGTCCAAAATCTCTTCATAAAGGAGAGAGACAGAGAGAGAGAGAAAGAGGAAGAGAGAGAGAGAGAGAGAGAGAGAAACAGAGAGAGGGAGAGAGAGAGAGAGAGAGGAAGAGAGAGAAACAGAGAGAGAGACTATTGATCTGGAAGAAAGTTTTGTTGTATTTCACTTACAAAATACATATTTATTCTCCTGTCCCATCCAACAGCTATGATACACCTAAGACGATAACAGAATTTTACACGTTAATTACTTAAGCTTTTGAGCAATTTACTTTTTGCATAGAATTGATACTGTAGCTTAATTTTTCATTTTTCCATATCCATGGGAGAAAAGAAGAATTGAGAATATAAGCTCTTCTGTTCCCTATGAAGTACAATGGGAAATGTAATTTGATCAGTCAGGGCCAGTTTTTCAGCTGGTGTTTAAAGGATTAAGACCCAGGAGCAGAACACCCCATCATTTCTGAGGTCCACAGATGATCCTCTGTGAGCTGTTGACGTTCTTAGGATTACCTAAGCCCCAGAGCATGATTTAACCATAGGAAACAGACAGTGATATTAACAGAAATGAGCCAAGGATTGCTTCACTCTTAGTATTCAGGAAGAAATATACTGAATTTGATTTAGGGCAGTTGAATTGAATTGCTCCAGCCTCTGATATATTACTTTAAAAAAATATATTTATTTACTTATTTGAGAGAAGAGAGAGAGAGAGAATGGGCATGCCAGGGTCTCTAGCCACTGCAAATGAACTCCAGATGCATGTGCTACCTTGTGCATCTGGCTTACATAGGTCCTAGGGAATCCAACCTGGCCCTTAGGCTTCACAGGCTAGTGCCTTAACCTCTAAGCCATCTCTTCAGCCCTGATCTTTTTCTTAATGAAGCATGTGGTGGGGAGAGGCAATACTTTGTGTCTATTATTAAACAGTTGTCAATATGTGTAAAGACTTGCTCTAGTGTGCTGGGAGAGCCTTTGCTCAAATCTTTCCCAGGAAGAGTCATGACTGGGTCTCCCAGAAAGCTTAACATATTTCCTTCTAGAAAACTCCCTTTACTGTTGTGGGTTGGATATGAAGTACCCCCTAAAAGGCACATATGTTGAGGCCTTGTTTCCTAAGTGCTGGTGACTGGGTCTTGAAGATGCTAACTTAGTCACTGGGCTAACTTGTTGCGCAGTTCTTCTTGACTATGTTAGCATCCTCAAGACGTGTTAAGCTTTCTGGAGGACCTGGTTGGAAAAAAAGCATGTCACTAGAAGTACACCTTTGAAGGGGACACTTGTCCCTGGATTCTTTGTGGATCTCTTCCTGCCCTTCTGAGCCATCATAAAATGAATTCTATTTCCTCTGCCATCATGTATCTGCTTGGCTACAGGCTCAAGAGCACTGGAGCCAGTGAAGGACTCAATTTCTGAGCCTGTAAGCCAGATTGAATCTTTCCTCCCTTAATGTCATCCCAGATATTTTTTCCATAGCCTCTAGGACAAACTTCATATTAAAAAAAAAAAAAAAAAAGATATCCAGGGCTGGAGAGATGGCTTAGCAGTTAAGGCACTTGCCTGCAGAGCCAAAGAACCCAGGTGTGATTCCCCAGGACCCACAAAAGCGAGATGTGCTAGGCGGTGCATATGTGTGGAATTTATTTGCAGCAGCTAAAGGCCCTGGCATGCCCATTCTTCCTCCCCTCCCCCTGCCTCTTTTTCTCTATCAAATAAATAAATGAAAAATAAAATTTTTTTTTTTAAAAAAGATGTCTTACTAAACCTAACCCTTCTTATATCCAAGCTGAATGTAACTCACTTATTTTGATTCACTTCCATGTAGGTACAATCGCAGATTTCACTTTGTTCTTCCTCTGAAAATACAATTATAGTTATCTTATGGCAAATACTGTTCTTTATTTGCTCCTTTAAAAAAAATCTACATTCTTCTTCCCTTCTTTCTTTATTTGATAGAAAGAGGAAGAGAGAGAGAGAGAGAGAGAGAGAGAGAGAGAATGGGCACACCAAGGGCCTCTAGATGCTGCGAACAAACTCCAGACACACGTACTGCCTTGTTCATCTAGCTTATGTGGGTCCTGGGGGATCGAACCTGGGTCCTTTGGCTTTTCAGGCAAATGCCTTAACCCTTAAGCCATCTTTCCAGCCTCCTTTACTGACTCTTGAGTCAGCTTACATATGTTGACCTGATGATCGGAAAGGACTTCAGCATTTGCTTTCTAGTGTTCAGACCGCAGTCAGATGTCATTAAAACACTGCCCATTGGCTGCCACCATCACTGCTCTATACTGCCGAGTCTGCCTTTTTTTCTCAGCTGCCGGAGGAGGTTCAGCCTCTCCCAGTAGGACGCAGGGGCACCCGCTCTTACTGAGGGCGTGGACGGGCAAAGGAATACATGGGCCCAAGGCGGAGTTCAGAATGAAGCTCAGGGCCTTGGCTTCATGAATGACAATTTTGGACTCTTTCATTCTGACTCCA
The DNA here is from genome assembly GCA_036346955.1 of Dipus sagitta. NCBI lineage: Eukaryota > Metazoa > Chordata > Mammalia > Rodentia > Dipodidae > Dipus > Dipus sagitta. The sequence goes on along the minus strand of CM070775.1, from coordinate 13,115,841 downwards.
TGTATTCCCCTCTGATAGTTAAAGAATCTGTGTTTTATCTGCTTTGTGGGAGTTTTACAGGCCAGAATCATGAAAAAAAAAATTTAAATATCTATCTGTGAGGACAGAGAGAGAGAGAGATTTTATGCATTTGGCTTTACGTGGACACTGGAGAAGCAAACCCTGGCTGTCAGGCTTTATAAGCTTTGCCTTGAACTGCTGAGCCATCTCGCCAGCCCCCATTTTAAGCCAAGGCTAGATAGATCAAGGTCAAGTTAATGAATGGAACGATTAGCCTTCATTATTTATTATATAGCAGGAGATTCTTAGTAACAAGAGTCTCCCTTTCAGTCTGCTAATCTCAATTTTGATTCATGTGATTATATCCCTATGAAACCCAAATCCAGAGTCATTAAGCTCCGTGAAATACAGAGAAGAAGGGTATGAGTGTGACACAAACCCTGTGGTTCTGTCTCATTTAATGTCGTTCACATTTACTACAAATGCCGAATTGGGCACTGCTATCTTACGGGCAGGCATATCCCAGCACCACTTGCCGCGATGTAGGGTGTGCAGGCAGTGTCCGTTGTTGTAGTTCCATATCTTCAGGCAGCCGTCCCGGCCCCCAGTGATGAGCCTAGGAAGCAGGGTCCCCGCTATGGTGACGTGGCATGGGGCGCCCCCTCCTGAATGGTCCACGGCGTTGGAGAGGGCACCTACCTTCTTCCGCTGGAGTCAAAGGTCAGACAGGTGATGCCAGCACGGCCATGAGCCCCAACAAATTCAGACAACTGCCTTCCTGTCTCACAGTCCCACACTTTCACCATCTGCATACAGAAAGTTAAAAGGAAGTGACCCAGAGATACTGGCTGTCAAATCAAAGGGAATTTGCATTTGGAAGTCTGGTGACGTCGGGGTTAAAAACGAAAGCTTCCTTTGAAAGCATCCGCAGTCCCACGCGGGTCGGCTGGCCTGCGTGCGCTCACTCTCCAGGGCCCAGTGGCGAACTGTCACAGACTGGATTCAACAATGGAAACCTATCGTTTCAGAGTCTGGATGGCCAAAGGCCAAGTTCAAGGTGTTGACACACACTGCGTCTTCTGCAGCTTGCGGACGGCCACCTTCTTGCTATGGCCCTGGTGACCTTTCCTGCACCTATGCGTGACCTGGTCTCTTCCTGTGTCCTAATCTGTTAAAAGGGCACCAGTCAGGCCGGATGCGGATCCACTCTACTGGCTTTTATTTCTACTTAGTCACCACCTTAAAGGTGTCATCTCCAAAATGGAGAAGGCAAATTAGTATAGCCATTATGGAAAATAGTGTGAACGTTCTTTGGGAAAATGAAGACTAGCACTATCATGTGGTTCAGCGAGCGCATGTACGGAGGAAACGGCACCAGTACGTTGAAGAGCTGTCCACACCCCTGCGGTTACGGCGCGCTCTTCCCAGTGGCTGTGATAAAGAATCAGTCCTCGATGGGGGCTGCGGAGCCAGCTCAGTGAACCAGAGAGCCTGCTGTGCAAGTAAGAGGACCCAGGAGGGCCTCATTTGACCTGAGTTCGATTCCCCAGCACCCACGTGAATAGCTAGATACGGTCACACATGTCTGTAACTCCATCTTGCCGGGGAGTGGAGGCTGGGGAATCACTGGGGCTTGCTGGCCAGCCTGCATGACAGACAAACAGAAGCTGTGAGGTCGCGAGATGATCTCAAGGAAACACATGGGTGAATTTGGATACCGGACAATTCTCCTCTGGTCTCCACACGTGGGCTTCTGCATACATGCGCATACAACACACACACACACACCACATCTCTCACACACAAACACCTACGCGCAAAAAAGTAAATAAATACCCATGGCGAATAGAGAAAATGTGGTGCATACGCATGATGGAATATCCGGCTGTAAAGAGAATGAAATCCTGGGGCTGAAGAGATTGCTTAGCAGTTAAGACTGTCTGCAAAGCCTAAGGATCCAGGTTGGATTCCCCAGGACCTATGTAAGCTAGATACACAAGGTAGCACATGCATCTAGAATTCATTTGTAGTGGCTAGAGGCCCTGGGGTACCCATTTTCTCTCCCACTTTCTCTCTATCTGCCTCCCTCTCTCTCTACTAAATAAATAAAATATTTAAAAAAAAGAATGAAATCCTGTCATTGGTGACATTATGGGTGAGATTGCATCATTATGTCCAGAGAAATAAGCCAAGCACAGAAATACAGGGTACGAGCCGGGCGTGGTGGCGCACGCCTTTAATCCCAGCACTCGGGAGGCAGAGGTAGGAGGATCGCCGTGAGTTCGAGGCCACCCTGAGACTCCATAGTGAATTCCAGGTCAGCCTGGGCTAGAGTGAAACCCTACCTCGAAAAACCAAAAAAAAAAAAAAAAAAAAAAAAAAAAAAAAAAAAAGAAATACAGGGTACTGCATGACCTGACTTATATGTGGAATTTAAAGAATTTATCTAGGGCTGGACAGAAGGTTAGGCAGTTAAGGTGCTTGCTTGCAAAGCCTAACCGCCTGGGTTAAATTCCCCAGTACCTATGTAAAGCCAGATGCACAAAGTGGTACATGGATCTGGAGTTCATTTGCAGTGGCAAGAAGCCCTGGCACACCCATTCTCTCTCTTCTTGTGAATAAATAAATAAAAAATATTAAAAGAGAAGAAGTTGCTTTAGAGGTTGAAGGTAAAATGTTGGTTACTGGAGGCCAGAGACAACAGGAGAAAGCGAGGGATGGAGAGAGGTTGCTCAGTGGTGCTACGCAAAATGAAGTGAGAGGAAGACATTCTGGTGTGCTGCACGGCAGGCTGACAGAATCGTCCAAGTGTTTTATATTTCACAAGGCTAGAAGAGAGGGTTTTGAAAGTTTTCACGACAAAGAAATGATACCTGTTTGGAGAGATAGAGAACGTTTAACATTATTTAAGCGTTACCAAAAAAAAAAAAAAAAAAAAAAAAAAAAGATGTATTAGTTGGGCATGGTGGTGCATGCCTTTAATTCCAGCACTCGGGAGGTAGAGGTAAAGAGGATCGCCATGAGTTTGAGGCCAGCCTGAGACTAGAGTGAATTCCAGGTCAGCCTGGGCTAGAGAGAGACCCTCCTTTGAAAAACAAAATGTATTAAAATATCACAAGGCATCCCTTGCTATATGTAATTTTTATGATTTTTCTGAGACAAGGTCTTATTATGCAGTATAGGTTGTACTTAAACTCCTGATCCTCCTGTGTTAGTCACCCAAGTGCTTGAACTACAGGTGGGTATCACCATGTGCCCTTTAAGTTTTGTTTCATAGTACTAGGGATTAAACCAAGGGCCATGGACCCCATCACTAAACAATATCCTCAGTGAATTTTTATGATTTTATGTGGCAATTGAAAGAAAGGGGCTGGGGCTATGGCTCAACAATTAAAGGTGCTTGTTTGCAAAGCCTGCAGGCCCAGGTTCAGTTCCCCAGATGCACAACGTGGCATGTGCATCTGCAGTTTGTTCTCAGCTCAAGAGTCCCTTGTATGCCCATTCTCCCTCAGTCTGTCATAAATAAATAAATAAATTTATTAAAAAAAGAAGAGGAAGTAAAGGAAGAAATGCAAGCAGGCAGGAAGGAAGGAAAGGAAGAAAAAAAGAGAGAAAAAACTAAAAAAAAAAAAAAGAGACAATACAGTTACATTATTCTGAGGTGCTGGGAGTTAGAACTTCAACATATGAATTGGGAGTTATACAATTCCACCCTTATATTGTATAACTATTTCCTTCCAATAGGTACCTTCCTGACTGAGCTAATTAATAAAGCCACATACTACATGGTGACAGTGACCCACCACATATGCGACAGTAGTTACATACTATTATAATGAAGTTGGAAATCCCTGTTGCCTAGTGACTTCAAAGCTGTCTTAAGTCCCAATGTAGCACATTCCTCATGGGTTATGGCAATGATGATATAAACAAACCTATGTGTAGCCATTGTATAGAAAAGTCTAGCACATACAACTATGCACAGCACTGTGACACTTGAGAAGTAATTTGTGTATTTTCTATACCACATTTATTTTATTTTTACATATATAGATAGATAGATAGATAGATAGAGAGAAAGAGAAAGAGAAAGAGAAAGAGAAAGAGAGAGAATGGATGCACCAGGGCCTCCAGCCACTGAAAACAAACTCTAAACACGTGTGTCACCTTGTGCATCTGGCTTACATAGATCCTGGGGAGTTGAACCTGGGTCCTTAGGCTCTGAAGACAAGTGCTTTAACTGCTAAGCCGTCTTTCCACCCTTCTCTGGTGTTTGATTCAATACCATTTTGTTGTGTTTACCATAGTCCTAAAGAGCAATAGGCTATACCATAAATACGCACACTTCACACAGCCTGGGTGTGTAGTAGGCTACACCATCTAGGTTCATTCAAATTAGCCAGTGACCCATTTCTTGGAATGTATCCCATTGTTAAGTCATACATGGCCACATTAAAATATTCTAGAACATTAAAATATCATGAGCATGGTTGAGAGGCCCTTTCCTATTCATATACAGACAGAATCATGGGGTGTGTCTTCCTTAGTCAAGGGGCACAAATTATGTTCCTTCCCTTGTTGGCCAACAGTGTGCCAATCATCAGGGACGTGACACTGTACATCAAGGAGGTTGACAGAACGGTCCTCATGAGCCTTTGTGTGCGGGGACTTGGACATGGAACTCTCTGCCCTTCAAACCTGGATTGGAGTTATAACACATTAGGGGATTAGAATTCTCTTTACACTAGACAAGAAAACCTCGATAACCTAATATGCCCAGGAGGTTCCTTCCAAAATAGTCTGCACTGAAAGCCCCTGGAGAAGCTGCAGTCCCTTCCTCTGACTCTCACAGAAGGATGTCAAAACAACCCACAATCATGAACAGAGAAGAACTGAGCGACCCACGATTCACTTCCAGGGACAGACCGTTCCCAGAACATACTTCTCTGACCTAATGAGAAGACAGAGCAGCCAGGCCCATCATTACTAAGGCAGCAAATAATATCATGACTAAGAAAGCAAGGGTTGGGCTGGAGAGATGGCTTAGCCACTAAGGCGCTTGCTTGTGAATCCTAAGGACCCATGGTTCAACTCTCTAGATCCCAAGTAAGCCAGACGCACAAGGTGACACACGCGTGTGAGGTCACCTATGCGCACAAGGTGGTGCACACATCTGGAGTTTGATTTCAGTGGCTGGAGGCCCCGGGGCACACCAATTCTCTCTCTGTCATAAAAAAAAAGAGAGAAAAAAAAAAAGAAAAGAAAAAAAAAAACGAAAGCAAGTGTTGATACTTACAGATGCTTCCGAGCAGCTGACCACGTGCCTGAAGGTAGGGTTGTATCCACAGCATACCACAGGCTCTTGGTGGGAGAGCTCCAGGTGAGACTCGGGGACAGGTCTTGCTCATGAAAAACAGAGACAGTGGACAGCTGAGGTGACTTCAGGACAGGGACACCAGGGTGGAGGGGTGTCTGCTGCTGTGTTGTAGGGTGGCCAGCAGGATAGGCTTTGGGGCCAAATGACAGATGACGGACTAAAGTCACTTAACTGCTCAAAAATCACAAGTCTCTAATCTGGAAAATGGGGGCAGTAATCCCGACTTTAAAGGGTTATTATGAGCATTAAATGAGAAAACCTATGCTAGCGTCATGTTGTAATAACACATATACAGCTGGCATGTGGTAAGGTATAGTAGCTGTTGAACAAGAAAACTGAAAGCAGTGTTTCCTATTTCCTTTTCTTTTGTTTTGTTTTCTTTTCTTTTTTCAAGGTAGGCTGTCGCTCTAGCCCAGGCTGACCTGGAACTCACACTGTAGTTCCAGGCTGGCCTTGAACTCACAACGATCCTCCTACATCTGCCTCCTGAGTGCTGGTATTAAACGCGTGCTCTACCACACCCAGGTCCCAGATCCCCCCCCCCACCCTTCGTTTTATTTAGAGGCTCATTCTGTAGCCCAGAGTAGTCTAGAACTCCAGATCCTCCTGCCTCCACCTCTTGAGTGATGGGATCACAGGTATGTGCTTCCACAATGGGCTATGCATCCCCTCTGTAGGGCAGAAGCAGTGTGATTTTTTGTGAGTCTACAGAATACATCCTCTTTGCGGGTCATTTAGATTCCCCTACCCTCTGCCAAACAAGCACAAATGGATTAGCTCACACTGAATCCTTATGCCCAAGAAGGCAGCATTTTTTCTTACAGCAAGAATAAGGCCAGGCAGATCTCAGAAGGCCCTGTGGCCGGACTCTCATGGGTGTCCAGTTGCAAAGGGCATCCCTAAGCAGTTAGGGTATTGTCCCCTGAGCCAGCTCTGTAAGTCAGCACATACAACCGGTAAGAACTCAAGGCCTTTGGACTGATTTTAGGGAAATGCGAGAACTAATGACAGGGAAATGTCTGGGGGGGGGGGGGGTTGGCACACCGTGGACACTTCACACGGAATGTTGGTTCCGTGTGTTACTATTTGGCCATCTCTCCCTTCATTGTCCCTTTGTTATATATTCCCAGGCTTGGCCCCAGTATAGCAGGTCACACAGCACCTGAGTGACGGGGGGGGGGCAGGGGGGGCTAGGATGGGGAACATGATCTGGCGTGTGAGTGTTGGCTCTGAAGACTCAGGCTGTGTTTGCTATGAAGTGGAATTTCAGCCACTTCATTCCAAAAGAAATCCATCAAGTGGCCGTTTGCTCTACACAAAGCTATCATGTACAACAAACAGCAGTTTGATTGATGGAAGCTTCCCGTTTGAGCTGGCTGGTTTGGCATCTTGAGTGAAGAGCCCGAGATGGCTTTTGGGACTGGCAGTGCAAACCATTAGGTAGTGGTTCTTCCTGGGTTCTCCTCCTGAGCAGCACCAGCCTGCTGCATGGCCTCAGCGAGCAGCTTAGGAAGGCAGTGGATGGCCACAGGCCAAACCATGTGTTCTGGACTTCTCCACGGAGCTCTGGTGCTGTAAAATGTGTTTGCTTTTCCATAAAGTTAATGCTTGACAAGGGATTTAATCTGTGAGTGCAATGAATGTGTTTAAGATTCCTCTGTGCCTATGTTTTTGCATCATAAGGAGAAAAAAAAAATAAAACATTTATGAAGACCTATGCCCTGATTTAGGGCTCGGGAAATCCAGTCATCATTATGAGGTAGATAGGATATGAAATATGCAAAGTGTTGTACTCCATCTAGAAGATTTCCTGGTGGGGAGTAGGAACAGGGAAAGAGGAATGTGTTTACGTCATGCCGAAAGGGAGAAGTAACAGGGGGAGAAGGCTGGGCCGCACTATGCATCATAGGTTGGCTGCAACGACGTTGCTGCTTTTTGGAATTGAAGGCCTTGTAGTTCTCAAAGCATAGGCCAAGACCCTGCCACCCATTCTTCTCAGGGAGGGCGGACTTCCTTATCACAAGAGCCTTAATCCACAGATGTGTATGTGTGTGTGTGTATGTGAGAGAGAGAGAGAGAGAGAGAACATGGCATGTGTGTGGAGGTCAGATGTCAACACCCCTCCCACCTTGTTAGAGGCAGGGTCTCTGGTTGTTAGACCCCTAGTTCACAGGCTAGTTGGCGCACAAGCTTCCAGGGGCTCTCTTGTCTTCTCCTCCCATCTTGCTGTAGACAGGCTGGGATTATAGACATGGAACTCAGGTCCTTGAATGGCAAGCACCACTTTATCCACTGTGCCATTCTCCCCCACCCCGCCCCCCAGTACTCCCTGACCTTGGGTCTCTCTCTAAAGTTTGCCTTCTTGCAGGCTGTGTTGAAGGCACTCCAAGAGAAGAGCACTTGCTACTGTCTGATTTCTTTTTTTCGAGGTAGGGTCTCACTTTAGTCCAGGCTGACCTGGAATTCACTATGGAGTCTCAGGGTGGCCTTGAACTCACGGTGATCCTCCTACCTCTGCCTCCCGAGTGCTGGGATTAAAGGCAAGCGTCACCACGCCCCACCTTTATTGTCTGATTTTTGTTTAAATGTAATGCTCCCTCTCCCTTTTGGTGCATTTCAGGAGAGATAGGTGCAGGGGGAAGGCCAAAGACCCCTCAAAGCCTAGTCTCTGCTCCTGGCTCCCATGTACCCTAGGACAATAGATTTCATGCTCTAGGCCGCTGCTTGCCCATCTGCAAAGCTTCCTGGTTGAACAAGATGACCTCTGGTACATGGAGGTGGGAGGGAGGGAAGGAGTTACCTTAAGGCCCTAAGAGCTCAACCCAGGCAGGGCAGGGTGTAGAATGGGAGGGAAGTGGCAACCAGAGTCTTTGCCAAGGAGGTAATGGTGCCATAGACTGGCGAGGGAGTGGCAAACGGGAACCAAGGTGAACTTGGGTGCAGAAGAATTGAGAAGATGTGGGGCTCAAGGCATTAAAATCTCTGGGCATGTGCTGCCCTATAGAGGTGGCTTGCATTATAGACAGGGGCCCGAGACACAGAGTGCAATGGGGGTGATAGTACTTGCAGGCCTACCAGGCCCACAGGGCTCTGTCTGCTTGGTCTCTGCCTGTATGTAGCCAATTTCCATTTGCTATGGGGTTTGGGCAGATGGGTAGGTTAGGCATAACAGGTAGATTGCGGACTGATGTGGGAACATGTTACAGAGCTCTTACCAAATATATACAAGCAAAAGGCCCAGGGCAGGGCAGGCTTCCGGAGCTTGTGCAGTGATCTGAGTGGCAGAACACTGAGTAGAGAAGGTTGACTGTGGCACTAGAACCCTCTAGGCCAGAGCACTCAGTGCGTGGCACCTAGGAGACACACAAGCCCTTACCTCAGCTTCAGGTGAAGGAAAGCCACCGTGTCCGTGGCCACACACAGGGCTCGGGGTCCAGGGAGATAGAGGCAGGCTGTGAGTTCTCCCTTAATGCCACTGGCTTTGGAGGAGGCCGTAAAGCAGCAGCTATGGGTCTCCAGGTCCCAGATCTGAGGAGGAAATGAGGAAAAGGAATAGGTCTTGTTTATTTATTTACTTATTTTGGTTTTTCAAGGTAGGGTCTCATTCTAGCCCAGGCTGACCTGGAATTCACTCTGGAGTCTCAGGGTGGCCTTGAACTCAGGCATGTGCCACCACGCCCGGCTAAGAGAAGAGATTTCTATTTGCAAGGAGATAGAATGGGCATGCCGGGGCCTCTAGCATTACATGGGTGCTGGGGATTTGAATTTCCTTAGCATTGCAGGAAAGTGCCTTAACTGCTGAGCCATCTCTTCAGCCCTCTGCGAGAGAGATTTTTATTTTTCTATTTGGATTTTTGTTTCAAGGTCGGGTCTTGCTCTAGCTCAGGCTGACCTGGAATTCACTATGTAGTCTCAGGGTGGCCTTGAACTCATGGCGATTCTCCTACCTCTGCCTCCCGAGTGCTGGGATTAAAGGTGTGCACCACCACACCCAGCAGGTCTTATTTATTTTTTTGACAGGGTTTCCCTATGTAGCCCAGACTGGGCCAGTCTTGACCTTGAGATAGTTCTGTGTATACCACACACTTGGCTAGTAATTGGTCTTGAAACTTTGCTGTGCTGTGTTTTCTCAGCTGCTGTCTGATGTGGGGTTGGCTTGACCAACATTAGACACTACCCCCTCCTTCACCCCACCTCATCAAGTCAAAATGAAGGGATCCTTCTCTTTTGTTGTTCTGAAGGAGACAGTGAGGCCACAATCCCTGGTCCCCTCCACCATTCTGAAGGTACCTAAAGAGAGGGGAAAACAGCAGCCCGGACCCTCGAGGCTCTGCTCTTTCTTCAAGGAAATGATCAGTCACTTCTTGGATGTAGCTTTAGCAATGGAGCTCGTGATGTGAGGCTGCTTTAAGGCACAGAGCAACCTTTGTCCTTCAGATATGTTCTCAGTTCTTTTAAAAATATTTTTATTTTTTATTAGTTTATTTATTTATTTGCAAGGAGAGAGACAGAGAGCAAGACACACACACACACATACACACACAGAGAGAGAGAGAAACAGAAAGAATGGGCCCGCCAGGGGCTCCAGCTGATGGAAATAAACTCTAAATGCATTTGTTGCTTTGTGCATCTGGCTTTATGTGGGTCCTAGGGAACCGAATTTGGGTGGTTAGGCTTGCAGTCAAGCACCTTAACCACTGAGCAATCTTTCCAGTCCTCAGTTCTCAATTCAATCTCCCCAAACCAGTCATGGGATAGATATTTGCAGGACACTGGGGCAGAATTCTATGTGACTACTGATTGAGGACATGGTAGTCCAGAGCCCATCCATGGATTGTAATCTCAAGGCTACCACTTCCTTGCTGGATGGTCTTGGGCAACCCTTTTTTTAAAATTTTATTTTTAAAAATATTTTATTTATCTATATTTGAAAAAGAGAAAGAGAGAGGCAGAAGAGAGAGAGAGAGAGAGAGAGAGAGAGAGAGAGAGAGAGAGAGAGAGAGAATGGCACACCAGGGCCTCTAGCCATGGCAAGTGAACTCCAGACACATGTGTCACCTTGTGCATTTGGCTTACATGGGTCCTGGGGAATTGAACCTGGGTCCTTAGGTTTCACAGGCAAGTGCTTTAAACCACTAAGCCATCCCTCCAGCCCCATTGGGCAATCCTTACTCTCCCTTGGTTTTGTTATCTGTAAAATGGGGAGAAAAATAATACTGCTTGCCCTAGATCATTGTTTAGGGGAATCTAGAAATTTTTTTTTCTTTAAAGAGTGCTTAAAGTAGTGGCTAGAACTTGGCAATGGCGTAACCTGAGTAGGAAGATAAACTCCCTATTGATCATTTATTGCACGACCTTCACAAAGGCGGGGCTTATTCTGTGAGCTGGCATGCAACAGACGTTCTATCAGCTGCTTTATGTCCACGGTTCATTCACTGCTTGTTACAGGTTGAGCTGTCCCATCCCTTGCCCCAATTCATAGAGTGAATAACTCCAGTACCTGAGGATGGGTGGGGCCTTGTCGGGAAACAGGATCACTAAAAACATAATTGGTTAAGACAAGTTCACACTGGAACAGACTAGACTCTGATCCAATACACCCAGTGCCTTTGTAAGAAGGAGATGGCAGGAGAGAGACATGAAGGGAAGAGAGGGAGGGTGTGGTATGAAGATGACGGCAGAGATCGGGACGAAACACCTACGACCAAAGAGTACCAAGCTTGCCACGAGCTTGGCAGGAGGTCAGGGTCCAGCCCAACTTGACCTTGGACTTCAGCTCGGAAACAGTGAGATGGCATTTCTGCTGTTAGCCCAGCCAGTCTGAGGCCATTCTATCGTGGATACCTCAGGAAAATCAGTTTAGGAAAGGTTTATTTCTCTTCACAGTTCCAGAGGGTTCTATCCAGGCAGTGGGCCTTGATGTTTTGAGGTTCGTGTGAAAGTAGTGTAACATGGCAGGAGAGTATGAAGGTAAGAATGCTTAGCCTGTGGCCAGGAGGCAAAGTCTAACACGAAGGGGGTCAAGGCCATGCTCCCACCAACCTCCCACTGGATCCCACTTCTTAACGGTCCCACCACTTCCACACTAGGAATACTAGCAGCTTCATAGTAGTGACCAAACCTTTAATACACACTGAACCAAACTATGGCACAATCCTAACAAGCTAGTGTGTCTTAAGCCATATTTGAGAGGCGGGCATTTCCCACCTGAGTCCAGGAGAAGTTCAGGCAGGAGCAAACAGATGGGACTGGGCAAGGCTTGTCCCCTGCTCGGAGTCTCCAGGAAGCAAATGGCTCCCACGGTATTTGAAGCTTTCGCCTCTCTGTTACTTTTACACTCTGTTTGTTTCCTATGAGTTTTCTTCACACGTTAGCCATCCACGGAGTTTCTAACCTGCGGTTGTGTCTGTGTGGAGCTATCTCCTGGGAGGTCAGCATGGGGGATCCCGGGGGTGAGACAAGTAAAACTACCCCATGGAAAAGACTGCCCCGAGGGGGTCTCACTCGAGGCGTCTCTCCCCTTCCACTGCTTTTGATTTCTTTTCTTTTCTTTTTTTTAATTTTTTTGTTTATTTTATTTATTTATTTGAGAGCAACAGACAGAGAAAGAGAGAAGCAGATACAGAGAGAGAGAGAATGGGCGCGCCAGGGCCTCCAGCCACTGCAAATGAACTCCAGGCGCGTGCGCCCCCTTGTGCATCTGGCTAACGTGGGTCCTGGAGAATCGAGCCTCGAACCGGGGTCCTCAGGCTTCACAGGCAAGCACTTAACCGCTAAGCCATCTCTCCAGCCCGCTTTCGATTTCTTAGAAGACGCTCATTTTCTTGGATAAAAAGTTGACACACAGGGACTGAGCATGGTGGTGGCACACACCTTAAATCCTGGAACTTGGGAGGCAGAGATAGGAGGATCGCTGTGAGTTAGAGGCTACATCGAGACTGCGTAGTGAATTCCAGGTCAGCCTGGGCTGGAGCGAGACCCTACCTCAAAATAAATAAATACATAGATAAATAAATAAATAGATAAGGTAACACACACAGCCACTCTAAGTCATTTATACTACATGGGAATCTATCTGTTGATTTCTTCTCACTTCACGACATACGAATGTGTCCCCTAGAATTCCCAAGGAGAACTTAACCCTTAATTTTATACAGGAATGGTATTTTAAGGTAAATCGTTAAGCTTAAAAGAGGTCATGAGGTTAAAGCTCCCATAATGGAGTTAATAGCTTCATAAGAAGAGGGCAAGAGGGCTGGGGCTCACAGCTTCGTGGTAGAGTGCTTGCCTAGCATGTGAAGGCCTAGGGTTCTACTCTGAGCACCTAACAAAAGGGTGTTAACAATGAACAGAGCAGCGCTTGCTGTGCAAGCATGAATATCTGAGTTTTATTCCTAGCACCCATGTAAACAGCCAGGCATGGGCTGGAGAGATGGCTCAGCGGTTAAGACGCTTGTCTCCAAAGCCTAACGACCCAGGTTCAATTCCCCAGTACCCACATAAAGCACAAAGTGGCACATACATCTGGAGTTTCTTTGCAGTGGCTGGAGGCCCTGGTGTGTGCCCATTCTCTCTCTCAGTGTCTCTCTTCTCTCTCTCTGCTTGCAAATGTATATATATATATTTAAAAATCCAAGCGTGGCCCCATATGTGCCTGTAATCTCAGAGCAAAGGGGAGCAGAGAGTGGAGAAATGCTGAGGCTCACCAAAAACCTCTGAGCTCTGAGTTCACTGAGAAACTCCATCTCAAGGATATGAGGTTGAAAGCAATAGAGGATGTTCTCTGCTGGTCTCTGCATGCACACAGTGTACACATACTTGTGTAACACACACACACACACACTCACATGCACAGGCACAGGAAGAGAGACCTAAGCTAACGTGCTTGCTGTGTCTCACCATGTGATGCCTTCCACTATATTATGATGCAGCAAGAGAGCTCTCACCAGATGCCAATGTTATGTTCTTGGACATCCCAGCCTTAGATTCATGAGCTAAATAAACCTCTTTTATAAATTGTCTAGTCTCATGTATTTTGTTACAGCATAAGGAAACAGACTAACACAACAGTTTCTTGAGAGACAGAGAGTACAGATGAAATACTGGAGTCTGTCTTACAATGCGCTCCTCCAGACACAAAATGACCTGGATATCCATGACCTCACAGTGCCTGACACTACCTACACAAGACCATCATAATAGGAGGAAAAGATGATGACATCAAAATAAAAGAGAGACTGATTGAGAGGGGGAAATGTATGATGGAGAGTGGAGTTGCAAAAGGGAAAGTGGGGGGAGGGAGGGAATTACCATGGGCTATTGTCTATAATTATGGAAGTCGTCAATAAAAAAAAAAGAAATATTGGAGTCTGGCAAAAGCCACCTTAAGTGGGATTCTGCCCACAATCCAAGAAGGGAAAATGGGGAGACACTTCCCCCATAGAAGTTGAGTTTGATTCATCCAGTTGGCATTGTACCCTCTCCACCCAATAAAAACAGCTGATACTAAATGGGCCTCACTGACTGTCCTGCTATTGGTCTGTCATTGTTTCTCTCTGTCCAGATTTTGCCTATGCCTGACAGAGGGTGAGACACATCACCCACATTTGACCCATCTGGATCCTTCCCTCTGATTATTATTATTATTATTATTATTATTATTATTATTATTTTGGTCTGTTGCTGGTATGGAAACTAGAGCTGTGATCTAAGTTCTGGGCTATGTCCCCTGCCATTTGAAGGGAGAAAATTTTCCACAGTAGGAGCTCATGAGGCCAACAGATACCAAGGAGCAGAAGTGAGAAGCGTGGGCACAGAGTCCCATTCTGAATGCAGTTGGCTTCTGCCCAGTGATCTCATTTCTATGCCTACAAAATCAAATCCTCCCTTTATCCTTATCTATCCTATGTGAGTTGGATCCATGACTCCCTGGCCTCAAAACAGCCTTGCCTGGTAAAATTACTCTGTACTAAGCAAAATGACCCTACAAAATGGGCCTTTCTCCCATTTTGAAGAAGAGTAAACCAATGTCCAAAAGAATTAAATCTTAGTTCAGGAGTACTGGCTAATTTACCCAAGGTCATCTGACTTGTGGTGTCTGAGTTGAAACTCAGGGTTGGTTATATGTCTCCAAAGGTCTCAGCCCCCTTCTCCTGAACCCAGGTGTCTTTGTCCATATACAGGACTGCTCCCAGGAAGTGGGTGCTCAAGTCAGTGATTTCTCAGTTCCCACTCACCCAGCATGGTCATGAACTTGGCTGAGAGGAAGCGGCTGGGGTCTTCTCCATTTCCACGCTCCTCCCCAGAAATTCTGCTCTTGCTGGCTCAGGCCGGGCCCTGTGAGCAGACGCACTTCCCAGAGGCCCCTGGCTGGAGCTGGAGCCTGGCTAATTGTGTGAAAGCTGGAAGCTTGCATCTCCCTCCCGCTTCTATGCAGGGGTCTCACCTGGGTAAATAATTCCTCACACACCTTCACTTTTTTCTTTTCTTTTTTTTGTTTTTCAAGATAGGGTCTCACTCGAGCCCAGGCTGACCTGGAATTCACTATGTAGTCTCAGGGTGGCCTCGAACTCACAGGCAATCCTCCTACCTCTTCCTTCTGAGTGCTGGGATTAAAGGCGTGCGCCACCACGCCCGGCTCACCTTCACTTTTTGATAGAGAAGGGTGTACTGTGTGATATCTCACTTCTTTATCCCTGAGGTTTCTTTGTCAGTTCTCCTATTTAGTCATCTTAACTGGAAAGTCCTCCGTTCGCACACTCCTGGACATGAGGATTAAAGAGGACTCTGGGAACCTAAGGCAGGGGGAGGCCCTGGGTGCACTCCCTCACAGGACCACTGGCTTTGGATTGTTACAATGGATAAGAGCAAAGTTCTGTTGTCTTGACCTACGGAAAACATGAAGTTCATTTACAACAGTTGTCATGCCTTACGTGACCTAGCACGTCATGCTGTCTTCCTTACGAAATCTCTTTCTTTGCGTCCGAGTTCCAGTGGACGCAAAGCCGTCCTGTTTGTGGTTTGCTACATTACATTCATAGAAAAATAATAAGTGGGAAAGGAGATCTGGATCTACCACTTCACTCTGTTAAGAAAATGCCAGAAGCCAGCAGCCTCCTGAAATGTTTTGTGTGTCCCCATGATTTAAAGGAGTAAAATATTTGGGCTGAAAAAAAAAAAATCAATTCAAAAAATGAAGACTATCTGCTCAGGCATGCTAGAAATCTAGCTGTTTGGCTCCTAGCTGATTAGTTTTTATTTGATGGGAATAATATATTCTGAAATAACTTACACACCATATTTCGAAGATAGGATTTCAATATATTTTAAATACACATTGGGAAGCTATTCAATATGCCTGATTCATCACAGGCAAAATGCTAATCTTGTCATCACGTGCTGAGATTGGAAGAAAATGGAGAGGCACTGGGAAGAGAAAATAGGATCGGAGATATGTCCCCACACACAAAATTATGATTACCCAAGGGTTGCAAGTTTTCTGGTGGGGGGGGGGGTTGGTAATAAAAAGCTCTCATTAAAATCATGAAGTCACCAACACTGTGGCTTTGGGGGATGCTTTTGGGTATTTTTGATTTTTAAAATAAATTAAACACCAAAGTTCATAAATCCTACCGTGTTCATTACGTTTGCTTGGAGATCTGAATTGAATCTGAATCCCATGGGTAGCCCTGGTGCTCTCGACACCCAGGCTTACAGAAAATGCCATAACAGATCTCACAGAGAAAAGCCCTGACCCATCACAGGACCCAGTAGCCTATCTTCGAAGTGTTGTTTTGTTTTCTCCTCTGGTCACTCTTACTCCTTTTGTGACCTTACCCAGTGCACAGTTTAAAATTCCATTGACATTCTAACGATGCTCAAGTTTTTATCTCCAGCCCCAACAACCCTTCCTAAACTCAGGATGACTCTGTCCAACAAATGCACATCTTGGCTCCTGTCTTTTTTTTTTTTTTTTTTTTTTTTGGGTTTTTCGAGGTAGGGTCTCACTCTAGCCCAGGCTGACCTGGAATTCACTATGAAGTCTCAGGGTGGCCTTGAACTCACGGCGATCCTCCTACCTCTGCCTCCCGAGTGCTGGGATTAAAGGCATGTGCCACCACCACGCCTGGCCAGTTCCTGTCTTAATGCCCCTCCCACCGGTCAAATTCCCTGTCTTGGATTTTGGCTCAGACTCCCAATTTTGGCGTCTTCCTTGACCCTTCTCTTGCCCCCTTAAAAACAGCTTCATCGGGCTGTGGAGAATGCTCTGTGGGTAAAGTACTCGTCGTGCAAACATGAGGCCCTGAGTTTGGATGTCCAGCGCCCACGTGAAAGCTGTGAGTGGGCCAGGTGTGGTGGCGCACGCCTTTAACATCAGCAGTCAGGAGGCAGAGGTAGGAGGATCACCATGAGTTCTAGGCCACCCTGAGACTCTATAGTGAATTCCAGGTCAGCCTGGGCTAGAGCGAGACCCTACTTGAGGAGCAGGGTGTTGGGGCGGGGCCGGCGGCAGTAGCTGTGTGTGGCAACGAACACCCATAATCCCAGCGCTGAAGAGTCGTAAACAGAAAGATCCCTGGGGTTTGCTGCCTAGCTAGTCTAGCCAAATTGGGGTTCAGTGAGTGAATGCCTCAAAAAAGTAATAACAAGATGGAGTGAGGTTGAGGAAAATAACTAATGTGGACTTTTGGCCTCCGCACGCACGTGCATACATATGCATGCACACACACATGTGCACCATACACGTATGCACACAAAACAAACAAAAAAGCTTTAATGAGCTCAGTGTCGTGGCGCACGCCTTTAATTCCAGCACTCAGGAGGCAGAGGTAGGAGGATTTCTATGAGTTCGACGCCACCCTAAGAATACATGGTGAATTCCAGGACAGCCTGGGCTAGAGTTAGACCCTACGTTGAAAAACCAATCCAAACAAAACAAAAGAAAAACTTTAATGAAATATAATCCAAAAAATTCACATTTTAATGTGTCCAATTTGGTGGTCTTTAGCACAACCATAGAGAGCTGTACAACCATTGCTACTCCCAACATCAGAGCAGTTCCATCATGACCCCGAAAACCCCATGGCCATTATCAGTTTTCCTCCCTCACCTCTGGCCCTGGCACCACCTTGTGGGTCCTGGGGAATTGAACCTGGGTCCTTTGGCTTTGCAGGGAAGTGCCTTAACCACTAAGTCATCCTTCCAGACCTAGACTCAGGTGCTTATTTAAAGCTTGTAACTTGGATCTCCAGCTGCTTGGCTGGAGGAGGTGTCACTGGGGCCGGATCCTGGGGTCCAGCCCTAAAGTGTGTTTTGGGGGTGAATCTGATTTCCATCTCAAAGGTACACAGAGTAGTCTGAGCTCTGGTAGGGTGTCTCCTGCTCGCTGCCCATAGCACTTGCTGCTTTTGGTCTTGATGGGCTGTTTGGTTGTTTCTCTCTGCTTGGATGTTGGGAAGCAGCTTTTTCCACCATTGTTGCAACTTCCCCCTGGGTCTGTAAGCTTGAAATAAATCCATTCTTCCTCTAAACAGTGCCTGGTTTGGACGTTCATCTTAGCAATGTGGAGCTGACTACTACAGTTGGTAATAGTGTTCTTCCATCCTTAATTTTAATAATTTGGATCTCCTTTCTTCTTTCATAGGTCTAGATCAAAGGATAACAATTTGGCTGATTAAAAAAAAAAAAAAACGCAACTTCTGGTTCTTTTGATGTTCCGTATTGCTGTTCTGTCATTCATTTATTTCCATTTTAATCATTGATCTGGTTGCTATAGGTTTAGTTTGCTCTTTTTCAGGTATATTCATGTGGAGACTTATGCTAAGGATTTAAGATCTTTTTTCCAACTGTTCACATCTCTACATTTCTCTCTAAGCATTGCTTTAGATGTGTCCCATGTGGTTGAGGATGCTTTACTTGGTGTTTCTTTTTTTCTCTCTTGCGTTTAGAACCTTCCCTAATATATCACAAATTCTAATGCCTCTAACTTCACCTGCCTGTTTTTAATTTCTTATTAAAGAATCTTTAGGCTAGATGTGTTTAGGGATGTAGATGGTTTCAAATTTTTAGAGGTCATAGTAAGACATACCCCTCCCCCCTACACACTATGCCAGCTTCCCATAAAAGACACACACACACACACACACACACACACACACACATTGTTTTTTGAGGTAGGGTCTCGCTCTAGCCCAGACTGACCTGGAATTCACTACGGAGTCTCAGGGTGGCCTCGAACTCACGGCGATCCTCCTACCTCTGCCTCCCAAGTGCTGGGATTAAAGGCATGCGCCACCATGCCCAGCAGACACATTTATACTTTTATAGGAAACTTATGAATATTAATTTCCAGTGGGACAAAGACTGCAAATAAACTCACATCCATTCAGGGCCTGTCCTGCTGTCAAGTGAATCCGGTCCAACCCTATTAAATGATCCAGGTGTTAGGACTTTGTGAGGATCGGGATTGGTGATTGTTGGGGCCCTTGGTCAGTGTTTCCAGAACCAAATCACTTCTCCCAAGCTAGCTCTGCCTGTGAGAGCCAGCACCCAGCCTCCCAAAGGTTGTCGTCCAACCACCAGACCAATCTCTCTGCCTCAGCCACAACCTCTCCATGATCAGCTAACAAACACCATGGCATGAGGTTCCCGCCGGCGCCTTCACGCAGGCCTTGTGAGGCCCTCCACAGTCCTGTCTCCTTCAGGCTTCCTTGGTTCTGTTCCAACCCCACCTGTCCCTTGGTTGCTAGTTCCAAGAGCACTTTCTGTTTTGTCTGATTCCGGTACTCTTTTTGCACGCATATACATGGCTTGCCCCTGAATTCCTTCCAGCTATTTATTATTACTATTATTATTAATAATGTCACTTTAGAGCGGACATTCCTAAGCCTAACACATTGGAAACAGGAAGCAAGCCTCCCTGCTTCCTTTCTCCTCGCTGCCTGTCCCACTCTTCTCTACGGCACCTTTTGTCATCTAATATATCGGATTGGTTATTTATTTATGTTTTTCTTTTGTTATTTTCTGCATGTCTTTTACCACCAGATCATAACTTTTAGGAAGACAAAGAATTTGACTAACATTTTTGTTGCATCTCCTGTGCCTGGAACACGGGCATATGGTAGGTCCTGAGTAGATTTGTTGAATGATTGAGTGGATGAATAAATGAATGAATGAAGCAGGCTGGCTTCTTGGGATCCCAGAGTTTAAGAATCTGTTTCTCAGTTCTAGGGCTGCCAGAACATTTCTGTGGGGTGGCTGAACCAACAGGAACACACGTGTTCTCCCAACTCTGGAGGCTAGAAGCCCACGATCAAAGGGTCATTTGGATTGGTTTCTTGTGAGGCCCTGTCTCTTTGGTTTGCTGATGGTAAGAAGTTTGTCTTGCAAGGCTTCTTTCTGTGACCTCACTCGGTCACGGCTTGCACCTGGGTTGACCTTAAGCTCCTCTTTATATCAGGACACCAGTCATATTCGATAAGGACCTGTGATGGTTAATCTCGATTGTCAATCTGATTGGATCCAGAACGACCGAGGAGACGAATCTCTGGGCATGTCCATAAGGGACTTTGTAGATGAAGTTAATTGAAGTGGGAAGAGCCACCCTGACTGCATGTGACGCTATTCCATGGGCTAGGGTCCTAGACTGAATCAAAAGGAGAAAGCAAGGTGAACATGACTGTGGACTCAATGTGACCAGCTGCTTTCTGTTCCTATAGCATGCCTCCCCCATCATGATGGATTGTATCCTGTGGAACTATGAACCAAGATTAACCTTCCTCCCTTAAGTTGTTTCTGTTTTTTTTTTTTTTAAATATATTTTATTTATTTATTTGAGAGAAAGAGAGAGAGAGAGAGAGAGAGAGAGAGAGAGAGAGAGAATGGGTGCACCAGGGCCACCAGCCATTGCAAACAAACTCTAGATGCATGCGCCTCCTTGTGCATCTGGCTTATGTGGGTCCTGGAAAATTGAACCTGGGTCTTTTGGCTTTTCAGGCAAGCGCCTTAACCACTAAGCCATCTCTCCAGCCCTCAAGTTGTTTCTTACAGGGTATTTGGTCACCGACTAGAGAAAAAGAACTAATTCCCAGCCCACCTCAATGACCGCATTGCACAGGACTTACTTCTTTAAAGCTCTGGCTCTGTAGCCACATTCTAGGCACTGAGGGTTAGGATTTCAACAGGTGAATTTGGGGATGGGACAAAATTCTGCTCCACAGAATCTATCAATCCCTTACGCTGTGGGTGGCCACTGAGCTGGTTTATGTCTCGAAACAAAGCAGTGATACAGGTCTCCTCCCTAAGGTTCCAAATTCTTACCATGTGGTCACAGGGAAGACCAGTAGGAAAGGAGACAGATTGTGAAAATTTTGTTATATCCTCTAAAAAAAATAAAAACACCCAAATGTAATGATTGATGTAGGGAACCAGTAAGGCCTAAATGCTGGAAGGGCTGCTCATCCCCTCCCCAACCCCTCCCCAGAGCACCAGGCATAGACAGCTCCTTAATTAAGTGCTCGATTGCTTGCACATACTATCCACCCAGTCCCACATGAGCATCTTTGAGGCAGAAGCCATGCCCCCCCACACACACCCAGCAACACGCTGCCAACGAGGAGGCCAAGCAACCATGAACCCATAAACCACCCTGTCTGAAACTGGCCTAGAGCTGAGTGTGAGGCTCATGCCTGTAATCTTAACACAAGAGGCTAAGGCAGGAGGATTGCCATGAGTTCCAGGCTAGTCTGGTTATAGCATGAGACCTCATTTCATTAAAAGAGAGAGAGAGAAAAAAAAAAGATAATTAAAGCCAGCCTAGAGAATGCATGCATGAAAACGTAAAAGGGTCAGACCTTGACTGTATTGTCGGAGGACATGGAAAGAACTCTGTTCTCCTCAGCTATGTGGATGTAGACCACGGGAGCCGTGTGGCTTCTCAGCATACCTGTCGGTTTTCTAGAAGGAAAAGAACAGATGAGCACAAAGCCCTCGTGGCTGCTATTTCTAAATGAAAATGGGAAGCTAAACTTGGCCCGGATCTCGCGGTTCTGTTCAGCCTGGAAGAGGCTTATGCTTCCCTGTGAAAGGACACATGAGTGTATCTTGTGTTGACAAAGAGGCCGAGGTAAATAATGGCCAGTTTTAGCAACAGGACTCAAGGCGACGTGGAGTCTTGAGCTCTGCTTCTCCAGCTGTTAATGGTAGCAGTATTAAAGGACTATGCTAGGAAAAGCCCGAGGAGGGGATGCCATGGACCCCACCCTGGTACTCTAGCACTTTCTTCAGGCCAGAGTGCACCGTATTAAAATTGGGGCTTTGTAAGTTCTTTTATGGTGCTAAAAAGGGTCCCAGCGCCTTTGCAAGATCTCAGGGCTGAGTGGGAGAAGAGAGGTCCCACTGAGGTTAAGGGGGCCAGCAACATATGACCTTGTTTTTTCTTTAAATCAAGAAAGTAGACACTGGAGAGATGGCTTAGCAGTTAAGGCACTTGCCTGCGAAGCCTAAGGATCCAGGTTCAATTCCCCAGTACCCACCTAAGGCAGATGCACAAGGTGACTCATGTGTCTGGAGTTTGTTTGCAGTGGCTGGAGGCCCTGGCATGTCCATTCTCTCTCTCTCTTTCTCTCTCTCTCTCTCTCTTTGTGTGTGTGTGTGTCTATCTCTCTTAAATAAATAAATATTTTTTAAAAAGAAAGTAAATAAATTGTCCTGAATTACTAGACCAATGGGAATCTAACACAGTAGAATCTGGTAGAAAATGGTGGTTTTGTTCCTTACTATCTATCTCACACTCTTCTGAGTGTTTTACACTTTCATGTCTAGCAGGTGGGACCTCTTGTCACCATTATAGATAGGGAATTCGTTAAGATGCTCCCCCAAGTGGCTGAGGTATGATCAGCTCCAATGTGCTTGCCTGATGTTTTGTGGTGGCTTTGGTTGCCACCTACCCGTACCACAGGGGTCGCCTCGGATGCCACGGGAGAGTGGTCCAGCCAGGAACCTGGGCACATCCTAAGTGACCTCTTTGGGCTCCACTTGCTTCAGGTGTGAGTTTTGTGTGAGGATCAGAGATGACATATGCATTGCATGGTGCCCAGTACAAAGCCCAGTAAGACAGCTCTGCTGTTGTCTAGAAAGCGTTCCTCCAGCATTTGATCAGCAGGGCTCACGGTGAATGGTGCAGGCCCGAGTCTAAAGGTATGACTCACCCGTTGAGGACGTGGTGGAGATGTCGTTTCAGTAGCTATGCTGTTTGCAGTTATCCAATCCCTGGCTTTCCAGAACAATCTCTGGTTTCTTTCT
Source organism: Dipus sagitta (assembly GCA_036346955.1). Taxonomy (NCBI): domain Eukaryota; kingdom Metazoa; phylum Chordata; class Mammalia; order Rodentia; family Dipodidae; genus Dipus; species Dipus sagitta. The sequence continues at coordinate 13,093,163 of CM070775.1, read as the reverse complement.
TTCTTTTTTTTTTAAATTATATATATATTTGCAAGGAGAGAGAGAGACAGTGAGAGAGCGAGAATGAGCACACCAGAGCCTCTAGCCACTGCAAATGAACTCTAGATGCGTGTGCCACTCTGTGCATTTGGCTTTATGTGGGTACTGGCGACTCAAACCTGGGTCCTTAGGCTTTGCAGGCAAGCGCCTTAACTGCTGAGCCATCTCTCCAGTTCAATCTCTGATTTCTTTCTTTATTTTTGGTTTTTTGAGGTAGGGTCTCACTCTGGCCCTGGCTGACCTGGAATTCACTATGGAGTCTCAGGGTGGCCTCGAACTCACGGCGATCCTCCTACCTCTGCCTCCCTAGTGCTGGGATTAAAGATGTGCGCCACCATGCCTGGCTTAATCTCTGATTTCTTACACCTGCCCTTTTGTGTTAATTCTGTTATACTTTAGGGACAGATAGAGTCTTAATCCCAGTGGGGCTAAAGTACTCCCGGGAAGAACAAACAGTGCATACTTGGGGGCCATTGGGATGGGACACAATGCAGATACACCGATTACACAAAAAAATCCCTAATCACTCCTACAACTGATTATGGCTTGTTATAGTAAAGATGCAACCAAATTATTGGAGGCCACGGTGGGATGCCAGTGAGTGACACTCTGTCATCTCTGTGCTGTTGTGAGACACTTACCTTTGTCTATTTTGAATATTTTATTTATTTATGAGAGAGACAGAGAGATAGAAACAGAGGGAGAATGAATGGGCACGTCAGGGCTTCTAGCCACTGCAAATGAACTCCAGACACATGCACCACTGTGTGTATCTGGCTTTGCATGGGTACTGGGGAATCGAACCTGGGTCCTTAGGCTTTGTAGGCAAGCGCCTTAACCACTGTGTCATCTCTCCAGCCCCCTTTGTCTTGTTTTGTTTGAGACATGGTTTTCCTATGTGGCCAGGCTGGCTCCAAATTGGCAATCCTCCTGCCTCAGCCTCCCGAGTGCTGGCATTATAGATATGCTTGCCACGTCCTGCCCGCATTTACACTGCACATGAGTTGCAATGATTTTTTTTTTAAAGCTACAAGGAGAAGCACAGCAAGCTGTGTGTATGCATGGAGATTTTCAAATTATTCTCCTAGTTCTGCTTTCAACTGCTTTGCCACGTCGCTGGCACGCCTGGTGGGAGACAGACAACTTACCCAGGCAGGTAAGGATTCCAGACTCTAATTACTCGATCCCTTCCGCCCGTCAGCAGCAAGTTCTTTCTCTTGCAGAACGAAAATGCCTTGACCCCCTTGTAGATGCAAAAAACTGTTTGATCACAATTCGCTCGCCTTTGAGGCACAGCATGGGCTGCTTGACGTTTCCCGGACCTGACGTGCTCTCTCACATTCCTTATCGTCTCCATCTTCTGCTTGACATTTGTTGTTCCCATAGTGCACCCTGAAAATATTCACAGAAAAACAAAATGCAGTTTCTTAATGCGACCAGTCAGTTTCCCGACAGTTTGCTGGTCTTTAAAGGTCCCAGATTCATTTTCAGTAATGATGAGTACTTTCTTCTTTCACCCCTAGGGGATAAACTACAGACAGTCTGAAAATAAAACAGAAATGATGTAAGGAAAGACTTTCCTCCCTTCTTTCCTAAAAAAAAAAAAGAAAGAAAGAAAGAAAAAGAAAGAAAAAAAAGGACTTGAAGAGTCACCTGGGGCAGAAGTAACATGAATAAGGCCATATCATTTGGAGGACACTAACTTTTTTTTTAAAAAAAGTTTTTTGTTTATTTTTATTTATTTGAGAGCAACAGACAGAGAAAGAGGCAGAGAGAGAGAGAGAGAGAGAGAGAGAGAGAGAAAGGGCGCACCAGGGCTTCCAGCCACTGCAAACGAACTCCAGACGCGTGCGCCCCCTTGTGCATCTGGCTAACGTGGGTCCTGGGGAATCGAGCCTCAAACCTGGGTCCTTAGGCTTCACAGGCAAGTGCTTAACCACTAAGCCATCTCTCTAGCACAGAGGACACTAACTTTTATTGGCGAGTTCCATGGCCTCTCCAACAATGCTCTTCTCTGAGCCTTTGGAAACTCAGTGATTTCAGCACATCACCTCTATCTTGTAGCAAGAAACCTTATCTAGAGAGAGCAAGAGACTTTCCATCAAGAAAATGGTGGAATTAAGCACTGAACTTGGGACTGTCTTACTCCTACACTGGGGCGCATTAACTAGATCCATTAATTCCACCAACCAGACATTTTTTTAAAAAATTTTGGTTTTTCCAGGTAGGGTTTCACTCTAACCCAGGCGGACCTGGAATTTACTATGTATTCCCAGGCTGGCCTCGAACTTATAGTGATCCTCCTACCTCTGCCTCCCGAGAGCTAGGATTAAAGGTGTATGCCATCACATTAGGCCAGACAATTTTCTTCTACAATTATGTGGACAGATATGTTCAGCCAAGGGACTGATGGCTTATGAATCTGCCAAACAATAGAATCCAAGTGTTTGCATCATAGAGAAGCAACTAGCATCCTCCATCACTACCACTTGGCACCTCCTGGTCACCAGCCTCCACCATGTTCCAGGCGGTAGGAAAGGAAGTCTTTGGAGAAAGAAGGTTCAGGAATGATCTTCAGTTTTTCTCTCCCATCAGAACAGGACCCTTACTCTCATTACTTGCTACTCCATTAATTTTGTTTGAGTGTCCTGTCTGTTATCGCACGTGACAAGGACAACTCTTCTCGAAGAATTAGGGAAAAGAATTTGCATTTTAGGAGAGCTTCCGCAGGGCATGGACAAGCACCATCTGCCAGGGCAGGTGCTGCCCCGTCTGGCAGACCCTTGCAATGTACAACACTGATAGGGGCCTTCTAATTTTTCAAGAAAACTGGGAAATCTCTATTTCCAATGGAAACTTCCAGAATTTAGGATGTGGGCACCATGCTTTAAATGTTTGGCATGTCTATAGCTACTTCAGCCCATTGCTGGCTCTGGGGACTTTTGTTTTGTAGAGTTCAGCGACATCGAGAAATGGAGAAGGAACACCCTCATTAGTTTTCACTTCTCTTGAACTCTTCTCTTTGTCTTTAAAATTACGAGTGTGATGTTTGTGCATACACGTGGAAGCCAGAGGATAACTTTAGGTGTCATTTTTCAAGTATACTGTCCACCTTTTCTGAGGCACGGTCTGTCATTGGCCAGGAAGTCACCAAGTAGGCTACACTGGCCGGCCACTGAGCCCCAGGAATCCACTTGTCCCCCACCTTCGCAGTGCTGGGATTACAGGGTGTCCTGGTCTCTTCCCTTGGGCCTGGCCCAAAGCCCTGACATTGACAGGGATGCCTCCCGCCCCCATGCCACGAGTTCTGCTCGAGTCTTTCTGAATGACGCGGGTATGTAATTTCCACGATACCCGGGGTTGTAATCCAAGTCCTGGACCACCACCAACCAATCTGTTGGCAGTGAACCGAGGGGACGTCACTGCCTGTCTCTCTGTAGTGCCAAGGGCTGTTCCCGGGCACAGGAACTGCTTACCACTCTGGCCCTGCACTTCCTTTTCTCTTTTGACAGTAGGCAGGTAAACAGCCTTGAACTGGCAGCTGCCAGGCAGAGGGGAGGCAGGATGGCTGGAGAGCGCGCATAATTGCATAAGATGGCAGAGGGAGGTGGAGAATCGCCGTGAGCTCTTCAAGTGTCAAAGAAATGCAGCGCACCTGCCTCCAACGGCGGCGTGACACGCTTGCAGCTCACCCTCCTTGTGATGAGCAGGGATCCGGAACTGCTAAGCAGGTGTGTAACTTGATTTTAATTTTATTTTATGTTTTCAAGTAAAGGGAGAGCAGCCAGTTCATTTGCAAGGAGTTCTTTTTTTTTTTTTTTTTTTTCCCAACGGAGCCAGACAGGGATACACGTTTAAGTGGTTGTCATGGCAACCAGAGAGCACAGCTCTTCTCCAAGGTCTGAAGGAAGGATGATGAGAAGTTGAAATAATCGCCATGGAAACCTAGTCCAGCCTCCATGTGGGTTCCGATCCCCAGCGCGTGAACCAGCAGGCAAGTAAGTCTTCAGGGACTGGGCTCCTGGTGGGAGGCTAACTCTGACTCTCCACTGTGGTGTCTAGCTGACCGAGATGCTGGGTGTCCCTGGGGTCAGCAACCAGGTGACTATTCTGAAGCTCAGCCTTTACTCCCCTGATTCAAGCCGGATCGTGAGACCTCTCCTGTCCTCCTGCCCTGTTTTATACCCTCTTTTCTCCACTGCTTTCCTTAGCCCGGCAGGAGCCAAAGAATCTGGGGTCACAAAACAAAACCATGCACATGTTTGCAGGAGGCAAGACACTCAAAACCCAGCCCTAGTTTTCCTGTGCTCTTGGGCAAGATATGGTTCCCTTTGTATATTCACTCATAGCCAAATGAAGCCAGGCATTTCTGCCTTAAACAGATATAAACATGGACAGCATTTCCCCCTCGTGTGAGGTAAAGCCCATTTGGGAATGATTGCCTACAAGCCAAGCATTGAAGACCAGGAATATTGTCCACTGTCCACCTTTTCTGAAGCAGTGACTGTCACTGACCATGAGCTCACCAAGTAGGCTGGACTGGCCAGTCATCAAACCCCAGAGATCCACCTGTCCATGTTACTTGGGGTACAAAGTTCTATGAAAGGGAGCTTACCCAAAGTGTGGCTGAGAATCACTTGAGGGAGTCTTGGGCATAGGGGAGAATCGTCTCCCTTTTTCCTGAAGAGACCATGACTATCTGGCTACCATTAAGGAATGGGAACTGGTGTTAGTGGACACGCACAGATGGTCTGGGCATGAGGAACTGTGGGGCCATGCTGGGGCTGAGGAGATGAGGCATTGTAAGGAGAATGGCATGGGAGGAAAAGCATTTGACAAGTTTGCGACAAGAGTCTAGAGTCTCCTGACTGTCCCCGACTGTGCTTCCTAGCACTGCGTGGGAGAGAGGTACATCAGGCCCTGGACTCTGACTTCACAAATGCACTCATTCAACCAATATTTACTGGGCACCTATTGGTGCCTTGCGCCCCTTTAGACAAGAGCAGTTTTGGTGGCATGGTAGGGACCAAGACTAGGTTGGAGTGATTCTCAGAAAGAATGGCAGGAGATAAACTGGAAAGGGCCAGTACGGGCACCTCGTTCCAGAAACTATTCCAGAGGCTCTCTGAGTTCTATATGCTCACCTTGGTGTCATGCCTTTGAATTGCAAACGCCCAGAAGAATGATGTGGGTCAAGCCGGGCGTGGTGGTGCACGCCTTTAATCCCAGCACTCGGGAGGCAGAGGTGGGAGGATCGCCGTGAGTTCGAGGCCACCCTGAGATTCCATAGTGAATTCCAGGTCAGCCTGGACTAGAGTGAGACCCTACCTCGAAAAAACCAAAAAAAAAAAAAAAAAAAGAATGATGTGGGTCTGGTAGCTAGCCTTTCTATCATATGGGTATCTGGCGGTCAAGAGACACTTAGTAGATAAAATTATAGTGGTTTAAAAATGCAAGTCATTTTCATAGCCTCCCCTTCCATGATATGAGAAGGCAGAAGGGTGGGCAGATTTTTAAAAAAAATTTTTTGGTTTATTTTTATTTATTTATTTGAGGGCGACAGACAGAGAGAAAGAGAGAGGGAGGGAGGAAGGGAGGGAAGGAGAGAGAGAGAGAGAGAGAAGAATGGGTGCGCCAGAGCCTCCAGCCACTGAAAATGAACTTCAGATGCGTGCACCCCCTTGTGCATCTGGCTAACATGGGTCCCGGGGAATCGAGCCTCGAACTGGGGTCCTTAGGCTTCACAGGCAAGCGCTTAACTGCTAAGCCATCTCTCCAGCCCACATAGTCAATGGACAGATTTTTATAGCAGAATGAAGACACTGAAGCTGTGCTGGAAGGATCCTTAGAGAGCAAGCCCAGATTTTCTATTGTCTTAGTCTGATTTCTGTTGCCCTAACAAAATACCTGAAGTGAAGTACTTGCAAAGAGGCTTATTATGTTTTTGCTTATTGATTTAGTTTGAGAGATTAACTTTGTACATAGCCCAATCTGGCCTCAAATTTGTAATTCTCCTACCTCAGCTTCCTGGCTGTTGGAAGTGTAAGTGTTCACCACTACACACAGCAGGATGAAAAGCAAAACATCCCCCTCAAAGTTTTAGAGACTAAAAGTTCAAGATCAGGTGACCCATCTGTTCAACCTCTGGTGAGGCTCCCTTTATTGTTAGAGGGTTGAGAACTCTGGGCTCTGGGTGAGCTTAGAACTCCTCAAGTCAATGGCCTTCAAAGAACTGCCCAAGCCACCAAGGTAGTGGCTTCAAATTCTTGCCCATTATTAACACAGAACTGAAAAACACAGACACAAAGAAGGGTAAATTATGAAAGATTTCTTTTAAGAGGGTTGGGGAAATGACTTAGCGGTTAAGGCGTTTGCCTGCAATGCCTAAGGACCCTGGTTTGATCCCCAAGGACCCACATAAGCCCTGCAGGCCCTGGAGGGCCCATTCCCTCTTTCTCTTTGACTCTTTCTCTGTCTTTCTCAAATAATAAATAAATAAATAAATAAAATATAAAAATGAAAGAGTTCTTTTAAGAGAGAGTGGAGGGGCTGGAGAGATTGTTCAGTGGTTACGGTGCTTGTCTGCAAACCCTAATGACCCCAGTTCAGTTCCCCAGTACCCATGTAAAGCCAGATGCACAAAGTGGCACATATAGCTGGAATTCATTTGCATTGGCTAGAGGCCCTGGTGTGCCATTCTCTCTCTCTCTCTCTCTCTCTCTCTCTCTCTCTCTTTCCCCCTCTATGCCTTCTTATCTCTCTTAAATAAATAAGTAAAACATTTAAAATAAAACTCAAGGGAGAGAGAGAGAGAGAGTGAGAGAGAAAGAAAAGAAGAAAAAAAACAGAAAAGTTCCCAAGCTGAGGAGGGAACCACCCCTTCCGGCTGGGAAAACTGGAAAATCCACTTGGCAATCTGAATCAAGTCCTTTGTGTGGATCAGACATCCAATTAGGATGAACCTCATTGCCACGTCAGCTGTGTATGAAGGACCTTGATTGGTTGGTGGGCCCAAGAGGAAAGTTCAGGTTCAGAAAGGGCCACCAAGAGTGGGATAAGCTGTGGGGTGTGTGGGGGGTGGGGGTGGTGAAGCTCAGGAAGAAATTTTTAGGAAGAGCCAGGGATTTGCTCCTTATTGCCAGCTTGGATCAAACTGGTGTCCTGTTCTCGCCAGAGCAGGGCGACATCCATGTTCTCCTGGGCCTGTGTCCCTAGCTGACTACCTGCGAAACAAACAAAGGAACAAACAAACAAACAAAAAACCTGCCTAGTTCCTAATCCATGTCATTCTAACATGGTAGATATCTGTGTACCAGAGCGATCCCAGGGAGCCACAATAGGGAGAGAAGGTAAACCTGCTCTTTTTATAATAACCTACTCTTTCAGGAACGAACCAAGGTCCCAGAAAGAATTACATTAGCCCCCACTGAGGATGGTGTCTCCAGTGACCTCACATCTCCCATTAGGTCGCACCTCAGAGGATCCACAATCTTTTTCCTTTTGATGTCTTTTGTAAGATTTTTATTTATTTATTTGAGAGATAGAGACAGAGAGAGAATGGGTACACCAGGGCTTACAGCCACTGCAAACAAACTCCAGATGCATGTACCACCATGCGCCTCTGGCTTATGTGGGTTCTGGGAAATTGAACCTGGGTCCTTAGACATTGCAGGCAAGCGCCTTAATCACTGAGCCATCTCTCCAGCCCACACAGTCTCTTAATATTACCACCTTGGGAATCAACCTTCGGGGACACATTCAAATCACATCTAAACCACATCACTTATTTAAGTATAGGGGAAACTGAGGCTCAGCATCACAGTTCACTTCTATCAAACTTTGGGTTCAAGATAGAGGCATCAAGACAAAAACCGTTTCTTGCATTTAAGACTTAATTTTAACACTAGATTGGCAGGTTAGGGGAACCTGAAGCTGACAACCACAGCTCTGTGAGTATCTGCTGGGTCTGGGCTAGAACTCACTGTTCCTCCTTCTGAAATCACTGCTTTTGATCTTCCCAGAGAAATACTGAGTTGCTTCAGCCTTCAAAAGCTAGATCTCCATTTCTTAGAACTGATACTCTCCAGTGTTCTAGAAAGCCATATTTCCTAGTTCCAGGAAGGTCTAATGAATAGTTACCAAGAAATTTAACCACTGCGTATCTCTGTCTCATACGTTGGTGATTTAAATGTCAGTGAATCAGAAATTTATAAAGGATTATTTCCTCGAAAAATATTGAGAGCTCTTAGGCTATGAATCAGGGAGTTGGAAGGGGTGTCTGGGAAGATGCCTATCAAGAAAGAAGCAAGACATGTTGTAGGAGGAGGAGAGTCAGGCACAAGCCATTATTGATTTTCCATGGTGTTCAATGGCAAGGGGAAGTATCCTGTAGAGGATTAAAGCAGGGAAAACTAGGAGTTTAGCTTTCCTGGAAACCATCATGAAGAAATGGCTGGTATCATTATGTGGGTGGCTGACTTCTGAGTTGCTTAAAAGGGTTTCCGTTTCATTTTATGCCTTACCCATGTGCTGCTTGGGGAGAGTGCTCCAAGCCCCCCACATCAAGGGTAGGGTTGGAGGTGGAGGTAGGGAGGAGAATGGAGAAAAGGCATTTGGAAGGCATGTGTCACTTAACAAGCGGGATGCTTCTGAGAAATGTGTCCTTAGGCGTCTCATTGTTGTATAAACATCGTTCGTGTGCAGAGGTCAATCACTATATGTGGTCTCTGCACACAATCCAGAGATGTGGTGGAAAGAAGCCCGAGGCTCCAGCCCGTGGACCAGGCACGCTGTGTAAAACACACACTTTTTTTTTTTTTTTTTAAATAAGCCCAAGGAGTGCACTCTAAAATGACAATGGAAAATCTAGTAGAGTCAATATGCCAACCAGTAAGAGCCGGTTTCCTATTATTCTGAAGCACTGTGGTCTTACATAATGGCACGTGCTGTTTTCACGTAGCGGGCAGGGAGTGCCTGTTTACACTGCCTGTCTCCTTAGGAACGCACTGTCCACACGATGTCATGGTGACTAATAAAGTGGATGGGAATTAAGAGTAAGGCAGTGTCCTATTTGTTAGGTAGTTAGGGTTACACGCTCCGAAAGAATATTACTAACAGTAAGTCCAGAGAAGAGAGTCTGGGGAACTGAATTCCAAAAAAGCCCCTATTCACCACGATGTCCACTGAACACCAGCCCTTGTGCCTTGTTACTTTTTTTAAAAAAATTTTTATTTTAAATCAAAAGCCCTCGTAGTAGACTCGCCAAACAACCAGTCCATTCCACTCCAACCTGATGCTTAATGTATATCCCTAAGGGCTGAAGAAGCCCAGATCCGAGTCACCAGGTGGTCACCTGATGGGCTCCCCTCCCAATTTGGGAACTTTCTGCTTTACTGTCTTTTCTAACATGAAATCTTGCTTAACTTGCTCTTCTGCTCTTTCTGTACCTGCCAATTCTTTGCAGATCGAAAGATAGTGAACTCAAGAGTCACTGGCTTGTGCAGTTGTAGTGACTCGGGAGTGTGGGCACTTTAACCCCTGAGCTAAGCCCGTTCAGAGCCAAGAGAGGCTTCATCGCTCTCGAACCCAAACGGCCCGAGAATCAATGATTATAGGTCTTTCTTGGGGGGGCCACACACTTATTCTGCTTCAAGGTCAGAAGGCCCTTTTGAAACATAGCATTGAGGTCTAAGGCCTCAAAGGCTTTATCAGCCAAGAGTAGAGGCCAGCAGGCGCTACATTGGCTTTGGGCTCAGGAAGATTGCAATCTAGCCCCAGTTCTGCCTCTTCCAGCTAAGCGCACTGGTGGGCAAACTTACCTAGGCTTGTGCCCTCATCTGTGATGTGAGGGGGATATATACAGTTCGTTCCTCCCCTACCACACTGAGGATGAGGTACATGTGATTGGTTCCTCATCTTGGCTGTAGATTAAAGTCGCTGAGAAATACAGATAGCTGGCTTGCATCCACACAAACAGTGGTTTTGACTCTTAGCTGCATGTTGGAATCACCAAGGGAACTTTTAAAAGCTACATGCCCAGCCAGGCTCCATCTCTGACCCGTTAAGTAAAAAATCTCTGAGAATGAAACCCAGGTGACCAGAGCTTATAAAGTCCTACAGATTATTCCAATGGATATCTGAAATGGATCATCACTGGCACATCTAGGTGCCAGACCCACGTAAGAAATCAGCATCGACTTGAAAATTAAATCTGAGCATGGTGGCATCGAGTAACCAGATGGGGCTTTCCAATATGCTCTTTAGAGCATCACAAAATAATCATAAGTTTAATAAAGTGAATGTGACCGGCTTCCTGTGTTTTGAATACTTGGTGCTCAGCTGGTAGGAGTTTAGGAGGTAGAGACTTGCTGGAGGAGGTGTGTCACTGAGGGTGAGCCACGAGAGTTATGTAGTTCCCCCTTGCCACAGGGAGCTCATTCTTGCTGCTGCCTCTAAACTGCTGGGGCAAGATGTGATGCCCAGCCTCTGATCTTGAAACGATAAGCCTGAAATAAACGCTTTCCTACCATGAGCTTCTTCTGGTTGGGTGTTCTGTCCCAGCAATGAGAGGATGACTGCTACATGTATATCAACCAACTCATCTTTATTTTATTATTATTATTATTATTTGCAGTAGGGTCTCACTCTGACCCAGGTTGACCTGGAATTCACTAATGTAGCCTAGGGTGGCCTTGAACTCATGGCGATCCTCCTACCTCTGCCTCCTGAGTGCTGGGATTAAAGGCGTGTGCCACCACGCCTGGCTAACCAACTCATCTTTAAGACGGGGCAAATATAGGGATGCAAAACCATAAGGCTTTTAGGAACATTAAAGAAGGTTATTCAGGGGCTGGAGAGATGGCTCAGCGGTTAAGGCGCTTGCCTGCAAAGCCTAGCAACCCGGGTTCTATTCCCAAATACCCACGTAAAGCCAGATGCACAAAGCACACACATGCGTCTGGAGTTCGTCTACAGTGGCTAGAGGCTCTGATATGCCTATTCTCTCTCTGTCTCTATCTCTTTTCTTGCAAATAAATAAATTAAAAAGATACCTTTTTTAAGGAAGGGTCTCCCTCTAGCCCAGGCTGACCTGGAATTCACTATGTAGCTTCAAGCTGGCCTAGAACTCACAGAGATCCTCTTACTTCTGTCTCCTGAGTGCTGGGATTGAAGGCATGTGCCACCATGCCCGGCTTATATAAAAATACATTTTTTAATAAAAATATTTTATTATTTATTTAATAAAAAACATTTTTAAAAAGAAAGTGATATGTGTAAGGTATTTAGCATAGATCTTGACTTTAAGGACATGTTCAGTTAGGAAGCTCCAGGGCCAGGCAGAGGGGTATATCCATTTTAGACCATAAGCTGACACCCAAGAAGGTTTATCATAAAATATATAATAAATATATAATGTATAATAAATAAATATAATAAATAAAAATTTGATAAAAAATATCAAATTTAGACCAATCTGACTTAAAGTTCATCAGACTATATTCTCAGTTCAGTCCATGACTTCTCCATGTATAGCAGCCACTCACTCCATCGAACCAAGAGTAGCTGGGGTGTCTGCACCCCAGTCTTAGCTATTCACTGGGGACAGTGGTTCAAATGTGTCACTCATGTGTGTTAGAGCTGGGTATGATGGAAAACAGCTTTATCCCCAGCACTTGGAAGACAGAAGGTAGGAGGAGTGTCGTGAGTTGTAGGCTAGCTGTGGAACTACAGAGTGCGTTCGAGGTCAGCCTGTGCTAGAGTGAAATCTTACCTGGGGAACAAGAAAATAACGTGAAAAAAACAAAGACGTTTTAGTGTTAGAACCTTAAATCCCAATGCGGCAGCAATGCTGGGAGGTGGGGGCTGGTGGGGGAGTTTAGGGCATGTGGAATGAGGCACTTTTCTTGGGAATAGTTGAGTGCTCACAAGAGTGGCTTTCCTAGAAAAGTGCCCCTTGTTGAATGTCCTCATTCGTCCTTCATTTCTACTATGAGGTAATGCAGCGCAAAAGAGAGCCCTGGGCCGATGCTATTGCCGTAACCTTGGACTTCCCAGCTCCAGAATCACAGGCCAAGTCAATTTCCCTTCCGTATAAGTTGCAATGTCGGACGAGGACATGGGGGGGGGGCATCCCTGACATCGAGGGTGAGTTGGAAGCTGAGTTCTTCCTCGTCCATTCTTGGAATTTACTTTGTCCAAGACATCTTAGAGAAACTCCGTGAGTCCGGGTATTGGATTCATGCCTTTTGAATTCTTATAAATTCCCACATCCCACGTTGTGCAGACACCCCAAAATCCAGGGTTTCATACCTACTTCCCTGAATGCTTACAACCATGCGACAGTTTCCGGAGCCTGGCATTGTTTGAAGTGGAGTTTGCTCATATTTCAACTCAAGACACAGCGTTTCACTCAGTGTGTACACGCCACACCCAGGGCCCGGAAGACTCTCCCTCTGTCTTTCCCAGCCTGCCTGGGGGCTGACGAAACTAAAGACACAGCCGGCAGCAGAGGAGGTTGGCTGCTTCTGAGCTGTGCCAGGAATGCTTGTCACAGTGCAGAAACCATAAAGGTGGAAACCCCCCCCCCACAACACTGAAAGAGAACATTCCATCATGATAGGAGAAACCTTACCTATTACTAGAGCTGTGGGCTCATGGTTGGAGCTGGAAATGACGGTTTTCATAGAGTCATAGTAGTTCAGCTGGAAAGAAAAAAAAAAAAACAAGTGAGAAAATGCTAATTAACATGAAAATGACCCACTGGTCAAGTACAAGTTTGTAACAATGTTTATAGCATTCTCTCCAAAGATCTCAGGAGGGAGAAAAGAACTGCTTTCCCAAGAATAGGAGCAAGTTTTTAAAAAACACCCTTTTGTGTGTGTGTGTGTGTGTGTGTGTGTGTGTGTGTGTATATACGTGTAGGTGGTTTTGGCAGAGTGTATAGCTCATCTCTTCCCTTCACATGGTGGGATGGTGGGAGGCTGACGCCAGAACAAACACTCCCTGGGCATTCTAGTTGGCAGACCCTGTGGCAGCTTTTAGATCATTCTGAGAAAACCCGGATGCGGGCTGCATAGCTGCGGGAGGTTTACAGAGAAAATGTTTATCCTTCCCTGGAAGGCCTCTTGATATTGGAAGTGATGCTGGGAGATGGAAACTCCTTTCTGTTTATTTTTTTCCTGGCTTTAAACTCCGAGAGCTGGGCTGTGTGGGGATTAAACCATCAGGGCTTTGAGCAGGACCCTGGTGGAGGGTGGGGTCAGTCTCCGACGCGGTGACATGGACTTGGTGGGTCACTTGTTCCCCAGGGGGAGCCTGTAGGAACATTGTAAGTTGTAAATTGGATCAAGCCATAAATGCACTGGAAAGAGCCAATGTGACCTGCAAGGTAGGTACCTGACCTGTCATTTAATCACGGCAGGCAGGCAGCTAAGCCCGGAAGCGGATAAAAGGAAGGTTAACATTGGATACTAACCCTCATGGAGCCCCTGAGATCAGACACCAAAAGAGACCACAAAGGACAGGTGAGTTTTCAGGAATGTCTGGACGCTGAGGTCCAAGACAACAAGACGGCATGGCCAAAGGGCCACCTACAAAGCCCAGTGTGACAGGCCCCTGGCGCTGCCTGTCCTGTTCACCGTGACAGTCTTCTCAGAAAGTAAGGTCCTGAACATATACCCCCGAAACTGAGGCCAAACATCAGGGCAGCAGGGCCGGGAGAACTCCGTGGGGTGATCCCATCCATGTCGACAGCTGCTGTGGCATCGACTCCAGTGCCTGACTTGTCATGTTCCTCCATCGTGAACTCTGCACACGCACCCCCCCCCCCAAGCCAGTCCTCCACAGGGAGTCACCCCTTGTGCGTTGTTTCTGCATCTCACAGTTGTTCTTTCTGTATTTTGAGACCCAGACTGCGGATGAGAGAGCCGGTCAGAGGTGGGCTGTCCTCGAGTGGAATCTGGAGACAAGGGCACTAAGATCTCCACACCCCACAAGAAAGTATGGCTCCCCCATGTTAAGTGAAGCCGCCAGGCATGAGGGCAGGGCATGAAAGTGGGCTACCAGTGACAACTTACAGGACAGGAATTTGACTGGTCAGGGCCTGGAGCTAGGGCTGGAGACTGGCTGGAGGGGTGCTGAGGGGTGGTAAATAGTTCCAAGACCGGGTCACAGTGATAACTGTACAACTCTCAAATTACGCTGGGATGTTTACTGTCAATGAGCTGTGCGCGCGGAGGACCGATGAAGTGATGATGTGTCACTTGTGCTTAATAAGGGGGAGGCGAAGCAGAACTTTGTTTCTAGCACCCTCTAGAAATGCATCGTGGTATTTCAACATTGTGTACTGTCAATCTGATGACTGACTTCTTTCGGCAGTCCGGGGATTGAACCCACAGCCTTGCCCATGCCAGGCAAGCACTTTGTCTCTGAGCTACATCCTTGGTCCTTGTTTTTCTTTTTCTTTTTTTTTTTTCTGTGTGTGTGTCTCAATATGAGTATTAGGCTGGCCTTGAATTTACTATGTAGTACAGGCTAGCCTTGAACATGTGATCCTCTTACCTCAGGATTCTGAGAGCTGGGATGACAGCTGTGGATAACAGCAGCACACCTAAGAGGTGGGCTCTTTTGTGTATTTTCATTCTGATGCAGCACTGGGATTGTGGTCCCTCGATTTGTGTTTTTTTAAAAATTATTTATTTGCAAGGGGGAGGGGGAGAGAGAGAGAATGGGCATGTCAGAGCCTCTAGCCACTGCATATGAACTCCAGATGCATGCACCACTTTGTGCATCTAGCTTTACATGGGCACTGGAGAATCAAACCCGGGTTGTTACACTTTGCAGGCAAGCACCTTAACCACTGATTAATCTTTCCAGCCCTCAATTTGTGTTTAAAACTTTGTTGGTCTTTATGTTGTTAAAAAAAAAAAAAAAACATACTGCTTTCTTGATCCAACCTTGAATTTTCCTTTTCGCTTATCAAGGAAGTTTGGTAGTTTCCCTAATGTTTTCCCTTTCACACAATAATACTTCCTACCTCCTTTCCTGTCTTACATAATCTTCTCAATTTAGAATCTTTTACCTGCTGTGCTGAGAAAAGAACCCACGGTACAACTAGTTCACTTCGTGTCCATCCCCAGGATTCCTGCTCCTTCTGTCTGTCTGTCAGTCAAGCTTGTTTGCTGCTCTGTGTTTGGTTACGGGAAAAGGGCAAATGGTGCTTCCTTGGACACTTCTGAAGGACCATGTTAGCTTCTCAGAGCCGCCAGGAATCTCAGGGAACTCAATCCCACGTGAGTTATTTCATGCTCTTAAGTGAATCTTAATCCACTCTGGTGACTTTGTCACTTTACTCCAACAAGAGGAAGGAAAATACATTTACTATCTTTAGGACCCCCCCCCCAAAAAAAAAACATCTGGGGCAGGGGACCCTAAGACCCAGTCCCACCAGGAGGTTCATATGGATTGGTTTCACTGGCTTCCAAGCCAGCTAATTAGCATTCTTGTACCATTCTGTGAATTTCATGCAACATTTGTTTATCTTGTCTGTTTTCAGCTCGGCTTGTAACGTTGTCTGAGTAAGTGGCTCTGGCTTATTGAACAAGTCATACATACTCTTCTTATCTGAAGGCTCAGGTGGTATACCTTGGTCGGGGGGGGGGGGAGCAGCCTACAAGATCTGATTGACTCCCTCTGTTTATTTTTACCTGAGTGACCCAGTCTCCGTGGACTTTCCAACGGATGTACTTTACGTTCGGAGAGGCCATGGCATTGTGAATGGCGATGCTTGGCATGTCTTCAACTTTGGGCATTTTCTTCCAAGTTCTAAGGAGAAGAAAATAAAAATCTCAAAGAGATAAAGAACCAGCACCAGAACCCCCCCCCCCCCATCCTCTTCCTTCCATCCAGGAATCTTGCCTCAGGGCTTCAGGAATCCCCTCCCCCCCCCTTCTCTTTGCCTGTATTCATCCTTCCCGTTTTCCAAGGCCTTGCTAAGCTGTAAGGCGGGGACCTTTCTGAATGTGTGCACCACTTGAGCGCTTCCTTTTTCTGAATTTCAGAAAAGACAAGCAAGAGATGTGTGTAGCCCGAAGGCCAAGAAACTTCTTTTAGAGCCCTAGGAGTGCCCATACAGAGCAAGGACTTAGAAAATGCTCACGAGGGCAGGAGAGATGTCTTCGTGGTTAAGACGCTTGCCTCTGAAGGACCCAGGTTCAATTCCCCAGTGCCCACATAAACCAGATGCACGAGGTGGCACATGCAACTGGAGTTTGTTTGCAATGGCTACAGGCCCTGGCGAGCCCATTCTCTCTTCACTCTCTCTTTCTCTCCTCTCTCTTTATGCCTCTTTCTCTCTCTAAAAAATCAATCAATCAATCTATCTATCTATCTATCTATCTATCTATATATTTTGTTGTTGTTGTTTGTTTTTTGAGGTAGGGTCTCACTCTGACCCAGGCTGACCTGGAATTCACTATGTAGCCCCAGGGTGGCCTCGAACTCATGGTAATCTTCCTACCTCTGCCTACTGAGTTCTGGGATTAAAGGCGTGAGCCACCACGCCCGGCAATATTTTTTTAAAAAAAGAGAAAAGTGCTCACGAGGTGAGGGCTCCCAGGCCTGCCCAGTGTGTTCCAGCTGGGTCTCCTGTCAGCCCCCTAAGGTCAGACCTTCCTGTTAGTCATTCACGAAAGCAGACAGTGGCATCCGTGACCTCACATGCGTGCCGCACAGGTACTTCACAGGGGGGCTCTTAAGCAGGCCGTGCTTCCCACAGTAGTGCAGGAGCTGAGCCCCTGGTGTCACGAGGGGTGAGTAAGTGTGGAAGACATGGTGCTTCATTCTTCCATCGCTTCCCGGCCCACAAGCTAAGTGTCACAGTATGGGTGCGTTTTGTCACCCAAGGGTTCATGTACTTGGTGTAGAAGTGTTTCCACTTCAGATTTATCCACACAATGCACAATGAGGTGTCGTGGGCACGAGGTGTAAGTCTAAGAGTGAAGTTCACTTATGTTTCCCATCCACCTTAGCACATAGCTTGAAGGCAGTTTTATGCAATATTTGTTGTTAGTGTACCTCGTGGGGAAGCAACTACTGTTGTTTGGCTAAATGGATGTATTGTGCCCATTGAATTGCCTTCTAAATATTTGAAATGTATTTATTTATTTTGTGTGTGTGTGTTTGTGTGTGTGTGTGTGATTGAACCTGGGCTGGAAGGCTTTTTAAGCAAGTATTTTTTGTTTGTTTGTTTGTTTTGAGGTGGTGTCTCACTCTAGCCCAGGCTGACCTGGAATTTACTACGTAGTCTCAGGGTGGCCTCGAACTCATGGCAATCCTCCTACCTCTGCCTCCGAGTGCTGGGATTAAAGGCGTGCGCCACCATGCCCAGCTTAAGCAAGTATCTTTAACTGTTAAGCCATCTCCCCAGCACCAAAGCCAAAGGACCCAGGTTTGATTCCCCAGGACCCACGTGAGCCAGATGCACAACGTGGCGCACATGTCTGGAGTTCCTTTGTAGCAGCTGGAGGCCCTGGCATGCCCATTCTCTCTCTATCTCCCACCACCATGCTTCTTTCTCTAAAAAAATAAAAATTAAAAAAAATTTTAAAAGAAAGCAGAGTTTAAGAAGGGCTAGTTGGGAAGAATGGGTTTCAGTGGAATGGGGATGAGAGAGGGCAAAAGAAAGTACTGAGAAGGGGTTATGATCAAAATACATTTGATGTACATATGGTGCTCTGTGGGCCTTGTGTAACATGTCTACTTCCATACCCCACAAGGGCATGTGGTGTCTAGAGGCCTACTACATGGCTGAGAAAGCTTTCTGTCAAATTAAATTCCTGTTCCTGGGAGCTGCATAGAGCAACCGTTTCTCTCTCTCTCTCTCTCTCTCTCTCTATCTATCTATCTCTATCTCTGTGTGTGTATTGTGGGAAAAGCCAGAACTCTAACATTCATTCATTTTCGTGCAGACGCAGCTGGGAGATCCTGTGACTTGTTCTGTTGTGACTCTTCAGGGGGACAGTAATTCCCAGCACTGGTGGTGTCAGAATATTTCTACCTCCTCGCCCCAAGATATTATGTTTCATCTTTCAAGCAAATGCAAGGACACTGCCGCGTACTGCTCAGTGGATCCCCGGAGGCGGTGCTTAGAGAGGAGCTGCGGGCAGGTTGACCTTCTGGTCTAGGCTTGGACAATGTGCAAACACTGGTGATTTGTTGACGACACAGCGCTCAGATAGCTGAGCCTCTGGACATCAAAACCAGCAATTTAGATTATGTTGCCCAGATAGGATGAGAATGAAGAAGAAGAAGAAGAAGAAGAAGAAGAAGAAGAAGAAGAAGAAGAAGAAGAAGAAGAAGAAGAAAAGGGATAAAATTTAGCAAGAGTGAAGGCCTTGGATTTATGTTCTTAATGTCCACTTGTGAGTAGACAATGAGCAGAATGGCCAGTGGACAGGCCTTGAGGACCATGGAATGCTAGTGGTGCCCAGATCCTAGCACCCGGGGCACTCTTGAGAAGAGAATGCCAAGATGAAATCTTGAATTGAGCTCATATGAATGACAGAGTAGAAAATCAAAACTGCTTATCTGGTAGAAGGGAAGATATAATAGTCAGGTTCAAACACTTGATACCAGAGGGTTTATTTTTTTGGGGGGGGGGACTTTTATTTGCTTTTTCTTTCCTTACATATTTATCAATTTGATTGTTATTGAAGTTAGATACATTTTTTTAAAAGCTCCATTTTTGTTTTAAAAGCACCAAATCGTTCTACAAATCAAAGTTCGACTCAGCCAGACACGGTGGTGTAGATCTGGAATCCCAGCTATTTAGGAGGCTGAGGCAGAAAGATCACAAGTTTAAGGCCTGCCTGGGCAACTTCATGAGACCTTACCTTAGAAGAAAAAAGAAGACTGGAGGTGTAGCTCAGTGTGGGAGCGTTTGCCGAGCATGCACCGGACCCTAGTGCCACAAGATGCAAAAGCTTGGCTCACCCTCTGTAGCAGACAGCTTCAGATTCGCTGAGATGAACTTCCAGACCAGGCACAGTTATGGAGGAAGGGATTTATTGAAGCTTACAGATCCAGGGGAAGTTCCATAATGGCAGAAAAAGCTGGCCTGCCTTCACAGACCCAAACAGAGAGAGAGAGAAGTACAAGCCAAAAGCCACACAGCACAGCACACTTCAGGAACTCCACACTTTGCATATCTTTAGATTGAAATCTGAAACCCACCACCACACCTTAAGATCCACACAATGGCACTGACTCCAGCCAGGTGGCTGCAGATGCAAGCTACAAACAAACAACTGAATATATTGGGGGCCATCTATTCTATTCAGACCACCACACCCTCTCACACCCGTCCCTGAGTGCCTTGATGTGACCCTCTTTGAATGGTGACTTGGGTATCTATTTCATTTCTTTAGGTCGCGAACTTGCCCTGTTTCTTCCTGGCCTCTCAGCGGTGGAGTTAAGTGTAGACTTCCCTCTTTCCTTTGTACTTAGCATTTTCCACCAGCCACTCAGCCAAATCAGAGATTCATTCCATTGGCTCAGCTCCGTGAAGGGCTTCCACTGCCCAAACCTGGCACGTGGTTGTCAGCTTGAGTCCTTCATGGCCACCCAGGGGGTTATATCTGCATCTCTTCCATGTTACATTTCCTGTCCTGCTTCCTGTGTGCCAGTTCTTTCTCTGTTCTGATTCTTCCCTCGTTTTCTTTTTTCCTTCCTTCCTTCTTTCTTTCCTTCCTTCCTTCCTTTCAATTTTAGAGAGAGAGATTGAGAATTGGCACACCAGGCCCTCAGCCACTGCAATCAAACTGCAGAGCTTTGAGCTTGCCTCACCTTTGTGCATCTGGCTTATGTGGGATCTGGAGAGTGGAACATGTGTCCTTAGGCTTCCCTGGCAAGCACCTTAACCACTAGGCCATCTCTCCAGCCCATTCTCTCATTTTCTAAAGAAAATCCTGCACTGGCTTTTGGGAGATAAAGTTTGAAACTGTATAGCTAGGAAAGTGCCTTTATTCTATCCCCACATTTCAAGAATAGTTTGTCTTGATATAAATTTGAGATAATTGTCTTCAAATCCTTTTTTGTGTTTGTTCATTTTTAAATATTTTATTTATTTTGAGAGAAAAAGAGAAAGAGAGGATGGGTGCTCCAGGGCCTTTAGCCACTGCAAACAAACTTCAGATACTTGTGCCACCTGGTACATCTGGCTTTACATGGATACTGGGGAATCGAACTTGGGTCCTTTGGCTTTGCAGGCAAGTGACTTAACCACTAAGCCATCTTTCCAGCCCTCTTTTTTTTTTTTTTTGAGTCAGGGTCTCATTCAAGCCCAGGCTGACCTGGAACTCACTTTGTAGCCCCAGGCTGGCCTTGAACTCACTGGAAGCCTCCTATCTCAACCTCCCAAATGCTGAGACTAAAGGTGTGTGCCACCATGCCTGGCTCCACCAGATTCTTAGTGGGATGGCTCCATTGCCAAAGCTTCCAGGATTGCTGTGGAGAAGTCCAAATTCATTAGGATGCCTAGTGTATTCTAGGGATACTGACCACAGTTTGAAGAGGTCACCTTGTGCGAAAGGAGCTCTCTCCTCCTTGAAGGACCAAGTCAACACCCCTTTCTCAGGGATGAGGCAGAGAGAATTCTACTTCAACTGGGATTGTCCCTTTGACAGCTTTCATTTCTGTCATTCAACTTCCAGCTCTGTGATGTTTATTCCAAGCTGTAATGTTCAAATCTAGGCATCTCTAAAAAAATGTGCATTTGTGCTTTGCTCCCCACCTACTGTCTACTTAGTATTTTTTTTAATGTTGAGTCATTTCTTGCTCTATTGCTATGTGAGTATATATATATATATATATATATATATATATATATATATATATGTATATATATATTAGAGAGAGAGACAGAGAGAGAGAATGGGCACCTGGGCCTCTAGCTACTGCAGATGAACTCCAGATGCATATGCCACCCTGTGCATCTGGCTTACATGGGTCCTGGGGAATCGAACCTGGGTCCTCTGGCTTTGTAGGCAAGTGCCTTAACCACCAAGCCATCTCTCCAGCCTTCTACTTAATATTTTTGTGAAGAAAAATCTGAGTGAAGAAATGCCACCTCATAGAGTTTGCCCTTCCTGCTCTGGTCATCAAAAAGTTACAAGAGAAAAGAAGCTAGCCTCTAATTATAATCATGAACTGCCTCCTAGGAGCTTGCCTGAAATGATAGAAGGAGACTAAAAAAGTCTTTTCCAAGTACAATAGGTGCAGTCAATATGTTCAAACATTTTTCAAGATAAGAAGCTCTTAGAGCCTGGCATGGGGGCACATGCCTTTAATACCAGCACTTAGGAGGCAGAGGTAGGAGGATCACTGTGAGTTCGAGGCCAGTCTGAGACTACATAGTGAATTCCAGGTCAGTTTGGGCTAGAGCAAAACCCTACCTTGAACCTGCCCCCCCCCAAAAAAGACAAGAACCTCTTAAAGCTCAAACTGGTCCCAGACATCAAAAACAAAACAAACCAAAACAAACCAAAACAAAACAAACCAAAACAGATAAGCTGAAATGCTCATGCAAGTCAAAGAATACTCCTCTTTAGAAAGGGTTTTCTCCACACACTGCCAGTCATTAATCAATCACTTTCAGCTGAATAACGTATGTGGCGAAGGTTGGAAGGTGAGAGGAGTTCAAAGGAACGTAAGGCTACAGCGTGGACGATACGGCTAACTGAAAAGCATGTCAAAAAATAAAGCATTTCTGAAAGTATGTTTGGTCAATGGGCAAATAAGACACCATTTATCAAAATCTCCCTTCTTTCAGCCTCACAGAGCAGCCATCATTACAATTGATCAGTACATGTGCTCACAATAGTTCCCTGCATAGACTTTTGTCAGCCGGCTCTTCAGTAGCAGAGAAGTTAATGGTATGTTGTTGTTGTTTTAACGTTTTGAAGTGCTTAAAAATTGCCAACAAAATAAAATGCTTTGATTCAAGATCTGACAAAAGAGCTAGCATCCACTCACTCACTATTGATACCCATGCTCCGTCTGTCCTTCCCAACTCCCTCCATTCAGCCTTTACCCACCTTTATTCATCTATCACCCACCCATCGAAAGCCTACTAGGGATTTATAAATAGCCTCTAAATCCTCCACTGTAGGAGCTCCAGTCTTGTGACAAAGAGAGACAGGAGACAGAAGATTTTGGTTTGTGCTATAGCCACAATCATTAAGGTATGTGCATACGCATTGAGGAGGCATGATAGGAGAGCACAGAACGACTTCTCTAAGATGCTCAGTGGAGGCCCAGAAAGGAGCCATACTCAGGCAGGGGATGCCACCAACGCAGATACATGGGACACAATAGACAATGATGCTTGTTAAGCCCACCTTCTTCAGAACATGGTGGTTGTTGGGAGCATCATTAAGGAATGAATTGGGATTGGAGAGATAGCTTAGTGGTTAAGGCACTTGCCTGCAAAACCTAAGGACCCAGGTTCGGTCCCCAGGACTCATGTAAACCAGATGCACAAGGTGGTGAATGCATATAGACTTTGTTTGCAGTGGCTGGAAGCTCTGGCATGCCTATTCTCTTTCTCTCTCTCTCTCTCTCGTAATCTATGTATCTCTCTCTTCTCTCTCTCCCTCTCTCAAATAAATATTTTTCTTTAAATAAATGAATTGAGCCAGGCGTGGTGGCACATGCCTTTAATCCCAGCACTTGGGAGGCAGAGATAGGAGGATCGCTGTGAGTTCTAGGCTACCCTGAGACTACATAGTGAATTCCAGGTCAGCTTGAGCTAGAGTGAGATCCTACCTCAAAAATACAAATACAAATAATAATAATAATAATAATAATAAATGAATTGGAAAACTAAGTAAGGCTTCCATTGTGGGATGTTTTGTGGGTGACAACAAAGACCAGATTTCATCTGCAAGCTAAGGGGAGTTACTGTGGGATTTGAGGCAGGAGATAGATACCACCACCTCTCACAACCTCCTCTGGTAAGTCACCATCACCATCAGTGGGATCTGTCAATCCAAAATCAAAGTGTAAGAGCTCAGGACCTTGCCACGGCATGTGACTCACAAGGCCCCATCCACCTATTTATCCAGACTTCCTTGACCCTCCCCCCATTAGAGCTCTGGTTTCATGTCCTCCACCCTCACTGCACACCTGCTGCAGCCACCCCAGCCTGCCTGCTGCTGCTCAAGCCCTGCAGATAGACACCATGGAAGGACCCATCTCTGGCTCTGCTCTCCACTGGGATGCTCCACCCTCAGGCTCCTATAAGGCCCATTCCCTCCCCTTTGATCCTATAAACTTCTCAGTGGAAACATTCACTGAGTTCACACTGTTCCTGTGTGCATACTGGACCCTGGAAATCTCTTTACCTTATTTTTCCAAAGCATTTACTAACTTTAAAAAAAATTAAAGATTTAAAAATATAATTGTATAACTTGCTTTGTTTATTGTCATGTTGTTCCCACTAGACTGTAACTCTGTGAGGTGAAGACCTGTTTTATTCACTAGTGTATCCGAAGTATTTAGGGCAAGGACCTGCTCAGTTCACGTTTGATGAGTGAACACGGATTGGATTTTTAAATTTTTTTACAGAATCCACACAAATAAAAATAAAAACAATAATATGTAGGGATGTGCAACTGAGGCCATGTAGGCCAGTTACAGACTGTGATGATAAGGATATATTTGCAGTCAGCTCCCCATTGCTGGGATGAGCATCCACAACCAGGCACAGTTTATAGAAGGAAGGGTTTATTTCAGCTTGCAGACCTAGGGGAAATTCCATAGTGGTAGAAGAGGCTGGCCCCCTTTCACAGATCCGAGCAGAGAGAAACCACCACTAGCCAGCACCACGCGCAAGCACACAGGGGCAGCCAGCAGCAGGGACCTGGGCAAACCTCAGACTGCTCTGCACATCTTTGGGTTAGAAATCAGACCTGTCCCTAGTGATACCTTAGGGCTGGACTCTGGGATCTACTCCCATTCACCTATACTCAGCCAGGTACCTGGAGATAAACTTTAATCAAACACCTGAGTCTATTAGGGGACATGCATTCAAACTACCACGGGACAGAATGAATGAGGGAAGTGGCCACAGGGGAGAAGAGGAGGCCACAGGTTAGAGCTATTAAGGAGTTAAAATAGTCAGAACTTGGTGGCCAGTATGTGGATGTGGGAGCTAAGCCGCTATGATGCAGACGTGATGGGTAATGAGGACAGTGGTGACATTCAGAGTCAAGATGGAAAGAAAAGAGATGCTAACTTTAGGCAGATGGTAAAAATGATGAGCTTAGCTTCAAGCACACTGTCCCTCATTTTTCTGTGGGACAAGTGAGTGAATGCAGAATGTCCTTAAATACTACACTGTGCTGATTTATTTTGGTATCTTTCTTTCCCCTCAGATAGGCATCACTAACAATGATAGTTTTCTTTTGAGTATTTCCCAAGATAGAAATAATCTATCACAATAACTTACTGTTTATCCTCTGGTCATTGATCTCCTAGAAAGCTTTTTAAAAGGCTGGAGGGATGGCTTAGCTGTTAAGGCATTTGCCTGCAAAACCTAAGGACCCACGTTCAATTCCCCAGGACCCACATTAGCCAGATGCATAAGGGGACGCATATGTCTGGAGTTCATTTGCAGTGGCTGGAGGTCCTGGCACACCCATTCTCTCTCTCTCTCTCCCCCTCCCTCTTTCTCTGTCAAATAAATAAATAAAAATAAAATATTTAAAGCTTTTTTAAAAAAAACCCTGTCATGGTCAGAATATGAAATGTCCCCCCATTTGCTCATGTTCTGAATGTTTAGTTCCTAGCTGTTAGTATTGTGGAAAGGTTGTGGGAACTTTAGGAAGTAGGACATAGCTGAAGGAAATAGGTCACTATTCCTGCGCCCCTTCCTATCATTTTCTCTGACTGTTTTCCTCCAGGAAGTGAAGAAGTCCACCATATGCTCCTGCACCCATGATATTCAGCCATACCCAACACCAAAGCCTCTGACACTGTGAGCCCAAACAAATCCATCCTTGAGCTGTTTGTGTTAAGTATATTGGTCGTGGTGGTTGAAAAGCTCATGAATACAAAACCTAATAATATAAAGCAAATACCAAGCAATATGTTTGCCCATGGTCTGTTTCTGTACTGACACCCAGAGTGGACATCTCTGCTCCCTCCCCTCCTAATATTCTCTAAAACCAGGGTGTTCTTGGCCAGCCCACTGCCCACTGCAGACAGGAACAGATGTACTGCCAGCCAAATCTGAGGGAAACCACTAGAGTTTTAAATTTTTAAGGAGGTGGCAAGAATCTGGCTTCTCTCCATTTGGGTGTAGCAGTAACCTCTTCTTAGGATAAGCTGGGCCCACTTGCTAGAAACCCAGACACTTCGTCCCCCGGCCCCCACCCCCCTGCCATTCTTCATGGCTCCCAGATGGCTACCAGCTGGGCACAGTTATTTCTTGCATTCTAATCCCTTTATCCACCCTCTTGGTTTTCTTTTTGATCTCCTACATCTGTCCCTTCCTCCTTTTACCACCCACCATCCTAAATTCTCTCTGAGAGAACCTATTTTCCAAGAAAAAAATTTGAGGATTTTTTTTTGATGTATTACCTCTTTTTTCTTTTTTTTTCACCATAAATTTTAGACTGTGAGGACTGCCAGCCACGGAGCTATGCAGAGGCCCCGGGCTCTGCTCATCAGTGGCAGGACAGCTGTCTCCGCAGGTAGGACAGGGACCCCCTACCTCATGAGGACCCAAATGGAAATATTTCCTCACAACCTTGGACCTAGCGTTCTCAAAACTATACTTTAATCTGTGAGTTTTGCTCTTTCTTCGAGACCCTGACAAAGGAGACATCTTTCTGCCTGCTTCCACACGGGCTGGCCAACGCCACAGGGCAATGCATCTTTTCATTCTCATTTAAGTGGTTTTTTTTTTTTTCTTGTTCCATCTTCCTGTGACTAGAGTAGTGTACCATAATTTTGGTGATTCGCATTAAATGGGTTTTATTGATTTTCTAGATTCTAGTTAAAAGATTTATCTGAAATGACAAACTGCAGGAGGGAGCGTGACATCTAAGTGCCCATATCTTCACTGGAGTGTGGAGCGACTGTGACCATCTGTGTTTGAGGGGAGTGGACTCTGTCCAGAGAGGACTTCTGCATGGGAGCCACATCTGCCTGACTGGTGGTGGGGGTCCGTCTCAGAAGGAGGGGTTTCCGGTACGTCTGTGTGAGTTGTGTCTGTGCCTGTTTGCGTCCAAGGGATATGTGGAGGTGAGGTGTATGTGTGTATGGATCTGAAGGAGAGAGAGAGAGAGAGAGAGAGAGAGAGAGAGAGAATGAGAATGTACTGTGTGTTCATACATGCCTGAGTGTGTGCGGGGATGTATGCAGGTGAGTGTGCATGCATAGGAAGCTGTGTGTTCGTGTCCACACAAGAAATCGGTATGGGCGACTGCATGTTGTAGGTATATGCATGTGTACCAGGCTCTGTGCAGGATGCCTGCAGTGTGATTGTGGTGTGTGCCTGGTGTGGGATCAGGCATCGTTTCAAGGTGCTTTGGAGGGCATCCCTCGGTGGCGCGTGTTCATGGAGTGAACCTAGGAGCTGTGCTCAAGACTCTGTGGAAGATGTATATCAGAGATGCCCCAGGGACCTGCGGTTGTGTTCTGACATGTTTCCGGGAAGATTGAGGGCATCTGTAAAGGCCTGTCTGTGGTTGTCCACGGGTGTCTTGTGGGTTTCTGTGTAGTGTGTGTGGGTATGTGGGGGGGCGCTCAGGAATAACTACACAGCATCTATGGACATCTGCTTGGGGGAAGGTGCTCAGCAGCTCTCTTGTGATTCTGCCTGGGTCAGCTATGTGCACGAGAACTCCTAATATTCTACCATCAAACCCTGCCTTGCTAGCTTACATGCAGTGAGACTGTGGGTCACCTGGGCCCCAGCCCTCAGCCACTCTCTTGTTAGAAGAAGTCTCTACTGGAATGAGTGGTCCTCGGCTGATAGCCTGACATGGGTGGCATTTCCCTCCTAAGGGATATCAGAAGGAGGGCGCTGCTGATCCTGTGTGTGAACACGTGTGGCTTTACGCACTTGTGTCATTCAATGATCACACTTGTTCCTAGGGCACCTACTAATACCACTCCAATACCTCCGTGCAGCCCATGAAAGCATGCACTTCTCATGTCGAGAGCTAATCCGGTACAGACTGAAGAGGGAGCGTGTCAAATGCCCTGCCTGCCCACAGTCTTCTAGAAACCAGGTAAGACAAGAGGCACTTGGACTTCCATGAGCTGTCTCCAGAGGGAGACTCCTTCCCCTTGAGTGGAAGTGGCGTGCTCCATAGAGAATCTCCACCAATGACATTTCTCAGCTCTCCCCATTGAGAGCTCATTGGGACACTGGGATTTAAATTAACTTTCTAGAGTGCTGCTCAGAATTCTAGTGTGGTGGCCCCTATCCGGGTGTCCGGGGTCAGCTTATATTTGCTCCCAGTCTCACAGCGGAGGAGCTGAAGTGGGAAGAAGGCATCCTCCTGCTCAGAGCTTTCTGTCAGCGCGGTGGCTCCCTGGGCGCCTCCACTTAAACGGTGTCCCAAGGCCTCTGAGCTTGCTCCCAGGTAGCTTGAGCAACATTCCAGAAGGAGGAAAAGCTTGTAAATAGCAGGTGAACAAGTTTATTAAAGTCCGAGCGGGACAACGGCCCAGTTGGCCTCCCAAGCTGCAGGTTTTCCATATCCTTGGATTTGGCTAACCGTGCATCAAAATTGCTCAGCGGGGGGTGAGAAAAAAGCTATATTTATGCTGAACATGTCCAGACATTTTCTTGTCATTGTTCCCTAAACAGCATGGTCTAACAACTACTTACTTAACATTTACATTGTATCAGGTACTATTTTGTCACCCAATGATGGTTACGGGTGTAGCTACGTATGTAGGTTCCATGCAAACACCGTGTCATTTTTATACGAGGGAGTTGAGCATCTGTAGAATGTGGTGGAATGGATGGTTATGGAATAAACTTCCCAGTAATACTGAAGGGCAACTACACTTATCTTAGGGCAGAGAAATACTGTAGCCAATCTCTCCTTTTTGTTTGAAAAGGAAATTGAGCTAACATCAAAGCCAAGAGCCAGGGAAGTTCACTCCTGACTTAGCCTTTCCTAGTCACTTCAGGAGACCATCTCACATCCAGTTTCCAAGAAGCAGTTCAGCTGGCCACTCCCTTCCCGCATTGTCTCGCCGATGTGGGGTAGAGTTTGTTTCTCTCTCGCCACTTGAACCCTGACCTCAAAACGCTCTATGTCACCCCCTGATAGCTGAGCTAGGTGGCTAATCTAGCCTGGTCCCCCTCCTGGATACACCTCAGTCACCTCCTTCACCCCTCCTGGGTGGAAAGTGGTATAGTCATTACTGTTTTTTTGTTAAAGACTGAGGACTCGGAGGCAGGGGTAAATATCTAGCTGGTGACAAGCCACAGGGGATACTTGGCCCATTTAGACTTGACACGTCACATCGTCTCGGTTATAATTTTGATCTGGAGTGTCCCCAAAAGCCCATGTGTTGAAAACTTTGTCTCCAGTCTATGGCGCTGTTGGGAAGGTGGAAACCTTTAGGAAGTGAGGCCTAGAGAGAGGAAGTTGGGTCACTGGGGAGTGTGCCTTTGAAGGGATATCAAGTCCCTAGCTCCTCCTCTTCCTGTCTCCCTCTTTGCTTCCTGGTCACTACACAGTGAATCGGTCATTATGTGCTCCTGCTAAGACGCATTGTGGGCTGAAAGCCACAGGACCAAGTGACATTGGGCTGAAATCTGTTCGGTGAAAAGATTGTAGGGGCTTGTGTCCAATCTATTTCTGTCATCTGTAGGTGAACTATTAAGGTAAATATAGAAGAACTTCAATATTGTCTGCAGCTGTGAGTGAAAAGAAACGTCCTGTTTTCAGTTATTTACTTCAGGTATGTTTGGTCATAGTGATAGAGACTTGACACACACAAACTCTCCCTTCCCTTGCATTTGTGACTTGAGAACCCACTAGAAGACAGGAGCGCTCCGGATCAGTGCACATTCTGCTGGAAGGAGGAGACATGTTGCTCCACCCTGATAATGAAGTGGGGACTAGGAAAATCCCTGGAATGAGGTAGGCCATGGGAGAGAGACCTTCTGAAAGAGATGGGATCGGTTCCTAGCATTGTACAAGAAAACAATTCGAAACTCTGGAACGGAAGGAAGTTGGGATCAACAGGCAGAAGTGGCATATGGCATGTGTGGGCATACATAATAAAACCCTCTTTCGTGACCCCCTTCCTTTAGCTGTGGCTTGGATCCCTTTAGGGGAGTGCAGGTTTCTGAAACACCACACAGAGAC
The DNA here is from genome assembly GCA_036346955.1 of Dipus sagitta. NCBI lineage: Eukaryota > Metazoa > Chordata > Mammalia > Rodentia > Dipodidae > Dipus > Dipus sagitta. The sequence goes on along the minus strand of CM070775.1, from coordinate 13,063,725 downwards.
CACCAAGTGCATTCAAGGAACTGTTGCCTGAGTAACACATTCCTATCACGAAAAGCCACTGAGCTGAGGGTTGTTCATTTTATTGCCTGTTCACCTTCCATTACACAGGCTGACTAGCTCTCCTCTGAACATTTGTTGTTGTTTTTGGAGATAGAGTCTCACTGTAGCCCAGGCTGACCTGGAATTCACTGGGTAGTCTCAGGGTGGCCTTGAACTCTTGGCGATCCTCCTACCTCTGCCTCCCGAGTGCTGGGATTAAAGGCATGCGCCACCACGCCTGGCTTGCTGTGAACATTTTATGTTCAGATGAAATGTCCACTGTGATCTTGTCAATGACTAATTTTGTTTTCATTTATTTATTCCCTGGACCAAGAAGATGTGTTGTTATATCAAAAACTTTTTTTTGGTGGGGGGGGTTTCAAGGTAAGGTCTCGCTCTAGCTCAGGCTGACCTGGAATTCACTATGTCATCTCAGGGTGGCCTCGAATTCATGGTAATCCTCCTACCTCTGCCTCCCGAGTGCTGGGACTAAAGACGTGTGCTACCGCGCCCAGCTAGAACTATTTCTTGAATGAGTGAATGAACACAATGTCAAGGTCCACGCTGATATTACAGCCATAACAGGAGTATTTGAGCAAAGCAGAGAAATGAATACACAAGTATGAAGTTACAGTTCAAGGAAATTAGAAAGGAGAAAAGCAAATTCTAATTCCAAGATATTTTGAGAACCTTTGGTAGTTCCATTCCTTTTGTGCTATGACAAAACCTATGTAAGAACATTATACTTGCTTTAAAAAAAATACTGTTTCATTTCTTTAGAAATTGTATTGAAACTTCAATATTTACCTTAGTAGTTCACCTACAGATGCCAAAGACAGAATGTTCACACACCCCTGCAATACAGTTTAAAAAGAAAAGAAAGATAAATTTCCCTCAGAGCTAAAAAGGTAAATACACTTCATCTATTTCTCACATGCTAAAAGCTTGCATTCTCTCAGCACAGATGACAAAACAATATCTTTCCAAAAGTGGATGTTTTTTAGTCTTCTCTTTTCCTCCCCAAACAGATGGGATTTCACACTCAAGAGATACCAGGAGCTGCCGTAACCTCGAGTGAGACACAAGCTTGGCTGGACTGCCCTTGTCCAAGTGCCGGGCCTCAAGAGTCACAGGAGGATCACCCTGTTAGCACGTGGTCATGCACTTGGAAGACTCTGATGGTGCCAACCCACTTCTGACAGCGATCTGCTCTTAGAACAGCGTTTGATCTGGCAGGAAACACCGACATAAAAACAGTGTGTGTACTAACATAACATGCTGCTAGGGTGTCTAAAGAATTCTGCTCATTGTTAGTAGATGCTACCCAGAGTTTTCCAGTACCGGTGTGACTGGGAATATGTCTAGCATTGGCATTGTGCTAACTGAATTTGTGTCCATCTATAATCTCAGCAGTCAGGAGGGTGGTGAGCTCATGTTCAGATTGAGACGCAAGGAGATCCTGTCTCAAAGAACCAATACAGCTGGGTAGACAGCTCAGTCATTAAAATGCTTGCCTTGAAAATATGGGGCCCTGACTTTCATCCCCAGAACCCATGAGTTATTTTTTTTAAAGCTAAAAAAAAAAAGAAGGCATGAAAGTCAGATGAAGACTCATGGGGAAGAAGAAGGGTGCTAGTGAGAGCAGGATTGGGGATGAAAGAATAATCGGGGGAGGATGAAAAAGAAAAGAAGACATAAGGAAAAGAAAGGAAGAGGAGGAGGAGAAGAAGAAGGAAAAGGAGAAGGAAGAGAAAGAAGAGGGAGGAGAAAAGGAGGAGGAGGAGGGAGAGGAGAAAGGGCTGACCACTGTGCTGTACATTTGTAAGGCCAGCATTGGACACGTAGAGATAAGTAGATCCCCGAGGCCCACTGGTCAATTAGTGTAGCCCCAGCTAGGCGACTTCCAGGTCAGTGAGAGAACCTGTCTGAAAAAAAGGGTGGATAGCACTTGGGACATGAACCCCAAGGTTGTCCTCTAGCCTCTACGGGTGTGTGCACACGTGCACGTGCACACACAAGCAAAACCAGTAATAATCAATAGTAGTAATGATGATGATATCATAGGGCCAACAATTTTATTTATTTATTTATTTATTTATTTTTTGAGGTAGGGTTCCACTCTAGCCCAGGCTGACCTGGAATTCACTATGTAGTCTCAGGGTGGCCTTGAACTCACAGCGATCCTCATACCTCTGCCTCCCAAGTGCTGGGATTAAAGGCGTGTGCCACCACTCCCGGGTCAATTTTATTTTTTAATTATATTTTATTTATTTATTTGAGAGACAGAAAAAGGGAGGGAGAGAGAGAGAGAGAGAATGGGCATGCCAGGGCTTCCAGCCACTGTAAACGAACTCCAGATGGGTGTGCCCCCTTGTGCATCTGTCTCACAGTCCTGGGGAATCGAACCGCGATTCTTTGGCTTTGCAGGCAAACGCCTTAACTGCTAAGCCATCTCTCTAGCCCAGGGCCAACAATTTTATTATTTCATTTTGTGGAGGAGGAGACTGAGAATGAATGACACAGCCAAGCAAGAGGAATTGTAAATAACGAAGGTAGACTTGCTAAAACGTCCTGTGGTTCGAGCTCAGCTGAGGCCGACCAGCCCTGGCGGAAGTGAGGGTCTTGGCTGAGTTCACAGCGTGCTGAGTTCACCGCAGATAGTGTCATTTTCTCGCTAAACCACTTTAGTCTGGGTACAAATAAAGTCTCAGTCTGCTGGCTTTTCTAACTTTACCATGATAGCCACCGAAAATTCTGTGTCAAGTATGTTTTGTGTAAGATTTTCACAGTGTTAATGGGAATCACATCTGCATCATTGGGCCTATCATTATTTCATACCTTTACAGTTCTATCTGGAAATTAAGTTTTGGGTGTTCTTTTTTTTTAATTATTACGGGAAGATTCTCACTCTAGCCCAGGCTGATCTGGAATTCATTATGTAGTCTCCGGCTGGCTTCGAATTCAGAGCGATCCTCCTACTTCCACCTCCCAAATGCCAGGATTAAAGGTGTGTACCACCACACCCGGCTGGAAATTAATGTGTTGTTTTTGTTGTTGTTGTTTGTTTGTTTTGTTTTTTTTCGAGGTAGTGTTTCACTCTAGTCCAGACTGACGTGGAATTCACTATGTAGTCTCAGGGTGGCCTCGAACTCATCGTGATCCTACAACCTCTGCCTCAATCCGGAAGTGCTGGGATTAAAGGTGTGAAATCACCATGCCCCTTCCCCTCCCCCTCCATGCCTCTCCTCCTAGTCAATGCATCGTTTTCTCACTTTCCACTCCTTCACAGGGCCCTGCCATCTGGTCCTGTTCCTCCACTGCCGATTCTCCCCACAGCTCCACGCCTCACAAATTGAATAGAATTTTCTGTCCTTCCTCTTCCTCAGCTGATGATCCTCTCTTCCCGCCGTGGCATCTCTGGTCCCCGAGCTTCTGCGGCGGCTCAGCCTCTTGTTTAGCTGCCTCCTTGTGTCCTTAAAGTTGAGCTCCCCGCTCCCTACTCTTTTCTCCCAAAGCTCCAATCCTTAGGGGATCCCTGATTGTTCCCACTGAGCCTTCTCCCCTAAGCCCACGATCTTCACATCTGTATTGCTCCCATGACCCCCAAGCTGGGACTTGCATCTTCCGACGGGACCTTTGTACTTCTTTGTCTTCTATTCTATAGTCGTCTCACTTTCAGCACTTATCACATGAAGTCTATGGCCTTAAGTCGGTCAGCCGGAAAATGTCGTGGTTCCATTTGCTTCCAGGGCATTCAGCCCTAGAGTTCTATGCTTGGATCCAGCTATACAAGAATGGTGGAGAGAACATGCTGCCTGGTGTGTGGCACGGAAGTGGTGCTCTGTAAGGCCAGTTTCTTTCTCCTTTCCTTATCCTGCCTTCTGGTGTCCATGTGGGTGTCAGGTCTGTCGACTGTGGGAGAGAATATCAGTCACGTACTCTCCTATCTGTCCCCTGGCCACGTCCACGGAACCTCATATCCATTTGATCTTGGATGGTGCCAGGCTTTGGAGCCCATCTCCCAGCTTTGGGCTTCTTCAGCGAACCACTCTGGTCACTGGCACCAACTACATCTTTCCCGCCCTTAGCTCTCACGTTGCTGCTTTCCTGCTACAGAAATCAAGTTGTTAGTCTTCTGTCAATCAGGTTAGGTTGAGACCCTTCATCTTGACTTTCAGGACCCCTCATTCAGTCACATCTATGCCACAAATTACAGCTCTTTTCTCCTGCCTGCATCATTTGCCACCCACTATCTCTATGTCTGGCCCATGTGGTTCCATTCCTATCCAGAACTGACATTTCCTGCAGGATTAAGCTGGTTCACAAAAATTCCCTCTCTTGCCCCAGTCCAAACACTTCTTTATTTCCTCTAGCATTAACAGCCAAGATCAGGCATCCTGTGCGGGTCAGAAGCAGGATTATTGAGTTCGTACTTTATGCAAGGGCTTATTCAACCACTTCTAAAGATAGGACTGGAGGGAGGGGTGGCTTAGGGGTTAAGGTGCTTGCCTGCAAGGCCAAAGGACCCAGGTTCGATTCTCTAGCACCCACAGGTGGCATATGTGTCTAGAGTTCACTTGCAGTGGCAAAAGGCCCTGGCGTGCCCATTCTGTCTGTCTGTCTGTCTCTCTCTCTCTGGGCATCTTTCTCAAATAAAGAAAATACATTAAAAATAACACTAAGAGGTAAATGTCCACTTGATTTTTGAGAGGAGAAAACTGAGGCTCAGAAGGCTGCCTTATCCAAAACTGCAGTGGAATTTGGCACTAAAGTCCCCGCGTCTTACTCTTTGCAAAGCGCTCCTGCTTGTTCGCATTCAAAAGGTTTTGACTGTGAAGCTTCTCATTTATTGTGTTGTTCTCCGATGGGCCTTGCTAAGAGCTGACCATACAGTACATATTTGATGAACTCATTGATTTTGCCTTCTGGCTTCCAGACTTAATAATACCATGAACCCAGATGAATTAAGCGATTTTTGAAAGCAGTGGTCACCCCAATTATTTGTCCTGGTAAACAACAGATTACGATCAGCATCAGGACAAAGTGACCAGTCAACATCCTGCTAGGAAGCCATTCAGCTTCCCTGGGCTCCCGGCCTCCTCCATTTCCTTCTTTGGAAAAAAGAGGAACCACATTAGACACCTGAGAGCTCATTGCCATTCTGAAGTCATTTGCTTCCAACTCTTATTCAAACCATCTCAGGGGCTTTGTTGACATTATCTGCTAACGATTATAATCCATCTATCCCCACACAGAGAGGCACCAGCTTGTCAAACAACACTCCTTTCCTCTGCAGAAATGTGAGGTCTAAGGTCACTTCCCTGTTGGCAGCGTGGGTAAGCACTCCCTGAGGGGCCAGCCTCCTGCACCATGCCCTCCAGGATACATTTCTACAGGGCAGTATTTACAGTGTTGTCTGGCTGGGCTCTGTGGAACTTAATGGGATTCTTAATAAAGGCAGGCTTCATTAAGACAGGGAGCACAGGCCACGTGCCCTTGCTTTGGAGGAAAGGACAACCCGGCACAAGACGGATGCTCCCCCTTAGCTTGGAAATCATGCGGGTCAAGTGCCTTGTCATGCATTAACAGCCTTTTTAAGTTGCTAGGCAGACTTGAGAGGAGCAGCATAGATAAATGAAGGCAGAGGAATCATGTGATCTGTCTTGGTAGCATAAACGCCGAGACACAGCAGCTGCATTTAAACAGAGCAATTTGCTAAATGAGTGGCTGGCATCTTTCCAGGTGGCCAATGTGACACAGGGCTTGGAGGAAACCTTCCTTGAATCGTGTGTCTGTCTAGATGGAGACATGAAAGGCCAGGCTATAGACGCTGCAGCAGCGACGGCCGCTTTGAAACCCTCACGCGAAACACTGTCAGTGTGGCCAACAAGGCCCCACGGCCACGGCTCAGCTGAAGCTGGTGCCTGGCATGGTGCTAGGGTTGCCACCAGCAAGGCTGCCTCTTAGCCGAATGACATCCAGCCGAGGACAGGGAGGCTCTCCGTGCCTGCCCACTGTGCCACGTCACGCACTCACCTGGTGCACTGGGCAGCAGGGATCTCAGAGTATGAAAATGAAGCAGAAATGCTGGTATGTCCTATGCTGTCATTTTTTAAAAATATTTTTTATTTATCTATTAGCAAGGAGAGAGAGAGAGAGAATGGGCATATACCAGGGTCTCTTTCCACATACTCCAGACACATATGTCACTTTGTACATCTGGCTTACACGGATACTGGAGAATTGAACCCAGGCCATCAGGCCTTACAAGCAAGTGCCTTAACAGCTGAGCCATCTCTCCATGCTGTCACTTTTAATGTGCACTTTTTAAGTCATTTTTCATATTTTTTTTTCTTTCTGTTTGTTTGTTTTTTTGGATGCTGAGGGCCAAACTCAGGACCTTGTACATGTTAAGTAAGTGTTCTACCGCTAAGCTATGTCTGAGCCTCTCTAGGTCAGTTTTAAAAGTCCTAAGATCAATGGGGAAAAAAAGTCTTCTTAGCTTTTAGCCATGGTGCCTCTCTGCTTTTCCTTCTTCCCAACTCCTAGCACTTAATTCCATTTAAAAACATTTTATTTTATTTATTTATTTGAGAGAGAGAAAGAGGAAGAGAGAGAGAGAGAGAGAGGGAGGGAGAGAATGGGCACACCAGGGCTTCCAGCCACTGCAAACGAACTCCAGACGTGTGCGCCACCTTGTGCATCTGGCTTGCGTGGGTCCTGGGGAGTGGAACTGAGGTCCTTTGGTTTCGCAGGCAAGTGCCTTAACCACTAAGCTATCTTTCTAGCCCCTTAATTCCATTTTTGGCTTGAGGACTTTGCTAGAGAAGACATCATGAAAATATATTGGCTGTAGACGTGGAGGTAGACCAGATGACCACTCAGTTTTAGGCTCTCGGGGTCTATGAAACATATTGATGGTCTGAAACCAGGTCAGGTCACTTGAAGCCTCTGGAGGGGCATTGGCCCTACTCCAGTAAAATGCATAGCCAGAGGACTTCATAGCTATAATGGGGGCAGGCAGGAAAGGCAGCCCCATTGACTGGCTTCACCCTAATAAAGGTTTTTTCATGGTAATCATGGGAAAGGATCACCATGTTCTTCAGCATCCCTTGGAATTTCTGCTGCTGTCAAGCAGCCCAGCTGGCCCAGTGCTGAAGCCCACTAAGCAGGTAGCGGCCTTTCCCCGCTCCACACACAGCCCCAGCTCCCGTTTGTTTCTGACTCAGGAGGAAAAGTTTAACTCAGTGAATCACCAGTAGAACTTCCTGTGACATTCTGGGGGAAAACTACAGTTTTCTTAGGAAGAGCTCCGAAGCACTCTACTTACTTCAGTTTCTGAGCTACACCGGGTGGAAATTTTTTTGGTTATGTGAGTTATACTCTGTGTTCATCAACCAAGGCTTTTCCTCTCTCGGAAGTTTCCTATCACCAGGGCTAAGTGACCCACAGACTGATGTAAACAAATGAACTGAACAAGCTGTCTTGTATGTGTGTGTGTGTGTGTGGTGGCTAGGGGAGCATATTATGTTTCTTAACTATTCTGAGCTGGTTCCTTACTTGAGTCACAAAGCACGGAATACAGGGATGGTTTTATTGATTCTTCCAATGGTGGAATCTGACGAGCACCATTCTACACATTCAGGTGAAAAGCTGATGCATATGCGTATGTCCAAGGGTTGCCTTAGGGTATTGGATGGCTCAGCTTTATGCATGGTGGTCTTAAAAAAAGAGTCCAAGGCTGGAGAGATGGCTTTTCAGTTAAGGTGCTTGCCTGTGAAGCCTAAGGACCCATGTTCATCTCTCCAGACCCCACATGAGCCAGACACACAAAGGTGAGGCAAATGCAAGGCAGCACAAGCCCACTAGGTGGCACAAGAGTCTGGTGTTGGATTGAAGTGGCTGAGGCCCTGACATGCCAATTCTCTCTCTCTCTGAAATAAAATTTAAAAAGAGTCCAGGCTATGGGGAGAGTCCACAGATGTTCAGGAAGGAGAGAACAGTAAGGTCAATGAATTCTGTGAGAATTCCAAATCTGCTCAAGCCTTGGCAATGAGGAAGTGGCTCAAAAGGGATATAAAAAGTTAAAGTATTAACCTGCTTAAGAAATAGGCTTCTGAGTATACCATAGAATGTAACACTGGTGCTATTGAAAGAGAACTTGAGATGCGTGCCATCAGACTGGGGTACCACAGTCTGAAGTGACCTCAAGCCTGTCCACTCACCAGGAGCGTTCATAACGAGTGGCAACGAACAAGGTCCCCTGGCTTTTGTCAACAGATCACACAAACGTGGTTTCCGTTGATATGATTGGGTCCCTGGTGTCAGGGATGTCCGACAATCAAGAAGTATGCAGATTGTGAAGCCCTTGAAAGAGACAGGCTAGATGACAAGGCAGGTGGCCTCAGGGCTTCTGCCTTATAAACTTATTTCTCTCTTGTCCATAACCTGAAGCTCAGCTGAGCTATTTAATACTACATTCGTTTGAGCCTTTCTTTCTTTTTCTTTTTCTTTCTTTCTTTTTTTTTTTTTTTTCAGTCTAAGGAAAAGCTGATTTCTAAAGCAAGCGTCAAGTGAGGTTTTAAAATGTGGTTTGCAAATGTCACGACTTTTTAATATTCAAATACAGCTCCACAAAGTCACCCTTGATTGGCATTTTATTCCATTTCAGAGCTGTTAATTAAGAAGCACAAGATACTAGCAGCGGAAAAAGATGAAAGCCGCAGAAGTGCAAGCGATTCCTAAAATAAAAAATAATGAAAAAAAAAAAACCGAGCAGGCACCCAGGACGCCTGTCATCCTCCTTCCCACGAGATCCACTAGGGGGCAGCGGAGGACCGGCAGCGAGGCAGCCAGGGATGCTGCGAACACCTGACGGGAGCAGCGCTGAGCTGGTGACAGGTTAGGGAGCAACCAGCCGCCTGTCAGAAGGATAAAGTCAAACTGGACTTTTTTTTTTTTTTTTTTTTTTTGCATTCTGCGGCCACCTCCAAATGAACCTGCATTCTAATGAACAGGCAGTGTCACCTGGACCTGTCCTTCCAGAGGTCAGTCATCACGCTTGACCGCACCCAGCAAAAGAGGCAGGGTGCCGGAGTCCCCCACTTACTGGCCACCACAAGGCACACCACAGACCAACAGAGACTTCCCTCTGTCATCCCTCCCCTGCCAGCTTCCATCTGGGGAAATTCCAGCCCAGAGGCTGTGTGGCACACGTCCAGGGCCGCCATTCATGCCCTAATGCGTATGAATGGTGCCCCCTAGAGCTCGGTAGTGCCTAGCTCATCCCTTCTCCCCCCACAGAAGGGCCTTTAGGCACAAGCAACCCCCATCTGTCCTCTCTCTCTTTCTCTCTCTCTCTCCTGGTCTCCTCCCAGGTAAACATGTGTGCATTTAAAGGCTTTAAGGAGAGTAGAGCAGCAGCCCTTGAGCGTAGCCAGGTGGGGTTAAGCAACAGGGTGCTCTGTTGTCACCCCACTCTTCTTCCTTTCTGTACAGTCCACCGCTGCCCCCCCCATGCTAGAATATCTAATCATCTGACCTCAATTGTGTTGACATTAATGTCTCCTCTCCTGGGGGGCAGGGGGCATGGATCTGCATTTAAGCCTTACATATAATTGTGAAGCAAAATACTTCTTGGTCTAGTGGGAAGTGCAAGAGGGGCTGATAGGAGGCAAGTCGAGGCTTCCCCAAGGCGACTACATGAGCTTTCTAGCTAGACATGTACTCCCTGACCATCTCTCCCCACGTTTATTCACCAGGGTGTTGCTTTGGTTTGCTTGGTAATCAGCGAAGTTCAGGTCTAAGGGCGTAGACCAGCCATCCTGTTCCTTTGAAATCCCAGCTCTGCCTCTTGGGAGACAGCACCTCCAGCAAATTACATAGCTTCTCTGTGCCTCAGTTTCCCCTTTCTCACATGGTCAGGTCACGGTATCTGCCTTGTGGGGTGCGGCGACGGGAATGGATCACAGAATGTTCTCGAACGTTCCGTTCTCTGCTGCGTTTCCCTTTGGATGTTTCCTTTTTCCTTTGGCCTCAGCTTTGGGACACAGCTGCTCCCACTGGAGCCCATACCTGGCTCCTCTGGGGAAGCGCAGCGCCCCCAAACCTACCTGGTCATCTCCATAGAGAATCAGGCACTGGTCAGGCTCCACGGAACTGAAGCAAAAAGAATATAAACACAAAACACCATCTTCAGACAGGACATCAAGAACACAAGCCGGGGGCGGGCCTGACAAAAGGCCCTGTTTGTAACAGTCTTGGAAACATTCATTTTAAAAATTTATTTATTATTTGCAATCAGGGAAAGAGAGAGAGTGGTTATGAATGGGGCGCTCCAGGGCCTCCTGCCACTGCAAATGAACTCCAGTTGCGTGTGCCACTTTGTGCACCTGGATTTATGTGGGTGTTGGGGATTCGAACCTGGGCTGTCAGCCTTAACCAGTCAGTCATCTCTCCAGCCCTTTGGAAACACTTGTTTAATTCACCTAGATCAGAAGCGATAGTCAGCTCTCTTTAATCGTCTACTTCCACTGTGTCGATTCGTGATTAAAATAAGAGACTCAAAGATCAGGACAACAGAGAGGAGCTGAAAGAACTGTTCAGAGTTGCGGCCACTAAGCAGTAGATGATGGGCCACCTTACTGACTTGGAAGGAGGGTCAGGGACTACCTTGTCATGGCCATCCATGCTTCCGTCCCATCAGAAGGGGAATGGGAAGAGAAGAGGGAGGGCTCTGGGTGGCTGTCTGGCTCCAAGGGGTTGGGTGGTACCAGGACCAGAGTTGCGGGAAGCAACTTGCCTGATAGAGAAAGACTTGAGCATGGGGTGGAAGGCTGGCGGGAGGGTAGCTGGGACAGGTGGATGGGCTAGGTACCTAGAAAACAGGAAACGGGTGACGGGAACCAGAGAGAGTGGGGAGTGGAGCAGCAAGACACCGAGTGGTGTGACAAACCTTCAAGACGGTCTGCAGAAATCACATGATGCTTGGAATGGTTGGATGCGAGAGTGGAGGTGCCCCCTGCCTCTGGGAATCACCCACACAACCTTTGTAAGGCCTGTTGGGCATTGGGTGCTACATTAAGTTGGATGCATAATGTGCCTGTTTGTATTAGACTTACTTGTTGCTTTTCTTTCTAAAAACAGGAAGATCTATTACAAGTATTTCTTTTTTGGGGGGAGTTAGTGTCAGAAATCTGTATGTCTTTTAAACACCTGAATTGTAATTATCACATAGACACCACAAAGCCTACTGCTGTTCTCTCTCTTTTTTGTCTTTGTTTCTCTCTTTCTTTATCTCTCTGTTGAAATGTAGGCATCTCAAAAATAAAGATTGCGCATGCTTCTTAAAATTGTCGAGGATATATTTTGTTCATTGATCTCTCTCTGTCTCTCTCTCTGTATCTATCTATACGTATATATGTGAAAGAGTGTAGTCTTATTTTGTATATTCATTGCTGTAAATATCCCCTGTTGCAGACAACTTCACATTGCTGGGATGAACATCCAAACCAGGCACAGTTGAGGGGAGGAAGGGCTAATTTCAAGCTTACAGTCGAGGGGAAGTTCTCTCAATGGCGGAAGAAGAAGCTTCCACATATCCGTGCACAGAGGAACCATCACCAGCCAGCAAACACCAAAAGCAACAAGCAGCAAAATCCCAGCAGTGAATGGCAGGGACCCAGCCAGAGCTCAGACTGCTCTACGTAGCTTTAGGCTGGCAATCAGACCTGTCCCCAAACACAGCTTAGGGCTGGACCCTAGGATTCACCTCCAGTTGACACCTCTTCCAACTAGGTGGCTAGAGACCCAAGTGACAAGCTAATAAAACACCTGAGTCTATGGGGGACACATATCCAAACTACCACATCCCCCAATCCTCTTTTGGACAATGGTATGATTAATAAACAAAAACATGAATAAATATATTGCTTATTCTCAAAAGTCCTTACACCTTAATCTTTTGTTGTTGTTGTTGTTTGTTTTTGTTGTTTTGAGGTATGGTCTCACTATAGCCCTAGGCTGACCTGGAATGGAATTCACTATGTAGTCTCAGGGCAGTCTTGAACTCACAGCAATCCTCCTACCTCTGCCTCCCAAGTGCTGAGATTAAAGGCTTGGGCCACCAGTCCTGGCCACCTTAAATCTTTAAAAGAGGGGGAGAGAGAGAAAAAACATGATAGGGCCTCTTCCTACTACAAATGAACTCTAGACACACAAGCCACATGCATCGGGCTTTACAGGGGTACTGAGGAGTTGAACCCAGACAGGCAGGCTTTGCAACAAGCACCTTTAACCACTGAACCATCTCCCAAACCCCACCTTAGTCTCTTACTGCACAGAAATATGTCTCAAGTTTGTTGCAGTGAAATCTGTTTCTTACTTATGCCTGGAGGATCTTGCTTCTGGAAATGAGTTTGTCACCCACATTAATATTAAGGTATTCTCCTATATTCTGCTCACATAGGCAGCATAAAACCAGTTAGGTCTTTGATCTATGTGACTTCATTTTTAAACACTTTTTTTTTTTACAAATAGTTTATTTATTATTTATTTGCAAGGAGAGAGAGAGAGAGAGAGAGAGCGACAGAGAGAGAGAGATAAAGGAGAGAGACAAAGAGAATGGGCATGGCAAGGACTCCAGCCACTGCAAACGAACTCCAGATGCACGTACCACCTTGTGCATCTGGCTTTTACATGGGTACTGGAGAATTGAACCCGGGTTGTTAGACTTTGCAGGCAAGCACCTTAACCTCTGAGCCATCTCTCCAGCCCAATAGTACTTTTAGTCCTTCATTATTTTTTTTTTTCAATATCTCCTTGGCCAGTATCACATATTTACTCCTCCAAGTGAACTAAGACTCAACTTGTTGAACTCACTGAGGTCTGACTGGACATGGTGTTTCACTTTGGAGCACCTTAACAATATTGAATGCTCTGTCTAGGAGTACGGGTGCTCCTCACACACTCGGGCTTTCTTTTATGTCCTTGGAAAGGTCACTGCTAAGGTTATTTCTGGGAATATTTAATACTATGCCAATCCATGTCTTCAGATAGGGAGAGTAAGAAAAACAGTAAAGGGTTGCATTGCTGGTGACCAAGAATTCCCACCTAGTTCACCTGTAAAAATCTGACAAATCTTTCTCCAGCAAAGACATATTCAGCCCAGGTAGGATGTTGAAAATATTAGTTAGGAATGTTTGGCCAATTAAATAAGGAGCAAGAACAAAGGATCATACATATCCCATAGGAAAACTCTCCATGAAGCTGTCAAATTAAATTTTTTTGTTTATTGTTATTTATTTATTTGAAAGTGACAGACAGAGAAAGTGGCAGATAGATAAATAGAGAGAGGGAGAGAGAGAGTGAGGGAGAGAGAGAGAGAGGGAAAGAATGGGCGTGCCAGGGCCTCTAGCCACTGCAAACAAACTCCAGACGACTGCGCCCCCTTGTGCATCTGGCTAACGTGGGTCCTGGGGAATTGAGCCTTGAACTGGGGTCCTTAGGCTTCACAGGCAAGCGCTTCACCACTAAGCCATCTCTCTAGCCCCTGTTTTGTATTTTTACAGAAGATGCTAAGTAGAGAATTTACCTTCCTGTACTTATCACTCTCTTCAATATTATTCTGCCCATATTTCACGGTGATTTTTTTTGTGTGTGTGTGTTTTGTTTTCAAGGCAGGGTCTCGCTCTAGCCCAGGCTGACCTGGAATTCACTATGTAGTCTCAGGGTGGCCTCGAACTCACTGTGATCCTCCTACCCCTGCCTCCTGAGTGCTGGCATTAAAGGTGGGCGCCACCACGCCCAGTTTCATGGTGATTTTAACATCTTTTTGTTCGTTTGTTTGTTTTTTGAGATAGGGTTTTTGCTCTAGCCCAGGCTGACCTGGAATTAGTCTTAGGGTGGCCTCAAACTCAAGGCAATCCTCCTACCTCTGCCTCCTGAGTGCTGGGGTTAAAGGCGTGCACCACCACGCCCGGCAATATCAGTGTTTTGGTTTTGTTTTGTTTTTCGAGGTAGGGTCTCACTTTATCCCAGGCTGATCTGGAATTCACTGTGTAGTTTCAGGGTGATCTCGAACTCACAGCCATCCTCCTACCTTTGCGTTTGAATACTCTTTCTAGTTTACTGGCTTCTCATCCCTTGATGGTCTTGTCTTTGTCACAGTTCAGCCTCACACTGTCACTGTCATTGTCACTGGACTTTGTCGATAGTAAGAGCTGGGACATTTTCCACAGCACACCAGATCTCCTTTGCATACATTCTACTTCCATCACCCGGCTCTGCCCCTGAGGCAACCCACACCAACCAGCACATGTTCACGGCCCCTAGTCCTTCTCACCTGACCTCTACTGCTGCTTCCTCCTGTCTGCCTGTGGCTCCCCTGTTTGCTCTTGGGTGACAAAGCAGCACCCAGGCTAAGCCCGCCTTGTGTGCCCATATCCATGGGCAGATGTGCTGGAGAATCACGGAACCAGCTGAGTGGTCTGCTTTCAAGTTCCGACCACGGACCACGCAGAAGCCCTCTTGTTTCTAAGCTGTCGTTCCTCTCTAGGATCTTTTCATTTCCAACACCTCAGCCCAAGTCCTCATTCTCGGATAATCACTTGCCAGGTCACAAAGAAAACGACCCCCAAAGGGATCCTCCACCAGATACGACCACGTAAGCACTGGACCCACCGCCTCAGCCTGCCCTCGGCTCCTCCGGACGAACCAGCCGCTCTCCTCCCAGAAGCCAGTCCCTTGCTTACCTAAGGATGTCATTCCACATCGCTTTCTCCTGGGCACCCTCAGTTTCCCAATGTTTCTGGATCCTCCCCCACAGCTCACAAACATGTTCTGTTTCTCCCGTTAGGGAAAAGAAATGAGAATTTGTCTTTTGTCTTTGATTCTTTTCCAGCTATCACCCCGTGATGGCTCTTTGTTTGTTTGTTTGTTTGTTTTGGTTTTTCGAGGTAAGGTTTCACTCTAGCTCAGGCTGACCTGAATTTACTATGTAATCACAGGGTGGCCTCGAACTCATTCACAGCGATCCTCCTACCTCTGCCTGCAGAGTGCTGGATGAAAGGCGTGTGCCACCACGCCCGGCTCTAATTCCTTCTTTTTTTTTTTTTTTTTTTTTTTTTACAGCAAAGTGACTCCAAAGAAAGCTTCTCAGTGCTGGCTCCGTTTCTTCCCTCCCATTGTTATCGTGACAGTGCTTCTGTCAAACTTTTGCCCCCAACTCCTACAGGTGCTGTCTCCCTAGCCAATGATGACCTCCATGCTGATGCAAACCAGCCAACAGCTCATCTTTGTCTCCCTGGAAGCTGACCTTGACCATCTTCTCCCCAGGATCAGAGGTGTGCCAGTCCTCACGGTTGGCATCGTACATTATTGCATCATCGCCCTCAGCCCCATGGCTTCAATTCCGTCTCTCTGAGTAACGGCACTTACTCCCCGCTCCAAGTGCTCACACACTGCCCATCCCGAATATCTGACACCCCAACCCTTCTTTCTCTCTACCACCTGTCCCTTCCTGGACATCACATGTTATGTGGCTGGTGACTGCATGGGAGCCAGGTTTCATAGGGAAGGGCTCTTTGTGGGTTTCTTCATTAATGGATTGCAATGGCCCAGAATGGGGTCAGTCCCATAATATTAGGGACACATCAGCCCTTAGGAAGGACACATTCCATCTCTAGACCACCATGCACACTCCAGGCATGCTCCGCCACACAGCCTCTGGACTCACTGGGCAGCACTGTGGGCCCTCACCCCTCTCCTCCCATGTCCCACAGCGGTACTTCTCTGCCTGTGCTGGGTGTAAAGGCCGGGAGGGCTGGAGCAGCATACCTGACACAGACAACGTGAGACGGGTATTCCCTGACTTTGCCCACAGCTTCCAAGAGTTCAGTTCACCATGGCGGGTGAAGGGTGAATAGCCTTCTCTGAAAACTAGAGGGAACCAAAGAGTTAACAACTCTCCCTAAGACCAGCAAGCAATAATAATAATAAAAATAAACTTCAGAAGCATGTCTTGACAGGCCTGTCCACTCCCCAATCATAAACTAAACTTCCCTTAGCTCAGGAAACCTTGAGGGAACAGAAACCGTCTGGTGGGATATCCTCCCTAGACAATTTTTGCTAAAAATGCTTATTCTGAATAAAGACACAAATAGCTATAGTTCCTTATCTACTTCCCTTGGACCTACAGCTGGTCCAGTCTGTTTTTCTTAGGATCCCCTTATAAGCTTGCACCCCAGCCTGGCCCGGGGCTCCAGCCTTTATCCCGTGGGAAGGCTGCTGCCCCTCGCTGTTTCTCTCAATAAACAGTCTGTCTGTAGAGATCAAGTGCTGTGTTCTCTTCCGCTTTTCTCGTACACTTTCCTTACAGTGGGGCTGAACTATTTGCCTCCTGGTAGAGAGGAGACAGACAGAGCAAGGCACCTCCAGTCCTGGCAGACTCGAAGCAGAACACAGTAACTCCCATCGTGGCATACAGGAAGCGGAGAGGGCAGTGACCTGGCAGGCAAGCCAGAGTGACGCCATCTTGGATGCCAAGATGCCTCCTCTCACAGACCAGGGGATTTCTAGACCAAACAGTTTGACCTAGCAAGACTTGCAGGTGTTCAATGGTTCCATGAACTGATAACCACCAACGGGCCAAATGTTCTATGCAAAATGTTCTATGCAAAAATTAGATGTGTTACTATGCCAACAACGCATGGTTTTTGCCTTTAAACTGCTGTGCAACTTAGCAGTTGGGGCTGTGCTCTTGAAGCCATTCTGTGCTCTGTGCGGCGGCTGGCCGGGTAATAAAGACTCCTGAATTTGGACACTGCCTGTCGAGGGGGGTTCTCTGTGTCTATGTGGGTGTAATGGAACATAGCAGCTCCCATCATGGCAGACAGGAAGTACAGTAGCTCTAGTCCTGGGGGACAGGAAGCAGAATATAGCAGCTGCCATTATGGTAGACAGCTGAGTAGGAATGGGCCAGGTTAGGATAATGGCCCCCAGGTAAATCCCCAGTGACATACTTCCTCCGACTAAGCCCCTCCTCCTCCCCTTTACCACGGGACCCGTCAAGGAATCAAACCATTATTTAGGCCAGAACCCTCGTGACCTAATGGTTTCTGTAAACTCTTACAGATCTACCCAGGAGTGTGCTTAATTAGTCAACCAGATGTCCCTTCACCATCAAGGTGACAATCAAAATTAACCATCACATCTTTCGCTATTTAACTGAGTATAGCATCTAGCACAAGGCCTCACACAGTCTGAGAACTCCTCTGAATCCATCCACCCTTCCTTCTAGGGTCTTGGGTATAATGGATTAAGTCCTTCCTGTCATGGAAGGACTTTAAGGGTGGGAGGCATATCATATATATATATATATATATATATATATATATATATATATATATATATTATATAGCCTAACACATATATGGCAAGTCAAATGACAGAAAATGACAGTGAAGTAAATGACTTAGGTTAGAGTCACAGGAGTTCCAAGCCTTTGGCGTGGGTAGGTGTTCGAAAGGTTCTCCAAGGACCACTGTAGGAAAAGGCTTCTCTGGGCAGGTGACATTCAGGACGTCACATGGAATTCACAGCTGAAGGGTTTTCCCAGAGGAAGTGATGGAGAATTCAAGGCTCTGAGGTGCCAGGTAGCACGGGGTGTTTGAAGAACATCAAGAAGGGCTGGAGGGATTGCCTAGTGGTTAAGGCATTTGCCTGCAAAGCCAAAGGACCCAGGTTCGATTCCCCAGGACCCACATTAGCGAGATGCACAAGGGGGTGCACGCGTCTGGAGTTCGTTTGCAGTGGCTGGAGGCCCTGGTGCGCCCATTTTCTCTCTATCTCCCTCTCCTCTCTCTCTGTCAAATAAATAAATAATTGAAGAACAGCAAGGAGTCAGTGTCCCACAGTGGAGTGAGTAGTGAGTGAGCAAGAGCCATGGAGGAGCAAGGATACAGCCATGTAGAGAAAATGTCAGAGGGAAATTTCCCCTAGAATAAAAGTGATTGGGCTGGAGAGCTGACTTAGCGGTTAAGGCACCAGCCCGCAAAGCCAAAGGAACCCGGGTTCAATTCCGCAGAACCCACATAATTCAGATGCACAAGGTAGTGCATGCATCTGGGGTTTGTTTGCAGTGGTTGGAGGCCCTGATGCACCCATTCTTTCTCTCTGTCTCCCTCTGTCTCTCTCTCTTTATCTCTCAAGAAAATAAATAAATAAATAAATATTATTAAAAATCATCCCTCTGGGCTGGGGAACACTGAGGCAAAAAACAAAAAACAAAACAACAACAACAAAAAAAACAAAAAACAAGAGAATGGGAGGCGGAGAAGGCCGAGGGCAGGTGTGTTACAGGTGGAGGAAGGCAGGGAGTCTGTAAAGAGGAGTGCCCCAGGAACTCAAGTTCTGTGCTTTGAAGATGAACTGTGCCTCGCAGGTTTAATATGTTGGACACTGTGCTTTCAGGGTAGGTGAGAGAAACCTTTCGGAGGTGGGCGTAGCTGGAGGAAGCAGGTCACTTGGGATTTAAAGGTAATACTTGGAGGCGGAAGAAATTGCTCGGCAGTTGAAGGTGCTCGCTGGCAAAGCCAAAGGACCCAGGTTCAATTCCCCAGTACCCACGTAAAGCCAGATGCACAAGGTGGCACATCTTACAGGTCCCAGTGCACCCATTCTCTCTCTATCTCTCGCCCTAATAAATAAATAAATAAATAAAATTTTAAAAAAGTAAATGTTTACCTGGACTTGGACCCGTGCTTCCTGTCTGCCATGAACGGCCATGATATTTAGCTCTCGCCTTAGGCCCAAAGCAATGGAGCCAGTCGACCATGGACTGGTACCTCTGCAACCATGACCCGAGCCAGATCCTTCCCACCTTGAGTCGTTCTCTCAGGTGCTTTGGTCCCAGCGAGAAAGGGTGAACTATCCCATTCATGCAGAAGGTGGCACGGACAACTTATGTGTAGCACCTGGTGTTGAGATGGTGCAGGGCTAGGAGCCCCTGAGCTAAATATCTAAATATCTCCCAACACCCATGCGTGGAAGGCATGCGCACCACCTAGGCAGCAATGTGGGGAGCTGGCAGAGCCTTCAGGAAGTGGGGCTTACTGGGAGGGCCTTGGGTGGTCAGGGATATGACCCTGGAGAGGTTTGGGGTCTTCTCCTCTCTCTCTGCTCCCTGGTCATGATAGAAGTGGTCTGACTCCATCACGTGCTATGATACGCTGCCTCAGCACAGGCCCAAGACAACAAGGCCGGTGTATCATGTACTAACACCTCTAAAACGGTGAGCCCGAACAACTCCTTTCTCTTCATAAGCTGATTATCCCAAGTATTTTGCCACAGTGACAGAAGCTGGATAGCACGCTCTGTGTGGCGCATCGATCAAGATCAGAGGATGTCTCTCCAAAGGGTCTCAGAAATAGGACACAGCACTACTGAGGGACTCTGAAGTGTTTGGTATCATACTGAGTAGTGGGAGCTCCAGAGAGGGATGAACTTGAGTTTTGGAAATAAAACGAGTTCTATTTGTTGCATATCTCGTATTGTGGACTGCAATTTATACTCACACCGTTGTTCTAAGCACATGAAAATAAGGCATGACACAAGGTGGTTGAATCCCTGCCTTGTCTTTAGGAATCTTGTGTTTCTCACAACAAGACTTGTTTAAACTAGAAAGAATGGCCTGTAGTAGAGATTTCTGCTCTGTGGATGTTCACCCTGAAAAGAATCCCCAGTTCTGCTTCAAAGTGTGAAATGACTGAGTTCTTCAAGAGAGACAGGCTCATGGGGCTTGAGAGATGACTTAGTGGTTAAGACGCTTTACCTGTAAAGCCTAAGGACCCAGGATCACTCCCCAGAACCCACGAAAGCTTGATGCACACGTTGGCACATGTGTCTAGAGTTTGTTTGCAGTGCCTAGAAACCCTGGTATGCCCCCCCCACTCTCTCTCTATCTAATAATAAATAAAAATAAATTATGAAAAAAAGAAAAGAGAGTCAGACTCTAACGGTAGTTCAGCCAAAAAAAAAAAAAAAAAAAAAAAAAAAAAAAAAAAAAAAGAAAAAGAAAGAAAGAAAATCCAGAACTGCATCCTGGGTAAGAGAAATTATTCACACTGCTGTGCAGCTCTGGCAAGAAACCAAGTTGTAGGAATTCAGGCAGATCCACCTCACAGGGTCTCAGCCCCGGCAGCCCTCACTCACAGTAGGCGAGGGCTGGACTTGATTTCTTTTAAAGGTTCGAGAAGGCCAAATGTAAGGCTGCTAAGTCCTTCTCTGTGCAGAAATGTCTGCCTAATGTGTGTGTTTCAATACCGAGAGAAGAAGGGAAGGAAGCCATCTCTTGGGAGTTGGGGATAACACGCAGGGAGTTTTTCTGAAAACGGTGAGAGCACTCCTAGCAGCCTGAAGTTTGCACACTGCCGTGCTCAGGAAGGGGCAAACTTGACGCGTGGCCGCTGGCAAGAACAAGGGGTCTGGGGACTGGAATGCCCAGCCGTGCTTGGAATGGCTCCAGTTTCATTCCCTTTGAACTTTTCTGAATTGCAGAGCCTTACGACAAGCCAATCGGTTTCTGACAAATCTTGGTATTCTAAATCTAATGACCTCACCACCTCCACGTTGGAACTGCTTTTGATTTTTCAAAGGACCTTTTCTTCCTTTTCTTTTTCCCCTTTATGGAATTCAGTAAGAAAAAGCACAGAAAAAGAAAAAAAAAAAAAACCTCCCAGTTTTCCTCTTCAGAACAGAGAGAATTGTCCACTCTGGTTATGAAGGGTGACGGGGAGATTGAGGTGGGTGTGTGTTTAAAGGGCACTGGTCCTTTCATGAAAGCAATAAAGACAATTCTGATTATAGCCCTTGCTCAAGTGTCTCTAGCTACTGATGTTTGATTTTCTCTAGACTTTAGCCTTCTAGAAATACAATGGATCCGCGATACTCTCGCTTCATAACCCAGCTAAGGAAGAAACACAGGTCACTTAGCTTAACGAGTGTTTGGATTAATGGCGTCCTAGCAGTGAAGACTTGCCGGGATTTGGTCACTTTTGTGTCCAGGCTCACTTTTGAGCATCTTGAAAGAAACAGGCAAAGCCTTGGTGGTCAAAATAAGAAAGTGGTGGAGACGCCGCTTTTGCACCTCAGGGAAGTGGAGGGTAAGGATGGAAAGGGGGGGGCAACTCCAGAGACCTCCCACGACCTGAGGTCAGTGATCAAGTGGAGGCGGAGCCAGCGTATGACAGGAGAAAGCTCCAGGAAAGCTGTGGGAACCAGAGGTAGTGGGGTTGTGCACGTTCTCAGTTTGAAAGGTCTCTTAAGCCTCTGTAGGGATAAGTACCCAACATTCAAAGTGCAGGCGTCAAGGAGACACACTTAGCCTGGTGTGGTGGCGCACGCCTTTAATCCAAGTACCAAGGAGGCAGAGGGAAGAGGATGGGTGTGAGTTCAAGGCCAGCCTGGGACTACATAGTGAATTCCAGGTCAATCCGGGCTAGAGTGAGACCCTACCTAGAAAAACCAAACAAGAAGAAGAAGGAGGAGGAGAAGAAGGCAGCCATTTTAGGACTGGAGGGATAACTCAGTTTGCCTGCAAAGGCTCTTGCCTACAGAGCCTAAGGACCCGGGTTCAATTCCCCAGTACCCAAGTAAAGCCAGATGTACAAAGTGGTGCATGTGTCTAGAGTTCATTTGCAGTAGCTAGAGGGCCCCGGCACACCCATTCTCTATCTGCCTCTTTCTCTGAAATAAATAAATAAATAAATAGTAAATGAAATATCAACAAAAAGAAGACAATTTTAAATTGTGGCCAAAATGAGAGGTGATACTTAGGGAAGGTGGTCCAAGGAGGAGGGCGAGGAAGAATAGAGAACCAGCAATTGGTAGACAGTTGAATCAGAAAGACTGAAGATTGCAAAAGCCAAGAAAGAGCAATGGCTTCTAATGAAGATTTGAGAAGGATTTGCTTCTTAGAAGCCATTGCAACAGGTCCAGTGAACGACAGTGGGTTTTGGGGTCCAGAGGCAGGGCAGAGGTGCTGTCTTGGGTGCTGCAGAACCAGGATGGGATGCTTTCCTCTACAGAGGATGAGGGTCAGGTCCTGCAGGACTTTGACCCACTGTCCCTTTGCCCGGGGTGGGATCTCAGGCACACCTCCTTGGTACCCTCGCTCACCCCCTTGCCTCCTTTAGGTCTTAGTGTATGGTCTTCTCACTGAAGCCTCTCTTACTCACCTTACTAATTATACAGCAAACAGTCCGACCCTCTTCCAGCAAATGCCAACCTTAAGCATATCCCGAGCCTCCCAAGCATCCTTGTTCTTGTCCAGAGCTCTCCTCATTCTCAACATGCTACATACTACAAATCTTTGTGGTATTTATTCTTTTTTTTCTAGGTAGGGTCTCACTCTAGTCCAGGCTGACCTGGAATTCACTACGTAGTCTCAGGGTGGCCTCAAACTCACGGTGATCCTCCTACCTCTGCCTCCCGAGTGCTGGGATTACAGGTGTGCGCCACTATGCCTGGCAATTTATTATTTTTGTTTGTTTGAGATAGGGTCTTGCTCTAGCCCAGGCTAACCTGTAATTTACTATGCATTATCAGGGTGGCCTTGGAACTCATGCTGATCCTCCTTCCTCTGCCTTCTAAGTGCTGAGATTAAAGGCATGTGCCACGATGCCCAGTTTAGTATTCAGTCTTTGTCACCAATCTCACTCTACTCAAATAAGCACTCCTTAATGATTATTTTATACAGTGAAAGGTCTCCTGTGTCCAGAATAACTGGTCCACAGTGGCCCTGCTACATTCTTTGTTGAATAAATGTTTATTGCCTTGCTGATGCAAGACAGAGATGCCAATGCCAGCAACAGATAAAAATAAAGTACTCTGGGTCCCAGCAAAGAATAAATTAATTCCAGATTAGAGGATTAGCAAAGGCTTTGAGAACAAATGAAATCCGAGTCAGATTTGAGAGCCTAGAAGGATTTTAGCCGTCAGAAGTGGACAGCCAGTGGGAGGGCAGGGGGAGAGGACAGGGGAGGCTCCTGAGTGGGTACCACTCACATGCACGGGGAGAGAGGCCAGTGAGCCAGTGGGCTGGAGCATGAGCCCTAGCAAGAGAGCCATGGCGGGGGGCAGAATGCACACAACGAGAGGTGACCACTTCATTGCCACCGTGTTTGGATGGCCTGCCAGATTTCAAAGTGGAAAGTATGAGAAATATGGGAGAATGTTCTGTGCTAGAGAGACAGCCCAGGGAGCTGTCAGTACTGCAGTGGTATGTAAAACCAAGAGACTAGAGGAGATGGCCAAGAAGGGTGAGTGCAGAGAGAGGCCAAGGGACGGGAGCTGGGCATGGCCCAAGGCTGTGAGGTTATGGAGAAGAGAGGAGCCAGAAAAATAGTTTGAGAAGGGATGATAGGAAAATCAAGACCGGGGCGGGGGGGTGGGGGGGAGTGCTAAAATGCAAGTGAAGATTTATCAAGAATCAAATAGATCCATGACCCCACAGGGAATTCTGATAACCCTGTGGAGGAGGGCCCTCAGTGGAACAGGGGCAGGGGAAGGTAACATAAGAGTGTAACCCGATGGGAGTATGACCAATATGCAGTATGTTCACGTAAAAAAGTTCTCAACTAAAAAATAAATAAATAAAAGGAATGAAACAGATCAAAAATGGATTATGTGGGCTGGAGAGATGGCTTAGCGGTTAAGCACTTGCCTGTGAAGGCTAAGGACTCCGGTTCGAGGCTCAATTCCCCAGGACCCACGTTAGCCAGATGCACAAGGGGGCGCACGCGTCTGGAGTTCGTTTGCAGTGGCTGGAAGCCCTGGTGCGCCCATTCTCTCTCTCTCTATCTGCCTTTCTCTCTCTCTCTATCACTCTCAAATAAACAAATAAAAATATGAACCAAAAATATTTTTTAAAAAATGGATGATGTGTCCAGTAATGTGAGTTCAGGAACTGAGTGAAAGAGTGAACGATTCTCGGTTCAGGCCCTGCTGGTAACTTGGGGGTACAATGTGGTGGAAGGCAGGGGAGGAGAGACCCTGGTTGCAGCAAATTAAAGAGAAAATAAAAACATAGATGAGCGCTTACTTATTTATTTACTTACTCTCAACCTTCCTCCCTCTCCTTCCCCAGAGGAAAGTTTATGGGGACAGACCACCATGCCTGGCTGGATTTTGATTCTCTTGAGGAGTTTTACTGTAAACAAATTAGACTCGAATGTGCGTCCCTTGGCTCGAATTCATGAGTCAGAAATTAACCCTGGAATTCGCATGTCAGTGGTGTTTGGAGGTGGGGCCTTTGGGAGATAATTAGGATCGGTCCCGTAATGTCATTAGTGGCTTTGTAAGAAGAGGGAGACCCGAGCTGGTGCACTTGCTCCATCTATCTATGCTATGCCATCTGCCATGTTACGATGCAGCAAGACGACATCCCTAGATGCCCACCTAGTGTCAGCACCACGCTTTCCTTCTCAGCCTCCAGAACTGTGAGCCAAGTAAACTTCTGTCCTTTAGAAATTACCCAGCCTCGGGTATTTTGTTATAACAATAGAAAATCAACCGAGCTGGGATAGGTCAGCTGACAGAGCTAGTGGAATGTAGAGTGAAGGATTTTATTCGTTCAATATGGACAAACAATAAGACCTTTACTGATTGATGGGCAAGATCTAGTGGAAAATGGAGAGTCCTTAGAGGTGAGGGAGGTTTTTTAGGAGGAATGTCTTTGAGCAGGGGAGCCTACGTTGGAGGCATTTGCAGAGGGGTTATGGAAAGACCGTTTGCTGAATGAAGAAGGCAGAGTGCTGGTCTCGGGCTTGGCAGACAAAAGGGTGGGCAAAGTGTGTGGGACTCCATAGGGAACCATGGCTTCTTGTACACAGTGAGGTTAGAAACACCATCACTGCCTAAGATGAAGATGGGCATAGGTTACTGGGCACTAGAGGAGAAAAATAGAAACTGCAGACCTAACTGGAGGGCAAGTGGGCACACGTGGAGTTTCTGGGTGACTGTCTGAGGGCCTCCAGGGTCCGCTGAATTTAAAATAAGCTCTTTGGGGTGGCTGTGTGCTATCCTTCTGCCGGGCTCAGCCTCATGCCTTTGTTTTTGTTGCAGTAACTTTCTCATTGGTAGGACAAACGCCCAACCAGAAGCAGCTTATGGGAGGAAAGGGTTTTTTATTCCAGGCTTTCGGGATCCAGGGGAAACATGACCAATGGCAGAGAGATACCACCAGACAGCCAACAGACATAAACAGTCAGAGCTCAAACTTCTCTGAACATACCTGAGGGCTGGGCTACAGGATCCACCCCCAGTGACATACCTCTTCCCCAGGAGGGCTCCACGCCCTGGAGACTCATGTTGCAAGCTCAGTCTTGATCAAAACTGCCTGAGTCTATGGGGGACGTACCTCCAAACACTACAGCTTCCTTTAGTGTCACACCTTGCTCAGTCTCTCATCACTGAGGGGATTTGGTGGTCCCAGGGGAGGGAAAGACCCAGACAGCCTAGAGTGTGAGGGGGTGAGGAGCTCCACCCATGTCCTTCCTATTAATGTTGGGGGGGGGGCATGGTGTTGGAGAGAGGATGAGGGAACACCAGCACACAGAAGGGGCCTTACATACCATCTCACATAAAACAAGCAAAACTGAGTGCTTTGGTCTGAGTAGGGAATAGTTGGCCCCTCAGTCTCCCGGCCTCAGTGGCCTTCACTCCCTTACTCTCAATCCTGCTCCTCCACCCAGGAACAAGTCCAACCAACTGGCCTCTCACACAGCTCGGGGATCACTTCCTTCAATGTCCCCCGTGTTACCTTGATTGAGCATTTCCTATTATCATGACCATGGTGGCTGGCTACTGAGTATGTGTTTAATGTCCAGTCATTGATGAGTTTATGTCTTATTCATTAAAAGAAACCCCTCATTTTACAGATGAGGAACAGACAGCTGAATGGTTGTGATATTTTTCCCGACCCCGAGTTATCCAACCCTATTCTCCATTAGAGTGAGTCTCCTTAAACATCTATTTTAAATGTGCATGTTGTTTAAGACCCAGGGCAAAGTCCCCGGCAGGGCAAAGATGGTCTTTCATTACCAAATCTAATTTTCCTGCTTGATATTCACTTCGTTTCTCTCCTTCAGAGGAGCCCTTCAGTCTAGAATGCGATGTCTTCTCCAAGGAATTTGGTGAGTCCTTCTTCCTGTTCCCCCCTCTTCATCCATTCCCCTATCACTCCTTAGACTGGAGTGTCCCTCATGTGCCTGGGTATGCCCTTCCTTTTCCTCCATCTCAAAGGTGACTTCTATGTGAGGGCTTTGATGAGCCCATATCCCTTCCCTGTCTGAAGAGGGAGGCTCTCTCCTGGTGCACTGGATCTCCACTTGTAAGGTGGGCTGTCTTATATGCCTTTCCTAAAGGGTGAAAACAGCATGTGAAGCTGTGATTTTATTTTATTTATTTGAGAGAGAGAGGAAGAGAAGAGAGAGAAAGAGAGAGAGAGAGAGAGAGAGAGAGAGAGAGAAACTGGGCAAGGGGGCACATGCCTTTAATCCCAGCACTTGGGAGGCAGAGGTAGGAGGATCACCATGAATTTGAGGCCACCCTGAGACTGCATAGTGAATTCCAGGTCAGCCTGGGCTAGAGTGAGACCCTACCTTTAAAACTAAAATAAATAAATAAATAAATAAATAAATATAAGTTTTGAAAAGATTAAAGAAAATATTCTAAGCTAAAGATATAGCTCAGTGGTTGAGCCCTTGCCTAGCATACTTTCTGGATTCAGTACCAACACCACAGAACAATAATTCTCTTGCCTTCTTTCAGTTTTATTTTTGTATCTAGAAGTTTTTCAGGCTGGGGTATACCTCAGAGTGTGTCTACAGTGGTGTGAAAGCTACAGAATAGAAGTTGTGTTATATTTGCAGTCATAGATTAGAGGTAATGATAGAGTGGTTCACGTATGTGGTAATTAGTTTACAATGTGCTCCCGCAAATGCACTCAGACACCGTGATTAGTGTTCCTGAAGTATGCAGTTCTCGTAACCAGCTACCATTGTGCATACCAGAGCTCCAGTCTCCCAGGATAGTATGATAAATACCATGTTGGTCCTACAACTGCTCGGTGTGATTAGGTCTGGGTGTGAGAGGGTGGTAAGATGAAATGGAGCTAAAGTGCAAAGTACACATGCTCACACTTAGCTAGAAATCACTGACGAGCAAGCTGGCCAGCCTTATGAGTGGTTTTGGTTGACAATTCCCAGCCCCCACATCCCCATGTTCAGGGGTGGGGTTATAAAGCTGCTTTAGACCAGTTTTCTACTGGGCATGCTTGGAAGCCAGACATTGGAAATAAAGAGGAAAGCAGGGTGTTGGAGAAATGGTTCAGTGGTTAAAGGCACTTGTTTGCAAAAGCCTGATGGCCCAGGTTCAACTCCCCAGTTCCCACGTAAAGCCAGATGCACAAAGTGACACAAGCATCTGGAGTTCATTTGCAGTGGCTGGAGGGTTTTCAGCGGCAGGAGGTCCTGGCATACCCATACTCAGTCTCACTCTGTCTCTCAAATAAAATCAATCAATGTGGCCCCTGCACAGCCCGAGGCCATAAATTTCACAGGTACAGATGAGATACTTATGCACCCTACAAAGTCCCGACCCCCAATGTAATGGTAAGTGGAGACATGACTCTGGACTAGCTGGAGCCATAGGGTGATCCCTCGTGATAGAATCAGTGTTCTCACAAGAGACTCCAGAGAGCTCCCTCACTCTCTTCACACTCGCCCACCAAGGAGAACAAACAGGAAGAAGGAAGTGACTATTTACGGACCAGGAAGAGAGGAACCTCATGAGAAACAAACAGAATAAGTGGCCATCTTGACTTGGGGCTTCCAAACTCCAGGTCTGTGAGGAACTAAACTTCTATAGTTCAAGCAACGCAGTCTGTGGTACCTTTTTTTTTTTTCAAAAAAATTATTTTTATTTATTTATTAGAGAGAAAGAGGGGGAGAAAGAGAGAGTTTCTGGTATCTTGTTAGAGCAGCCTGAGTAGACTAAGAAACTCACCAAATTGTTTCTTCTGGAAGTGCCCTGTGGGCTGAATCCCTAAGTCCCCAGTCCATGGCAAAGATCACATATAGTAGCAGTAATTGGGGCAGAATAGGTGCATGAGACACTCCTCTTGTCACTGTGACTGAATACCTGACAAGAAGTAACTTAAGGGCTGGAGAGATGGCTTAGTGGTTAAGGCACTTGCTAGCAAAGATAAAGGACCTGTTGGGAGCCGCAGCTGCTCTTTGACCTTGGGAGCTGAAAGTGATCTCTAATCCTCTAATCTCTTAATACAAAGGCCTTATCGATAAGGTGCCTGATCCTAAAGCATTGTTTAGTATATAGCCTAGATAGAGTAAGCATTGTTTAGTATACAGCCTAGATAGAGTAAGCACCTGATCCTAAGCATTGTTTAGTATACAGCCTAGATAGAGTAAGCATTGTTTAGTATACAGCCTAGATAGAGTAAGCACCTGATCCTAAGCATTGTTTAGTATACAGCCTAGATAGAGTAAGCATTGTTTAGTATACAGCCTAGATAGAGTAAGCACCTGATCCTAAGCATTGTTTAGTATACAGCCTAGATAGAGTAAGCATTGTTTAGTATACAGCCTAGGTGGAGTAGGCGCCTGATAGAGGGATTAACATACGACAGGTACAGATGAGATACTTATGCACCCTACGAAGTCCCTTAGGCACGTAGGCATTGTCAAAAAAGTTCTATCTTCTATATATAATCTATGTGTGCCTGAATAAATGGCGAGCCTTGATCAGAACTTGTCTTGGCTCCATTCCTTGTGTTCTTGTCTCAGGTTCATTTCCCACTTCCTCCTTCGAGGCCTGTTTTGATCTTTTGTGCCGCAGGCCGGCATAGGACCCAGGTTCGATTCCCCAGGACCCACATAAAGCCAGATGCACGAGGTGGCACATGTGTCTGGAGTTCGTTTGCAGTGGCTGGAGGCCCTGGCACGCCCATTCTCTCTCTCTACTTGCCTCCCCCCTCTCTCAAATAAATAAGTAAATAAACTATTTTAAAAAAAGAAGTAACTTTAGGGAGAAAGAGTTTACTAACCAAGGTGGGGGGGGTGAGTGGGACCCAGTGCCTGGAGAGCCACCCACAGCTGTCCTTCCTGGGATGAGTTTTCTTACCAGTAGTCCAGTTTCAGAGGGATGGCTTCCAGGCCACTAATCTGACAGTAAGGCTCCAAGCTGGAGAGCTCGTATAACTGCAGTTCCCGGCTTCTGTTCACAAGTCAAGCACAGTTGAAGGCAGCTGTAAGTTCCCCACTTCATTTCTGTGGAAGTATTCTATGTTCCATAGATCCCACAAACAGGAGGCACCTGACTAGCGAAAAGCCTGCCCTGGGGTGGGTGGGGGGACACACTGTGTCTGAGCCCCAGGCTCCCTTTGAGCACCTCACATTGGGACTATCTCTTCAGCCAGGGGCTAAACCTGGACACAAAGCCGGTCCCTCTCCATCAGGGGCTGGTACAATTCTGAACCACCTGGGCTCTAGAGCCCCAGTGATGGGGAACTGGGATCCCAGCTCGCCACTCTGTTCTCTCCCATGTAAGATGGGATTATAACAGTTTTGTGTGGCAGAGTAATTATGAAGATACAATGAGATGATGCATGAGTAAATGATTGGACTAATCATGCCTGGGATTTGCCAAGTGCTCAAAAGGCGAGTCAGTGATGTTGAGAATATAAAGATGGTTTGACTGGAAAGGCAGGGGCAAAGGCCTCTTTCTCTCAATGAAAAGGTTAGCTTTGGGGCTGGAGAGATGGCTTAGTGGTTAAGCGCTTGCCTGTGAAGCCTAAGGACCCCGGTTCCAGGCTCGATTTCCCCAGGACCCACGTTAGCCAGATGCACAAGGGGGTGCACGCGTCTGGAGTTTGTTTGCAGTGGTTGGAGGCCCTGGCACGCCCATTCACTCTCTCTCTCTCTCTCTCTGCCTCTTTCTCTCTCTGTCTGTAGCTCTCAAATAAATAAATAAAATAAACAGAAAAAAAATTTAAAAAAAAAGGTTAGCTTTGTGCTTCCTTTGCTTTCTGTCTTCCTAACTTGACCCTTGACATCTTCCCAGGTGGCCTCCCTTGGAGCTGACTAACGGGGGGAAAATTTTGGGAGGATGACAGAACCAACTTGGAATTGGAACTTCAAACATCCTGGGCTGGTCTCTACTGCACGCTCTTGGCCTGTGTCTCCTCAGTGTTAAATGTCTTTCCACTACTTCCTTTCATCCTGTAGTTCAGTTTTTTGTTTTTTTTTTTTTTGTATTTTTTATTTTTTTAGAGAGAATGAAAAAGAGAGAGAGAAAGAAAAAGAATTGGCGTGCCAGAGTCTCAGCCACTACAATCAAAGCCAGATGCTTGCGCCACCTAGTGGGCATGTGTGACCTTGCACTTGCCTCACCTTTGTGTGTATGGCTTATGTGGGTCCTGGAGAGGTGAACATGGATCCTTAGTCCTGTCCTGCAGTTCATATGAGGTTACCTGACTCTGGGTGGAATGTGGTCTACTTCATCTTCCCATTGTCTAGCTCAGAGGGTCTAAATCGACCTCTGAAGTGCTTAGACTCATCAAGAGCTTAGACTAGTATTTTTCTCATGCTGTGTGGTGACATGCATGATAAAGCCATGAGCGTGCTTTCAAAAATTCAAACCTTCTGTATTGAAATAAGCTAAGGAAAGATAAATACCACATGTTCTCATTGGTGGAGACTTAGAATGCTGACCTCGGTACAGAGTGGAGTAGTGGCCACTAGAGACTGAGATGGGCATGTGGTGGGGGGGAGGATGGGGAGAAAGGAAAGAATTTAAACACAAACTACCAAAACACAAAGAAGACTCAATCTGGTTTTTTATAGCATGGTTGTCAACTATTATTTAAAACAATGTAGGATTCAATTTCAATGCCTAGAAATTCCCTACACATAAAAATGATTAACATTTGATGATTAATCAAGATATATGATAATGCTGATTTGGCCATTACACATAGTGTACATGTATCAAATCAGTACAATGTACCCCATAAAGGCATGCAAATGCTATGTCTCAAAGAAGGTAAAACTGATAAAAAATTTTTAAGTGGGTTGAGTTTATAAATTTATATTTGTTGCTTTTGAGTAGTTAGTAGTAATTAATTTATATTAACTATATTTATATGTGAATGAACACATTATGATGCTTAATAAATAAACCATTAAACTTAACATGAAAAATATATCTAATATACTGAAATAATAACATATATAAATATATGCAAATCTATTTACATAGCTAAATAGGGGGCTGGAGAGATGGCTCGGCAGGTAAGACATTTGTCTGAAAAGCCTAATGACCCAGATTTGATTCCCCAGTACCCACATAAAGCCAGATGCACCAAGTGATGCATGCATCTGGAGTTTGTGTGCAGCAGCTAGAGGCTCTGGAGCACCCATTCTCTCTCTCCTCTCCCTGTCTCCTCTTTCTGCTTGCCAATAAATAAGTAAATACATATATCTAAACAATATATCTACAAGATAGCTGATAAAATAACTAGGATAGGCTGAGACTGGATTAACCATTAGGTCATTAAAATGGTCAAGGCCTAGGGAACCAGTGACTTCTGGAAGGGACAAGATGGAGAGGGATTCTGAAGCGTGTGTCTTGTGGTCAGGACAGTTAGAACCCCTCCAAATCCAGGCCCCTTCTCTAGCTATCTCCCCCGCCCCCCCCGCACCCACCCAAAGCCCACAGCTTAATTTGCCTAATTCCCCGCCTGCCACCTCCCCTCTGGGATCTTAGTTCATGCTCCTCTAGTGTTGGACTCCTCAGGATTTCACTTCCCAGCCTGAGGCCCACTCTTTAGGGGCAGTCAACAGTGAGTACATTCACGACTTTGCTGTGGGTTTTCCGTTAGCCCAGTGCACTCAAGGCTGCATTTAGGCGGATAATAAAACATGAGTACTATTTAATCTAAAATAACTTTTACTCATCAAGTGCTTAGACTAGTATTTTTCTCATGTGGCCCAAGAGGGTGGCTCTCTGCATTTAAAGCAAAGACATGGCTGCAATAAGCCTGCCAAAGCCATAACTTTGTGCCATGCCTTTGACTGACATATGAATTCTAATAGTTTTCAAAAGTGTCTCTGACTTTATCATTATACCGAAAAGTGTGTGTTTGCATGATCTACACAGAAATGGACTTTATCACACAACTACTGCTCACTTGTGGTTGATGAACTTCCAGCACTTACTCAGTCCCGATGATCAGTTTGTTGTACGGTGTCATGTTGACCACATCAGTCACGCGCCTGGGCTTCCGACTGATGGACTTGCCCTGTGGGGTTGAAAGTGGGACATGAACAAACCTATAGTCCTAATCATATTTGTTTATTTGACACACACACACACACACACACACACACACACGGAGTGAGGATGGGCATGCCAGGGCTTCCTGCCACTGTGAAGGAACTCCAGATACATGTGTCACTTTGTGCATCTGACTTTACCGAGGTGCCTTTAACTGCTGAGCCATCTCTCTAGCCCCTATGGTCCTTTATGATGAATAGGCAATTTCAGCGATCTCAAGCCATTCTTATCCACGTGCTTCTTTGATGTTCTCCTTCAAGGGAAAGGAACTTTTTATATAGATTTGAAGAGCCAACTTGCTGCCCACTCCTGGGAGCTAGCTGTAACTTCTAGTGTGTGACTAAGTTTCCTGGGGAAAGAATCTGGGCTCTGTAGCCCTAGCATTCAGCACAGAGCTTGGATCATCACAAGGGCTCAGATATCTTTTAGAATGAGAAAATAAAAGAATGATTCTTAAGATGGGACATATTCTGACATGGGCTGAGCTTTTTTATTCCTAAAGGTACTTCCCAAATGCTTTTTGCTTTCTGAAATTTTTTAAAGCTATTTTTATTTTTATCTATTTATTTGAGAGATAGGGAGAGAGAGAGAGAGAGAGAATGGGTGTACCAGGGCATCCAGCCACTGCAAACGAACTCCAAACATGTGCACCCCCTTGTGCATCTGCCTTATGTGGGTCCTGGGGAATCGAAGCTGGGTCCTTTGGCTTTGCAGGCAAGCGCCTTACCCACTGAGCCATCTCTGCAGCTTGCTTTCTGAGTTTCTGATCTGTGATTCCGTAGGTTCTCTGAAGAGAAACCCTTGAGTAACTGTTTAACTGATAAAACCACAACTTGGGGCGGGGGGGACATTCCAGTTCATTTGTCATTCATTAAGACATGATAAGCAATATGACAGAACCAGGTGTCATCCTCACTCCATCTGATGTTAGAAGCAAAGTGAGGCATTCTCTTACACTGCATGCGGACCTCTTATTTTATTTGCATTCTATAGACTAGGGCAAAATCCAGTGTGAATACATTATATTCAAGGGCATCATTTATGTAATCCTGCCACTTAAGGAGCAGTTTAAAATAGCAAATAAAATCAAACTGTAGCGACTCAGCGTCCTTATTGAATGAAGATCACATACAAAAGCCCGTTTTCTTCTCCTCAACTTCAGCTGCAGGGACCAGAAATAAACGGCTCCGTCTTCCCGGATCATGATTAAGGTGTCAGGCACGGTGAAGATGCGCAGCACAGGTCTCCCGGGCGACAGTCTCTGCAGCCTCGCAGGCAGCAGGAAGGATGCCTCTTTCTGCCGAGCGGCAGCTTTGGCCTGTTCCGAGTACTCGAGCTGCAGATACGTGCAGAAGCCATCCTGGAACACGAAGGACACGTCTCTGAGTGGACATTGTCTTTCTAGCTTTCAAAATTTCTCTTTCCGGGCTGGAGGAAAAGCTTGACAGTTAAGATGTTTGCCTGTGAAATTTAAGGACCCTCAGGTTTGATTCCCCAGGACCCATGTAAGTCATATGCACAAGGTGGCACATGCGTCTGGAATTTGTTTGCAGTGGATGGAGGCCCTGGTGTGCCCATTCTCTCTTCCTCTCTCTCTGCCTCTTTCCCTCTCCCTCTCAAATAAATATAAAAGTATAAAACATTAAAAAGTAAAGTTAAGGGCTAGAGAGATAGATGGCTTAGCGGTTAAATGCTTGCCTGTGAAGCCTAAGGACTCTGGTTTGAGGCTGGGTTCCCCAGTACCCAAGTAAGCCAGATGCACAAGGTGGCTCATGTATCTGGAGTTCGTTTGCAGTGGTTGGAGGCCAAGGTGCACCCATTCTCTCTCCCTCTTTCTTTCTCTGTCTGTCTGTCATTCTTAAATAAATAAATAAAAATAAACAAAAAAAAAATAAAGTTAAATTTGAAAAAAAAAAAATCTCTTTTCTACCAGGGAGTGGATAAGTCTTTTTCCTGGACTTGATGCAATTGTTAGCACATGAACTTGTCAACTTGGGGAGTAACACCTGTAAGGTACCTTCAGCTGGGCCTGGATGTCTGCTATCCAGCTGCAAGAGTCCTTCCCCATGACGTCCCTCTTTCTCTAAGAGTAAGTATGCGTGTGTGTGTGTGTGTGTGTGTGTGTGTGTGTGTGGCGGGGGGGTAGGAGGTAGTCATAGCAATGGTGGTCATCATTACTGTCCCATGCAACATGGACCGTCAACTCTGTTCTCGCTGCAAATGTGGGAGCCAGCTCCCTGCACTTGATAAATTCAAGAACTGGAGCTTAGACCAAGTTCAGTGGCTTGTCTAAGAGCAAACAACAAGCTGGCCAGACAGAGACTTGCAGCCCCATCTGCCTGACCTCTTTGCTCCTGCACATCGGTTCAAATGTCGGCATTTCAGATCTTATAGTACGCCCAAGGAAAAGAACTCCATGGTCAAAGAGGAGGGGCCGGGGATCCTTGAACCTGAAAAATCAGGGTCAGGGAGGAGGTGCTTTTGAACCTGGGGAGGCCCCTCGTCACCTCTCTCAGGGCTTCCTTTCTGTGCCCCGTAATCCTGAATGCTCCTTGTCAAACTGAGAACAACGAGAGCACTTACATTTGATTTGGCTGGGGAATTGGGCAAAGATCTGAATAGAGGCCGTTTGCTGCTCAATTTGTCATTTTAGAACTTAATTCATCTCAGAACAATGGAAGGACACAGACAGGCGCAATGGCCAGGAATGCTAAAAGCAGACGTCTCATCTCTTCATGAATACACAACCCGAACTGCGTAATATTAATAATGATGATTGTGATATTCACTGGGAATTTACCTTGTGAAAGTCCTGGGTCTAAACCCTTTTCTCATACCAGTGGGTGCTGGGTATCAACCAGCCATTGCTGCCAAGGGATTTCTGGCTCACTGGTACTCTCTTTGGCTTCTAGGTAAAGTGGTGGGCTTGTCTTTCAACCCTTGGTTTTAAGATACCCTTTTTGGAATTTAGCTCAACTCCTGAGAGTTCCCAGTTAAACTCTTCCATTCAGTAATTTGAAAATTGAAAGCCAAGTATGCTTCTTTGGTTCAGCTTCAAGAGCTCAGAGGTCCCGAGGGGCGCGGGGTACTCTAGAAATAATGAGGCTCCAAATAAAATGTTATACACATTCCTTACCAGCTTTAAGTTGGATTTATAAGATATAACTTACCCACTGGATTTTCCCTACTGCTTCATAGTCTATTTTCATGAAGAGTTGTTCAATTTGTCCAACACTCTAGAGAGGAAAACAATAGGCATGTTTGTAAACATCACTGGATTATTGGGGAAAGAGGTATAGAAGGAGGAAACTGTTTCATTTTTCTAATTTATGAATTTCACATTCAAACAAGTCTCATGTTCAAGAATCTCTGGGCATTTGTTCCAAAACATTACAGAACATTCTGATGAGCATCAGAATTCAGCACACCACGCCAAAAAGTCCCCCTTCTCCCCCCCGTGAGTGACTTGGTCTCCTAGAACTTTGCTCGCAGCTCTACGAAGCGGGAGGCCCTGTGCATCCAAGTGCTGTGCTTTCAGAAGCCCCTTCTGTCCTGGTCAGTTTCAGCCCAAGGAATAGGCTGAATGTAGAATGAGAAATCAGCAAAAACAAGTCCAAAAGACGAGCAAGGCGTGGGGCCTTACTTGTGGGTAGCTCAAGACAAAAAGTTTCACAAATTGCACGAAGTATGTTCAAGTATTAGAAGCATGAGTTGTGTGAGAGACAGTGTGTGTGTGTGTGCGTGTGTGTGTGTGTGCGTGTGTGTGTGTGTATGGTGGGGGACATGTCTACGTACATGGCAATCATCCCTGCATCCTGGCATTAGAGGCCTATGTCATTTCTTTCTCTCATGTAACTTGCTCGTAGTCAGTGGTGCTACTCAGTGTTGAGGGGATGTCACTTCTGTGATTCATCACGTGAGCTTGTAACTTCCACCTTGCTTCCAGGCTTTCATGAAGCCAGTGACTATGTTGTCAACTGCCCTGCAGAGAGGCCTGGGTAGTAAGGAACTGAGGGTAGCCTCTAAGGACCCACTGAGACAATTCCTGGATTTCTCTTTTAAAAAACATTTTCCCCACCTGCACTTGGATATTTTTATTTATTTCTTTGAGACAGAGAGGGTGTGCCGGGGCCTCTTGGTGTTGCAATTGAACTCCAGACACATGCGTCACTCCGTGCATCTGGGTTTACGTGGGTACTAGGAAATTGAATGCTGGCAGGCAGGCTTTGCAAGCAAGGCTTGCCTTTAATTGCTGAGCCATCTCCCCAGCCCTAGGATTTCTAATTAAAAAAAATGGGGACACAATGATTGTGTATCGCTTTTAAGTTCATTTTTTTTAAATTTATTTTGAGAGAGAGAGAAAGAGGCAGAGAGAGAGAAAGAATGGGCACACACACCAGGGCCTTCAGCTGCTGCAAACGAACTCCAGACACATGCATCCCCTTGTGTGCATGTGCAACATTGAGTGCTTGCGTCACTGTGTGTCTGGCTTATGTGGGACTTGGAGGTTCAAACATGAGTTCTTAGGCTTCACTGGCAAGCGCCTTAACTGCTAAGCCATCCTTCAGTCCAATTTCATAAGTTTTTGATACCTTGTTATATACAACAGGGCAACAGACAAATAATACAGTAGCTCAAAACACAGGAATTAAGCCAGCATGCTCGCACACAGCCTTTAATCCCAGAACTCGGGAAGTGGGGGTAGGAGAATTGCTGTGAGTTCAAGTCTAGCCTGAGACTGCATAGTGGATTTCCAGGTCAGCCTGGGCTAGAGCAAGACCCTACCTCGAAAAACCAACCAACCAAATATACAAAAATCCACAGGTATCACAGAAATTAGGCCAATGATAGAATGTTAGTTAATAAATGCCAATAAAGGGGAAAACATTCCTAAGGTCAGAGCTTTCCAAATTTGAAATGGGTTACCTTACAAGGTACTAAGCTCTCTTCAGCTGAAAATATATGCTGGCTCCAGGTTTAGCAGAAAAGAAAAATCAACTTCTGAAAGAGTTATATATTAGGGGCTGTATTAGTCAGGGTTCTCTAGAGGAACAGATCTGATAGGAATAATTGTATTAAAAGGGAATTTACTGGATCAGTATATGGCAGTCTGACAATAGTAGTTGCAGGCCTGAGAGTCAAGGAACCCGATAGCTGCTCAGTCCACGAGGCTGAATGCCTCAACAGTCCCAATCCAGCAACCTGAGACCCACCCAAAAGGAATGTCTGTGGATTGCTAGACAGATCAAGTTGACAACAACTTAACCATCACAGGGTCATACCACTGATTGCATCAGTGAGACACCCAAAGGGGTTAGGGATTAGGAATACTCCAAGGTCCTTTCAAACTCAACTCATCGATGTATGTAGACGATGACTTTGACAGAGATGAGAACACTGGTCATCTAGAATCTTCCTGTATCTGAAACACTCACCTTAGACATTACATACTTTCTGACTGTACCCTTTAATGTCCCTTTTTTGACAATGAATTTTGACTAAACATCTTGTAGAAAGAGCAAAAGAGATATCCCCTGGGTTTCAGCAGGTACTGGAGTCTAGAACTCTAGAACAGTGAAAAGGACTCAGTATTAGTTTCCCATAGCTATTCTTCCTTACTTAAAAAAGGGGAGGGCTGAGGAGGTGGCCTTAGCAGTTAAGGCATTTGCCTGCAAAGCCAAAGGACTCAGGTTCGATTCCCCAGGACCCATGTAAGCCAGATGCACAAGGTGGTGCATGTGTCTGGAATTTGCAGTGGCTGAAGGCCCTGGAGCACCCATTCTCTCTCCCCCTCTTTCTCTCTCTCATAAATAAATAAATGGAATCATGGTTTCTCAGAATAAAGACTACAACTGGTTGCCTCTTTTGTAGTTAGACATGACGCATGGTTCATTTCTCACAAAAAAAAGTTGAAAATTCAGCATCATGGGCAAGTTCTGGGAGTTGTCCTTAAAGAACAGGTGGGGCTCTGTCCTTGACCCTCCACCTTTCCTGTTGGCTAGAATGAGAACACATTGGCTGGAGTTTAAGCACTTATCTTACTTAGTACAAATGATCACAGATAATGCAATATCTGCCTTTGTTTTTACCTAACATGGCTTAACAACATTTCCCCGATAAGTGTACAAGGCACCATGTTGGCTGTTGCCTCTGGGGTGCTGTAAATGCTATTGCCACCACCTAGAAAGCCTTGCTTCTTTTCCCTCTGTGGTAGTTTGAATGTATGTCCCCCATAGACTCAGGTGTTTTGTTAAAGCTTGTCTCCTGCTGCCTGGCTGGAGGAGGTGTGGATCCTGGGGTCCAACCCCAATGTGTTACTAGGGGTGGATCAGAATTCCAGCCTAGAGGTCTTCAGAGAGGTTTTGAGCCCTGCCTGGCTCCCTGCTATTTTGCTGCCAGTTTTGTGCTTGCTTATGGTGCTGGCTGTTTGGTGGTGTCCTCTCTGTTTGGGTTTATGAATGGGAGGCAGCTTTGTCCACCATTTGATGATGGAACTTCCCCTGGATTCATAAGCTTGAAATAAATCCTTTCCTCCCCTGAACTGTGCCTGGTTTGGATGTTCATCCCACCTACAGGGAACTGACTACAACCCCCTCCTTGTGGAGGGATTCTCTGCATCCTTCAGAACTTAGCACATGGGTCAGACTACTGGAAGCCTGCCAGACTTCTGATCTGGTTAGACATCCTCACAGCAGCTCTACTCCATCCTACAGTAGCTCTCAGGGAGGAATCCTGTCATTCACACCACAGGGGCTGAGACAAAACCTGCCTGCTACATACTTATTGAATGAATGGATGAATAAGTACTTGACTGGCTGACAAGCATTCTCACTAAAGTGTAGGCATAATTAGATTGTTTGGGTTTAACAGAGCTGGGATATTGTCAAAACCCCCAAATCATCTTCCATTGAAAATATTTTCTTTCCAATGGAAGCTCTTTATTTGGCTTAACTAAATGGGGGTGTCCCAAGCTGAATGCCCAACCCCAGATTCCTATTCTAAAGTCTTAATCCCAAATGTGATGGTATTTGAAGGTGAGCCTTTGGAAGGTCAGGGGGTTATGAATAGGACCAGTGCCCTTATAAATAAACAAACCTCCAGAGACACGTGTCACCCTTACCACATCTAGCCTCAACCAGAAGGGGACCCAAACAGACAATACAACTATCTGTTAATGAATGCCTTAGCCTCGAACTTCCTGCATTGTGAGCTGGGGAAAAGGTTTGTTGTTGATAAGCTGCCTAGTCCAAGGTATTTTATTATTGCAGCCCAAATAGACTAACACTTTGTAAATGGATGTGATGCAACATCCCTTTCCCACAGCAGGTGACATGAACCACACGTGCAGCCATTAGATCTGGGGGGCTTTGCACTTCTAAGGGGAAGTTCATGTTTTCTCTGGATTATAACTGAATGGGGCATGTTTTGTTCAAATTTCAGGAACAGAAGCATACATAGATTTTTTTCCCCCCAAGGTAGGGTCTCACTCTAGCCCAGGATGACCTGGTTCTCACTCTGTAGTCCCAGGCTGACCTTGAACTCATTCAGTCCTCCTACCTTTGCCTCTCAAATGCTGGGACTAAAGGTGTGCATCACCACACCTGGGTAATTTATAAGTTGTTTTTTTTTTTTTTTTTTTTCTGTAACAAGACATGTTTACGAAACCTTGGCAAATAGAGCTTAAGTGTCTCAAATGTGATTTGTCTTATGATATGAATAAAATCTATTCTTTATTATTTTGTGCTCTGGCCTAAGCAAGATAGCAGAGAATGATACAGCTATTCAATTCCAGAAGGCAGCGGGGGGACAGATTTAATAGAAACTAAAAAGGATGTCTTTGGAATAAATACATGTAGACAAATAAATGAGTCCCTTTTATCCCTTCTAAAATCTCTCTAAAATCTCATTATTCTAGTTTACTAAGTAATTTACAAAGATTTCCCACGTAGCCTGTCCAGTAAATCTGATGGGTCTTAGTAGAAATCACAGCTTTGCGAGGAGAGTGATCTTATAGACAGGTGACCAGAACTAACTGGTTCACGTGCCTAAAGCATTCACTGTGGTCTCAGCGATCCAGTGTTTGTAAAACTCGCTTACTTTATTTTGTGATCTCATGCTCTGCTCCATTATGCATTTGAAAGTTTCCATATCCAGCAGGTGTCTTCCTCTCTTTTCATGCTCCTGGGTGGGGGGGGGGGGAAGAAAGAAAGAGATAGAAAGAATCATTATGTAGGAACATAGATAGCCATTGTATTTTGTTTAGTCAAGGAGCAAGAGTTCAAAGAATTGAATGTCTAATTAGACTGCCAGCTCCTTACATGTTTTCCTTTTGTTCATTTCTGTGATGCACTCGCAATTTGTTTCCAGTTCCATTAGGAAGTGACAATCAAAAGAATTGTTCCTCATTACTATTTTATAGAAATTTAAAAAGATATTGTGCTTTGCACTGAAAACTCAACCGTCAAGAAGAGAACCAAATTGCCCGATGAATATTTAAAAGTTTACCTGGCTGAATCCTATCTGAAAAAGTGCATTTAAGTTTTGTAGCTCTTCCAGGGTCACTTGGTGTTCAAGCTCATGAGAAAAAAACAAAATAAATTCAAATCAATAGTGCTAATAGTACTGCTCGTAAAATACAATTTTTGAACCCCAATAATTTCTCTTCCTGTAAAATCTGAGGTGTTGCGACCCCATTGTTCTGAGTCTCTGCTTCATTTGATACCCAGGCCCCAAATTCTGGCATCATGTCCAGTGGTCTGCAATGGAAAGAAGGGAGACAGAAAGAAAGTGGCAGATGAGAAAGGATATGGGTAGGCATTGATTTGGGAGAAAATCGAGGAAGGGAAAAAATTGGGAGCTGGACTGAAATGAGAAAGGGAGACTGAAAATGTTTCGCCACATCATATTTCAAAGATTCTTTGGAGACGAGACCCTGGACCAGGGGTCCTGTGTGTTCCAATACCTTCTGTTCCCATTCTATCTTTTTCTGGCTGAACCAGAAGACAGCTTGAGAGAACTGAGCTTTCGTCTCTCTTCCTAGGCTAAGCTTTCTGGAGATGTGGCTAGAGGCTCTTGTTACTCTTGGTGAGGACACTGGCTCTCTCTCAGCCTTTGCCTAGGAACACATATCACAGAGCATAGCTTCTAATCTTCAGTCTCTCAACTATTGCATCAAGATTTTGGGCTTTCCTCTGTAAACATCTCCAGATTTCTAGCTTAGAATGAATGACTGCTCCCAGTGGGTCCAGCCAAGTAAATGGCAGCGTTCTGACACCAACTCCCTAGGCCTGTAGAAGCCAGCCAAAGGGGAAGCTGGCTTCCATCAAAGATCATCTTCCGAAGTCTGTGTACCAGCTTTCTTGTTGTTGGCCTCTTTTGTAAAGTTCAGGCTGACCCCAAAGCTATTGGAAGAAACATCATTTTAATAAGATGGAAACAACCTTTCAAGTTCTGTCTTGAATGATCCATGACTACTTTCTTTGAGGAACCAAAGTAGGAAACCCAACCCTCAAATGGAAACAGCCCGAAGCCTATTTAGAAAATACTCCTGTAGGGCTCTTCTGGCAAGATCAGAACCCAAAAGCTAATTGTCCCCAGCTGTCTGGAGAAAAGCATGCAACATTATTTAAAATAGATGATTCCTTCAAACTGAGGGGCCATTTCTATTATCAGACAAATGACATGTGCTAGTGAACCTCCAGGGTTTCCTCCACCAAACCTCCAATGTCCACAAAAGCTGAGGAGAGCTTCCTAGGCTCACAGATCATGCAAATGAGGACACAGGCCAGAGCCAAGTTCTTTGAAGGAGACCTTCAGGAGAACTCATGTAATGGGTCCTCCTGCACCCCAGTGTGAATTGCAGTAGGTGAAACAATCTTTAGTATTTGAAAGTTAATTCCTCTGAAACTGAAAACATACAGGGAGATCATTTTATTATTTCAGATTTTCACATAGCACTTTTCTGTGTCTTTACAATTCTAAATATAAAAAGCAAATACTTTACTAGTCCATACATTATGTAATTTATCTTTATTCCTAAACAGTGGATTTGCACAAAGCAGTAAAAATATTACATTAGCTTGGCACGGTGCTGCATGCCTATAGTCCCAGTTACTTAAAAAGCTGAGGTAGGAGGATCACTTGAGGCCACGAGTTCAAGACCAGCTTCAGCAACACAGTAAGACCCTGTCTCAGAAATTAAAAAAAACAGAAAATGCAAATCCTACTGCATATCTTCCCTTTCAGAAACTTCCATCTTTTCACCACCCCAAGGTATCTTTTTCTCTGTTTTAATATTTCTTGAAACTTTATATTATAATAACTACTTGTTCACTAACTCCCTATTATGTGGAATTAGTCTGCCACATTTCTCTAGCTCCATTCCTGAATAAAAGCA
Source organism: Dipus sagitta (assembly GCA_036346955.1). NCBI lineage: Eukaryota > Metazoa > Chordata > Mammalia > Rodentia > Dipodidae > Dipus > Dipus sagitta. The sequence goes on along the minus strand of CM070775.1, from coordinate 13,020,881 downwards.
CAATTAGACAAAACAAAACATCACCCTGCTTCCCAGGAGAGGGCTCCCCAATCCAGAAAGAGTCATATTCCTTTCTGCTCAATAAATTCACTGGAAATGCTGCAGAGAGAGTGGAGGGAAAGCCCTCATTAATAATAGTAATGAACACCAAGAAATCTGAAGCCAGTGTGATCATATCATTTATAAGGGGCTCTACACTAATTTTCACTAAAGCATAAAATGCGGCCACGAGGAAGTCACTTTCTCCTTCCACAGCTCCTCCTCCCTTAAGCCAGCCCTCCCCAGCCCACCTTCAGTATCCAAGCACCACACACGCACAGACTTTTGGTGCCAGGCAGGGTTTGAGCTTTGCACTCCTGGTTTTTCTTTTCTTCTTTGCCTCCTGGCTACAAGCTTCCCCCTTCTTCCACCCACCACAAAAAAAAAAAAAAAAAAAAAAAAAAAAAAAGAATAAGGCAACAGATTAGAGGTGACTACAGAGATTCGTCAGGCTCCAAGTCCAGAGTAATGTTCGCTAAATTTCCATCACACTTAAAAAAAAAAAAAAAAAAAAAACCCACCAAAAAAAAAAAAAAAAACAGTTCTTAAATCTCACAGACCTCATCAAATTTTCATATGTCATGCGGCAAGCAAAAACCCAATGATCATTAGCCAACTTCGTTTGAAAAGGCAGCAATATAAATACGTTTTGGAAAAACACTGCTACTAAACAGGGCCATTATTGTGCTTTTCCTTGAAAATATAAATCAGGCTTTCACATAATTGCATGTTTTTTAAGGCAAATTTGGAACACAAAGCAGAGAAAACATATGTCCCTTCTGGGTAGCCTGTGCTTGGCAGGGCTTGAAAATTCGTAAATGCCATCGACAGCAAGTCACATTGTATCACTAAGAAGCCTGAATGACTTGTTTTCCTACAAATAAAAACAGAGGGAAAAGCCTGACTGCTTTATATCCAAACTATCAGAGCTATATGGTGACAATCATAAATAATGCAGACTGCAATTCTAGATTTGATTTTTAAAGGTACTATCTACTGCCAAGCAATGCATTTTGTTTCATTCAAATGCAATTTCATAGAAAACTACCTGGATAATTCCCTAATATGCTCTATTAGAGGGGATTCACGGAGCTATGATTCTGCTTGTCCTTACACTGCAGTCTCCCCACAGCAAGTCGGTTTATGATTAGAGTGGTTTTCCCATAAGGGTTCATTTGCCTGCTGGTTGCTCATTTGCATTGCAAATTAGCTCTCCTATTGTTACAGCCCACTATCTCTTGCTTCTTGCTATAAGACTCTACTCTGTCGGGTTGGTTTACAGATAATTTCTCCTCTACAACAAGGGAATTGACTAATTAATCGAATAAAGTGTCCCTTTGAAAGTCTATTTCTTTGTATTGGGCCTGCTCACCCCATCCCTGCCTCTGACTCAGAACCCTTTCCCTCCAGAAAATTAAATATTCTTTTAGAAAAAAGGAAGGGAGGGAGGAAGGAAGAAAGGAAGGGAAGGATGGAGGGAGGGAGGGAAGAAGGAAATGTATTGCTTTTTAATAAACAAATATTTATTTGCAAGGAGAGAGAGAGAGAGAGAAAGAGAATGGGCACTCCAGATTCATGGACCACTTCGTGCAACTGGCTTTATGTGGGTCATGGGGAATTAAACCTGGGTCCTTAGGCTTTGACAGGCAAGTGCCTTAACTGCTAAACCATCTCTCTAGCCCCAGGAAACCTATTTCTTGTGTGACAATCTCTATAGAAACTAGATACAATGCAGTGGTCTTTAGACTCCAAGAGAGGGATTCCAGAGGTCTGTGGGGGTGGTGGGGGGAGCTCTCCAGAAGAAGAGGAAAAAGGAAGCTCCTGAGGTCGGGCTTTAAGGAACTTCAGTTGTTCCTATAATTTGGATCTGAAGTCCCCCCTCCCCCACCCCCAAAGGCCCGTGTGTTAAAGGCCTCCACAACCTGTGACTCTCTTGGGAGGTGTGGAGCCTTCAGGAAGTAGGACGTAGTGGGAGGAAGTTAGACCATTAGGAGCATGCTCTTAAAAGGGATATTAGAGGCTGGAGAGATGGCTTAGTGGTTAAGGCGCTTGCCTATGAAGCCCGAGGACCCATGTTCAACTATCCAGATCCCACATAAGCCAGATGCACAAGGCAAACACAAGGTTTCACATGCCCACTATGTGGTGGAAGCATCTGGAATTCGATTGCAGTGGCCGAGGCCCTGGCATGCCAATTCTCTCTCTCTAAAAAAATTCTTTTAAAAAAGTAAATATTAGAAGCCGGGCATGGTGGCACATGTCTTTAGTCCCAGCACTCAGGAGGCTGAGGTAGGAGGACTGCTGTGAGTTCAAGGGCAGCCTGAGACTACATAGTGAATTCCAGGTCAACCTGGGCTAGAGCGAGACCCTACCTCACCCCCCCCCAAAAAAAGATACTAAGACCCTGGCTCCTTCCCATTTTATTCTTTAAAATTATTTATTTATTTATTTATTTATTTGCATGGGGCAGGGAAGAAAGAGAGAGAGCGAGAAGGAGACAGAAGACAGAATGGGTGTGCCAGAGCCTCTAGCCACTGCAAATGCTAGATACATGTACTACCTTGTGCATCTGGCTTTGTGCGGGTACTGGGGAATCAAACCCAGTCATTAGGCTTTGCAGACAAGCACCTTAACCACTGAGGCATCTCTCCAGCCCCTCCTTCCCAGCTGACAGGAGGTGGTCAAGTCTCCTCTGCCACACGCTCCCTCTCTTTCCTCCATGATGGACCACCAGTACTGCCACACACCTAAAGCAACAGGCCCATTGACCGTGGACTGAGATCCGTGGAACTGTGAGCCACAATAAACTTTTCTTTTAAGTTGGCCGGGGAGAAGGCTAAAATAAAGTAATAGCCCGATGACTGTGTCAGAACCTTTGGCAATCACAATGCTCTCTGGCCTTTTCAAAAGATGATCTTGCTTTGGAGAGGCTGACACTGGAGGGTTAAAACTTCAAGGTCAGCTGGGTGTAGTGGTGCACACCTTTAATCCCAGCCCTTGTGAGGCAGAGGTAGGAGGATCATCAAGAGTTCGAGGCCACGCTGAGACTACATAATGAATTCCAGGTCAGCCTGGGCTAGACTGAGACCCTACCTCAAGAAACAAACAAACAAAACCAAACTTCAAGGTCAGACTGGACTACATAGTGAGCCTCTGGTCTCAAAATATTAATAATAATAATAAACCTTAAACACACAAAAAACAACCAAAAACTTTGTTTTTTAGATGTCACAAGATCAGTAAAGTAATTTCAATTTAAAAATAATTCACATTGGCTTAGGCAGCCCCACTGGTAGTGTCCAGGCATTTCCTTCAGTGCTAGGTGGTATTTTATATGCTCACGGCAGTTCTATGAAAAAAGATACTGTCATTATACCAATTTTAGAGATCATCAGCTGAATTATAGGGATGTCAATGAACTTGTCCAGCTTCTCACAGCTAACAAATGCCAGAACCAGGATGCCCAGCTCTCCCTCCTGCCTCCAGCCTCTCTCTGAGGCGCTCCAAGGGGCAGATGAGCAGCGAGGGAGGGCTGTGGACCGCTGGGCCTCAGAGCTGTCCACTAGGACTCAGGCTTCTTCCAGGTGGACAACTGAAATGAGAGGACTGCTTCCCACTGGTGTCGTCCTAAAAGTGGACCTCAAGTTTCTCTTGGCTTGGAGGTTACTCTTTCCTTGTTATCCTTTTAAAATGGTTACAAGTAAGAGTGACTTAGGAAGTCATGTCATGCCCTGCCTGAAGTAAAGATGACAAGGGAAGAGCCTATATGCTCTGGAAACTTTCCGGGGATCCTAATATATTTTTATTTTTAAAATATTTTATTTATTTACTTATTTTGAGAGAGAGAGAGAGAGAATGGATGTGCCAGATGCATGTGCCACTTTGTGCATCTGGATGGCTTAGGTGGGTCCTGAGGAATTGTACCTGGGACCTTAGGCTTTGCAGGCAAGTGTCTTAACCATTGAGCCATCTCTCCAGCCCTGATATTTTTTTTTTTTGCAAGGGACCATCCAAATACTTCTCAGCTCACTTCTCTAGAAATTTTTTTGTCAAACCTTTTTATATTATTTTATTTGTTTGAGAGAGAGAAAGAGGCAGATAGAGAGAAAGAATGGACACATCAAGGCCTTTAGCCACTACAAATGAACTCCAGACGCATGCGCCATCTTGTGCCTCTGGCTTACGTGGGTCCTAGGGAACCAAACCTGGGTCCTTTGGCTTCCCAAGCAAGAGCCTTAACCAACGAGCCTTCTTTCCAGCCTTTATTATTATTTATATTTTTTGCAATGAACCACTCAAGTACTTTCTAGCTCGTTTCTCTAGATTACCAGGAGGCAAATATTCTCTACTACTTTTCTGCCGCTGTGCTCTCAGTATCCTCTTGGTGACTTAAGAAGAGTGAAATGGGGCTGGAGAGATGGCTTAGTGGTTAAGGCGCTTGCCTATGAAGCCCGAGGACCCATGTTCAACTATCCAGATCCCACATAAGCCAGATGCACAAAGCAAACACAAGGTTTCACATGCCCACTATGTGGTGGAAGCATCTGGAATTCGATTGCAGTGGCCGAGGCCCTGGCACGCCAATTCTCTCTCTCTCTAAAAAAAATTCTTTTAAAAAAGTAAATATTAGAAGCCGGGCATGGTGGCACATGTCTTTAGTCCCAGCACTCAGGAGGCTGAGGTAGGAGGACTGCTGTGAGTTCAAGGGCAGCCTGAGACTACATAGTGAATTCCAGGTCAACTTGGGCTAGAGCGAGACCCTACCTCAACCCCCCCCCAAAAAAAAAAAGATACTAAGACCCTGGCTCCTTCCCATTTTATTCTTTAAAATTATTTATTTATTTATTTATTTATTTATTTATTTATTTATTTGCATGGGGCAGGGAAGAAAGAGAGAGAGCGAGAAGGAGACAGAAGACAGAATGGGTGTGCCAGAGCCTCTAGCCACTGCAAATGCTAGATACATGTACTACCTTGTGCATCTGGCTTTGTGCGGGTACTGGGGAATCAAACCCAGTCATTAGGCTTTGCAGACAAGCACCTTAACCACTGAGGCATCTCTCCAGCCCCTCCTTCCCAGCTGACAGGAGGCGGTCAAGTCTCCTCTGCCACACGCTCCCTCTCTTTTCTCCATGATGGACCACCAGTACTGCCACACACCTAAAGCAACAGGCCCATTGACCGTGGACTGAGATCCGTGGAACTGTGAGCCACAATAAACTTTTCTTTTAAGTTGGCCGGGGAGAAGGCTAAAATAAAGTAATAGCCCGATGACTGTGTCAGAACCTTTGGCAATCACAATGCTCTCTGGCCTTTTCAAAAGATGATCTTGCTTTGGAGAGGCTGACACTGGAGAGTTAAAACTTCAAGGTCAGCTGGGCGTAGTGGCGCACACCTTTAATCCCAGCCCTTGTGAAGCAGAGGTAGGAGGATCATCAAGAGTTCGAGGCCACGCTGAGACTACATAATGAATTCCAGGTCAGCCTGGGCTAGACTGAGACCCTACCTCAAGAAACAAACAAACAAAACCAAACTTCAAGGTCAGACTGGACTACATAGTGAGCCTCTGGTCTCAAAATATTAATAATAATAATAAACCTTAAACACACAAAAAACAACCAAAAACTTTGTTTTTTAGATGTCACAAGATCAGTAAAGTAATTTCAATTTAAAATAATTCACATTGGCTTAGGCAGCCCCACTGGTAGTGTCCAGGCATTTCCTTCAGTGCTAGGTGGTATTTTATATGCTCACGGCAGTTCTATGAAAAAAGATACTGTCATTATACCAATTTTAGAGATCATCAGCTGAATTACAGGAATGTCAATGAACTTGTCCAGCTTCTCACAGCTAACAAATGCCAGAACCAGGATGCCCAGCTCTCCCTCCTGCCTCCAGCCTCTCTCTGAGGCGCTCCAAGGGGCAGATGAGCAGCGAGGGAGGGCTGTGGACCGCTGGGCCTCAGAGCTGTCCACTAGGACTCAGGCTTCTTCCAGGTGGACAACTGAAATGAGAGGACTGCTTCCCACTGGTGTCGTCCTAAAAGTGGACCTCAAGTTTCTCTTGGCTTGGAGGTTACTCTTTCCTTGTTATCCTTTTAAAATGGTTACAAGTAAGAGTGACTTAGGAAGTCATGTCATGCCCTGCCTGAAGTAAAGATGACAAGGGAAGAGCCTATATGCTCTGGAAACTTTCCGGGGATCCTAATATATTTTTATTTTTAAAATATTTTATTTATTTACTTATTTTGAGAGAGAGAGAGAGAGAGAATGGATGTGCCAGATGCATGTGCCACTTTGTGCATCTGGATGGCTTAGGTGGGTCCTGAGGAATTGTACCTGGGACCTTAGGCTTTGCAGGCAAGTGTCTTAACCATTGAGCCATCTCTCCAGCCCTGATATATTTTTTTTTTTTTGCAAGGGACCATCCAAGTACTTCTCAGCTCACTTCTCTAGAAATTTTTTTGTCAAACCTTTTTATATTATTTTATTTGTTTGAGAGAGAGAAAGAGGCAGATAGAGAGAAAGAATGGACACATCAAGGCCTTTAGCCACTACAAATGAACTCCAGACACATGCGCCATCTTGTGCCTCTGGCTTACGTGGGTCCTAGGGAACCAAACCTGGGTCCTTTGGCTTCCCAAGCAAGAGCCTTAACCAACGAGCCTTCTTTCCAGCCTTTATTTATTTATATTTTTTGCAATGAACCACTCAAGTACTTTCTAGCTCGTTTCTCTAGATTACCAGGAGGCAAATATTCTCTACTACTTTTCTGCCGCTGTGCACTCAGTATCCTCTTGGTGACTTAAGAAGAGTGAAATGGGGCTGGAGAGATGGCTAAGCGGTTAAGCGCTTGCCTGTGAAGCCCAAGGACCCCGGTTCGAGGCTTGATTCCCCAGGACCCACGTTAGCCAGATGCACAAGGGGGCGCACGCGTCTGGAGTTCCGTTTGCGGTGGCTGGAGGCCCTGGCGCGCCCATTCCCTCTCTCTCTCTATCTGCCTCTTTCTCTGTGTCTGTCGCTCTCAAATAAATAAATAAAAAATGAAGAAAAAAAAATTAAAAAAAAAAGAAGAGTGAAATGGCCTTGCCAACAAATATGACGAGGCTAATGTGGTAAATGTATACTGATCAACCTTAGCAGTAGAGTTGTGAAGAAGGTTGAAGTGATAGTCATAGGAGACAGGGAAAATTCCACAGCGTGTCAGCCTGTCTGTCATAATCACTCTAGGAGGAGCAGGGACCATGGTGGTACATCTGAACCAGGACAAAGCAATGTGAAAGAGACAGATCAACTCATAGTCGGATCCGCCTTCCTCTTTGTGGGGATCAGAGAGGATCAGAGACTGCTCATCCTATTGACGACTGGCAGAAAGACGGGAAGCCTTGCTCCTTTCTGCATTAGAAGTGAGATTAAGGTCTTGTTCCCAGAGCACATTGATTAAAACTCCACCCAGACTGAGTGCAGAATTGTGAAGAACAGAACTTCCCAGTTGTCATGTGGGCCCTCCTGTAGGCTCTCACAAACCTTCTCTCTTGATTGCCATTCGCCCCAGCCCTGCCCTGCCAGGAAATGCCAGGTGTTTACCCTGGTGCCCTGTCCCTTTTATGCTCCATCCTTCGAAGAGATCTATCTTTGAGTTCATTATTTGTAGCTTCCCACCCCCCGCCCCCATCAGTTAGGCTGCAAGGGTCAAAAGGCCATACCTATGTCCTCTGGAGTGCTGGGCACAGATATTGAATCCAAGATCAGAGGAGGGCTCAGAGCAAGGCACAGTAATAATCAAAGCTACCCCAGTCTTATTGTTAATTGCAGTGGACTGTTAATGGCCCCCACGATTTGCCACATAATTTACAGCACCCTCTCATCCTGACTGGGCTTGGCTGTGTGACTTTGGTCTCTGGAAAATCGTAAAACGTGATGGAAGTAGGCTTAAAAAATTCTTAGCACGGTTGACCGTGGTCTCTGGCTCGTGGCATCACCGTAAGAGCATGCTAAAGTGAGTCTCTCAGAAGATGAATGATACACAGAGCAGGCCAAATCACCCCATTCATTCGAGCCAAGTTCATCTCAGATAGCTTGCTGGTGTCCAGATGCGTGAGCCAGCCAAGCACAGCAAACGGAACCCGCCAGCTGACTCTCACGCGTATGAGAAACCAATGCTTCCCGATGTGTGCCGTTGAGATTTTCTGGTTCTTACGCAGCATTACCCTGGCCATACATAACAACGCTATTAACTCGTGTTTCCTGCTGGGCTCTGTCACAGGCACGTGAGCCTCTTCCAAGGATACATACGTTGAAACTTCCTGTTTATACCACAGTTTTCAGTAAGAGACCGTTTTATAGACATATATGCACAAACGCATGTTATGGAGTATATAAATATATATGTATATTTATGTATGTTACAGATTTTATATATACATATGCACATACACATTTGCCACATTTTGGGTAACACTATTTACCTTTTATATGTGCAAGATACTATGATATTTTTACCCATTCTATTCAATTCTACTCTGCCTTTTGTTTTTTCCTTTCTCTAAAGTGGGTTTATCTACTAAACTGATTTTTTAAAATATATTTTATTTTATTTATTTACTTGACAGAGAGAGAGGGAGAGAGAGAATAGGTGCACCAGGGTTACTAGACACTGCAAACAAACTCCAGACGGATGCGCAACTTTTTGTGTTTGGCCTCACATGGGTAGTGGGGAACTGAACTCAGGTCCTTAGACTTTGTGGGCAGAAGCCTTAACTGCTGAGCCATCTCTCCTACCCTAAACTGATCTCATAAGTCACTGGTGGGCCAGTACCTGCAGTTGAAAATCCCAGCATGCTCTGTCTGAAGACTTACATAAGCAGCTGGGACACATCTATCCTTGAGCTCTTGGCACTCAAGTAATGGGTATAAACTGACACTCTACAAATGTCTGTTGATTTTAGCTGAAGTGAAGAGAAGCTTGCATCCACAAGCTTCCTAGGTTCACCTCTGGGATCTGACCTCATCTACCAAGATTTTAGGGACACGACAATGACTGTATCCTTCAGGTAGTGATTAAGGAGCCACTGTTCAGGGTTTCAACTAATGGATGAATTCTTTGTAAACACAAGGGGATGTCTGCCTACACTGGGTGACAGACCAGACCCTCAGAAACAAGAACGTTCTGAGTCTGTCCAGTCTGGCCATGCGAGTTGGCAGGAAGGAGGGCTGACCCTACCGCATTCACCACTGCCCCTCACATCAGGCATGGGCTCTGTTGTGCTATTGGTGCAAAGCAGTATAAAAAAGAAAAAGATTGGCTGAACCAGACTGAAGTGACTTCATGTTTCTGGCTTCTAATCTCTATGGGAAGGAAATTTGATCAGATTCCTTCCAGCTTTAAAACTCTAAGCATTGGGCTGGAGAGATTTCTCCATGGTTAAGGCACTTGCCTGCAAAGCCTAACAACCTGGGTACAATATCCCAGTACCCACATAAAGCCAGACGCACAAAGTGGCTCAGACATCTGGAGTTCATTTATAGTGGCTAGAGGTCCTGGTGTGCCCATTCTCTTTGTCTCTGTTTTTCTTTCTCTGCTTGCAAATAAATAAAAAAATATATTAAAAAAAAAACCCTCTTGTCCTGGTGCTAACTTACTCTCTGTTGGAGAATCTGCTTCTCTTTTTCAGATAGATGTAGACCCTAAGGAGAGAGCCACCCCATCATACCTCAAAAGGGCCCTGGCTGAAACTATGAAAAATTGGCGAAACAAGCAAGGGTGCTGTTTTCCTGATGAACTGGATACCAGCACAAGGGGGAAGGAGATCAACACAGAGAAAAATCAACTCCTATCAAATCAGAGAGCCAGAGCCTCAGAGGCCCCCAACACCTCATCACTGAAGCAGACCAAAAATGAACCCAACATGGCTCAGGGAAATTTTGCGGAAGACGGGGAGGAAAGAATGTCAGAGCCACATGTTGGGTCATGATATGCAGAGACATTTATCTTACCCATAACTGTGGGCTAACTCCACAATGCATGACCCATATACCTCAACAAGGAGGGGCCAAGGGGAAGGGTAGGTCACGGATGAGCCTAATAATGGTACCAAACTGACTGTATTTGCTGAATACAAAACTAATTAATAAAGAAATAAAATAAAATAAAATAAAATTAAAATTAAAAAAAAAACCTCTAAGTATCACCACTCAAATCTAACTGACTACATTCATACATGCCATGATTTGGATATGATCTGTGTGTCACATGTTCGTGTGCTGGAATTCTGGTCCCCACAGTGGCAGTGGAAGATGGTGGGACCTGGGGTGCAGTGGAAAGTAGATAGCCTATGAGGACTCCACCTTCATGGATGAACCCATGCTTTGTTGTAAGGGTGAATCGGGGCTCATGTGATTGGATGAGGTCGAGAGACAGAGAGCTGTTACAGCACAGGGCTGCCGCACATTGCCCAGCATCTTCCACTCACGGCTGCCCCTCTCTGCTCGTCCACCACGTTATGATAGAGCCGGCTGGGCCCTCACCGCATAGATACAGGGTTATGGTGCTTGGCTTTCTCCAGCCACTAGAACCATAAGCCAAATGAACCTCTTTTCTTTGTCTTTTCCCCAGTATCAGGAATTTTGTTATAGCAATGCAAGCAGCCTAAAACAGTGGGTTAACCGCCTACCATACGCTGTGTTTTTGAACTGTGCTAAGAACGACTCCATGCTCATAGATTTCTCCACTGACTATGCCACATGGTCCAGCTCCTGCTGGACTCCTGGTTCCTTATGTGATACTCAGCCTTGTTGAAACAAGCCAGTGGCTGCAAAGAACTGAGAAAGAAACTTCTAGAAGTTTCTTAGGGACAGGGCTTGGTGGGATAGGAGAGTACTATATGAAGGAGCTAAGATGGTGGGGACACGTTTGGAGTCCTTGGAGATGAAAGAAACCTAGAGACTCTGGCAATAAACTTGTACCAGCTCAGCCACGGCCCAGTCATGCAGCCCCCTCTGCTTCCTTTTGTGGGCTTCTTCCCACCATCTGTCAGCAGAGACATGAGTGGTTAAGCTGAGGCTGTCTTCATCTCTGACTGACATTCAAAGTCAGGATTCTGCTACTAGACACTGCAACAAACTCCAGACGGATGCGCAACTTTTTGTGTTTGGCCCTCACATGGGTAGTGGGGAACTGAACTCAGGTCCTTAGACTTTGTGGGCAGAAGCCTTAACTGCTGAGCCATCTCTCCTACCCTAAACTGATCTCATAAGTCACTGGTGGGCCAGTACCTGCAGTTGAAAATCCCAGCATGCTCTGTCTGAAGACTTACATAAGCAGCTGGGACACATCTATCCTTGAGCTCTTGGCACTCAAGTAATGGGTATAAACTGACACTCTACAAATGTCTGTTGATTTTAGCTGAAGTGAAGAGAAGCTTGCATCCACAAGCTTCCTAGGTTCACCTCTGAGATCTGACCTCATCTACCAAGATTTTAGGGACACGACAATGACTGTATACTTCAGGTAGTGATTAAGGAGCCACTGTTCAGGGTTTCAACTAATAGATGAATTCTTTGTAAACACAAGGGGATGTCTGCCTACACTGGGTGACAGACCAGACCCTCAGAAACAAGAATGTTCTGAGTCTGTCCAGTCTGGCCATGCGAGTTGGCAGGAAGGAGGCCTGGCCCTACCGCATTCACCACTGCCCCTCACATCAGGCATGGGCTCTGTTGTGCTATAGGTGCAAAGCAGTATAAAAAAGAAAAAGATTGGCTGAACCGGACTGAAGTGACTTCATGTTTCTGGTTTCTAATCTCTATGGGAAGGAAATTTGATCAGATTCCTTCCAGCTTTAAAACTCTAAGCATTGGGCTGGAGAGATTTCTCCATGGTTAAGGCACTTGCCTGCAAAGCCTAACAACCTGGGTACAATATCCCAGTACCCACGTAAAGCCAGACTCACAAAGTGGCTCAGACATCTGGAGTTCATTTATAGTGGCTAGAGGTCCTGGTGTGCCCATTCTCTTTGTCTCTGTTTTTCTTTCTCTGCTTGCAAATAAATAAAAAAAAATATATATTTTTTTTTTAAAAAAAACCCTCTTGTCCTGGTGCTAACTTACTCTCCATTGGAGAATCTGCTTCTCTTTTTCAGATAGATGTAGATCCTAAGGAGAGAGCCACCCCATCATACCTCGAAAGGGCCCTGGCTGAAACTATGAAAAATTGGTGAAACAAGCAAGGGTGCTGTTTTCCTGATGAACCGGATACCAGCACAAGGGGGAAGGAGATCAACACAGAGAAAAATCAACTCCTATCAAATCAGAGAGCCAGAGTCTCAGAGGCCCCCAACACCTCATCACTGAAGCAGACCAAAAATGAACCCAACATGGCTCAGGGAAATTTTGCGGAAGACGGGGAGGAAAGAATGTCAGAGCCACATGTTGGGTCATGATATGCAGAGACATTTATCTTACCTATAACTGTGGGCTAACTCCACAATGCATGACCCATATACCTCAACAAAGAGGGGCCAAGGGGAGGGGGTAGGTCACGGATGAGCCTAATAATGGTATCAAACTGACTGTATTTGCTGAATACAAAACTAATTAATAAAGAAAAAAATAAAATTAAAATTAAAAAAAAAAAACCTCTAAGTATCACCACTCAAATCTAACTGACTACATTCATAAATGCCATGATTTGGATATGATCTGTGTGTCACATGTTCGTGTGCTGGAATTCTGGTCCCCACAGTGGCAGTGGAAGATGGTGGGACCTGGGGTGCAGTGGAAAGTAGATAGGCTATGAGGACTCCACCTTCATGGATGAACCCATGCTTTGTTGTAAGGGTGAATCGGGGCTCATGTGATTGGACGAGGTCGAGAGACAGAGAGCTGTTACAGCACAGGGCTGCCGCACATTGCCCAGCATCTTCCATTCGCCGCTGCCCCTCTCTGCTCCTCCACCGCGTTATGATAGAGCCGGCTGGGCCCTCACCGCATAGATACAGGGTTATGGTGCTTGGCTTTCTCCAGCCACTAGAACCATGAGCCAAATGAACCTCTTTTCTTTATCTTTTCCCCAGTATCAGGAATTTTGTTATAGCAATGCAAGCAGCCTAGAACAGTGGGTTAACCGCCTACCATATGCTGTGTTTTTGAACTGTGCTAAGAACGACTCCATGCTCATAGATTTCTCCACTGACTATGCCACATGGTCCAGCTCCTGCTGGACTCCTGGTTCCTTATGTGATACTCAGCCTTGTTGAAACAAGCCAGTGGCTGCAAAGAACTGAGAAAGAAACTTCTAGAAGTTTCTTAGGGACAGGGCTTGGTGGAGTAGAAGAGTACTACATGAAGGAGCTAAGATGGTGGGGACACGTTTGGAGTCCTCGGAGATGAAAGAAACCTAGAGACTCTGGCAATAAACTTGTACCAGCTCATCCGTGGCCCAGTCATGCAGCCCCCTCTGCTTCCTTTTGTGGGCTTCTTCCCACCATCTGTCAGCAGAGACATGAGTGGTTAAGCTGAGGCTGTCTTCATCTCTGACTGACATTCAAAGCCAGGATTCTGCTCTCTGAGCAAGCCTGCCTTATTTTATTTGGGGAGAGAGAGAATGCCTTCAAGCCACTGCAAACAAACTCCAGATGCGTGCACCACTGTGCATCTGACTTCACGTGGGTACTGGGGAATTGAATCCAGGTTGTTAAGCTTGGCAGGCAACATCTTAACTGCTGAGCCATCTCCCCAGTCCCAAGCCTGCCCTTTGTATGTTATAACACGAATGAAAATAACCGCTGTGTGCCTATTTCCCCGCAGCAAGTTGAAATATATGCCACTGTTAGGCCATCTCTGTTGCTTTGAAATGCCATCATCGTACATCCTCCCATAGCCTGGACTTTGTGCCAGTCCCCACACCCTCATGCTGGGAAGAGGTTCAGATTTTTGTTATAGCTCTTAGATGGCCAAGGAGGAGCCTCCAGCCTCAGAGACACACTGCCAAACCCTAACCCAGTCATGAACAATATGGCCCGGGAAGTATGGTCCCAAGACTGGTTAATCTAACTAGCAAAGGATCAAGATGCAAGCTGGGTCATTTTCATCTCTTGGCTGTGGTAACGCGGTCCTGTGAATACAGGGGTGCAGCTATGTTTTCAAGATCTAGACTCCAACCCTTCTGGGTGCAAATCCAGGAGAAGAGTCGCTGGATCCTATGGTAGTTCCAGGTTTGGTTGTTTGAGAAACCTCCATAGAGCCTCAGTTGTGCAGAATGATTTAGTTCTAGAGAGATCTGCTGTGTAATAAGCATGCTGCCTAGAGTCAAGCATACCAGACTGTGCACTTAAAAACGCATCGTTCAGGTGAGTCACAAGCTGGGGAGCTGGCTCAGGTGGTAGAGCACTTGCCTAGCATGCACAAAGCCCTGGGTTCCATCCCCAGCACACCATAAAACGGGCATGGTGGCACACGCCTGTAATCTCAGCATGAAGGAGGATCAAGAGTTCAGGGTCATCTCTGGCTACACAGTGAGTTTTGAAGCCAGTCTGGGATACATCAGACCTTTTCTTAAGAAAAGGGGGGGGGTCCTGGAGGGCTGGAGAGACGGCTTAGCAGTTAAGGTGCATGCCTGCGAAGCCTAAGGACCCAGGTTCAATTCTCTAGGTCCCATGTAAGGCAGATGTACATGGCGGCGCATGCATCTGGAGTTCGTTTGCAGTGGCTGGAGGCCCTGGTGTGCCTATTCTCTCTCTTGGTCTGTCTCAAATAAGTAAATAAAATAAGTAAATAAAATGTTTTAAAAAGGGGGTCTCGGAGATGGCTCAGTGAATAAAGTGCTTGCCATCAAAGTGTTGAACCTGAGTTCAGATGCCTAGAACTCACTTAACGGCCCGATGTTGTGTTGGGCTCTTTAATGCCAGCTTGCTTGTGGTGAGAAGGGAGGCAGAGACAGGGGAATTGCCCAGAAACTCTTGAGCCAGATAGCTTGGCGAATACTTCAGTGAACAACGAGAGGACCTGTCTCAAGGTGGAAGTGAGGGCCAACACTTGAGGTTGTCCTCTGACTTTCACATGCGCATGAAGGCATGCATGCCCTCATTCACACATAAAAACACACACACACACTCGTACCATACATACATATACCAGAGAAAGCATAGAGTGTGGACCTGCTACTAAGTATTCTTAACCCCCGCCCCCCACACATAGGACGTGAGGTGATAGTTTCATAATTTTAGGCACATTCATTAAATTAAAAAATTATTACATTGTGAATATTACATGTGTGCAGCTGATGGGGTATCAGTTATGCTGAGGTGAAGCTGTTAAAAGATGGCAGCACAACTGGGGGTGACATGGCCTAACTGGGATCAGGGGAGGGGATGGAGGAGAGAGTGGGTGAGAGGAGGGTCAATCAAAAGTAAAGATGTTATGAATGAGCCATGAGTAAAACTATTTCTTTGCTAACTTAATGATAGATATGTTAAAATAGAGAGAGAGAGAGAGAGTTTGGTCAGAAGTATCTGATGGTGGTGAATGATGTACCCCAAAGCCATAGATTTTATTAGAAAAATTGCTGTTAGAAAAAAGTTTCAGGGATGGAGGGATGGCTTAGCAGTTAAGGCGTTTATCTGCAAAGCCAAAGGACCCAGGTTCGATTCCCCAGGACCCATGTAAGCCAGATGCATAAGGGGGTGCACGCAACTGGAGTTAGTTTGCAGTGGCCGGAGTCCTGGCATGCTCATTCTCTCTCTCTCTCTCCCCCCTTCTCTTTATCCCTCTTTCTCTCTGTTAAATAAATACATACATAAACAGTGTTAAAACAGAAAGAAAAGAAAAAAGGTTTAGTGCCAGAGGTGGGATAATTTCAAATGAGTTGTTGGTCAGGGAAACCCTTGATGCTCCCAAAACCTTACAGGCTAGTGCCAAGGCTCTTGGATGCCTGCAAGAACTAGATGGTAAGACCCTATTGCTTAAGATACTGCATGCTTGGACTGTAGGTCACTGACAAGTCATGCATCACCCTAGAAATTAACAGGATGAGTTGAGTGGCAAAGGAAGGATTG
Organism: Dipus sagitta; assembly: GCA_036346955.1. Taxonomy (NCBI): domain Eukaryota; kingdom Metazoa; phylum Chordata; class Mammalia; order Rodentia; family Dipodidae; genus Dipus; species Dipus sagitta. The sequence continues at coordinate 13,004,791 of CM070775.1, read as the reverse complement.
AGCCTAACCCACGTGAATGACAGCTCTGCATGCTGACTGGAGAGGTGACCGCAAATAGGTTCCCACAGGCTCCACGCGGTGGTGGTTTGAATGTAAAATTTTTCCCATACACTTGTGCTTGGATGCTTAATCCCTAGTTGGTGGTGCAGGTTGGGAAGGCTGCAGAACCCTCCAGAGGTGGGGCGTGGCTGGAGAGCGTGTGTCACTGGGGGCAGGCCTTGAGGTTTTCTAGACTGAGCCCACTTGCTATTCTCTTCCTCTGCTTCCTCCTTGCTCGTGTGAGGTTGTGATGCCTGCCTTCTGCTCCCCCAGGCTTTCCTGGCCATGAAGAATTCTACCCTCTGCACCTGTAAGCTGAATTAAGCCCTTCCTGCTCCCCCCCCCCACAAATTGCTTCTGGTTGGGTGTTTTATCCCCAAGCAACAAGAAAGTTACTGGAGGTCTCATCATGAGACAACTGGTTCCACACTTTTTTTTTTTCCTGGTGACCATTTCACAACATGACTCAACACGCCCTTAGAAAGCAAATGTGCCAGCCAGGCATGGTGGCTCTTGCCTTTAATCCCAGCACTCGAGAGGCAGAGGTAGAAGGATCGCCACAAGTTCGAGGCCACATAGTGAGGCTACATAGTGATTTCCAGGTCAGCCTGAGCTAGAGTGAGACCCTACCTCAAAAAAAAAAAAAAAAAAAAAAAAAAAAAAGAAAGCAAATGTGCCATGATATGCTGCTTATATTCACATTGGAAGATGTGTTTCAATGTTAACCGTTGTCTGAAATGAGTTTTTATTTATTTACTTATTTAAGGGGCAGAAGATGTGTTTCAATGTTAATTGTTGTCTGAAATGAGTTTTTATTTATTTATTTATTTAAGAGGTGGGGAAGGCAGAAAGAGAGAGAGAGAGAGAGAGAGAGAGAGAGAGAGAGAGAGAGAGAGAGAATGGGCGCACAATCAAACTCCAGATGCATGCACCACCATGTGCATCTGGTTTACACGGGTCCTGGGGAATCGAACCTGGGTCCTTTGGCTTTGCAGACCATCACCTTAACCACTAAGCCATCTCTCAGTCCCTGAAATAACTTTTGATGCCAGTCATATCAATTTCCTGATCTATTTATCTCACCCATGGTATGATGACTGCCACAACCCTCCTGCCCCCCGGCCCTCCAGAAAGCCTTTCTTGACATATCACCCACCCAGATCACTAGATCAAAATGAACAAACCCAGGCTGGAGAGATGGCTCGGTGATTAATGTGCTTGCTTGCAAGGCCTAACAATCCTGGTTTGATTTCCCAGTGCTCACGTAAAGTCAGATGCACAAAGCCACACATGCATCTGGAGTTCGTTTGCAGTGGCTGGAGGCCCTGGTGCACCCATTCTCATTCTCTCTCTCTCTCTCTCTCCTTGCAAATAAATAAATAAAATATTTTTGAAAAATGAACAAACCCTAATTTTTACCTTGTCCCCCTTCCAACCTCACTGTTCCACATAGGTCTCACTTCTGCTCTTCAGACCTGTTTACTTCAGTCACTCCTGCTGCTTCTCTACCCCTCTTCACAAGCACGTGTCTTTAAAATACATGGCTTCCTGCTCCCTAAAAATCAGCCAGGAGTCCATCATCTGCACTGATTTTTCCATGTCTAATTTCCAAATATTTTCTTTAAATAGCCTTGCTTGTTTTACATGCTACCTTCCTTAGTCTTATTCTAAACCAGCATGAAATTATACATTTGATATTGTATTATATTCCAAGTGTACATTAACAAAAATACACTTTAAAAAAACTTCCTTTCAGTGTTGGGTACAGAACCCAGGGCCTGTGCTCTCTAGTCAAATGTTCTGCCTCTGAACTACATTCCCGCACTCCACTCCTCTTTTAGATCTCACCAGACTACCACCTAAAGCCATCTTTGAGGAAGAGCTGTTGTAGCAGGATGAAGTCTTGAGGGGACAGACGCTGTTAAGTCTGATTATTCTCAGGCTCAGCGACAGCATTGCTCCATAAACGTTCATGGAATTGACATCAGGCGAAATGGATCCGTGGAATTCACTTCTATCTACAACCAACCAGCTTGGCTGTAATTTATTCCAAGAGGTGACTGTCACCTTGGGAAGAAAAGAATGGAACTGGAAAGTCAGTAGACCTGGACTGCTGATGGGCATCTGACGGAGAGAGAAGGAAGGCGTAGAGCCCAGGGATTCCCGGGAGGGGTGCCAGTGGTAAGGGGTGGTTATGGAGCAGGTGGTTATGGGCAGTGGGGCCTGGCTGTGGAGTTTACCTGTGACATTGGCAGCAGCTGTCCCCCTGTGACACCTAGGAGAGCTCAGCCCAGCCTGAGGGCCGGGCACGAGAGACCGCCCTGGGCACCAATGTGCCGTCTGCTCTCTTACCTTTTCTGCCCGCAGGCTCCTCGTCAGGTCCGCATGGTGCGGCGGCGTCTTCCCACAGGCCAGCTCCTCTGTGCTGGCCGAGTGACTGCGCATCCTCTGTCTGGTGAGGCAGGTCCGCAGCAGGCAGCCCGGGGCCTCAGCAATGACAGTCCGTGCTCCTCTGAGGGCCCATGCCTGGCCCGGCAAGTCTGAGCTCGGAGCAGGAGCAGCACATGATCTCACAGGATCACCTCTGGATTCAGGATGCTGCATGGACCCCACCCAAAGAAAGTCGCATTAGGGGTCAATGGAAGAACATTGGGGCTCATCCCAGCTGGTATACACATGCCTTCCTATTAGCCTGCACAGCCGTCTCCTCGGACGAAGCTCCAGAGGGCAGGAAAGGCTTTTGAAAGTTTGGAGGCAGAAACTCCACCCTATTTGACCAGGAAAAGAAACATCAAGCTGAACTCTTCTCATCCTGGTGTGTGTGTGTGTGTGTGTGTGTGTGTGTGTGTGTGTGTGTGGAGAGAGAGAGAGAGAGAGAGAGAGAGAAAGAGAGAGAGACCACAAGAAGGAGGAGGAGGTAGGAGAAGAGAGGAAGGGAGGGAGAGAGAGAGAAAGAGCAAGAGAGTGCCAGACCTCTATACCAGGGTCCCCCTAAATGGTTTCAGAGCTGAAAAATGTAACCAGTAAGCATTAAAGTATCAAGGCAAAATTCATAGAAGTGAAAGGGTTGTAATTAGAGTCTACAACAAAGAGAATCTGACATGTATTTCATGATAATTTTTTATTGTAGTACACAGTAATTAGATACAAATGGCAGGTTGTTTAAGCAATAAACCTAATTGCTATTCATTTCGCCTCAGTGTTACGGGGGCTGCCCGGGAAGGTCTCGGGTGGTGGCTGAGATGGCTGGCTCTTCACGTGAGTGGTTAGGACACGAGGAAACAGGGCAGCAAAGGTTTCAATCTTCTTTTCTTCAGCTCAGAGCCCTTTTGTAGCAGCGCCCAGAGTGGCACCTGCTAAAATCCCTTGCTTAAAATTCCTGGATTTAAAGCTATTGCTTGCTAGATAGTTTTTGAAAAACAGATGCCAAGTAAGGCGCATGAAGAAGTTTGTCATCTCATTTCTCTTTGCCTTTAAATTTGGCTCGGTGGGGTGGGGGTGGGGCAAAAAAATTTAAAAAAGCAACCAATGTATAGCAGTTGTTCTGTTGGAGGGCTCAACTGAAGATGCTTAACTCTAAGGCTGTAGTTTCTGCTGGATCAGGGAGGAGTCCCACCATCTTCAGAGGTCACAGTTATTGGGTGATTGAGAGTGTCTGCATGGGGAGAAGGTTGGCAGTCTCTGGGTCCCGCTTGAATGTTACATGGAAGCCCCAGGTGGGAATAGATATCAGGAACCTGTGGACTCCTGATCCCTTGGAGGACTCTGTCACTCTTAGGGCTCTGAACATTGCTTTCACTGGAGGAAAGATCCTTCTACCGTCAGTTCCTGAACACCAGTGAGTCAGTTCAGATCCCTTGGGGTCAGGTGAAGGGAAGAAAAGAGAGCGGGGTATGTGTCCAGCAAAGCAGGATTTGGGTAAGTTGGGGAAAGGTGGGAGAGAGACAGATTCAGAGGATGAAGCATTTAAATGGAGATCACTTTGGGCAGCCCAAAATGAGAGCAATCAGGTCCTGGAGGAAGTTGCTGACTGGCAGGGCATAGAAACGAGAAGATTCAAAGTGTGTCTCCCTTTGCCCTTGGGCAGTATAGCATAGGAGAAAAAGCTCTGTGGCTGACACTGTTTAGTGTTCCCGGCTGTGACGTGGTGACCTGATGTCACAGTGTGTCCGACGTTCAGAGCAGCACGAGGCACACACTAGGTGCTCTGTGAGTGTCAGCTATTGTTACGGTTGTGATTCGAAATGTCCTTCTTCCCAAAGGTCCAGAAGGCGAAGATTTGTTCACTAGCCCATGTGTCCTTGGGAGAGGGAAACTATGACAAATGGGACCTGGTGGGAGGAAGTTAGGTCATTGAAGGTATACTCTGAAATCTCAGCCTTCCCTTTCTCCGTCTTCTGTTCTCTCTCTCTCTCTCTTTCTCTCCCTCATTCCATTCCTCTTTGTGTTTCTTGGCTACCGCAGGGTGATTAGCTTGGCCCCATCACCTGCCTCAATGTTCTCCCATACCACAAACAAGCACACCGTGGAGCCCAACTGGCCACGGACTGGACCCTCGGAAACTGTGAGCCAAAGTAAACCTTCCTTTCTTTCACACGCTTATCTCAGGCATTTTGTCATCGTGGTGGAAGGCTAACACAGCTACTTATCCTCACTGTGATTGTGATGATAATCTCGTGCAGAGATGACATCTTCCTGTCCAAGTGCCCGTGACTCACTTGTCCACATCTGGTGAGGTGCAGGTCAGGGTGAGGATCACTGAAAAAAAAAAAAAGTGAGCTGGGTGGCATGAGGCTCCCTCAGTGTTGAAACTGGGGTGTTGGAAGCGTCCAAGGGATCTTAGGCTGACGCAGACTGCAGAAGTGAAGAGCTCAGTGAGCAGTGGGCTGTAGCAAGGAGACTTTGAGCCACTGGTTCTTGGAATCCTAGACATCCATCAACTCTGAAGCCACTCACCTCTCCAGGCTCACTAAAGGCCAAGACAGCTTCCTGTTCTAAGATTATCACAGGATTCCGTTACTCTATCCCTGAGTCCCCTGCGCTAGTCCTTGGCTTAAGGCACCTCACAGGGGCCTCTCTCTCTTCCTTGCAACCCAGAAAGCCAAATTAAAGGAGCTAATTTTCTCAGAACAGTCTAAAGATAGTTCCTGTTCTCTACTCTTTGACTCTCATATTCTGGATTTTCTGCAATGACCCTAGCTTATAGTTTTTTTTGTGATTACTTATTTTATAGCCAGAAAATGACTGTATACTCTAAAACTACCCACTTGCATCTTAACCAATGTGCCCAAGGTCAGATCTATGTTCTACAGGATTTCTCCTTAGCTAACATGTGACCTTGACCATAGTGCCTCATCCTTTTAGCTTTGATCCCAAGTGAAGAGGTGGATTAAGGAATCTGTAACCCTCATCCTGGCTCTGAACCCAGGTATCGTTCTGCTGAGCCTACAGCCAGTACGTGTAGTTTTTGTTTGTTTGTTTTGTTTTGTTTTTTTGTTTTTCGAGAGGTAGTGTTTCACTCTAGTTCAGGTTGACCTGGTATTCACTATGTAGTCTCAAGGTGGCCTCAAACTCACAGTGATCCTCCTACCTCTGCCTCCAGAGTGCTGGGATCAAAGGTGTGTGCCACCATGCCCAGCCCTACCTTTAGGTTTTTACTTTTTATTTTATTTTAGAGAGAGAGAGAGAGAGAGAGAGAGAAAGAATTGGTGTGCCAGGGCCTCAGCCACTGAAATTGAACTCCAGATGCTTGTGCCACCTAGTGGGCATATGAGACCTTGCACTTGCCTCACCTTTGTGTATCTGGCTTATGTGGGATCTGGAGAGTCCAACATGGGTCCTTAGGCTTCACAGGTAAGCACCTTAACTGCTAGGCTATCTCTCCAGCCAGACTCCATTCTACATTAGAAGCAGACCCTGTAACTAGAAGTTGGCATAGTGACAGACATCGCCAAAACCTTTCCCCTACTCTTCATTCATTCATTCTTTTGCTTTGACCAACCAGGAGATGAAGAACTGTCTCAGGAAAATATCATAAAGAGACCATTCTCTCTGTAGCATGATGGAGAGACTGGACAGGGCAGAGACCATTCACAGAGGGTCTGAACCAAGACAGGTGTGGTGGTTTGGTTCAGGTGTCCCCCATAAACTTAGGTGTTCTGAATGCTAGATTCACAGCTGATGGAGATTTAGGAATTAACACATTAAGGAGGCTCTGTATTGTTGGGGGAGGGCTTATGGATGTTATAACCAGCTTCCTCTTGCCAGTGTTTGGCACACTCTCCTGTTGCTATTGTCCACCTTATGTTGGCCTGGGAGTGATGTCCACCCTCTGCTCACGCCGTCGTTTCTCCTGCCATCATGGAGCTACCCCCTCAAGCCTGTAAGCCAAAATAAACCTCTTTTTTTCCCCCACAAGCTGCTCTTGGTGATTTCTACCAGCAATGCAAATCTGACTGCTACAGTAAAGTGGTACTGAGGAGTGGGATTGCTGCTAGACCCCTGACTGTGTGGCTTTGTCCTTTTGGAGCTGATGTTCAAGAGGAGTGTGGAAGGATTTGAAACCTAAGAGACGCCTTTGTTTGTTTGTTTCAGTACTGTAAGTACAGCTTGATTGACTATTTTGGTCAGAGTTGAAAGACCTGAATGCAGTAAGAACTATGGACTGTGAGGTTTGGCTTATGAGGGTGAGAAAGAGCTTTGCTTAGACTGGGCTAGAAGCAGTTTGAGAGGCTTGCTGTTATGCCCGTGTCCTGAGACATTGTGCAGGGTTGCATTGTGTAGAAATGGACTGGTGTGAGCAGAGGGATATGGCACAGAAAAAATGAAATTGTTGGGCCTAAACTCTTGCCTGTTCACCTGCAAATTGTTTGAGAGATTACAACCTTTGAGATTGGGCCAGCTGACCTGCACTGGGGCTATAGGAAGAATGTAGACTCATAGTCCAAGCCTATGGTTCGGAAGCTCATAGGCCCTGGTGGAAAACTACTACCATTGTTTGACTAAATGGATCTGTTGTGCCTATCAAAATGCCCTCTAAATATTTATGTTGGTGCCCATAGATTAGTGCTGCTCTGACTTTTGGTCTAGAAGCTTCTTTATGTAGATAAAGGTGATGACTGGGTAGAAGCAAGAGTCGTCAAGGTGCTGAGAAGAAGTGACGGTTGAGAGCTCTACCCTAGGTGGGACACCTCTATCATACCTGCCAGGGCTCAGGGAACAACGTGGAGGAGGCCATGAGATTTCTTCCTCTCAATTGTTTCTCTAAGGGTCCCCAGGACAGGCCTGCCGGAGTCTACTTTGCTCTCACACATGTCGGTGGTTTCACTGGAGTGATGTGCCCAAGGACTCAAGCACCTGACGGTGATGGCCCGCTTGCTACTGTACGGGAGGCTATGCACACAGGTGAAAGAAAAGGACCTGAGTTTGGGAGCAGAGAGCGGGAACCATGAAGCCAGAGGAGTTAAGAGCAAAAGGGTGGGCTGGGGGGATAAGCTCAGCAGTGAGTGCTTGCAAAGCCTGACAGCCCAGGTCTGCTTCTCCAGTGCCCAGCGTAAAGGCAGACGCACAGAGAGGCGCATATATCTGGAGTTTATTTGCTGTGGCAAGGGGCCCTGGCATATCCATTCTCTCCCTGTCCCCCTGCTTGCAAATAAATAATTTAAAAAAGTAAATAAGTAATTAAAAAAAAAAAGTAAGGCGCCTAGCTTCAGTAGTGAGTGTGAGGGTCCAGGGTCCTGAAGACCCAGGGCAGTTTCCACGGCTGCGGAAGTTTCTTCCCCTTGGCTGGCTAGCCTTGAGTCACCTCCACACAAAGATCTGCTCAGCCTGCAAACACAGGCACTTTTTCCCTCCTTCTCCTCTCACCCTCCCGAAAACCGACCCGCCATTTCGCCTGCTGCCTTGTAGTCTGAGGTCACGCGGGGCTCGTCCTCAGTTCCCTCCATCGCCACAGTTTCTAAGTCATTCAGTCCTGTCTCTCTTAGCTTTTCCCGCACCACTTGCTGTCCTGATCCTGGACATAACACTTAACATCTGTGAACTTCATTAGTTTGATTATAAAATGAAGTGGTTGAACCCAGTGATCTCGAGGTGTCCTTCTACAGTTTCTCTACTGCACTTTGAAGGTTCTCTTCACAGGTCCCTAATGGCCATGCACAGCCTCTATACCAGCATCTTCTCACCTGAGCTGTCTCCTCAGACGGATCCCACCTGAGGTCCTTCCCTGAACAGCTGGTATGAAAACCAAGGTAAAGGCTTCAGTTAGAGGACAGGGCTGTGTTGAAGAGGCAAGGTGGGCAATGGGGACTGGGTTTCCGTCTCAGTCCGCCCCTCTGCACCTTGCCAGGGTTAGGTCCAGCGTGAGTTGGATAGGTCATGGAGTGATATCAATACAGCATTTAAAGAAAAAATCCACTTGGGGCCAGGCGTGGTGGTGCACGCCTTTAATCCCAGCACTTGGGAGGCAGAGGTAGGAGGATTACCGTGAGTTCGAGGCCACCTTGAGAATACAGAGTTAATTCCAGGTCAGCCTGAGCTAGAGTGAGACCCTACCTTAAAACAAACAAACAAACAAAAAAATCCACTTGGGCTGGAGAGATTGCTTAGTGGTTAAGGCATTTGCCTGCGAAGCCTAAGGACCCTGGTTCCACTCTCCAGGACCCACGTAATCTAGATGCACAAGGGGGCGCATGCATCTGGAGTTCGTTTGCAGTGGCTGGAGGCCCTGGCAGGCCCATTCCCTCTCTCTCTTTCTCTTTCTATTTCTCTCTCTCTCACACACACATTCTTTCTCTCTCTTTCTCAAATAAATAAATAAAATATATTTTTAAAAATCCACTCATTCTTTATTGCATATTTTCTTGTGCACATCAGTGGCTCCCACTCCAGGAAATGACACACTTCAGGCTCCTTTGATAATGCATTTAAGTTGCTTTTGACACATCTGACCGGGATGACCACAGCTCATCCACGTGCACCCGCTGCTCTCCCCAATGCCTTTAATAGGACCTGCCTGCCCCTACCCCTGCCTCTGCTCCCATGACACCCTCCCCCTCTTCCTCCTCCCGCCTTCCTGTGTTTTCCTTTAGTTTTGCCCAGCCAGCATATGTCAGCCGCTAACACTCCATCAAGCCAACTTATTGGAAAGCCCACTGGGCCCAGCTTTCCGGTTACCAGCCAGGCTGCCTGGCTGAGCTCTGCCCTTGGCTCTGACCGCCAGCCTCCCTCCTCCCACAGCTCCTTCCTTCGTATGCCCTCTGCATCCCCAGCCTGCTTAAACACAGACACAGAAGAGATAGGGAAGAGAGCCTGTGCAGGCAGGGGTTTAAAGAAAGCTAAGCAGTTCAGAGGAGAACCAATCCAAACCATCACAGGGGTGCATTTGTACGGCGGCCAGATCAGAGCCAACGCTGGCGCCCTGGGCTCGCTGCAATCCCGCTGCAGAACGTGCTCACAGGGCTGGGAGACGGCGGCAGGCTTCAGATCAGGGGCTGGCATGCCCCGGTTGCCCATGGCAACCCAGCTGCGTTTGAGTGCTAGCATTTGTAAATGTGTGTGGGCTTCAAATTGTATTATTGATTCTGTCGGAAAGACGATAGTCTGATTTGTGTATAGCTCTGAATAAATTACTCATTATTCTTTCTAGGTGGCAGTATATGAATCTCTTCATTCTCTTTTCTTTCTTGTTCTTGTTCTTGTTCTTCTTCTTTTTTTTTTTTTTTTCAGTTTAGAGACGGCAAATTGTGTCAGCAGATGTGAAATGAAATGTTTCCCATAACAACCACACTAGAGGAATCAACACCCCGGGCACCCGCCTAGAAAGCAGGCCAGCATTACTGAATAAATAACAAATGGACTGGGGAGGGATGGAGCGTGCATCGGATAATTTATTCCAAAGGGACCTTAGGGTGTCGTTTGAATTGCACTGAGGATCAGCCGGCTCTGCCCTCCGTGTGTTAGGTTCACTGTTAGCCTGGGCCTTCTCTTCTATCCTGGGCAGGTTGAAGTATTCCCCCAGTGCCTCGCCCTTCTTCTGCCCATATACCCTTTGCCCCATAACTTGGTGATCCTCCCAAGAATGGCATTCTGTCTTGCCCTTGACCTTGGCCGTGGTCTTGCAGCTGGCTTTGGCTAATTTGACCAAGTGACAGTGTGCCAGTTCTGAGCCTGGAGTTTAAAAGTCTTCAAGAGGGGCTGCAGAGATGGCTTAGCGGTTAAGTGGTTTGTGTGTGAAGCCTAAGGACCCAGGTTTGATTCCCCAGGACCCACGTAAGCCAGATGTACGTAGTGACACACGCACCTAGAGTTTGTTAGTAGTGGCTGGAGACCCTGGCGTGCCCATTCTCTTTCTCATAAAGAAATAAAGATAGAAGGTGTCAAGATGTGTGCCCCTGCACTCCGGTCATCCTTGTGAGAAGAGCCTGCCTTAAGTAGTTGCTACCTCTCCAGTGGAGGCCCAGAGGAATAGCTGTCGGGCAGTTATCCCCACCAAACTCAGCAGCTGAATGACACGTTGGAGAACCCCAGCCACTCCAGGCCAGCTGCAGGTCCATGTGGATTAATGCTCACTGCTGCATGCTACCCGGGGCTCACGGTGCTTGCTGGGCAGCAATAACTGACAAGCTGCTCTCCACCTGCCCAATGTCATGGCAGTCAATGGTAAGGTTTGAGTCCATTGACATTGAAGGTCCTATGGAACCTTAGGGGTGTGGGAGTGAAGGTCCTTAGACCATCAGAGACCTGAGATAGCTCCCATGTGTCCTTCTGAGTTCTCCAGGGAGCACTGCTGTCAAAGGAGCAAGCTTGGTCCCACTTTCTCTCTCTGCTCCTGGTTTGAGGTGAGATTGGTATTGTGTGTATTCCTGAACTGCTGTTTAAATCCCGCTGTGATGAGGCCAATGGGTGGGACTTGGTGAACCTGAACTAGGCTGTTTGGATTTGAACCCTGGAACACTGTTATGAGCCAAACCAACTTTCCCAGCCATTGTCATTTCAATTCACACTGGGTGCTCTCTTTGCCCTGTGCTAGGGGACACGGCATTGCCACCCACAAAGCACCGAGGAGGCCATGCAGCCGAGAAGATCCGCAAGCAAATTCTGAGATTCTACTCGGTTCTGTCCTCATTCAAGTCCTGTGGAAAGATAGGTAGGGCACAGGGGAGACGGCTCCGTGAGCCAAGTGCTTGCTTGAGTTTGGACCTCTAGTTTCCGTGTAAAATGCTGGGGTGGTAGTGTGGGTCTGTAATCTTAGTGCTGGCGAGGTGGGGGCAGGAAAATCCCTGGCACTCACTGGCACGCCAGTGGAGCCAAATCGGTGAGCTCTAGGTCCAACAAGAAACCCTGTCTCAGAGAGTAAGCTGTAGAGTGACTGAGGACGACACCAAACATTGACCTCTGACCTCTACATACACACGTGCATCCATGCACCCACGCGCACACACATGCATATATGAACACACACTCTCGCATAAATATATGAATACACACACTCACACACTCATGCACCTGCGCACACATGAATATATGAATACACACAGTCGCACACACTCATGCACCTACACACACATAAACATGTGAATACACAAACACATGCAAAAAAAAAAACTTGGGGATATGCTTGAGTTGGGGGAGATTAAAAGGCACGATCCCTCTCAGGAAACTGTGGAAACATTGCCTTCCACTGGCGTGTCATATGTGTGGCAGCAGTGGTGGTCATGTGTGTGTGTGTGGTATGTGTGCATGTGTGTCCAGATGCATGAGGCCACACACAGGTGTGTGGAAGTCAGAGGACGAGGTCAGGTGTCCACCTCTACCATTCTTCCGCCTTATTTTCCCCGAGACGGAGTTTCTCACCGAACCTGGAGCTTGCATCATTGTTTTGTTACACTGGCCGACTGGGGAGCCTCAATCACCCTCCAATCACTGCGCCCATCAGCACTAGGTTACAGGCGTCCCCCCCCCCACCGTCTTTCTATGTGAATGCTAGGGACGAGACTTAGGCCCTCATGCTGGTATCTTAAGTGCTCTTACCCACTGAACCATCTCCTCCCAGCCCCTGCAACTGTGTCTTTAAAATAGTCAAAAATATTTTTTTTTTCTACACTAAGTATGTCATCTTGGAAGAAATGCATCACTTATATATATATTTATTTTTTGCCTCATTTGTGAATCTACTGTCTCAGCCTCCTGAGTGTCGCAGGCATAGACGTGCACCATCACTCGATGTGCTTAATTAGACCCACAATATCTGCATTTCATCACACTTGATAAGGAAGGATTGGCTAGAAGACTGAGTTGTAAATCCTTGAGCTTATTTGCTGTGGTTGTGGAAAAGAAGAGACTTTGTGATAGGGGCAATGTGATAGAAAAAAAGATTAGACACCTCATGGTAAGGACGACAAGAAGATTAGAAACGGACCCAGAAAGTTCCAAGTCAAAATGTTCACAGCGGCATTAGTTCCTTAATTAATCAGATTCTTAGATGATGCGATAATGACTCTATAGTCTGTGTCTCCAAATGGCTCAGGGCCATCCTTACAATCTAGGATTATCTTCCCTTTATTCAATTAATGCTTTTGAAAGAGCTGTAATTTTACATTCATCAAAAGTCCTCACGATATGCTCAGGATTTACTCACATCCAAGGCTTTCTTTTTACTTTCCTTTTTTTTTTTAGTGCAATTAAGTTATCAAGGCAGAGGGTCTGATTACAAGGAAAAATTTCCAAAGCAACAGTATCAAACTCAGGGAGGCAGAAGCATCATTGTACCTGGTTTTTCTGCCGGTCAGAGGGGGTTGTGGTCAGGAACCGCAGTGAATGCCACCAACCTCCCTCCAGCTTTCCTCTCTCTCTTACTGTCCATTTTTACAGTCAATAGCTCTATGCTAGACCCGAAGCTAAGAGAATTCTAGAAAATTCCAGGAGAATTTTTTTTTTGTTGTTGTTGTTGTTGAAATTAAGACAACTTCTTCTTACCTGTTAACCTGAGATGTTTGTAACCTTCCCAAAGCAGAACTTGTTTTTCTCCCTCTGTAGTTCAGGGTAGCAGACAGCAAAACTTCCCAGGAACTCCCTGACTGGTTAGAAGAGTGTCCACTTAGTCCCTTGAGGCAAGTACTAAAGATCAGAGAGATGTCTCAAGGAGAAGACGGTATGTTTTCTTGCTGGGAGCCGCCAACGTTGAGGAGGTCTACCCCATGGCAGAGGCTCACCTTCAACTGCCTGTGCCAAGATTTGTAACTGGAGTACCAGGGTAGGTTCCTCCTCTCTCCATACTCCTCCCCAGGCACCTTAATCTCCTCCTAGGTGACAGTTACTAGTGATCATATGAAGTTGGGGGAAGGGAGGAGGTGTGAAGGGATGAAAAACGAGGAAAGAAATTGCTAGTAAAATCAGCCTCATCATGTCACCGAAACACATCATTTACATGGGGTTCCCCACTTTATTCAGGACTGAACCCTGGACTACACGTCCCACTCTGCACTTGGCCCCATCACAGATGCAAACTCGATCCAAATTACTGTTAAACCCTGAGACTAATCCTGAAGTGTCGTGATCCTGGTTACAGAGAAAGCAAGAAGCTGATATCCATGGGGAGTGTCTCATCTCAATTTCACAGTCCATGGTGATAGGGCTGTTTCTATTTCCCCATGAGCAGCTCAGCTCTGTCCTAAATGTGGGCTCCCTTGACGACACCTCAGCTGTGTGTCACTTATGGCCTCTCCTAGACTTTTATAAAACTGGTGGAGATTTGGAGAGCTGGCTTAGCAGTTAAGGCACTTGCCTGCAAAGCCAAAGAACTCACATTCCACTCTCCAGGTCCCACGTAAGCCAGACTCACAGTGATGCAAGCCCGTAAGTTCACACATGCACACAAGGGGGTGCACGCGACTGGAGTTCAACTGCAGTGGCTAAAGGACCCTGGTACACCAATTCTCTCTCTCTCTCTCCCTCTCTCTCGCATTAAAAAAAAAGGGTGGAGATGCTATAATCTTATATAGTACACGTGAGATATTATCCAGTGTAGAACTCTGATATAAAGGTAAAGTTCACTGCAGTGAATACCTGTGTAGTTTTGGTTTGGTTTGACCCCTCTGGCTTGTAGCAGTACTCATCTGCCTAGAGCCTATTCCATTCCAGTTAGATAGAACATGATGTTCATTGACATTTTTCTGTGGTTTTATAGAGCGCTTTGATGAACAATAACAGCAAATGGGTTGCATTGTTTTTCCATTTGTTTTAAGAGCTCATTAGATAAATTTGTAGAAGTGGCATCCTGAACATATTGTCAAACTGCTAAGTAAAAGAAAGTAGGTTAGAAGATGGTGAGAGCCCATTTATAAAGAATGTCTGACAAATTAATTAACAGTGGTGGTGATGACTCTGCCTCTCCCCTCTCCATAGTCATCAGGACCACATTTAATTAGTCAACTAAATTTTTTATATAAATGGGATCACACCATTTTCTGACCTACTTTTGTTTCACTCAGCAAGATATGTAGACTTTTCCCATATCAATATAGACCCAATGTGCACATATTTTTTTTTTTCTGAACTTACTAACACTCCCTATTCGATACACATAGAACTTATTGACAGTTTTCTTTGATTCTATGTGGTGTTTGGATTAACAAAGCCAATAAACTTGTTATATAATGTTTCCATTTTGTATAAAGAGCTCATTACATAAATTTGTAAAAGTACTACCCTGAACATCTTGCCAAACTGTCTCGTAGAAAGACTGTCCCCAACTTAGCACTCTGTTATGAGTTGGCTCCTGTCCTTCATGCGTGGGGGAAGAGAGTCTTTGTAGATGTACCACGAAGATGAGGTCACTCTGGATTATACCCTGGATTAGTGGGTCCTAATCCAATGTGGATCGAAGTATACAGACAGACACAGCAGAAAGACGGCCATGGGGAGACACAGAACACAGGGGTTCACATGTGACAACCAGGTAGAGATTGTAAGGATGGACCCTAGATGACCAGAATCTATACGAAGCAGGGACAGATCCTGTCCAACAAACTTCAGCGGGTCATGCCTGGCCAACACCTGGATCTCTGGTTTCCAGTCCTCAGAACTAGGAGACAACACGCTTCTCTGTTTTGTTTTAAGTCACTTGCTTGGTGGTACTTGGTTACAGCAGCCCTGGGTGACAAACTCCAGTCGTGCCCAAGATGCCCTGCCCACACTGTTTGCTTCGTCTCTGCCAATATGAAAAAGCTTTGCTCAGTTTTTTTTTTTTCTATGAAGGTGTTGCTTAATTTTTTTGTTAGGAAATATTTGAATATGCTAGACTTACTTTGTTATGTATGATTCAAGTAGTTTATTATTCTTCTAAACATTCTTATGGTAAAGAGGAGGTATTGTTTTGGCCATAGTGAAGGTTTTTAATTTTTAGGTAGACAAATTTAGCAGTCTATATAAGTTTCTGGGTTTTGCCACATGCTTAAAAGAAAAAAAAAAAAGACACACCTAGCCACAGAACTTTTTAAAAGGCAGGAATTCTCCTAGCAGTTAAATGATTTTTCTTTCTTTCCTTTAAAAATTACATTTAGTTTGGCTGGAGAGATGGATTTGCAGTTAAGGTGCTTGTCTTCAAAGCCTAACAACCCGAGTTCAATTCTCCGGTACCCATATAAAGTCAGATACAGTGGCACATGCATTTGGAGCTTATTTGCAGCAGCTGGAGGCCCTGGTGTGCCCATTCCCTCTCTCTCTCTCTTCTCTCTCTTTCTCTCTCTCTTCTCTCTATCTCTCTCAACTTGCAAATAACTAAATAAAAATATTTTTAAAATTATATTTGTCTAATTAATTTGACATTTATTTTTATTGAAAAGTAATATATAGATATATCTTCTTCTCCCAAGGGGTAGACTTCAGTAACATTTATTCAATAAGCCAATTGCTTTGCAGGTTTTATTGGTATAGAATACTTCATAAGTGTATGTATGTGTGTGTGTAAATATATTTTTCCCCTTAGGGCCCACTTTTTTGTTCCATTAATCTGCTCATCTCTTCTTGCACTTGTAATGTAGTCCAGCATAACTTTATAATACATTTTAATATTTATATGGAAACACTCACTTATTCATATTTTCATCAAAAATTTTCTGGTTGTTCCAGATATTTATTCTTTTCTAGTGAGTTTTAAAATTATTTTTGTCAGCCAGGTGTGGTGGCATATGCCTTTAATCCCAGCATTCAGGAGACAGAGGTAGGGATTGCTGTGAGTTTGCAGTGAATTCCAGGTCAGCCTGGGATAGACCCTACCTTGAAAAACCAAAAAAGAAAAAAAAAATGTTTTTGTCAAGTTACACATACACATGCACGCAACACTCATGAACAAACTACTATTGGAAATTCAATTGGAATTGACATTATTTTTTAGGACAGTTTAGAGAGAACTGGTGTGTCACATATCCAATCTCCCTGTGTAAGACTGCAGTGGCTTCATGACCCTTAGTGAGTTTCATGGATTTTTTTCCTTATGTGGGCCCAATTCATTTCCGAGGTATTTTATTGGGGGCATATAATTACTAGGAAAATAGTGGAAATTAAATAAAAACTGAAAAAGAATAAAAATCACTTCATAATTGATCACTGAGAAACCAATTATTTTTTGTCAATTTTGAAAAGTCACACCTGTCACAACAGGTAGGCTGGAAATTTGGCTCCAGGTGGCTATAGAATTACTAAGACCCAGTGGGCCCTGGTAGGCGCACAGGTCACAAAGGGACAACCATGGGCCATTTCGTCTCCAAGATGTGTTTAGAATTACTCATTAAAACAAATTTTTTGTTTATTTTTATTTATTTATTTGAGAG
This sequence comes from Dipus sagitta, assembly GCA_036346955.1. Taxonomy (NCBI): domain Eukaryota; kingdom Metazoa; phylum Chordata; class Mammalia; order Rodentia; family Dipodidae; genus Dipus; species Dipus sagitta. Next base: position 12,987,923 of record CM070775.1, on the reverse strand, counting down.
TGACAGACAGGGCCAGAGGCAGATAGACAGAGAATGGGCGCGCCAGGGCCTCCAGCCACTGCCGAAGAACTCCAGACGCGTGCACCCCCTTGTGCATCTGGCTAACGTGGGTCCTGGGGAATACGAGCCTCGAACTGGCGTCCTTAGGCGTCACAGGCAAGCACTTAACCGCTAAGCCATCTCTCCAGCCCTGGAATTACGCGTTGTAAAAGATATATGTTGCTGGAAAGCTGTTAAAGATAGAGGATTTAAAGTAAAGACCTATGTTGGGACCTTTCTTACTTTAAATCCTCTGTCTTGGGTGTAACTGGGGGTGGATCCTGAGTCTAGTCCTAAGGTGTGTGGAGAGCAGTTGAGCTCTGGCTGTTTGTGATTGTTAATTTCTCTTTACTTGAATCCATGGAAGTGAGCCAGCTTCTTCCCTGTTGATAGCAACCCCCTGGAATTTGAAACCCTGAAATAAACCCACTCCTTCCATCAGCTGTTTCCGTTTGAGTGTTTGTCCGGCAGTGAGAAGCTGACTGCCACACTCCTGGACACCAGAGGGGACCATCAAAGAAGGTTACTACGTTTTGCCCCAATCTGGGTTCCTTTCCTGCCTCAGAAATGTGGAACCATTAACAAGATTGAGCACCAGCCGAGCAAGGAGAGAGACTTTTCTTCTTGGCTAAGAATAGAAGTGGGAGATAAATTTGAAGATCAGCTTCTTAATCCTTGGGGTCAGGGGCTTACAGATATGGAGTGAATGAGTAAGGAGAAGGGATTGGCTAACAAAGGGGAGAAACTGCTCTCTCTGCTCTGGGAACTGGAAGAGAGTTTGTGAGAATGAAGTTGCTGCTTTATATTTTTGTTCCTTGCATGGTTCTTTCCAGTTGTTTCCATGGCAACTGGCAACTGGCATGCCACCAGGGTGTGTGTCATTTAGCAAGTAAATAGGATTATAATGAGATTAGAGATTGTCGGGTGCAGAGGTTTGAATCAGATGTCTCCCATAAACTCGTGTGTTTCGAAGGCTTGGTCCCCAGCTGGTGACAATTTGCGAAAGGAGGTGTGTGTTGCTGGGGGTGAGATTTGGGGTGTTCTAGCCAGCTCCCCCTTGCTAGAACTTGGCTCACTCTCCTTCTTCTGTTTGGTTATGCCGTGCTTTCCCTACCATTATGAAGCGTCCCCCTAAGATCATAAACCAGAATAAACCCTTTTCTCCCCCATCAGCTGTGTTTGGCATTTTGTCCCGGCCACCCGCAGGTGACCACAGCAGCTGTTCACTCTGAAAACCATCTGGCATCCAACCAGTTTTGTTCTGCCTACCTGGAGAGAGACTTCTGGCCATTAGGCACCCTGTCCTCAAGCGTACACAAGCTGAGGGAAGAGTAGACTTTCCGCTAGGTCACCCAGGCAGACTACGGGTAACAAGAACACAGTCGTTTGCAGTCATTCAGGATTGAGAAGTCTGTGGGACTGTAGCTCCCACTCCAGAGACTCTCAAGTCTCAGGTTCTTGTCCAAGTCAACTAAGCATTGAGAACACAGTGTCAGAGGCGGGGCAAAATTTTTAGGAATTTTAATTTAGGCAGAGTTAGGATTAAGAAAGAAAGTCAGGGGCTGGAGAGATAGTTTAGCGGCTAATACAATTGTCTGTGAAACCAAAGGACCCAGGTCGGATTCCCCCAGTACCTATAGAAAGAAGCCAGGTGAAGCCAGGCGTGGTGAGCATGCCTCTCCCAGCACTTGGGAGGCAGAGGTGGGAGGATCACTGTGAGTTTGAAGCCACCCTGAGACTTTGTAGTGAATTCCAGGTCAGTCTGGGCTAGGGCGAGAGAGAGACCCTACCTGGAAAGAACCAAAAAAAGAAGCTAGGTGCACAAAGTGGTGCATGCATCGGAGTTCGTTTGCAGTGGTTAGAGGCTCTGGCATGCCCATACATACTCTCATTCTCTCTCTATATATATATCTCATAAATAAATAAATAATTTTTTTAAAAAAGAAGGAAAGTCAAGGAGGAAAGCCCAAGCCAAAAGAAATGCTTGTGCTTCCTAGCCAGGCTGGGAAGGGGAGACCAGGAAAACCCTCTCCTATAAGGAAGAAGAGGCAAAGGCGGGTAATGGACTGACACATGTGCTTTATAGCCTGTTTATATGAATCAAACATTGAATTAGAATGAGCCTCGTCATCAGGCTCGGGTGTGAAAGGGAAGAACACCGACTAACGCACCCCGCGGAATGCCAGCCTCTGAAAAGTCAGGGAAGAAGCAGGGAGCTGGCGCTGGGGCTGATGTTTGTCGCCAGCTCGGTGTGACTGAGGCAGGCATGGGTTCCAGTCTTGTCAGAGTTGGCACCCAAGTTTCTGTGGGTCAGAAGAAGGCTACCTTGCTCCTGATCCGTATGTTTGTCAGAGGCCATCAGCTGTCAAGACTGTGTGGACAGCCCAGCAGGGCTGCAGATACGATACGGGTGGAGTCGACCACCACTTGCAGGCTTCCTCCGTAGTCCTACGCAGGGTCACAAGAGAAGCTGGTGAACCTTGGGAGAAAACACCCTTCATGGTGCAGAGAGAGATAAGAAACACACACACACACACATATACACACACACACAAAACACCCTTCATGGTGCAGAGAGAGATAAGAAACACACACACACACACACACACACACACACACACACACAAAACACCCTTCATGGTGCAGAGAGAGATAAGAAACACACACCACCACACACACCACACACACACACACACAAAAACCCTTCATGGTGCAGAGAGAGATAAGAAACACCACACAACACCATACACACACACATAACAACACACACATACACACCACACACACACACACACACATACACACACACTACACACATATACACAAAACACCCTTCATGGTGCAGAGAGAGATAAGAAACACACACACACACACATATACACACACATACACACACACATATATGTGTGTGTGTGTGTGTATATATATATATCATATATATATATATATATATATATATATATATATATAAGAGAGAGAGAGAGAGTGCACCAGGGCCTTTATCTGCTGAGCCATCTCTCCAGCCCCTCAAGTGTATTTCTTATCAATAACCCATATTTAGATTTAGATTTGTTTCCCACCATTTAACAACCTCTGGCTTTTAATTGGTATACTTTGTCTATTTACATTTAATATGTGGCTATATAATTTGGTATATTTTTATTTTAATAAATGTTTGTGATATTTCCTTCTTTATATTCTCTTTGGTTAATCAGTGTTTTTTATTATGGCATTTCATCACCACTATCGACTTGCTTGTCCACTTTTTATTTCTCCAGTTTTTCTAGTATACATTTTTGAATAAATCAGATTTCTCACCAAATAACATTTGACATGTATTTTAAATGCATGTATCTATTTGCCTTTTTGCTATTGTCAATGTATATTTTATTTTTACATGTGGCATAAACATACATTTCTATGAATTTCATATAGTTACCTGTTAGAATAAGTAAATTTTTATAACAACTTTATTATATTTCTAGTCTTCTCCATTTCCATGTCAGTCTGAGTTTCTGTGTGATGTCATATTCTTTTTTTCTAAAAAAGTTTATTTAGCATTTCTGTTGTTTGTCTTACTGACTCTTAGGGAGGTAATTAATCTCAGCCTAGAAGCTGGGGTGAGTTGGAGGTTAATTGTTGCTAGGGGCTCTCCTAGGTGTACCAAGGGCTTCAAGCTCCTCTCTCTTACTCTGTGTGGGTCTAAACATGTCTTCAGGGCTGGGGACATGGCTTAGCAGTTAAGGCGCTTGCGCAGCCCATTCTCTCTCACTCTCTTTCTACAAAATAAATAAATAAAATGTTTGAAAAAATATTTTTGAAAATTAGGAGGGACCCAAGCATCATGCCCCTCTCTTTCTCCACTGGTGCTCTCGGCCACGTTAGGGCACAGTGAGAGGGCAAGAAACACCATGACCTTGGCCTTGGACCTCCCAACCTCCAGGTCTATGAGAAATCCACTTTGATCTGTGCTTTGCCTAGTCTCAGGTCTGCTTTATAGCCATAGAAAACAGACGAAGACGGGGTGTGCGGGTGGATCTAAAGCTGTGAGGGCCCCAGAGACCTGGAGTACTCTCAAAACTCTGCCGGTCCTTGAGCCTGGAGGTGCTGCTGGGAGCAGGGTCTCCTCCAGGCCCCAGGCGATGAACTCGGACTTGAAGTTCCCCTGATGGTCTAATGGGCATATGTGGGAAGACCTCTTCCAGCAGGGCCACTGCCGAGCTCTTGCTGCTGGGAGCCCTTGCAGACCTGCCTATGAGCGGTGATTCTGGAGAACCCTGGCATGGGGGTTGTGAAAGGGAGCAAGGAACATTCCTGGTGCGCAGCTGAGAAGCAGCAGTCGGTGGGGAACTTGGAGGAGGCCAGAGGCGGATGGGACACCGACCCCAGTGTCAGAGAACAAGTGAGCTCCTGTCGCCGCTCTTATCCAGCTGCTTCGTGCTCAGCCACTAAGCACAGTCCAGGCATGCTCTCTGAGGGATTCCTTTACTCTGATCAAAGACATTGCAGGAGACTGGAAAAGCAGCCTGTCTGGCCCATTTCGGCCACTCCATGAGGCGAGGGAGGAGGCAAGAACCCTCTACTATAAAAGGTGGCTCTGAGGAAGGCTGAGTCCAAGGAGAAAGTGAAGAGTGTGTTTTCAAAAATGAGAAATGACCCTCGATTTTGTTTCAAGAACAAAAGAAAGCCTTCTGGAGCTTAAGCTAAAGTACAACGTGATACTTGAATTGACAGATACGGTGAACAGAATGACCACTGCCAAGGACCAAACTCTGTTCTGAGGGAGCGAGAGGAACAAATCTCCTTCACTGGGCACCAAAAACATCCACACATGGCAATCAGTCAACAAAGAGGAGAGAGCTTCTAAGAGCTCCCGATGCAAGCAATCGTTCAGGAGAGAAAGTAACACAGACAGGAACATATATTAGCAAACGTAAGAATAAAAACATAGGCGAGGCTGGAGAGATGGCTCAGCAGTTAAAAGCACTTGCTTGCAAAGCCTGGTGGCCAGGGATTGATTCCCCGGTACCCACATGAAACCCGATGCAGAAAGTGACTCATGTGTCTGGGGTTAGTTTGCAGTGACAGGAAGCCCTGGCCCACTCATTCTCTCTCTCTTTCTCTATCTCGCGCTCTCTACCTGCCCCTTTCTGTCTTTCTCACAAATAAATAAATAAGTAAATAAGTAAATAAATAAATAAATAAAACATTTGGGGGGGAACAAGTGATAAGGCTGGAGAGATATAGCTACTCAAACATAAGGACCCGAGTTACACCCTGGAGAGGAAGGGCCAGGGACATGGGACAGTAGTTAAAGGCACTTGCTTGCAAATACTGACGGCCTGGGTTCAGTTCTTCAGTAGCCTATATATAGCCAGATACACAAAGTGATGCATGCATCTGAAGTTCGTTTGCAGCAGCAAGAGGCCCTTGTGTGCCCATATACTCTCATAAAAAAATAAATAAATAAAATGATTGATCCTACCCTTCCTGCCCCCCACAAACCCCACAAACTACAGTGGAAAAAGAAAATCAGGACAATAAAACAACAAAGAGCCACAAGTGGCAATAATCATAATGTAGAAAAAGTAAAACCAAGTCTATCAAACGCCAGTCTCTCAGGGACTGACAAATTCTGTCACAAGACAGTTCTGCTGAGTATGGCATAAAGCCCGTCTAGGAAAGCACTGGAACGATGCTTCGGAAGAGACAGGAAGTACACGCAGGGGAATGGCTAAGCAGATGCAAAGGATGAAGAAACAACACAGACGCATCGTAAGTAGCTGTGTAAATGCAATTCAAGCCTAAAGGCACCCACTGGGTTAAAAAAAAAAAAAAAACCATGTAGAGGGGAAAGTTAATCAGCAGAGAAACTTTGTGTAAGACATAAAGCTTAACAGAATACAGCAAAAAGAGAATCCAGAAACACCCCGAGAAACTGACAAAAACCTATTTATTGTCTGGTGTTTTTAATATTTTGCTTTCAAAACAGCAGCTCCAGAATACAATTGGTATAGAGATAAAGGATTTGTATTAATTAGCCATAAAGTAATTTCTCTCATCTTTGCGTAAGAAATTATGTATTTGATTCATAGCATCAAATGAAAATTGGACAAATTTCTCAGAGGGGCAATGTTTTTATTTCATTCAAGAAAGATCAACAATAAAATTTTTTTTCGAACCTTCTCATTCTTGGGAATTAAGAATTATCTTTAGGGCTAGAGAGATGGCTCAGCATTTAAAGGCTCTTGCTTGCAAAACCTGATGGCTTGGATTTGATTCCCCAGTAACCACATAAAGCCAGGTGCACAAAGTGGTGCATGTGTCTGGAGTTTGTTTGCAGTGGCTGAGGCTCTGATGCACCCATACTTACTTGCTCACTCTCTCTCTCTCTCTCCTTTTGAATAATAAATAAAAGTTTTTTTTTAAAAGAATTAACTTCCAAGCAATTCTTAGTTTACAGAGGAAAAGAAAATTAGGCATCTTAAAAGGAAAATGCATTATATCAAAAACCTATCAGCTATGGCTAATGCTATGTGCAGGGAAGGTATTATAGCCTGAAATGATCTGAAAAACAAAAACAAAATATGCAAACTTATGACTACTACAATTTATTTGAGGAAAATTTCTGCCCTATTTGGCTTGATGGTCAAGAAAATCACCAAGTAGGCAGACCCCAAGTAGGTCCACTGATTTCAGATTCTCTTCATCTGACCTTTTCTCCCATTTTCACTTCTTTCCCCGTCAATATCACAATGAGAACGAATGAAACGATCCAGAATCCTTCTGTCTAAAGATGAAGGAAAAAAACAGAAGGTAAGTTTCTATGCAATACACATATCCTTTAATATGCAATAGCAAAATTCTAGGCAGGGGGTATGTTGCAGTCAGGTTCTCATTGCTGGTAGAAATCACCCAACCAAGAGCAGCTTGTGGGGGAAAATAAAAGGTTTATTTTGCCTTATAGGCTCAAGGAGGAAGCTCTATGATGGCAAGGAAAATGATGGCATGAGCAGAGGGTGGACACTACCTCCTGGCCAACATCAGGTGGACAGTAGTAACAGGAGAGTATGCCAAACACTGGCAAGGAGAAATTGGCTATAACACCCATAAGCCTGCCCCCCCCCCAAATACACTACCTCCAAGAGGCGTTAATTCCCAAATTTCCATCAGCTGGGAGCCTAGTGTTCAGAACACCTAAGTTCATGGGGGTAGGGGGGACGTGAATCAAACCACCACAGGGTACATATCAAGTAATGTGTAAAATAGCCACAAATTTGATATGAAATCAAAAGAATTCAGGGATGTCATGTATGATGTGGAAAGAGGCCGACTTGGTTGGATAATCATTAAACAGAGCTTAGTGTCCAAGGCATCAGCAGGCTCGCTGGGAAGATATGGGTTTGAGAGCAAGACAGCCCCACACAGAGTTCGGTTCCGACAAGAATGAGCCGCTGTAACCTCTCTACTTCTTCAATCTTTCATCTCCGAATGCAGGTCTCGGTATGGACCGTGCGCTGTGGAGTGGACCGAGGGCCCTGGGTGTGGTGTACCTGGCCCATCAGAGTCACTAATGAATAGTAGCCGTAGCTGTGTGTACCGGGTGTACAGTGAGTGGTGACAGTAAGGATAATGGACGGACACCTGGTCCAAATGCTCCATCGAAGCTGGACTGCTATTCGAACCTCCACCAGGCTTTGTCCTCCATGAGCCAGAAGCATTTGATCCCAGGAAGCCCTTCAACTCCGTGGCCTACAGTTCCTCATCTGTGAAATGACGCCCTATGTGGCTCTCAACATCTATAATTCCTTAAGCTTTTGTTGCTGTTTTTGTTGTTGTTTGTTTTGTTTTGTTTTGTTTTGTTTTTTTGAGGTAGGGTTTCACTTTATCCAAGCTGACCTGGAATTCACTATGTAGTTAGTCTCAGGGTAGCCTTGAACTCACAGCTATCTTCCTACCTCTGCCTCCTGAGTGCTGGGATTAAAGACGTGCGCCACCACGTCCGGCTAATTCCTTAATCTTAATTGCAAATTGTGTACAGAGTGGAGCTATAAAACTTTGTTCACTCCCAGCAATTGCTATCTGTATAGTCAAGAGTAAAAAGAAAGGAGGGCTGGAGAGGTGGCTCAGCAATTGAAGGCACTCGCTTGCAAAGCTTGATGGCCCAGCCCAGATTTGATTCCCAGTACCCACCTAAAGCCAGATGCACAAAGTGGTGCATGTATCTGGAGTTTGTTTGCCATGGCAGGAAGTCCTGGCATGCCCATAATCTCTCTCTCCATAAAAATGTTTAAAAAGGGTGGGCAGCTGGAGAGATGGCTCAGTGATTAAGGCCCTTGCCTGCAAAGCCTAAAAATCCAGCTTTGAGTCCCCAGTACCCATATAAAACCAGATGCACAAAGTGGTGAATGCATCTGGAGTTCATTTGCAGTGGCTGGAGGCCCTGCACACCCATTCTCTCTCCCTCCTCTCTCTCTCTTCTTGAAAATAAAAAAAATGTTTAAAAGAAGAGTACAAGTGGCAAATTGTCCATACCATCTTCTTGCTCAATGTCGTAATGTTAGGTGAGGCCTGTTAGATTGAATGAGAGAGTGTGTGTGTGTGTGCGCGCACGCATGCACATATTTGCACATATGGCCTATTTTCTCTATAATCATGTAATCATGTTTGCATGTATATGGCTTTGTACTCTCACCCTACTCCATACCTGTCTGAGCCCAGTATTGTAAAACTGAGATGTACTTCCCACTAAATAAAATACACTGACATCACCCATCGTGTTTGCCCAGTTGACACTTACATGACTGTGAGCTATGCCTACTTAGAGATACACCTCACTTCCACCACACCAGGAGATCATTCCTGCTGCTGCTCAGTCAATATTTTATTTGAGAGAGAGAGGGAGACAGAGAGAGAGAACGGGCACACCAGGGCCTCCAGCCACTGCAAACGAACTCCAGACACATACATCACCTGTGTATCTGGTTTATGTGGGTACTGGGGAATCAAACCTGGGTCCTTAGGCTTTGCAGGCAAGTGTCTTAACTGCTAAGCCATTGCTCCAGCCCTCAGTCAATACTTTGGGCCCCAAGTCTGCTGCTATTCTGAATTCTACATTTACATGTTGTGGACATATTCCTCGGCCTCTGGCTCCTTTCATTTATGTGGAACCAAGCTACATCATTGGATGTATATGCAAGTAGGAATAAAACTCAGTAGCACAGGCCAGGAAACTAAGAAGGAGATATAAAGGGAATAGAAGGGGAGGGAGGGGGGACTTAATAGGATGGTATTGTATACATGTAAGTAGAAGAACAGATTAATGGGGGTGAAAATGCCTAAGTGAGGTCAGGGAAAGAGACTGAGTAAAGGAAAGGTGGAAGGAGGGCTAATCAAAATCTAAGAGGATTTAAATAAGTCATATGGAAACCTACTTTTTTGGACAATGGAACACTCAGAAGCCATAAATCATTGTTAGAAAATTTTCAGTGCCAGGGATGGGATACCTTCTAGTGAGTTGTTGGCCAGGGAGGTCCCTGATACCCCCAAAACATTACAGGCCATTGCCAAGGCTCTTGGTTTCCCACCAGGAATAGATGGTAAGATCCTATTGCTAAAGACTCCACATACTTGGGCTGCAAGGTCACTGAGAAATCCTGCTGGAGCTGAGCTGAAAACCTCCTCCATGTAGACCAGCTGACAGGAAAACTGGGAAAAGCTATGCTGCATGTGGTTCCATGGGAGAAAGAGAAATCGCCAGTGGAGATTCTCAACAGTGGACACTACAAGCCTTAAATTTGGCCAGCCAGACCAAATGAGCCAGTGGGTATGATAGTGGCACGTCTGTTATGGGGGAAACCAACTGGTCTCTAATTGTATTGGAGGCCAGCTGAATGGGCAGGGAATACATCCCTGATACTGAAAAGCCTATGACAGGGGTAGTCATGAGCCTTAGGGGTGTAATGTCTGCTGGTGTCTGGCTAAATGCATATACTATGCTCACCAAACTCCCCAGTAAGTACTTCTCTTAATGTTCATACCCATATATTAATGCTACTCTCACTTTTGGTTAGGGAACCTTCTCTTTTCACATGGCAGTGACCTTGGGATGACTCAGAAGGCATCATGGTATTGAGAAGAAGTGACAGAGGAGAGCCCAGCACTGAAACATCTCTAGCACATCTTCCAAGGCTCAGGGTCTATTGCGGAAGAGGTGGTGGAAAGAATGTAAGAGCCAAAGGAAGGGTAGGACTCCTTACAATGTGCTCCTCCAGACATAAAAATGGCCTGAATATCCATGACCTCACAGTGCCTGGCACTACCTACACAAGACCATCATAATAGGAGGAAAAGATCATGACATCAAAATAAAAGAGGACTGATTGAGAGGGGGCAGGGATATGATGTAGAGTGGAATTTCAAAGGGGAAAGTGGGAGGAGGGAAGGGAATTACCATAGAGTTATTGTCTACAATTATGAAAGTTGTCAATAAAAAATTAATAATAAAAAAAGTATTAAAAAGGCGTGTGTCATAAAAAGTTTTAAAAAATCATGTTAAAGTTGATACATTTGTTTTCGAGACAGGGTCTTATGTAGCTCAGGCTGGCTTCAAACTTATAATGTCACAGAGCTTGAACTTTGGATCATCCTGTCTCCACCTCGAGAGCTCTGGGATTACAGATATGTGTCACCACTCTCGGTTTTATGTTTTGCTGCATGTATCTGTCATTTGTTCCCTTTATTGCTGCAATAGTAATATATCATACTTAACTCTTCAGAAAGGCTCCCAGTGGTAAATTGGATGCTATCTATATTTATTATATTTGTGATGGCTGGTCTTGGCTGCCAAGTTGACTGGATACAGAGATGACTAAGACTGTCAGAACGCACCTGTTTGTAGCACTTCCAAAAAGGAATGATGTGTGAGACAGAACTGGGGTAAGGAGACCTGCCCTTGATGACCATGACACCTTCCCCATAATGCCTCAGATGAAAAAGAAGTCTGAGGAAAAAGCATCCATCAGGGGCCAGCAGATACTTCTCCCGAGCTGCTGGTGACATCCTCTGATGACATCAGACTCCAGCGTCTTTTGCCTTCCAAGGTGGACTCGACACCAGCCACCCTCCAGGGAACTCCCAGGCTCTCAGCACCCAGTTGGGTCTGCTGGGCTTCCTGAACCAGGCAGATGTCTGCAACTTAGCCGTGGTTGGACCCTCCAGCTTACCAGTGTAATAATACCACTCTAATAAACCCCCTTTTATTATATATGCACATGCATTCTATTAGTTCTGCTCCTCCAGAGATTCCCTGATGAATACAATGCTAATATAGACGCATGTCCTCTGGGTTTTGCTTATGCTCTTCTATCTGCTACAATGGTCTTGGCTCACCTTGTCATGCAGAGTTCTTTTGTGACACCTTGTTTGGAAGGACATCTCCTCTGAGAGCCTTTCCACATCCCTGGTGGACCTGAAGAAACAGAACCCCACACAGGCTTCGAGACAAGCAAAGATTTCTTGAATTATACATCATCACATTGCACTGTCTTCCACACTGGACAGGGAGCTCCCTGAGAAGGTGGATTTACTTTTTATTTATCTTTGGATCAAGTGAACATTATATATACACAACCAATTAGTGAGAGAATGCATGCATTTTTTAAAAAAATATTTATTTGCAAGGAGAGAGAGAAAGAGCACACCAGGGCCTCTAGCCACTACAAACAAGCTCCAGATATATGTTCCACCTTGTGCATCTGTCTTACATGGGTACTGGAGAATTGAACCTGGGTCATTAGGTTTTACAGGCAAGCACCTTAACTGATGAGCCAGCTCTCCAGCTCCATATATTCTTAACATTGACTTACAAGCTAGGAAGAAATGCCTTGTGAATAGTCATAGCTAAAAAAAAATATGCAAAAAAAAAGATTTCAGATAATTTTATCATTCAAGTGGGAAGAAAGTGGGTAGATGACACAGTCTTTACCAAAAGCTAACAGATGCAGAAAGTGTGAACTTTTGAGTAATCTGAATCAAACCTAGAGATTAAAACAATTTTGAAAATAGATTGTCCACTAAAGACAACTTGTTCAATCTTCTTGAGTTATAAATAGACTCAATAAGGATGGGGATCCCTTGTCCAAATGCTTATAACCAAAAGCATTTCAGATTTCAATTTTTTTATTTTGGAATATGTCCATATATATATATAATGAAATCTCTTGGGGTGGTGCCCAAGTCTAAACACATCATTGATGTATGTTTCACATATACCTTGTATAGTCTGAAGATATTTGAGTGTGTGTAGGTGCATGCCTATTTGTATGCATGTGGGTACGTGTATGTGCAGGTATGCACACATGGGAGGCTAGAGGTTAATGTTCTGTGTCTTAATCATTCTTCAAGTTTTTTTGGGGGGGGCATTCGAGGTAGGGTCTCACTCTAGTCCAGGCTGACCTGAATTCACTATGTAGTCTCAGGGTGACCTCAAACTCACAATGATCCTCCTACTTCTGCCTCCCGAGTGCTGGGATTAAAGGTGTGCACCATCATGCCAGGCTTTCAACTTATTATTATTATTATTATTTTTACTTTTTGAGATACGGTCTCACTCTAGTGCAGGCTGATCTGGAATTCACTATGTAGTCTCAGGGTGGCCTCAAACTCACGATGATCCTCCTACCTCTGCCTCCCGAGTGCTGGGATTAAAGGTGTGCACCACCAGGCCCTGGCTTTAACTTATTTTTTGATACAAGGTCTTCTCAGTGGAACCCAGAGCTCTCCTATTTGGCTAGACCAGCTTGTCAATAAGCCCGAGGGATCCTCTGTCTCCACCATGCATACGCCACTATGCTCAGCATTTATGTGGGTCTGGAAATGTGAACTCAGGTCTTCGTGCTTGTGTACTTTATTGAGTCATCACCCCAGTCCCATGAAAATAATTCTATACAATAAGTTAATGTACTTGTGTTTTAACTATGGCATATCACGTGAGGTCACGGGTGGAACTTTCTACTTGCGGTGTCAAAGCTTCAGATCTCAGGTTAGGGGTGTTCAACTTGTATGATGAAGAGTTAATGAAAACAAAAGGCTTGCCTTCAGCTATTTTTCCCATTTCTTCCTCAGCTTTATGTTTCTGTTTTCCTGGAGGTTTCTTTTTTAATTCACTTATTTGTGTTTATTTGTGTGCATGTGTGTGGAAGTGCACGTGTATATGGAGGACAACCTTGGATGTGGTTTCTCATGAATGCCATCCATCTTTCTTTTCTTTTTGTTTATTATTATTTACTTATTTGAGAGTGACAGAGAGAGAGAGAGAGAGAGAGGGAGAGAGAGAGGGCATGCCAGGGCCTTCAGCCACTGCAAAGGAACTCCAGATGCATGCGCCACCTTGTGCATCTGGCTTAAGTGGGTCTTGTGGAATTGAGCCTCCAACTGGGGTCCTTAGGCTTCATAGGCAAGCACTTAACTGCTAAGTCACCTCTCCAGCCCCCCTTCCTGGAGTTTTCTCTGTCCCTCTTCATCCTGCCAGTCTTCCAGCTATTTCTTCTCCCTCACTCAGGCCATAACTTACAGAGTAAGCTGTCCTTTGCTGCCTTCCCTACCTCATCCTCTCCCTTCCCTTCCCTTTTCTTTCATTTCCTTCCCTTCTCTTTCTCTCCCTTCCCTTTACCTCCCTCCCTTCCTTTCCCTTCCCTTCTTCTCTCTTCCCCTCCCTTTCCTCCCTGCCCCTCTCCTCTCCCCTCTCTTTTCCTCTCCACTCCTCCTTCTGCTTCTTCTTCTTCCTCCTCTGCTCCTTCTTTCTTCTTCCTCTTCCTCTCCTTCTTCCTCCTTCCCTCCTCTTCCTTCTTCTTTCTCTTTCTCCCCCACCATTCTCTCTCCTCTCTCTCTGGGTTTACTTAATACCTTACTACCTACACAAGATAATACAATCATATGATTTAAAATTGAGCTGATCACGATTCAGCTCATCCACCAGGTCTTTTCTTCACTGAGGGCTTGCTCAGCCTGACTCTGAGAGTGATGCTGAGATACTCACAGGGGACAAGCATTTGTGTCATCCCTGACACTAGAAAAATGACAAGAGGTTTGGGGCATGACAATGCTGTGGGAGCCTCTGACTTTCTCCAGCTGGGAGAGAGTTGGCTCATTCATCAGCCCAAGGCAACACAAAACAGCACAGTTCTGGGCACAAACCTTCCACTACTTGTTCCCCAGTTATGCCCTAAGGAAAACAGGAAAGCATCAAAGAAAAACAGAAGCCTAACCTTCCCCCAACTTACCTCCTTTGTTAATAGGTTGCGTCTAGGACTCTGGGAAGACAAGGCCAACTGGATGGACAAATTGGGCTGACCAGAAAAAAATGAGCTTGCCTCAGGGTATCATGGGAATGCCACGTTCAGCAACAGCTACCAGAGCACCCTCAGGGAGCACCATGAAGGCTCAGATTGCACCCCCGGTGTAAACAAGGCACCCCGCACACTTCTAAGCAGGCAGAGTGGTGGCTCCATCCAGTATGGCCCATCTTGGAGCAGACGGGAGCATCGCTCCAGGAGATGAGGAGTCTCTATGGGGTCCAACAGATGGGGTTCCTTGAGGTCAAGGGAGCTCTTTGTAAAACACAGGGGATGAGTTCGTGTATTTTGCAACAAAACTCAGGGCACAGCAGGAAGGCAGCCCGGCTTATGGCTGAGCTTCTCTCTGTCTTCAGGAGAACCAGGACCAAGAGCTCCTTCTGCAGACAGAAATGCCTGTCTGTTGAAAGGAATGAGACTCCCTCTTTCCACGCCCTTCTGCTTCGCTATGCGGCAAAGCATCTGCTCCTTGGACTTCCCTGAACCCAGAATTCAAGCAATTTTGAGGATGAGAAAACACACACACACACACACACACACCTGGAATTCACTATGTAATCTCAGGGTGGCCTCGATCTCACGGTGATCCTCCTACCTCTGCCTCCCAGTGCGGGGATTAAAGGCGTGCGCCACCACGCCCGGCTGTGCCTCATCTTTCTGAGGCAGAGTCTGTTGCTTCTGGAAGGAAGTGGCAGACGGGTCACAATCATCAGGCTACCTGGCCTGAGAGCTTCAACTTCTCCTGACTCTGCCTCCCACTGTCCCAGGTGCATTGCCATCACAGATACGTGTGCCACTTTATATCCAGCTTTCCATGATGCTCAGAAATTTAATGCAAGGAAGTGCTTTAACTGCTGAGGAATCTCTCTCTCTCTCTCTCTCTTTCTCTCTCTCTCTTGCTCTCTCTGTCACACACACACACACACACATCCTTCCATCTTGTTTGGAGCAGGAGATCCCCAGGAGAAAAAATAGAAACAAATGCAGGGGTGTGGTTGGGGATAGAGTGGGTACAGAGAGGGGTAACTTAGGAGAGGGCAATCAGAGAGTGTCTCAGCAGCTAGGGAAACTCTTCAGCTTAGGCCTGATCATAGGCCACAAAATAATTGATGAGCCAGGCCTGGGGAGTTTGCTTAGTGGTTAAGGCACTTGCCTGCAAAGCCAAAGGACCCAGGTTCTATTCCCTAGGATGCACGTAAGCCAGATGCACAAGGTGGAGCATGTATCTGGAGTTTGTTTGCAGGGCTAGAGGCCCTAGTGTGCCCATTTACCCCCTTTCAAATATATATATATATATATTGGGCTGGAGAGATGGTTTAGCCATTAAGGTGCTTGCCTATGAAGCCTAAGGACCCAGATTCGATTCCCCAGTACCCATGTAAGCCAGATGCACAAGGTGGCGCATGCGTCTGGAGTTCGTTTGCGGTGGCTAGACGCCCTGACACACCCATTTTCTCTCTTTCTCTCTCAAAGAAACAAATAAAGTAAAATAATTGGTGGGCCCATAAGGCCTTGAGCACAAAGTGGGGTATGTGAGGGGCATGAGAAAGCATTAGAACCTTGACTTCCGTCTCTTTGCATTTCTTTTAAGTTTGTACATGTTCTGACGGGCGTGGCTCGTCAGTGTGGTGGAAGAGGAATTCACTTCACATGAGCGTCTGCACCTGTGTTGCAGTACGTGGTACACTGCGGCGTGATGGAGAGTGGGATTCCTCCCTGAGGGTGCCAAGTGGTGGCTGTGGAAAGGGCTTTCCTCTCCTCAAACTTTTCTGTTCCCTGAGTTGACATTTAACTCAGACCCAGAGTAACCAAACATCCCCAAGATGTCCCCAAATTCGCCCCAGTCACTCAGCCCTAATGGGATATGTCCATGTCATATGGAATAAATTACTCATAATGACAATGACATCTGATCTCTTTTCAGGTGTGAGGCGTGGGGGGAAGGATTCTCGTGTACCTTAAACTAACTGTTATAAAGTAAGGATAACCAAGCAGGACATAAAGGAGAAACAAAACTGTGAGGCAGTGTAACTACTGACTGGAGGAATCAGTGAGTTGTGAGAAGGAAAGTCACCTCCGAGCAGCGCAGCCACAAGCAAGGCGAGACCAGACACATGCGGAAAGATCTCTTTATGTGTCTGCTGCAGTCAGGTTCGCATTGCCGGCAGAAATCACCCTACCAAGAGCAGCTTTTGGGGAAAAATAGGGTTTATTTTGGCTTACAGACTCGAGGAGAAGCTCCATGATGGCAGGGGAAATGATGGCATGAATAGAGGCTGGACATCACCTCCTGGCCAACATAAGGTGGACAATAGCAACAGGAGAGCGTGCCAAACACTGGCAAGGGGACACTGGCTATAATACCCATAAGCCCCCAACAATACACCACCTATAGGAAGTGTTAATTCTCAAATCTCCATAAGCTGGGAACCTAGCATTCAGGACACCTAAGTTTATGGGGGACACCTGAATCAAACCACCACATTCTGCCCCTGGCCCCCATAAACATGATGTAAAATGCAATACATTCAGTCCAACTTTAAACATCCCCATAGTTTTTATCAATACCAATTATGTTCAAACATTCCCATAGTCTAAGATCTTTTAACTGAGCCATAATATCAAAAAATCCCCCCCAAAAAACCCACACTGGCAAAGAATAAACATTCAAACTTCAAAAGATGGCATTGGGCCTAGCAAAGAAATATTCAGCCAATACAAGATTTAAACAGGGCAAACATCAAATTCTGTGGCTCTAAGTCCAACAACTCTAGCCAGTGACAAATCTCCAGGTCTGATAATTCTAACCAGCAACAATTCTGTGGAGTTCCAATTCCGCCCCTCCAGATAGGCTACTCACAGTCCTGGAAAACTTCATCGGGGCCGGCAGCTTTCCTTAGCAGCCATCTTGTGGTCCCAGCATCTCCACTGGGTCTCCACTGCAATCCACGGTTCATCCTCATGGCTCCATAGGGTCTTCATGCAGGCATCCAGCAAACCTGCCTCACACTGCCCATGGCCATCTCCAAAACACAAGACTGCATTGCAAACTCAATGACCCTCTCTTTCCTGCATTTCTTATACTCCACAATACCAGGTAGGGTGCCAATTTGTTAATCCAGGGGGGAATAAAACAGACTTTGAAGAACAGGACACTCCTTGAGCACTCAGGCCCCTTCAAAAGAGTCAACATTCTTCCTGTTGCCCCAGCACAGGTCAGCTGGCCCAATCTCAAAAGTTGTAATCGCTCACATAATTGCAGCTGAATGGGCAGCAGTTTTGGCCCAAATATCTCTTTCTGTGCCATATCCCTCTGCACATACCAGTCTGTTTCTATGTATTGCAGCCCTGCACAACTTCTCAGGACACATCCATAACAGCAAGCTTCTCACACAAACTGCTAGCCCAGTCCAGAAAAAACTCTTTCTCACCCTCATAAGCCAAACCCCACAGTCCATAGTTCTTACTACATTCAGGTCTTTCAACTCTGACCAGAATAATCCATCAAGCTGTACTTACAGCACTGCAAGGTGTCTCTTAGGCCAAAGTTTCAAATCCCTCCACATTCCTCTTGAAAATCAGCTCCAGCTGGGTGTGGTGGCACACGCCTTTAATCCCAGCACTTGGGAGGCAGAGGTAGGAGGATTGCCATGAGTTCGAGGCCACCCTGAGACTACAGAGTGATTTCCAGGTCAGCCTGAGCTAGAGTGAGACCCTACCTCAAAAAAAAAAAAAAAAAAAAAATCAGGTCCAAAAGGCCAAAGCCACAGAGTCAGGTGTCTAGCAGCAAGCAAATGACACCACCCCTTGGTACCAACTATAATGTTGTAGTCAGATTTGAATTGCTGGCAGAAATCACCCAACCAAGAGCAGCTTTTGGGCAAAAGGGTTTATTTTGGCTTACAGACTCAAAGGGAAGCTCCATGATAGCAGGGGAAAATGATGGCCAGTGTTTGGCACACTCTCCTATTGCTATTGCCCACCTTATGTTGGCCAGGGGGTGATGTCCACACTCTGCTCTGGCCATCATTTGTGGGCATTTAACTCCACTGGTTAGAAGTGGGAACAACCACCAATAAGCATAAAGCTTAAAGCCTAAAGCTTATTGACTGTGATGTGCAAACATATGACATGACACATAACTCAGGGCCTCGTCTTACCTTTGTAGGAAACACCGTGCAGGTACTTGTTGATTTGAGAGGGAGTGAAGGAGTTGAGGAACATCAAGATGTCCAGGTAGGCCTTCCCATAGTCGTGCTGGTACGTGCTCTGTTTCTTCGTGTGCTCCTGAGTCTTCATATAGCTGCGCAGCACCGAGGGGACTGCAGAGACACATGGGGCAGAAGCTCCAATGAAAGGCCGCCCGCCCTTCCTGGCCCGTCCTCCTGACAGCCCTGAACCCAACACGGCGTCTGCTTAGCATCCTTACTGACACTGGAGGGGTCATACACCAATCTGCTGGGACTTGTGGACTGATGCTGTTGGAATTGGGAGGGATGGAAAACCGTAGCTAAAAGGTTGAGTCTGCTCATCATTTTTCAGAGAATCAGCTCTCCCTGAACTCTACTCTTAGGCAGGTCACCGTGTTAGGATGGTAGCATTTGCCACCTCTTTAACAGACTTTATGTCAACTTCTTCTTTCAGGACATGTCCTGTGTACCCTTTGATTCCCACATGAAGGGATCCTTGTCCACTGACCCAAGATCCTTAGGATCAGCAGTTTGGAAGATGGATGACATTTTGAGCCAGCTCACAGTTTCACCTCAAACTTGTGGACGTGGGAGTCACAGGCAGCCCCAAGTCACCATTGGGTATGATTACCGTTCATTTTATGTGGATTCTGACATTCATGGAAAAGTTTCACAAATGGAGACATGATGTAAAATCTTAGTTTCTACAACTTACACAATCTTGGTAACCCTTAAGAATACGTTGAATACAACCTCTAGCTCCAAGACTCCCTTTTAAAGGGGCCAAATGGAAGGACCAGGCTGGGAGGAGATTTTATGCTCCATCAGGAGAAGACTGTGGGCTCTGGAAAAGCTTCAAGTGAGAAGGAACAAGGAATGCTGAGGAAACATAGCTAAGGTTTTCATAGAATAAACCGTGTCTGCTAGTTGACATCAGGAAGAAACAGGATCAATGGCTGAAAAGGTGAGTCTTCTGGCTGTGAGGACTTTCAAACAGTTGGGATGTCTAACACTGAAGGTCTGACCATGGGGCATGGCACATTGCCATGAAATGTACACGCAGGGACATAGACACTTCTCAGGGAGGATGGGGTGGAGGCAATTCACAGATGACCCGAGGCTCCAGGCTAGACTACTTCTGGACAACCTTCTTACCCCAAAGTGTTAAGCTTGTATTCTGTAATTTTTTTTGACTCAAGTACTATTTGATTCTAGCTCTATGCCAGCAATGAATCATATCTTAGACTGACACCAAATTATCTTCTTAATAAGTAGCTTAGAGATGGCTTGGTCATGGAACTTAAAAACAATGTTGCAATAGGAAGCAATAGGAATGCAGGGACACTCACTTGAACAGAATGAATGTTACATATGAAAATGTTTGAAGGGGATTCCATAAGAAAACATGTTGCGTGGATAACTGACCAGTATAGTAGGATTCTCACCTAATCTCTTTGACATTCCATAGCAACCACGATCTTCCTTTCCACTCTATGAGGACAAAGCGTTCCGACCCCAGCAACTGGCCCAGCCAAGCAAAGTGTGGTCACCTCACAACTCCAATAGGCAGCCTTTTGAGGTGCACTGTCCCTTGGCCTTGAGTTTGGGAGTCAGTCACAAGGTTTCACCTGCCTGCCAGGCTCACCGGCTTTCTGCAAGCCATGATCAAAGTAGCTATCAGGGACCTCAACAACAAAGAATCTTGAAGCAAAGGGCTAATGAAATCAAACCATAGTAGCAACTGCCTTTTTTGTTTTGTTTTGTTTTTGAGAGAGAGAGAGAGATTGAGAATTGGCATGCCAGGGCCTCAGCCACTGAAATCCAACTCCAGACGCTTGCACCACCTAGTGGGCATGTGCGACCTTGCGCTTGCCTCGTCCTGGTGTGTCTGGTATACATGGGATCTGGAGAGTCAAGCATGGGTCCTTAGTCTTCACAGGCAAGCGTCTTAACCACTAAGCCATCTCTCCAGCCCGTAACTGCCATTTCTAAACATGCTATGCAAACTCTTGTTCCAGCACACAGACCTTGGCTGGGGTGAGGAGGGTTGGCAAAGGGGAGAACCTGAAGAACAGACCTCACTTAGAAGCCAGGGGTGAGGTCAGCTGTTACAGCATGGGTCAACATAATGAACACCCAGGAAACCCCCAGTCAGGAAATTATAACTGGACCCACACACAGGATGCAGACTGTCCCATCAAGGGTCACAGTTAGAACCACTCAGCTCTGTGTTTCCCTCACCAGGGTGCTTCATTTTCTTTATAAGAGGCCAATAGCAGAGTCAGACCTGAGCCCCAGCCTTGTCAGATGTGCTACAATGAAGCTCTTACTTTTTGCAAAAGTCATCAGTGCCCACAGGGTGTGGTAGCGCACGCCTTTAATCCCAGCACTTAGGAGGCAGAGGTACGAGGATCACCATGAGTTCAAGGCCACCCTGAGACTACATAGTGAATTCCAGGTCAGCCTGAGCTAGAGTGAGACCCTACCTTGAAAAACAAAAAAAAAAAAAAAAAAAGAAAACATCAGTGCTTAGTATTGGCTTCCATAGGCCAGCCCAGGACCCCTTGCTAAATAGCAACAGTCATGTCTACATTGCTTTAAAAGTCGCAGGTGTACTTACCTAAGCCCTGGGAGGCAACTGGCAGGCTTGCGTAGCATCCATACTTGAAACTAAAGTCCTGAAGCTCAGGGATTTTGGCTGGAACTTGGTAATGGCTCCGAAATTCCGTGTCCAGAGGTCGGGGCAGAGATTCTTTCCAGTCTGGGGACTTTTGGGAACTTTCCTTAATCTTTTCAGCTGGGGTGGGAAGGGAAGGAAGCTCTCCTTGTAAGTTGTTTCTGAGTAGCTTTTAAAAAAAAAATTTCATTTTGCATTCAACAGTAGCTTTGTATCAGTCACTTTCTCATTGCTGTAACAAAACGCCTGACCAGAAGAAGCTCGGGGGAGGAGAGAGTTTATTTCGGCTCACAGTTTCAGGGGAAAGCATGACAGGAGCAGGAAGTTGGTGTCATACCATCCCATCAGCAGGGAGGAGCCATGAATGCTGAGTGCTCAGCTAACTTTTTCCTTCTTTTAAAAAAATGTATTTATTTATTTGCAAGCAGAGAGACAGAGAGAGAGAGAGACAGAGACAGAGACAGAGAGACAGACAGACAGACAGACAGACAGACAGACAGAATGAGTGCTCTAGAGCCTCCGGCTGCTGAAAACAAACTCCAGTTGCACGTGCCACTTTATGCATCTAGATTGAACATGGGTACTGGGGAATCAAGCCCTGGTTGTTAGGTATTGCAGGCAAGTGCCTTAACTGCTGAGCCATCTCTCTAGGCCCTCTCCTTTTAAGGTCATCCAGCACCCAGCACATGAGATGGTGCCAGTCATAGTTAGGGTGGGTCCTCCTAAGTCAACTATCCTAATCTAGAAAAATCTGTCACAGATGTGAGCAGAGATTCATTTCCATGGTGATTTGAAATCCTGTCAAACTGAGAACTAGAGATTAAACAGCAAAAGCTTGCAACTGATGACATTAAACCCACTCTTTTTGTACTTAGAGGTATAGTCAGGGTACTTCTTATGCTGAAACCAAGAAATAGTTTCCTATTTTCTCAGGCACAGGAAGTGTATGATCAGCTGATTGTAAGTAGCTTTTAATGATACATTTGTGTTGACTAGGAGTGTCCTTAGGAGTGAGCCAATGGGCACATACATCACTGATGACTCCACTAGGGTTTGCCTCGTCCTGGCGAGAGGGGACAGAGTGAGCAATGTTGGATATTGCAAGGGAAATCCTCAAAACACAGAGTGCCCACTTTGAATTGTAAATAAATAATGAATACTTTTTAGTGTAAGTATGCATAAGTAGTAATTATACACT
This sequence comes from Dipus sagitta, assembly GCA_036346955.1. NCBI lineage: Eukaryota > Metazoa > Chordata > Mammalia > Rodentia > Dipodidae > Dipus > Dipus sagitta. The sequence goes on along the minus strand of CM070775.1, from coordinate 12,965,465 downwards.
TATACATCAGCGTTCAAATTTGACTAGGCAGCCTGCGCCTTTATTTGTTTAACCTGGAAACCGTAAATGGGGTGTGTATGTCATTCCACCACCTGGGAAAGAACTGTTCAAGTTTATCTCTTTCTGATGGAGGGTAAAGGAGTATTGTTGTCAGTAGTGGATAATAATGTGGTCAATTCTGTGAAATATCTCCTCTAAAGGTCTCATAAGGGGCTGGAGAGATGGCTTAGCGGTTAAGCGCTTGCCTGTGAAGCCTAAGGACCCCGGTTTGAGGCTCGGCTCCCCAAAACCCACGTTAACCAGATGCACAAGGGGGCACATGTGTCTGGAGTTTGTTTGCAGTGGCTGGAGGCCCTGGCATGCCCCCCCCCTCTTCCTCCTTCTCTCTGTCTGTCACTCTCAAATAAATAAATAAAAATAAACAAATAAAAGTCTCATAAGGTAGGCTCAGTTTTTCTCAGTGGATGCCTTTGTTGTCTGGATTCATGTTACGGAGCTCCTTCAGGCATTTCTACCGAGGGAGGTTGCTGATACAAAACAACCCAACCAACATCTGACACTCCCGCTGCAGGCTGAAGCGTGGCAGCACCACTAGTCAAACCATTGTCTGTAAAGTACCCAGCGTGTTAGCCAGTCTTCAAAACTGTGACTAAATTCTCAACAGAAGTATTTATTTCGGCTCACAGCTTCAGAGGTTTCAGTGTACAATTGGCTGGTTCTATTGTTTCTGGACCATAGTGGGGCAGAGCAACACTTCTCACAGCGACCAGGAAAGAGAGGCAGAGGAATGGGTCAGAGACAAGATATGCCCGTCAAATACCAACTCCCCACCCCCCCGCCGCCATGACCTACTTCTTCCACACAGGCGCCTGCCTCCTAAAACTTCCCACCAGCTCCTAAAATAGTGCCGGCAGCTGGAAACCAAGCTTTCAACAGGTGAGCCAGTGGAGACATTTCATATTCAACCAAACAGCCCAGCCTGAAGTATCCTGTTACAGCAGCAGCAGCAGACAGAACTAGACCTAACTAACAGTTCTCTTCTCTGCAAAACTGGATCATAGAAGCTCTGGACACAGGGGCACCACGTGTAGCAGAAGATGGAGGATTGAGATGTCAGGTTGGGAAAGGAATGTTTATTGAATACCTGGACACCAACAAGAAAAGCCCAGCCTGTTTCTTTCCCAATCCTGTTCTCATAACGGCAGCAATCATTTGCCTGGCTCTCTGGATTTAAAATACTGCCATTGAGGGATTTCTTCAAACACAATCACTCGTAATCTGCTCACTTAAGTCAGGTGCCAGTGAGTAAGGCCCGTCCTTAGACATCAAATGTTGCATCAGGTCTGTGTTACTGGCCACTACCACAGCAGCACCAACACGTGCCCAGAGAAAGAAGAATAACATCCTTACCTTCGGCTATGTCCACAAAATCTCTCTTAGTCTGAGAAACAAACTGGTTTGCTATTGCCTCCCTAACTTTTTCCATGGAAAGAGGGATTTTCCAAGGGAGGTGTTGACTTGCTTGCCTTTTAGGGAGTGTCCATCGGAAGAAGTCCTGTCAACACAAGCACAATTTTCGAGAGAATTCATATGGATTCACCTACTGGTATCAGTAATGCATAAAAGTGCATGTGTGTCCATGTTCTTTGGAATCTTTTATATCCCGCTACAACATTGCAGCTGCCTGTCTGCAGAGAGCTTGCCATCAGTTACCAAGCTGTGACACGGGTCCTAGCTGGGTGTGGTGGTGCACACCTTTAGTCCCAGCACTTGGGAGGCAGAAATAGAAGGATCACCATGAGTTTGAGGCTACTCTGAGACTACATAGTGCATTCCAGGTCAGTCTGGGCTAAAGAGAGACCCTATCTAGATAAACCAAAAAATAAAAAAATAAAAATAAAACACTGATCCTGCATTAGCTACTTTTCTTATCACTCTAACCAAAATGCCTAACCGAAACAAATTAAGGAAGGACAAATTAATTTTGTTTCATGGTTTTAGTAATGTATTTTTATTTATTTATTTATTTATTTGAGAGAGAGAAAGAGAGAGAGAGGGCACTCTAGGGCATTTAGCCACTGCAAATGAACAACTCCAGACTCATGCACCCCCTTGTGCATCTGGCTTACGTGGGACCTGGGGAAATGAACCATGGTCCTTAGGCTTCACAGACAAATTCCTTAACCGCTAAGCCATTTCCCCAGCCCGTGTCTCATGGTTTGAAAGACGGAATCTGTCATGGCGGGGGGTCACAGTCAGCTTTAGATTGCTGAGATGAAACCAGACAAAGTTTGTGGGAGGAACAGGATTTATTTGAAGGTTACTGATCCAATGGAAATTCCATAATGGCAGAAAAATCTGCCCCCTTTCACAGGTCCACACAGAGAGAAGCACCACCAGCAGCACCATAAGCCAGCACAGTCCAGAAGCCCCAGGCAGGGCTCAAACACTCTGCACACCTTCAGGTTGGAATTCCAGATCCACCCGAAGCACACCTTATGGCTGGACCCTGGGATCTGCCCACAATGACACCTCCTCCAGCCACGGCTGGAAATCTAAGTTAGAAGCTTTAATAAACTTCTGGATCTGTTGTGGGGGGGGGGCATCCACTCAAACCACCACAGTGGGGATGGAGTGGCGGTAAGCACGAGGTCACTGGTCACCTTGTATCTGCCATCGGGGAGCAGAGAGAGAACTGCTTCTGCTCAGCTGGCTTCCTCCTCTTTCCCTCTTTATTTCAATCCTGGACCCAAGCTCATAGGATGATATCATCTATATCCAGTGTAGACTGTCCCTCCTCAGTTAAACTTCTCTGGAAACATCCACTTAGACACACCTAGAGGTGTGTTTCCTGGGTGACTTCAAATCCAGTGAAGTTGATAATGAAGAGTAACCATTATTATCATTGGTGCCATGTGTATCTTTGACTTTTCACATATTGACGATCACAACAGAAGATTATAAACTGGTTACAGTCAGCTTCCAGTTGCTGGGGACAAACATTCAACCAGACACAGCATATCAGAGGGAAGGGATTATTTCAGGCTTGTGTGCAGGTGGTGGAAGAAGCTGGGTCACTTCCATAGATCCAGGCAGAGAGAGACACTACCAACAAGCCAGTAAACAACAACAAGACTGCCAGAGCCCAAACTGCTCTCCACACACCCTAGGAATAGACTCCAAGATCCAACCCCCGTGACACACCTCTTCCCCAGTTGAGCTCCTCTCACTGGAGACTCAAGATTCAAGCCTGACACTGGGGAAACCACACATTTAAACCACTACAAAACTCCAAAGTCTGTGAACAGAATTCTTGTACAGACAAAACCAGAGGGGTGGGAGAGATGGCTTAGTGGTTAAGGCACTTGCTGCAAAGCCAAAGGACCCAGGTTCAATTTTCCATGACCCACATAAGCCAGATGCATAAGGTGGTGCACGTGTGTGTAGCTTGTTTCCAGTGGCTAGAGGCCCTGGAGAGCCCATTCTGTCTCTCTCTGCTTCTTTTATATAAATAAATTAATTAATTTAAAAAAAAAGCAGAGGAGCTGAGCATGATGATGTGTGCCTTTAATCCTAGCACTCAGGAGGCAGAGGTAGGTGGATTGCTGAGAGTTCGAGGCCACCCTGAGACTACATGGTGAATTCCAGGTCAGCTTCAGCGAGAGTGAGACCCTACCTTGAAAAACCAACCAACCAACCAACCAACCAAACAAACAAACAAACAAAAAAACAAACAAAAACAGGAGAAATCCCATGTGAATTGATTTACATTTTCCCATGCAACAGAAACAGTGGCTACTTTCCTATTGGGAGTCTTATAGTAAAGCCCTCCTCCTCCTTCCAGACAAAGGCTTCAGAATCATTGTAAAGAATGAAGAAGGTAAGCCCTGTCCATCTTCACTAAAGAGATGGTATTATTACACAACTTGAAACTGCTGCCCAGTATTTCTGTCTTCCCCCTTCTAATGACAATGTGTGATGGTTCATCTTACTGTCAACTTGACTGGCTTGAGTGTTATCAAAGATGCTGGCAAGGTATACTTCCCATGTGCTCGTAAGGGTATTTCCAGGGAGAATTAACTGAAGGAGTTCAGCAGTTACCTTCTTTGGGCCGGGACAAAACACCCAACCAGAAGCAGCTTACAGAAGGAAAGGTTTTATTTCAGCTTACACACCAAAGGAATTCCATCATGATTCTGGAAAGCATGGCCAGAGCAGACAGATGGGCATCTCATCTCCACAAGAGCAGGGAGGAACAAGAAAGAGTGAACTCACTGTGGCAAGTGGATCTGGGCTGTCACAGCCCCAGACCCCACCCCAGTGACATACTTCCCCAAGTAAAGGCTCCACCTCCCAAAGGCTCCACCAACTGGTGGTTAAGCATGGAGCTTCACCAAAACACATGAGACTATGCGGGGACATTTTACATTCAAACTACCACAAGGTCTGAGAAGACCCATCTTGAATGTAGGTGGCATCATCCCAAGGCCAGGAGGCTCTTCCAGAATCTATGTGTGCTTCCTGTCCATCATGATATAATCAATTTTTCTCCTTCACACCCTCCCTGTCACCACAATGTTGTGTGGAAGGGTGGCCAAGTGAACACCAACTGAATCCTCTGAAATGGTGAGCCAAGTACACAGCCCTTCCTCCCTCACTTAAGTTGTTTCTGCTAGGTGTTGTATCATAGCAACACAGAAGTCATGTCTCCCATCCCCCCAAGATTGAAGTGACCATCAAACCCTACTCCACTGCCAGAGCACACACTGGCATCCACATCTGCTGAGGTGGGAGTTTGCTATGTGTGGGAGAAGTTGCACTACCACATGGGTCACTAGATCTGTCCCCCGGAGTCTGCTCCTGCACACCCCTCCGACAGCTCCGGCTTCTCTGTCTGGCAGCTTCAATTTCTCCCTCTTTTGCGGGGGGGTTGCCATCAATATACAAACTTGTCTTACTGCTCCTGTCTCACAAAGTAAGCCCTGGCTCCATCCTCCGTTTCCCTCTAAGTACGAACATGATTCTCGGTTTCACCTCGCACTGGACTTCCTCAAAAATACACACACTTGTGGTTCCAAATTCACGTTGTTCCTTTTGATCTTCAGGTTTTGTTTTCAGTCCCCCCCTTTTTTTCCTTCACGATTTATCTTCTGAGGAAACCAATTATGAATATTATGTGTTGAAGCTGTCCTTTGCATGGGCAGATTCCCAGGCTGGATTTTATTGATGGCACGCTCATTGTGCTGTTTAACAAGTCTCTGTGCCCTGGATGGAGACCTAAGGTGGAGCCCTTGAACTTGAAGATGAACGGTATTTAGCGAGATGGTGTATGGCAGATAACATGTTCTTTCTCTCTGTATGGTGGAAGCAGCTGTTGAGGCTTCATGATTATGACAGTGTCTGCAGTCTGGGGCCGACGTTCATTGGTTGAAAGCACAAAGAACAATCTGTTGCACTGGCTCTCATTGGCTGAGAGCACACAAGGCATCTGACGTGCTAGCTCTTATTGGTTTGGAGCTCACAGAAATCTGCAATGATAACCCTCATGGTGAGCACTATAGAGCACTCTCTTTCTTTCTCTCTCTCTCTCTCTCTGAATACAGTAAATATTGAAATTTACTCTTTTCCATTCATTTTAAATGCTTAAGGAGAATGTTTAAGAGGCAAATGATGAATGAGGGCCCTGAGCTAAATGGGGTGTGTGCCGGTTCTGATTCCCAAGCCTCCATCTCACTCCCTCACACATGCTCCAGAACTGTACGTTCAACTGCCTGCTGAACAAACCTCCTGCCAACATGTCTCCTGCTGAGCACCCATTTCCCATGTCTTTCACTGCCAGATCTGGTCGTCCACAGTGCCAGCTCAGACCACAGCACCAGCAGAACACGCAGGTCAGGAATGCGAACGCCCTTCTTCCTTCTCTTCTCCTTATCTTTCACCTCTTTTAGTCATCAGAGCTCATCCATTCTACCAGCTTGTCACCTACTGAACGCCTCCAGGTGGCCAACCCAGGTGACAGGCAGGTAAGCAAATTAAGGAAGGACAAAATTATTTTTTGTTTCAATGGTTTTTGTTAATGTTTTTTTATTTATTTATTTATTTTATTTGAGAGAGAGAAAAGAGAGAGAGAGGGCACTCTAGGGCATTTAGCCACTGCAAATGAACAACTCCAGACTCATGCACCCCCCTTGTGCATCTGGCTTACGTGGGACCTGGGGAAATGAACCATGGGTCCTTAGGCTTCACAGACAAATTCCTTAACGCTAAGCCATTTCCCCAGCCGTGTCTCATGGTTTGAAAGACGGAATCTGTCATGGCGGGGGGTCACAGTCAGCTTTAGATTGCTGAGATGAAACCAGACAAAGTTTGTGGGAGGAACAGGATTTATTGAAGGTTACTGATCCATGGAAATTCCATAATGAGCAGAAAAATCTGCCCCCTTTCACAGGTCCACACAGAGAGAAGCACCACCAGCAGCACCATAAGCCAGCACAGTCCAGAAGCCCCAGGCAGGGCTCAAACACTCTGCACACCTTCAGGTTGGAATTCCAGATCCACCCGAAGCACACCTTATGGCTGGACCCTGGGATCTGCCCACAATGACACCTCCTCCAGCCACGGCTGGAAATCTAAGTTAGAAGCTTTAATAAACTTCTGGATCTGTTGTGGGGGGGGGCATCCACTCAAACCACCACAGTGGGGATGGAGTGGCGGTAAGCACGAGGTCACTGGTCACCTTGTATCTGCCATCGGGGAGCAGAGAGAGAACTGCTTCTGCTCAGCTGGCTTCCTCCTCTTTCCCTCTTTATTTCAATCCTGGACCCAAGCTCATAGGATGATATCATCTATATCCAGTGTAGACTGTCCCTCCTCAGTTAAACTTCTCTGGAAACATCCACTTAGACACACCTAGAGGTGTGTTTCCTGGGTGACTTCAAATCCAGTGAAGTTGATAATGAAGAGTAACCATTATTATCATTGGTGCCATGTGTATCTTTGACTTTTCACATATTGACGATCACAACAGAAGATTATAAACTGGTTACAGTCAGCTTCCAGTTGCTGGGGACAAACATTCAACCAGACACAGCATATCAGAGGGAAGGGATTATTTCAGGCTTGTGTGCAGGTGGTGGAAGAAGCTGGGTCACTTCCATAGATCCAGGCAGAGAGAGACACTACCAACAAGCCAGTAAACAACAACAAGACTGCCAGAGCCCAAACTGCTCTCCACACACCCTAGGAATAGACTCCAAGATCCAACCCCCGTGACACACCTCTTCCCCAGTTGAGCTCCTCTCACTGGAGACTCAAGATTCAAGCCTGACACTGGGGAAACCACACATTTAAACCACTACAAAACTCCAAAGTCTGTGAACAGAATTCTTGTACAGACAAAACCAGAGGGGTGGGAGAGATGGCTTAGTGGTTAAGGCACTTGCTGCAAAGCCAAAGGACCCAGGTTCAATTTTCCATGACCCACATAAGCCAGATGCATAAGGTGGTGCACGTGTGTGTAGCTTGTTTCCAGTGGCTAGAGGCCCTGGAGAGCCCATTCTGTCTCTCTCTGCTTCTTTTATATAAATAAATTAATTAATTTAAAAAAAAAGCAGAGGAGCTGAGCATGATGATGTGTGCCTTTAATCCTAGCACTCAGGAGGCAGAGGTAGGTGGATTGCTGAGAGTTCGAGGCCACCCTGAGACTACATGGTGAATTCCAGGTCAGCTTCAGCGAGAGTGAGACCCTACCTTGAAAAACCAACCAACCAACCAACCAACCAAACAAACAAACAAACAAAAAAACAAACAAAAACAGGAGAAATCCCATGTGAATTGATTTACATTTTCCCATGCAACAGAAACAGTGGCTACTTTCCTATTGGGAGTCTTATAGTAAAGCCCTCCTCCTCCTTCCAGACAAAGGCTTCAGAATCATTGTAAAGAATGAAGAAGGTAAGCCCTGTCCATCTTCACTAAAGAGATGGTATTATTACACAACTTGAAACTGCTGCCCAGTATTTCTGTCTTCCCCCTTCTAATGACAATGTGTGATGGTTCATCTTACTGTCAACTTGACTGGCTTGAGTGTTATCAAAGATGCTGGCAAGGTATACTTCCCATGTGCTCGTAAGGGTATTTCCAGGGAGAATTAACTGAAGGAGTTCAGCAGTTACCTTCTTTGGGCCGGGACAAAACACCCAACCAGAAGCAGCTTACAGAAGGAAAGGTTTTATTTCAGCTTACACACCAAAGGAATTCCATCATGATTCTGGAAAGCATGGCCAGAGCAGACAGATGGGCATCTCATCTCCACAAGAGCAGGGAGGAACAAGAAAGAGTGAACTCACTGTGGCAAGTGGATCTGGGCTGTCACAGCCCCAGACCCCACCCCAGTGACATACTTCCCCAAGTAAAGGCTCCACCTCCCAAAGGCTCCACCAACTGGTGGTTAAGCATGGAGCTTCACCAAAACACATGAGACTATGCGGGGACATTTTACATTCAAACTACCACAAGGTCTGAGAAGACCCATCTTGAATGTAGGTGGCATCATCCCAAGGCCAGGAGGCTCTTCCAGAATCTATGTGTGCTTCCTGTCCATCATGATATAATCAATTTTTCTCCTTCACACCCTCCCTGTCACCACAATGTTGTGTGGAAGGGTGGCCAAGTGAACACCAACTGAATCCTCTGAAATGGTGAGCCAAGTACACAGCCCTTCCTCCCTCACTTAAGTTGTTTCTGCTAGGTGTTGTATCATAGCAACACAGAAGTCATGTCTCCCATCCCCCCAAGATTGAAGTGACCATCAAACCCTACTCCACTGCCAGAGCACACACTGGCATCCACATCTGCTGAGGTGGGAGTTTGCTATGTGTGGGAGAAGTTGCACTACCACATGGGTCACTAGATCTGTCCCCCGGAGTCTGCTCCTGCACACCCCTCCGACAGCTCCGGCTTCTCTGTCTGGCAGCTTCAATTTCTCCCTCTTTTGCGGGGGGGTTGCCATCAATATACAAACTTGTCTTACTGCTCCTGTCTCACAAAGTAAGCCCTGGCTCCATCCTCCGTTTCCCTCTAAGTACGAACATGATTCTCGGTTTCACCTCGCACTGGACTTCCTCAAAAATACACACACTTGTGGTTCCAAATTCACGTTGTTCCTTTTGATCTTCAGGTTTTGTTTTCAGTCCCCCCCTTTTTTTCCTTCACGATTTATCTTCTGAGGAAACCAATTATGAATATTATGTGTTGAAGCTGTCCTTTGCATGGGCAGATTCCCAGGCTGGATTTTATTGATGGCACGCTCATTGTGCTGTTTAACAAGTCTCTGTGCCCTGGATGGAGACCTAAGGTGGAGCCCTTGAACTTGAAGATGAACGGTATTTAGCGAGATGGTGTATGGCAGATAACATGTTCTTTCTCTCTGTATGGTGGAAGCAGCTGTTGAGGCTTCATGATTATGACAGTGTCTGCAGTCTGGGGCCGACGTTCATTGGTTGAAAGCACAAAGAACAATCTGTTGCACTGGCTCTCATTGGCTGAGAGCACACAAGGCATCTGACGTGCTAGCTCTTATTGGTTTGGAGCTCACAGAAATCTGCAATGATAACCCTCATGGTGAGCACTATAGAGCACTCTCTTTCTTTCTCTCTCTCTCTCTCTCTGAATACAGTAAATATTGAAATTTACTCTTTTCCATTCATTTTAAATGCTTAAGGAGAATGTTTAAGAGGCAAATGATGAATGAGGGCCCTGAGCTAAATGGGGTGTGTGCCGGTTCTGATTCCCAAGCCTCCATCTCACTCCCTCACACATGCTCCAGAACTGTACGTTCAACTGCCTGCTGAACAAACCTCCTGCCAACATGTCTCCTGCTGAGCACCCATTTCCCATGTCTTTCACTGCCAGATCTGGTCGTCCACAGTGCCAGCTCAGACCACAGCACCAGCAGAACACGCAGGTCAGGAATGCGAACGCCCTTCTTCCTTCTCTTCTCCTTATCTTTCACCTCTTTTAGTCATCAGAGCTCATCCATTCTACCAGCTTGTCACCTACTGAACGCCTCCAGGTGGCCAACCCAGGTGACAGGCAGGTAAGCAAAGCCTTTTACTACATGGGGCACAGACTTTTGTTGGTTGGTTTTTAAAATATGTATATTTATTTAAATATATATATTAAATATATATATTCAATAATATATATATCATATATATATTCTTTTTTAGAGAGAGCAAGACAGAAAGAGAGAGAGAGTTGGCACACCAGGGACTCAGCCACTGCAATCGAACTCCAGACACTTTCACCATCTGGTGGGCATGTGATCTTGTGCTTCCCTCACCTTTGTGCATCTGGCTTACAAGGGATCTGGAGAGTAGAACATGGGTCCTTAGGCTTCATAGGCAAGTGCCTTAACTGCTAAGCCATCTCTGCATCAAATATTTTATTTATTTATTTGCAAGCAGAGAGAGAGAGAGAGACGAGAAAGAGAAAAGAGAGAGAGAGGTGGGTGGGAGCCAGGACCCCTAGCCACTGCAAACAAACTCCAGATGCGTAAGTCACTTTGTGCATCTGGCTTTACTGGGGAATCGAACCCCAGTTGCTAGACTTTTCAGGAGAGTGTCTTAACCTCTGTGCTATATCTCTCCAGCCCTGTGCACAGACTTTTGTGATGAGAGAAGGTTAGACAGTGCCAGGGAACACAGAGTGGGGCAGTTACTTCCCTCCATGGAGGAAGGGACGTGGAGAGGGCTCTGCTGAGCTGAGCCCTGAGGGGATCCATGAGGAGAGTAAGCACCTCCGGTGGTCAGGACAAAGGCAGTCTAGAGAGAAGCAGCAGTGATAAGAGGCAGGGAAACTGAGTGTGCACAGCACATCATAGCAAACACAAATATTCGCACACGCCTATTCAGAGCCACACTACTCACAGAAGCCAAAATGGGTACCAAGCTAAAGACCTCCCGGTGGGTGTAGGGAGAAATTGTTGCACGTATACACTTGAGAAGCACCATCACTTGCTACAAAATAGGCAAACACAAAGGTTACCTACTACATGATCCCACACGGAAAATACCCAGGAGACATAATCCATAAGTTTAGAAAGCAGCTCGGTGGTTGTCAAGGGTAAGGAAATATGGGAGTGGGAATTATTTTATGCTCACGGGGGCTGCCTGCCAAGAAAATGAAAACGTTCCCAACAAAATAGTGATGGTGGTGGTGCAACATGAGCACCCCAAACTCTGCTGAATTAATCTCACTAAGATGACCCATTGTATGTGATGTGCATTTCACTCCAACCTTTAAACTCTTTAAAACCAAGAGGGCAGAAGCTGTTACAAATAGTCGTAAGAAAGTAGTCAAGAAACATTCCTAGAAGAAGCATGAGTCTCGACACTGCAGATGGAGGGAGACTCTTAGGGACGGAACACAGTGGTAAATTCAGCAGTAAGTGGTGATTATCCGACCTGATCAGGATGAAACTGATGATCTTTTATGACTCTTGAAGATCCACTTCTGATGAGGTTTTCTTTAGAATGGGATTTCCAAGAATACTCGTCATTGTAATGTGTCTGGTTCAGAATAGGGTCGCTAAGTGAGTATGTGTACCCTAATCTTCGCATTCCTTTTGGACTAAAAAACAAAAACAGTAGAAGTTAGAGTAAGGGACGAAGTTCCAAATCCCACAAGGCTACACATGTCAAATCATTTTACCTGTTAGGTAGAGGTTTTGAAAATTTTTTGAAGGTCTAACACTTGATGCCATATATAATTTTCACATACCCTTAAGTCCCTTAAAAAAAAATCCTGGGGCTGGAAAGATGGCTTAGCACTTAAGGCGTTTGCCTTCAAAGCCAAAGAACCCAAGTTTGATTCCCCAGTACCCACATAAGCCAGATGCACAAGGTGGCACATGCATCTGAAGTTTGTTTGCAGTGGCTTGATGCCCTGGCACACCCATTCTCTCTCTGTGTCTGTCTGTCTGTCTCTCTCTCTCTCTTTACCTCTCTCAAGTAAATAAAAGTTTATATATATATGCATATATATGTATATATACATATAATATATCCATATTGTATATATTATATACGATATATACAATATATAATATATACAATATAACGCATATTTTTTATATATATATGTATATATATATATATATATATATATATATATATATATATACATACACACACATATGCCTGTAACTTAGTCTTTTAAAAAACGTTTGTTTATTTATTTGCAAGCAGAAAGAGAGAATGGGCATGCCAGGGCCTCTAGCCACTGCAAATAAACTTCATATGCATGCATGACTTCGTGCATCTGGCTTTACGTGGGTGCTGGAGAATCAAACCAGGGTAATTAGGCTTCACAGGTAGGTTCCTTAACTACTGAGCCATCTCTCCAGCCCTTAGGGTGGCTTTTAACAAAAGTTCAAGATGCCTAAGTGAAATTAAGAATAATAGTCTAATATTTCTTTTAATTTTTTGAAGAGCTAGTTACTCCTGCTAGATACAAAGAGCACTTCGAAGCACTCGCTCCACAGAAGTGTTCCAGTGGGTGAGAGAACGAGTAATGATAAGGACATTTGCTTTCCGTGTGCAAGTCCGTAGTGAAGTAATGCATGTGACCTACAATGTCACAGATCCAACGGAGAGGCCCTCAGATTTTATTTGCTTCTGGATATACACTCCTCTACCTAATAAATATATTTACCAAAATTCAAAATATGCATCATATGAAGGCTTTAGACTATTGAATTACAAGAAATACATGAAAAAGAAGAATATTTTACATGACATGTTGGGGAGGAAATCAGAAAAAACCAAGAGCAATAATCCTTCAGCACAAATTTTTTTTTAAAAAGAGGACAAATCTAGAAATCAAATAGAGAAAAAAACCATGATACTTAAGCAAGAGGTGTATTCCTCATTTGAATGCCACTCCAAACCAATTTTAAGAGTTATAAGACAGGCTGGGTATGGTAGTGCATATGCCTTTAATCCCAGCACTGAGGAGGCCGATGTAGGAGGCTCACCATGAGTTCGAGGCCAGACTGGGCTACAAAGTAAGTTTCGGGTCAGTCTGGGTTACATATATGGGAAATTTGGTTTCTGATGAGCTATTTTGTTGCTACGGAATTAATGTTTAAAGTCAGATGATGGTATTATTATATTTTTAAAGCAGCCTTCTTATCTTAATAAATATAGAATATTTGGAATCAAAATGATGAAATGCCTTGAATTTGTATGACATAATCCTGTGGGATTCGGTGGCTGGAAGGGACAGCAAAACTGCCTCTGTGTGTCGGCTGCTGAAGATGAGTGACAACGAGGAATTGCTATACGTTCCCTTGTGTATGATTAAGACAGGTCAAAATGGCTTGCTTTAAGGCTGGGTAGGTTGGACCTAAAGAAACACACATCTGGGAAGTCTGGATGATTGGCTATCTGACAGTCATTCCATGTGGACTAGACATTTTCCCCAGGGGCCAGAGCACCAATAGCTTTAAAGGAATTCATTCCCACATCTCGATTTCTGAACCTACACTGGGAAGAAGCAACAGTCCTTCCCCAAGCCACCCTTCTGCTCGGTGGTCTTTCTGCAGTGTGTTCCCTGGGGTCACAGGCCTTTAAGCCAGGAGGTGAAGGGCAACTGGTCAGAGTGCCGTCATGGGCACCTCCTTGTCACTGAAGCCACACATTTGCCCAGGGCCTGTCTCCTCCAGGGTCCCACAGCCCGGGCCGGGATGTTGTGGGTTTCCGTGTCACAGAACACTGTGGCTGGGGGATGTCTGGCTTTTCCTTGTGCCGACAATTACAAAATGTTCATCTGTCTTTAGGGGGAGGCCGCTGGGAAGACAGGAGAGGCTGGAAAGTGCTTAAAAAATGGCTCTTTGCCTCACATATTTAAAGACACGCATTTTTGAGATTTAAAAAAAAAAGTCCCTGGGAAATGTCGTTAGCTGGAGAGAGAAGCAAGTGTGAGGAAAGGAAGCTGCACAAGCTGCTGGTGACGACTGCTTTAAATATAACTAGACTTTTCTGGGTCACCATATTTTTCAAGATTACTGGATGAAACTGGTTGATAAGAATCGTGTGACTTTTTCTTTTCAGATTTTCATTTTCATCATAGAACAAGTTCTCTAAAACTCATTTTTAATCCAATCCTGTTCTGAAATATTGACTCTAAGACAATCCTTTCATATTGTAAATCAATGAAATGGTTTCTCTCTCTCTCTCTCTTTTTACTTTTTATTTTTGGAGACAGGCTCTTGCTATATCACCCAGGCCATCTTCCTGCCCCAGCCTCCTGGGTGCTGGGATTATAGGCTTGCGCTTGGCTGTTCTTATCTTTACATAAATAAGATTTTTACTAATTTACAAAAGTCAAGAACGGAGTTCCATGTATAAGAAGAACATATTTAGTTAGGGAACAGTAACTTTTTCCCCAATCATAATCCTCAGTTTATGGAAAGCACATACATTTTATTGCATTATTTTTGTTACTTGGATATAATTAATGATATCAGACTTGAATTGCTTTAGAATTCCCTTGTCTATTTTTAATAGTCTTCCCTCAAATACGCATTCCACAAGTGACTTTTCAGTCGTTTGCATAGTATTTTTTAAAACATACACTAGCATTTATATGACTGAAAGAACAGGTAGATATTATGTTGACAGGAAACAAATAATTTTGCCTATTTGTTTAGAAGCAAGGACTGAGTTTACCAACCAAAAATGCCATCAACTAGCTGGGTGTGGTGGCGCACGCCTTTAATCCCAGCACTCAGGAGGCAGAGGTAGGAGGATTGCTGTGAGTTCAAGGCCACCCTGAGACTACATAGTGAATTCCAGGTCAGCCTGAGCTAGAGTGAGACCCTACCTCGAAAAAAAAAAAAAAAAAAAAGCCATCAACTACATGAACTAAATCTTCAGTACCAAGATTTTGATAAAAAATATATATTTCAAATATGAGATGATAAAAGCCTTTCATCAAAAAAAGATTATATCGGAAAGCATTTATTGAAATTAATGTTTCTATTTTCCAAGTCTATTTTGCGTTAAGTGGAAGCCTGACAGGCGTACTTCAATAGTCACTTGATTAGGTAGGCCTTTTTGGTATCTTTCTTAGAAATAGAGATGAGATAACTCAATAAGCGGATGAGAAGTCATCTCATTACACACTTTCAGTAAAATTGAAGGAGTGCCCCACCAAGTTGTCTGTGGAATTATAATTAATCATCATCTTGGGGGGTCTGGCATACAACTCCAAAGCAACTCCGATTGCTAAGAGCACTGGCGCCCTGGGGACCTTCATTCACAACCTAGTCTTGTGTATGAACACACTTTCTCACACTAGAATCTACACACTGGGAAAACATAGCAGGGGAGAAAAAAATGACATTGCATGTTTTCTTACTCAAAAAAAAAAAGACAGATATATAGATATATAAAGTAATTGAAAACAAAGCAATCCCAGATGGAGAAGATGCCTTAGTGAGTAAAGTGCTTACTGTACATGCATGAAGGCCTAAATTTGCGTCTCCAGGACCCACATAAATAAAATGCCACATGTGCCAGGCGTGGTGGCACATTCCTTTAATCCCAGCACTCGGGAGGGCAGAGGTAGGAGGATCACCATGAGTTTGAGGCCACCCTGAGACTACAGAGTGAATTCCAGGTCAACCTGGGCTAGAGTGAGACCCTGCCTCAAAAAACAAACAAACAAACAAACAAACAAACAAACAAACAAACAAAATCCACGTGTGAAGGCACATACCCCCTGGCGCTGGACAGGAAGAGACAAGAAATCCCTGGGGCTCACAGATAGTTTGTCTAAACAAATCAGAGTCAGTGGGTGCTAGGTTCAGCAAAAGACCCTGTCTCAAAGAAAAAGTGGACAGTGATAGCTGGAGACATCCAACATTGACTCTGACTCTGGCCTCCACACACACCCTCACACACACATGCATACACACATGCCTCACACATGCGAAAAGATATAGTTCCCTTCAGAATTACTTTTTAATGTTATAATTATTAACTTTGTAATATGTTCTTGCTTTGAGCAATATTGTACTAAAAATAATCATGACTGGGCTAGAGAGATGGCTTAGAGGTTAAGGTGCTTGCCTGAGAAACCTAATGACCCAGGTTTGTTTTTCCAGGACCCAGGTAAGCCAGATGCACAAGGTGGTGCATGTGTCCGGAGTTCGTTTACAGTGGCTAGAGGCCCTGGTGCACCCATTCTCAATCTCTCTCTGTCTCCTACTCTGTCTGTCTCTAATAAATAAATAAATAAAAATAAATCAGAAAAAATTTTTCTTAAAAATCATGATAGCTCAATTCACAGGATCACGCTTAATATTTTCACTTACTTGAGTTGCTGCCAAAAGGTATAATAAAGTGATCAGTAAGTTACTTCCAAGCATAAACATATTACAGTGGGGGGAAATTTTGTAGAGAAAGTGAGAAGGGAATGAAAGTCCAAGAGGGGAAAGGATACAACTCAAGGGATAAGGCCAGACTGGGATATAGAGACAGTTCAAGGCCAGCCTAAGCTACCTAGTGAGACAATCTCAAAAAGTCCAGGGCCTGGGGATGTAGCTCAATGGTAGTGTGCTTACCTAGCATGTATATGGCCCTAGGTTTCATCCCCAATAATGGAAAGAAAAGAATCAACAAAGACATTTGTTTATTTTTAAGGATCACATAAAGCAGTGGCCAGATAGTTAAGGTAATGGACTAGGAAGAGGACCATGATGTTTATTCCTAAGGCGTGAGGAGTTTCAAAGTTTATCTTAAAATATCACTGTTTAGGCTGGGCTGGGAGTTTTATCTTTTACAACTATTTAAACTTACATTGAAAACTTCTATAACAACTTTTTTAAGTATGTAAATTTGGACACCACTGACTTCAGAGTCTTCGAGTATCTGTTTTTTGGCTTTCATGACCAAATGTTTCTTCTTCAGGCAACCATCACTGTCCGTGAAGCTGGCCTATTCATTATAGGCTAGTGGTGATGAATTTCCCAGTTAAAAGAGACAGTATGGCTTAGTGGGTGTCTAAGAATCTAGAAGTCAGGGGGGTTGGCAGCTTTGCCCTTTTGAGAACCTACTATATATTTCATTCACACATGAATGATAACAAATGAGTCACTTTCGGTCTCCATCACTCTGTGTGTCCTCAGAACACTCCCAACCTCCTCAATCTGGCAGGAATCCCCGTTCCTTTCAGGTAGGAGAATCTCTGTGAGACCGAGGCCAGCCCGGCACTGCAGAGTTCCAGGTCAGCCTGGGCCAGAGTGAGACCCTACCTCGAAAACACAAACAAGCAAACACAAAAACCGAGCCACAAGTGGCATGTTTCTCCCCGGAGGAGCCGTGGTAAGAAGGGTTAGCCATGGGCTCGCCAAGAATCCATGCGACTTCTCACTAACTTTAAGGACCAGAGATTCTCTTGACTGGAATCAATTCACAGAGTACACACGGGCCGTAAAGGAAGGCTTGCCACACTGATCACACATACCCACGTCCCATAGGAGAGATAGGGTTGCCCCACCCCCTGCTCACTCACCCACTGCTAAGCTCAGAAAGGCAGTGGCTAGAAATCCCCACACCTTCAGCTCAGGTGAGCCTGGAGGAGCTGCTGCAAGCCAACATTGCGATAACTGGTGGGGTGGGGGTAAGGATGGGGGGGGCCTCTGAGCTCGAGGGAAAGCAATGCTGATAGGCGTGCATCCCTGCACTCAGCCATTCATCAGCCATCATTGCAGTGTCTGCCTGCCACCATGGAGGAACTGGACTCAGGTCACTGACCTCTAAGCTGGCTCTATGATAGGCAACAGTCCACAGCAACTTTGGAGTGCTGATGTAGCCCGGCTGAAGTTTCAGAGATGCACCGTTGCGATACTTTGGGAGATGAAGTGTGCACGGCAGCCCCCAGCTGAGTGTGTGTCTCCAATCGTTACTTTTATTTGTTTTGGGCTCTGGGAAATAAGACGACTGAGCAGACTACAGTATGGCTATCAATGTGACTCAAACGAGAACTTACCGCAATAGCGCCGGCACCGCTGTCCCTGTTTTCGCTGTGAAGGCCGTCTTCATCGTGGTAGCGTAGGAATCCCAGCTGGTGTCACCTGTGGAAAAGGACAACAGGGCAAAGCAAAATATGTCATCAGATAATTTTTTATTGGTAATTAAAATAATGTTGCAAAAAAAAAAATCCTGTGGCTATCATCAACAACATCAATCCCAGCGCTCGAGAGGCAGAGGTAGGAGGATTGCTGTGAGTTCAATGCCAGCCCCAACCCTGCCTAGTGAATTCCAGGTTCGCCTGGGCTAGAGCGAGAGCCTACTTCAGGAAAAAGAAAAATCAAACAAGGGCGGGAGAGATGGCTCAGCAGTTCAGTGCACTTCTTATACAGGCTTGGAAGTCTGAGGGCGCCTAAGACTGCCCAAGTTTAAATCTCTAGATCCCACATAAAACAGCTAGGAGCAGCCACGTATGCCTGTAACTCCATTCCAACAGGGGAGCAAAGACCCAAGAATGAATGGAGCTCTAGCTCTGAAATGTATGGAATCAGTAAAAAAAAAAAAAAAAAAAGACTCTGGCTCCCAAACAAGACCAAGTGGAAGAAGACCAGTGTGGAACAGCCCATGTTCGATTCTGGCCTCTGCAGCCAAGTGACCCCCACTGCAGGAGAGCTTATGGGATGCGTCAAGGGCATATACACTGCATGCGCATAGACATGCGTTCACACACACACACACACACACACACACACTACATACCACATTGCACACAAGCACATATCACACACAAGCAAAATTTAAAAAAAAAATCAAACGACAATAATGCTGACAAGGGCTTAAGAAAGAGGAACCCTTGTTCACTTCAGTGGGAGTGTAAACTGCATGTAAACATACAGCCTCTATGAAAATCAGCACGGAGACCCCTCAGAAACCTCAAACTCGATCTGCCTTATGACCCAGCTATACCACCCCTGGGCATGTACCTAAAGCTTCTGCATTTCACTGCAGGGGGCACTTGCTCAGCCATGTTTGTTGCCCCTCTATTGATAATAGTTAGGCAAGGGAACCATCCCAGACGCTCATATGCTGATGATTGGATAATTAAGCTGTGGTATATATATACAATGGAGTTCTATTTGGTAGTAAGACCAAATGAAATTATAAAATTTACAGGAAAAAAAAATGGATGGACCTCAAAAAAAAAAAAAAAAAAAAACTCATCTAACTCATCCCAAACTCAGGTGCAGAAAGGTAAATGCTGATGCTTTCTCACATCTATGGATCGTAGCCTGGACTAGTTAGATGTCTGTATGTTGTGATCACATCAGAACTAGAGGTCAGGAAGGCAGCAGGAGGCTTGGAGAGAGGAGAAGCAGGAAGAGTTGGCAGGCAAGTCCTAGGACAGAATATAGGGTGTGAGAAGGTCTAAAGTGGGGGGCAGGGGAAAAGGAGGGAGGAGTAAGGGACAGACATTCAAACTAAAGAAGATACAAATAAGTACCATAGAAACCTTCCTTGTTAACTAATTTAAAAGACAAAATTTGTTGTTTTAAATTTTTTAAATAATTTAATATTTTTATTTACTTATTTGAGAGAGATACAGAAAGACACAGGGAGAAAGAGAGAAAGAATGGGTGTGCCAGGGCTTCCAGCCACTTCAAACAAACTCCAGATGCATGTGCCATCTTGTGCATCTGGCTTATGTGGGTCCTGGGGAATCAAACCTGAGTCCTTTGGCTTTGCAGACAAGTGCCTTAACTGCTAAGCCACCTCCCCAGCCCTGTTTTTGTTTTTTAAAGAGGAAGAGAAATAGCTTGGGGAGAAGTTTTCTTCCGGGGTAAAGAAAGCTTTACAATGAAGTCATGGGCTGCTGCAGGTGAATTCTAGGGTCAGAGATAGGTCTCCTGCCCCCCCCCCCCCGACCAACCACAGTGATCTGTTGGTCAGGGAGACCCATGAGACCCCTAAAATAATGAAGGCCATTGGAAAAGCACTTGGTTACCAACAGAATGAGATGACAAGACCCTATTGCTAAAGACACCATGGATGGTGGTCACAGGACACTGAGAAATCAAGATGAAACTAGATGGAAGCCTTCACTCTACTAGCTAGCTTCTATAGTTCTGGTCGTCACTATGCAAGCTACTGGGGGAGAAAAGTCACCTGTAGTCTGAACAAGCAGTGGATCCTGCAAGCTACAAAGCAACCAGCCTGGTGGAATGTATCCAATGATGCAATAGTGGCACATAAGTCATGGGGGTAATCAAAGGCTCTCTGATTGGATAAGAGATGTGGGAGAGTATACATGCCTTAGAATTGAGTCAAAAACCTATAGCTTGGAAGGACATAGACTCCAGAGGGAAGTTTCCACTGTTCTTTGGCTAAACAGAGATGCCCATCAAACAGCTTTCTAAGTGTGTGTGTTACCACTCTTGGCTAAAGAACCTTCTTTTTACAGCAAATACTAGGGAGACCCAAGGCTCATCAAAACTATAAAAAGAGAAGGCTCAGGGCTTAATATTGGAGGAGTCATCTCTATCACACCCATCAAGGCTCAGAGAACAGTGCAGTGGTATGCAGAGGATAGAGTGCTGCTCTCACAGCTAGCCAGAGAACCATCTCTATGGAGATGGCTACAGACACTGAGGAGACTCAAAACTCATCAAAGCAGAAAATAAGAGACTGTTGAAAGGCTTTTAACATTCCTCTCCAAGATTTAGAAACATTGCAGAAGATGGGACAGAAAGAACGTCAGAGCCATAGGGTGTGTGGGCATACTGTGGGGCACTGTAATCCTAACATGAATTAACTGGTGTATTGATGACCCACAGTGGCCACCAATATCTTCACAAGACCAGCATGGTTCAAAGCCCATCACCATCTTGACATGAAGAATGGGGGATTTAAAAAAAAAAGGGCTGGAAAGATAGATGGCTTAGCAGTTAAGGTACTTGCTGGCAAAGCCAAAGGACCCATATTTGATTCCCCAGTACCCATGTAAAGCCAGGTGCACAAGGTGGTGTATGTGTCTGGAGTTTGTTTGCAGTGGCTGGAGGCCTTGGTGTATCCATTCTCTCTATCTGCTTCTCTCTTTCTCTTTCAAATAACTAAATAAAATATTTTAAAAAACACACAAGATAACAAGACAGAGGAAGGACTACCTTAAAAGAGGAAGGTCCTTGGCGGATGTGGAGGGAGTAGAAGAGACCAAAAAAAAAAAAAAAAAAAAATGATGAAGGAATGGGACCACGATCAAATTACTGTATTTTCATATATTAAAGTTCTCAATTTAAAAGCAGATTCTGGATAGTAATTTTACCTGAGAGTCTAATGAGCCATAGAGGCCAATTTATGGTCTGGAAAAGAAAAAGAAAAGGAAATTCACCTGAATTATTAGGTTTACCTCACCATAAAACTAGGCCCTTTGCTTTTTATGAGCACTTTATATGTGCTACTGTAACAACCTCAAGCCATACTAAAAACAACAACAACAACCAAAAACACATAAACTATTTGATTTGAAATACTGTCTCCAGATACCCACTGTTGTATTTTAACTACCAACTGGCATCACATTACATACAGCCATACACGCTTGAAATGATTTTACACACGAGGGGCCAAATCAGACATGTCATTCCTTGATTCTTCCTCTCCTACAGACTGTCATCCCCTCCCCAGTCCTCCTGCCTCCCATTCCATGTCAACCATCATTGCCTGTTTCTTTTTGTCTTTTCTGTATACATACAGATTCACATGTGCATGTACAAATACATAGACATCATGGGGTTTAGTTCTCATCTGTTTTGTTTTACAAAAAAAATGGGCTATTATACAAGGTATCCTTTTCTTTCTTTTCGAGTGTGTGTGTGTGTGTGTGTGTGTGTGTGTGTGGTATGTAGTGTGTAGTGCGTATGGTGTGGTGTGTGTGGTATATTCACATATATGTGCCCTTGTAGCGCCCTGTATTCTCATCTGCAGTGGGGGAGCACTTGCCTGCAGTGGCTGGAATTGAATACTGGGCGAACTGTTCCATTGCTATTTCACCTGGAGTCTCCATTCACTAAATCCAGAGGTTTCAGGGTTTCCATCCATTCTTGGTCCTCTGACCCCCTGCAACACTGGGGTTACAGGCACACGTGGCCATGCCCAGCTGTTTGATGTGGGATTTGGAGATTTTGACTGAGGCAGTCTCAGACCCTCATGGTGAAGCAGGAAATGCTCTTAACTGGTGAGCCATCTCTCCAGCCAGTAGCCTTTTCTTATGCCAGTCACTAACAATATCTTAGGGGGAAATGCTCTGGTGACTTACATGGGGCCAGAATTCATTCTTTGTAATAACTGCAAAAAAAAAAAAAAAAATCCTTGGCCTAAATGTTACTGAAAACTATGAAAGCAGGTATGATGGTTAGAGGGGTAAAGTTACAGAAATCCCAAGGCTAAAGCTTAAGCTCAGAGGTCAGAAAAGGACCCAGAGAGAAGGGCTGAAACTAACATGTGGTATCCTGAAAGCCAGAGAAGAAAGACCCCAGAGGCGAGATGAATTTCCTGTAGCAAACAGGGCTAAGTGGTTCTAGGGACACACTGAGACACACCACTGGGGAGTCAGCAGCCGCACGATGATTATGTGCCCCAATCCCCTATTGTCGACAAAGTGCCACCAAATTTCGTAGGAACATAGTGGTTCCCTCTTATCAGAAATTTCAATGATAGTTGAAGAAGAGGGGCAACTCCTGGCATTTACCTGGGCATAATTTAAGGGACAGGGACACAAAAACACAATCTTGGGACAAAGTTTGTGACTGAGTGACTTCACAGGGAGACCTCTGACGGGAGATGCACACAGATGAAAGGAGAGCTTGTCTTCCATCAGGGAAAGTTTACTGTCAAGGTTATAGGTAAAAAAGTTCCAGTAGTAGGTAACTAATTGAAGAACTTAAAGCACATATGGGTATTGCTTATAAAGAGTGATCATTAAAGAAGTTTACTCTCAAAAAGGAGTATTGAACTTACCCTATAAGAAAAGAGCAGAGACAGTCAGGTGTGGTGGCACACGCCTTTAATCCCAACACTCAGGAAGCAGAAGTAGGAGGATTGCCATGAGTTAAAGGCTACCCTGAGACTACATAGTGAATTACAGGTCAGCCTGGGCTAAAGTGAGACCCTACCTCGAAAAACAAAAACCGAAAAAACAGAGAGGAGTTAAGAGTTATAGGTGCTGATCCCACATGTGGATGTGGCATAAGGATGCCTGCGTGTTAGTTTCAAACAAAAACAGAGCAGCAGAGGATGTACAGAGACAGCATATATAAGATTAGTGAAGTGTATCTGCTGCTATGGATTAACACCATGCCAGCAAGGCAGGTGCAGTGTAGGTAATAAAAAGTTCTACCCAGGGCTGGAGAGATAGCTTAGCAGTTAAAGTGCTTGCCTACAAAGCCTAAGGACCCAGGTTTGATTCCTCAGAACCCACGTAAGCCAGATGCACATGGTGGCACATGCATCTGGAGTTTGTTTGCATTGACCAGAGGTCCTGGTATGCCCATTCTGTCCCTCCCTCTCTCTCTCTCTCTCTTTCATAAATAAAAAATTCAACCCAACAATATGTGCCTATATTCAATTATAGTCAAAAGATATCAAATGGAAAGTTCTGGAAATTAGCAACTTGTAAGTTTCAAATTGCATGCCATTTTAAGTTCCATGATAAAATCTCATGCCATGTGCCTTCCTCTGGCTTGAGATGTGAGCCATCACTTGGTCACACAGCATCCACTACCTTCCCAGCCATCACTTGGCAGATGTCCGGCAGTATGACAGAATCTTATGGGTAGGGTCAGTTCTAGCCATGGTTTTGGAACATATTCCTTTCAGGTAGTGGGACACTACCAAATGTGTATATATTCTAAAGCTAAACTTCAGTCATTCTCTCAGATTGTATACCTTTGGGCAATTACTCTTTGTTGCTTTACATTTTCTGAGAATTTAGACTGAATGACCCTAACGTTTCAATAAATGGTACTGTCCTGTTTCTATCCCCTCATCCCTAGGATACTGTAGTCATCTCAGTGCCTGAATTTTTCACACTCACGTGTCCTATTAAAATTATTATAAAGTGGGCTGAAGAGATGGCTTAGTGGTTAAGGTGCCTGCCTGCAAAGCCAAAGGACCCAGGTTTGATTCCCCAGGACCCACATAAGCCAGATGTACAAGGCATCTTATGCATCTGGAGTTCATTTACAGCAGCTGGAGGCCCTGGTGCTCTCTCCCTCTCTCTCTCTCTCAAATAAATAAAAAATAGTTTTTTAAAAAAATTACCATAAAGTAGCTGGGCGTGGTGGCGCACGCCTTTAATCCCAGCACTCGGGAGGCAGAGGTAGGAGGATTGCGGTGAGTTCCAGGCCACCCTGAGACTCCATAGTGAATTCAAGGTCAGCCTGGGCTAGCGCAGGACCCTACCTCGAAAAACAAAACAAAACAAAAAAACCATAAAGTATCTTATTTTTCAATTTCTCAATATTCTTAAAGCCCTGACCAAATATTTCTGGTCTCTGTCATCTGTGACCTTCTTAGCATTCATCTCCCCACTTCTCTGTGCCAGGTCTGTTTTTAATTTAACAAGCCCTCAGGTCAAGGCAGGCAGACAGATCCACTGGTCTGTGACAATTCCTCATAACCCTCACACTGGTTCTGGTTCCATGTTCACCCAGGAACCTCCCAAGGCAGAAAACTGAAGTGTGTCCTACTGGGAATCTCTGTTCCCTGCGCACTGCTAATGGATCCTTTCAAATCCCACTCTGCTAGGGAAAGAACATCATTCTTTGAAGTCCTGCCTTGGTGGGACGCCTATCTGACTTGAAAGCAGTTGATTCCAACAGCAAAATTACATGTTCTTTGTGAAAAGAATTCCAAGTGTGGACAGGTAAGTGGGAAGACATTGTGAGGTCTGCTGCTCTTAAAGCTTTCTTTGGGCTGGGGAAGATGGCAAAAGGGCTTGCTGTACAACCCTGAATACATAGGTTCAGATCCCCAGACCCTCCTTTTAAATGCTGGAAGCTGGGTTGGGCTTCTGTAATTCCAGTGTGCCTGCTTCAGGAAGGGAGGTGGTGGAGACGGGAGAATTTCCAGACAGCTCTCACGGGAAGCAATGACTAGCAATGAAAGACCAGGCTTCAGACAGTGGCGGGAACGAAGGTAGGACCAATCCAGGAAGATGTCCTCTGACCTCCACAAGCATGCCATGTCCCACACGCCACTCTCACACATACAGAGTAAAGATAAACCAACAAATAAATTAACTGTCAGCCTTTTTAAACCCGAGTGGAACCTCTGAATCGGGCTTTCAGGGGATCTTCTGCCCAGAGATTGGCTTTGAACTCATGATCCACCTGCTGCAGCCAAGGGCTGGGAATACAGGAGCAAGCCACCATGCCCAGCGCTCTCCGCTCTCTTCCTCCCAAGGCAAACAGAAGTAGCCTAGTCCAACACATTTTGTTGTGGCTGCTTTTTCCTAGCAGGGTCTCACTCTAGCCCAGGCTGACCTGGAATTCACTATGGAGTCTCAGGATGGCCTCAAACTCACAGCAGTTCTCCTACCTCGGCCTCTCGAGTGCTGGGATTAAAGGTGTGTGCCACCACACCTGGCTCAACACTTTGGTTAGACCCAGATATGCCTTGAAAGGCTCTAGTGAAACACGTTCTCCAGGCCACATCTCCCAGTCAATCACACCGGCGACCATGAACTGCCTGTGCTACCTGTTCAGGGGTCTGTCCTCTGCCAAGAAGAGTTGCCAGCCATGGGCTGCTGAGTGCCAATTCTGGGAGCCTGCAGGGACAGGGGCAACATGCTTGGCTGCCTCCAGGAACCTGAAGCCAAAAGGCACCCCTCTTCCTGTGTCACCCAAGCATAGATCAGGGGCTCCTGCTTATTGTTTTATTCCTAGATCACTCAAATGCACATTTCTAGTATATCTCCCTTTAACTTCATGTTATATATTTTTAGGATTTTTTCCATTATATATATATTATATATATATATAATATATATTAATAGTATATAATATATATAATATGTATAATATAATATATATTATATGGTATATAATATATATAAATATATAATATTATATAATATATATAATATATAATATATATAATATTATATGTATGTATATTATATATTATATAATATTATAAATATATTATATATATTTCCATTATATATAATATAATAATATATATATATACTTTTGATACTATGCTGTTTAATCTCATTTATGTATTTTCTTTTTTCTTTCTAGATTATTATTGTTATTATTATTATTAACAACATATTTCGCGTGGATAAATCATGTGTGGGTACCCTCTTATCCCTCATCTCTTCCCCCATTCTGTTCTGAACACCTACCAAAGCCAAGGAGGTTCTTAAGAGCTCATCACTGAAGTAGACTTAAAACTCACCCACCACAGCTCAGAGAATTTTGCAGAAGAGGGGGTGGAAAGATTGTATGAGCCACAGGTTGACACATCATGCCCAGAGGCATTCCCTCCCTCCCCCCACAAATAACTGACTACTGCTCCCACAATATATAAACCACAACTCCATAAGGAATACCTGCAACCCCAATGATGAACATCCCCTATGATTTTTTTTAACTATAATCTTTTTTTGCCAGTTCTATTCTGTATGCTTTTTGACCTCCATTGACAAAGCTCTTGAATATAAAATGCACTGGAATTAACCCTCTTCATTAGCAGGAATGTTCATCTAAAAATCCACAATGACAATCTCCTCAAAGCCTATCTCCAGTGAGTTCTTTGTGAACCACTGGGTTCTCTACCTTCTTTGTTGGTGGATGTTGTAGTCAGCTTCCAGTCACTGGGACAAACACAGAACTAAAAGCAGCTTATAGGAGGCAAGGGTTTATTCCAGGGAAATACCATCAGAGGTGGAAGAAGTTGGCTCACTCCCATAGATCCAGAACGCCATCAAAAAGGCAGCAAATACCAGCACCAGCGAGCCAGAACCATGGCAGCTCCAACTGCTCTCCCCACCTTAGGGCTAGGCTTAAGATCCACCCCCAAACACACCTTAGGGCTTGATTCCAAGATCTACCCCCTGTAGCAAGAATCTGGCTGCCAGGGGCTAATTTTTAAAAATATTTTATTTTATTTTATTTATTTGAGAGAGAATGAGGGAGAGAGAGAGAGAGAGAGAATAGGCACACCTCCAGCCACTGCAAACGAACTCCAGATGCATGCGTCCCCTTGTGCATCTGGCTTACGTGGGTCCTGGAGAGTAGAACCTGGGTCCTTTGGCTTTGCAGGCAAACGCCTTAACCACTAAGCCATCCCCCTGGCCCTAGGGGCAAAATTTTAACCAAACACCTGTGTCTATGGGGTCATACACTCAAACTACCACAGTGGGTAATATCCCTTTCTCCCAGGTCTTGCACTGTAGCCCCCTGTCCATCTCACATGAAATTCTTGCTTCCTGGTTTCTTCCTTCTCTCATCCTCCATTCCTGTGGTCCTCTGCCAAGGGCAAGGTCCACGCTGGGCACCGGGGCACTGCACCCTGCCCGTTGTGGAGGAGCACAGGTTTAACAGTGGGGCTGACATCCGTCCTCATGACCCTGGCACCCTGAGTAGGAAGCAGTTCAGCTTCAGTGAGAAGAGCAGGCAGCAAGGGCAGACCCAGAAGAGCGCTCAGCAACACAACTCTGATTTAATTTGACAGCAGTTTGACAGAGAGACATAGGAGGATGCGAAATAAGTCATTGTTTTTTTCCATGGGAAGTGAAGCAGGTATGGGAGTCTGAGACGCAGTAAATGGCCTGCTGTGTGTGAAGCCTAAAGGAGAAATGGTCAATGGCGGGTGAGTAAGGCCTCGTTTGTTCACGTACCTTTGTAAACTTAGTGTCCTGCGTGGTGTTCGTGGCTATGAAAATATAAAGTGTCGAGAATATTACAAAATAGTAACAAATGCATTGTATTTCATGATACCTTGCAAAGTATTCCACATTCCACATTATTCTTCTTTAAATGTTTTTAAAAATATTTTATATATTTACTTATTTATGTGAGAGAGAGAGAGAGAAATAGAGAGAGCATGGGCTCACCAGGGCCTCTAGCCACTGCAGACGAACTCCAGAAGCATGCACCACCTTGTGCAATCTGGCTTACGAGAGAACTGGGGAATCAAACCTGGGTCCTTGGGCTTCACAGGCAAGTGCCTTAACCACTAAGCCACCTCTTCAGCCCCACATACATGATTCTTTCTTTTCACAATGACCTGATTGATAAGGTATAGGTGTGGGTATAATCTAATAAATGTAGCCTTACACTGTTTGGGGGATTAAAGGCATTGATCAATATACAATGTTGTTCTCATGGACCTTAATTGCCATTACAAGTGTCCTTGAAAGAGAGAGGTCACATGACCTGTGAGACAGAGAACGAATGGTGTAACCACAGGTGAAGAACACTGACAAGCCTGGCTTGGTGTCATGTGCACCACCTTGTGTATCTGGCTTACAGGGGAACCGAACCTGGGTCCTTTGCCTTTACCAGTAAGCACCTTAACCGCTAAGCCATCTCTCCAGCCCAGGAAAAGAAAATTAAAAGATGTTTCCTCAGGAATCCTGGGGAGGCACACCCCCCCCACACACACACCTCCATCTCTGCCTACCTCTATACCCTGTAGGAATGGAGTATAGTTGATATTTTTCTACTAATGATTTTTCCTTCCTATTCTTAATTTACAAAGGAATAAAGTGGGATGAAAACACTATTCTCGTGGGAGCCCAATTCCAGAGAATCTTCATTTGAACAGCTCCTCACAGCCCTGTAGCCAGCGTGGAGCCACAATTACCCAGCCAGCCAGCAGCCGGGCCATTATCGCCCAGGAAGGCCATGACAGCTGACTACACAGTAATTGTGCCACCAGCGAGGCAGCGTGAGTGGCCGTCCCTCCGCAAACACAAAACGCTGAGCTGGTAATCCTGCTGCCTGTGCAAGCAGAATGAGGGGGCCAAAGCTCCCCATCTGTCACACACACACACACACACACACACACACACACACACACACGAAATCTCTGCAGGATGCTCAGCTCCCAGCCCCTGCCCCAGCCCAGGTGGGGGTGGGGGAGAGCAGCATCCCCTCCCCGACAGGGCACCATGACCCCCCCCCCCCGGAGCCCCAGCATCTTCTCTTTCAAGCTTCCTCATCTCTCATCCCAATTTGTCTTCGGACCTTTTGTCCTTGGAAAGATCCTATCTTTCTGTCCTTCTATCCCGTTCCCACATAACCAGGCGTCTCATCAAGTGTTTTTAAAGAGAGTTTTAGAGAGGGAGCGCTTGCAGAAGTGTGAAGGGCGAGACAAGGAGCAAGGTTGGGGATACCTTTGTCCTTCTCCCTCGTTGTCTGCCCACTCCAGTTGGACCCATCCTTAGGGACAGGGAGACCACACACATACTTACACTGGCAGGACAGCGCCCTGCTCCGCAAAGAAGATAGAAAGACCCCCACCTCTCCCTCTCTCTCTCTGTCTCTCTCATCCCCCAGCCTACCTCCTCCCCCACGCACATATCACATCCCAGAGATCCGCAGCGTCTATCCACAGTCTTACTTGATGAGAGCTTGGGCTCACATCCACAGGGGCCGGGGGCTTGGGGCCCAGCCTGGGCCATCCCAGTAGGCAATCACTAGCCAGGGGAGACAAGCAGGACTCCTGTTGCCTGTGCAGAGGGCTATGGGTTGCTGCTTTGTGATGCATGCGTCACCATGGAGACACTGGTCGCAGTCTCTGAAGCCCAAGTCTCCGCCCACCCCAGGCAGGTGGCTTTAACCAGGGCCCTGGGAGGAGGCTGGGAAAACTGAGCCCCGGTATGACCTTAGTGTCCTGCTGAATAGCAGACTCAGGAGGAAACTGAAAACGTACAGTATGGGGCTCGATGTGCACACCTATGATTCCTGAACTCCGGAGCCTGAGGCAGGAGGATTGCTGAGAGCTCTTGAGGCTGGCCTGACACAGAGAGAGAGAAGACTTTCATCTGCAAATTTGCATCTCCTCATAACTTTCAGTTCAAGCAAAGTCGTTGTGGACTGGGGAAAAAAGATCACAAGTGAAAGGATTTAGTCTAACGGGAATGAGACACAGCTTCTGGCTTCCGGGACAGCCCCATGCTTCTATCAGACAGGCCAGCCTGTGTATTGGTCAGCTTCCAGTTACTACAAGGAAGTTCCCGACGCTGGATAATTATGAAATGAAGAAAGGCTTATTTGGGCTCACAATTTTAGAGATTCAAATCTAAAGGTGTGGCCAGGTATATGGTGGTACTGGCCTGTAATCCCAGCACTTGGGAAGTAGAAGGGAGAGAATCAGGAAATCAAGTATATAATGTGATGAGACCAGCCCGGGTGATCTATGTGATCACCTTATATTAAAAAAACTAAATGAGTTCGTTTTTGGTCTGCTTCAGTGATGAGGTGTTGGGGGCCTCTGGGTCTCTGGCTCTCTGATTTGGTAGGAGTTGATTTTTCTCTGTGTTGATCTCCTTCACCCGTGTGCTGGTACCCGGTTCACCAAGAAAACAGCACCCTTGCTTGTTTTGCCAATTTTTCTTAGTTTCAGCTGGAACCCTTTTGAGGTATGATGGGGTGGCTCTCTCCTTAGTATCTACATCCATCTGAAAAAGAGAAGCAGATTCTCCAACGGAGAGTAAGTTAGCACCAGACAAATGAGATAACCCTTACTTTTTTAAATAGAGAATTTAATAGGTGTAGGCCCTCTTGTAGCCCACGATTGATGGTAGCTTGAAAATGGAGAACGGGCTTATGTTTGGATATGGTTCTGACTTGTTTCCCAGCTCCAGCTATGGGTCCTGTACCACTGAGGGGATCAGTTAGCCAAATCAAGAGCAGCTGGTTCCCCACCATGGCTGTGTGCCACTATCGCACTTGTGTGGGCATCACAACAGGTTATTTTCTGCTAAGTAGGTTAGACCATGAGTTTCTTGGACAGATATTGGTCATTTTCCCCCAGTCGCCCATGTAGCACCTTCTGGCACTAGACGCGCTGTCTGGGGACTGACTGTCTTCCAGCTTCCAGCGGAATAGGGGGCGGAAAGAAGGTCAGAGCCACATGTTGGGTCATGATATGTAGAGACATTTATCCTACCCATAACTGTGGGCTAACTCCACAAAGTATGACCCATATACCTCAACAAGGAGGGGCCAAAGGGAGGGGGTAGGTCACAGATGAGCCTAATAATGGTACCAAACTGGCTGTATTTGCTGAGTACAAAACTAATTAATAAAAAAAAATTAACAACAACAAAAAAAAGAGAATGTAAGAGCTAAAGGAAGGGTAGGACTCTTTATAATGCACTCTTCCAGACACAAAATAGCCTGGATATCCATGACCTCATAGTGCCTGGAACTACTTATAAAAGATCAGTATAATAGGAGAAAAAGACAATGACATCAAAATAACAGAGACTGATTGAGAGGGGGAGGGGATATTATGGAGTGTGGAGTTGCAAAGGGGAAAGTGGGAGGGTGAGAGAATTGTCATGGTTTATTGTCTATGATTATGGAAGTTGTCAATAATAAAAAAATTAAAAAACAAAACAAAAAAATGGGGCTGGGCCTGTTAGCATATGCCTTTAATCCCAGCACTCAGGAGGCAGAGGTAGGAGGATTACTGTTAGTTTGAGGCCACCCTGAAGCTACATAGTGAATTCCAGGTCAACCTGAGCTACAGTCAGATCCTACCTCAAAAAAACAAAAAGAAAAAATTTAAAAAAAGAAAAAGAAAAAAGAAAGAAAGGAAAAAAGGAAGGATGGAAGGAAGGGAGGAAAGAAGGAAGAAGATGGGGCTGGAAAGATAGTTCAGTGGTTAAGGCACTTGCCTTAACTTGTTCGAATCTCCAGGTCCCACATAGCCAGATGCCAAAGTGACCAAAGCACGTAATATCACACATGTGCACAAGGGGTGCACGCATATGGAGTTCATTCACAGTGGTTGAAAGGCCCTGGTGCACCCATTCTCTCTCTTTCTTTCTGTCTCTTTCTCTCTCCCTCTCTGTATCTCTCTCAAAAATAAAATAATATAAATATCAAGGGCTGGAGAGATGTCTCAGTGGTTAAGGCGCTTGCCCACAAAGCCCAAGGGCCCTGATTGGATTCTCCAGGACCCACTTAAGCCAGATGCACAAGGTGGCACAGGCATCTGGAGATTATTCACAGTGGCTGGAGGCCCTGGAGCACCCTCTCTCTCTCTCTCTCTCTCTCTCTCTCTCTCTCTCTATCTGCCTCTTTCTCTTTCTCTAGTTCTCTCTCAAATAACAAATAAATAAACAAATAAAATGTCCAGGGTGTAAGACAGGCTCTGAGAGGGCCACCACCTGACCACGTCACTGCATTGCCTGGAAGGAAAGGGTGGTAGAGCCAGTGCTCACACCTCTAGTCCTCCTCCTAGATAGAGACCCAGACACTCTTCTCCAGGGCACACCTCCAGTGACCCAAGAACCAATGGCATCATCTTGTCAAAGGTGCCAAGTCTTTTACATGAGGACGTTTGGACGGTACTGCTCATATCCAAACCATAGAGCTGAACTCAAGTCTTAACGAAGCCAGAAAGTGAAAAATGCCAACAGAGACAGGGATGGGAAGGTCAATTGTGTTACAGTTCTCCTCCCCTGGCCTTGATCTGTTCTTATTCAATGCCCATCCTCTTCCCTTCTAGGTTAGAGCAGGGCTTCGTAGACATTTTCCACAGCTATGCAATCCCAGGCATACAGGAATATAAGACAGGTATGCAGATCAAATATTTGCTAATAATAACTCACAAAGAACTTTATTTTAAAGCCATTCTTTGGTGTACATATAATTTTATCATGCATTACAGATGAAAGCATATTCACATACTAATGAGATGGATATGCTTTTTATACATAAATAATTAAATCTTGGGATGGAGAGATGGCTTAACAGTTAAGACACTTGCCTGTGAAGCCTAAGGACCCAGGTTTGATTCCCAAGTACCCTTGCAAGCCAGATGCACAAGGTGGTGCATGTGTCTGGAGTTCGTTTGCAGCAGTTGGAGGCCCTGATGTGCCCATTCTCTCTTTCTCTCTCTCTCTCTCTCTTTCTCCCTCTCTCCTTGCAAATAAATTATATTTTAAACAATAATTAAATCTTGGTTGAATATTTAATGCTGAAAACAACATTTTAAATATTTTTCCAGAGTTGATTTTTTATTTTATAATTGGCAATGATATGAGCCTGCTTCATGTATGTATAAATACATAATGCAAAATGATACAAGTAAGTTTAGGGCCATTTTTGAAATTCAGCCCTAATTCCAAGCAAAAGAATCATTTAACAATTTTTTGTGTGTGTGTGAAACTCAAGTCATCAACACAAATAGCAATTTTGATTTATTTTCATCTATTTATTTTGAGGTAGGGTCTCCCTCTAGCCAAAGCTGACCTGGAATTCAATATATAGTCTCAGGCTGGCCTCGAACTCACAACGATCCCACTACCACTTCCTCCCGAGTGCTGGGATTAAAGGCACGCGCCACCATGCCCAGCTAATATTAATTTTTAAAATCAGATGCTCAAACAGAATGCAATCCAAAGAAACGCTGGTTTGATACGTGCATGCTGATGAAGGACGGCAGGAAAATACTGAGCATTTTTTTTTTCCATAGTTTCATGATCACGTTTCTATTAAGAGCAGAAAACTTTGTGTGCACAGTGAAAACACTGCACTTGATGACGTACAGTCGTCTCCAGTCTGAGTTGGGGTGTTGCAGCAGCGTTCGTTGGCATTTCATTGAGTCAGAGCATTCCACGGTTGTGCCCCAAACCAAGTCGCCATGAAGTCAGACAGTGGGACATGGGTAAAAGCAGTGCCAGGAGCATCTTGGATTCATTAGATAGCCATTTGATTTTGAGTTCGTTTCTGATGACTGTCCACATTCAGAAACATCTTAGTACTGCTACATTATTTTTCTACCCCCCCCACATTCAGTTTTGTGACCCCACAGTTTCAATAGCTGTTTATTTGGGTACTTACTGGGTGAATGACTTCATATTCTTGGAACCACCCGGTAACTGGACACACAACAGGTGCTTAGTGACTATGAAATGGCTCCAGATTAAGACATAGCTGTCACTCGCTCTTGTGGAAACAGGAAACACACATGTTTAAAAAGTAATTTACGCCGGGCGTGGTGGCGCACGCCTTTAATCCCAGCACTGGGGAGGCAGAGGTAGGAGGATTGCTGTGAGTTCGAGGCCAGCCTGAGACTCCATAGTGAATTCCAGATCAGCCTGGGCTAGAGCGAGACCCTACCTCGAAAAACCAGAAAAAAAAGTAATTTACAACTGTCCCTTACCCTAAAAGGAGTTATTCTAATATAGGGCCTTCTGTGGATGGTAAAGTATGTGGCCAAGGAGGAGTTTATCAAAGAAGACCGAATGATCATAACATTAATGATCACAAAAAAACAGTGAGTGTGTGCATGTGTGTCTCTCTGTGTGTGTGTGAATAACTTCTTAAAATGAAGCATGAAACTAGAACTTTCTTATGGTAGAGTTGCAACCACACAGTGGAAAAATATAACATGTTTTAGACTCAAATTTTAAAGCAATGAATGGTGGAACACATTAGGAGGCACAGACTTCTGTCGGTGTTATTAAAAGGAACGAGTCTAAATTCGGATTTAGTAGTGGCATCTAAATTAAGAAAGTAACACCCAATAACAGATTAACTGTCTGGAAATGGTAAGGCTAATTAACATAGCATAATTTAAAAGAAGTATATTTTTAAAACAGAGCAGCGAGTGTATAGAATTTTAAAAGTGAATTCTTACTAATGTCTTGCGTTTGCCTCATCTGAGAGAAGCTGAAATGTGGGGTGTGCCCAAATGAGCCAGAAGAAGCTTTGGTCACTTCCCTCTGGGGCCCTCCTGAAGGCCCCAATCTCCCTATCTGTAAAAGAAGTCCACTACTGTCCGTCCCCTGGGTCACGGTGAGGCAGAGAACTCCCAACAGTGTGTCAGAACTAACCCTCAAAAACAAAGATATTCCTGTTTTGTCTGACTGGTGGTCTAGAGCTTCATTTTTCACATGTTCTTACTTCTGTGTCAGCATGCATTTTTAGAGTGCCTGTCCACATGATTGTGAGTGGTGTAGCCCTATTCCCGCCTTTGAAGTTAGGTTGATAAAAGCAACCTCTCTAAATGACTAAGTCTAGGTTGGTTTGTCAATTATTGTTGTTGTTTCTTTCTCCTCTCAACGCACACTGCTTGTGCATTGCTGCACAGTAACATTGAGGATGAGGCCACTGTGTATGACAGGAGCTTGGGGACAGTTTCCTGGAGGAAGACCTGGCCTGAGCTGAGTCCTTTAGATGTATGGAGCCAACGAGGTGGAGGAAGAAGAAGAGCAAGTGACACGAGAAGAACAAGAGATTGGAGCTTCCCTGCTGTGACCTGGAATTCACTCTGTAGTCTCAGGGTGGCCTCGAACTCACATTGATCCTCCTACCTCTGCCTCCCGAGTGCTGGGATTAAAGGTGTGCGCCACCACGGCTGGCTTGTGAAGAAGGCAGCAGAGTCCAGATGCGGGAGAGAACAGCCCCGTGGTCCAGGGGAGATTATTTTGGATTTATTTGAGCAAGGCATGCTCCTGGAGGAATTGTACTAAGTAAGGAAGGGATCAGGGTGGAGCTCTAAACCCTGAGGAGAAGCAAAATTCTATAATGCCAGAATATTCACTCAGGAAAAGCAGCTGTGTCCCCAA
Organism: Dipus sagitta; assembly: GCA_036346955.1. Classification (NCBI taxonomy): domain Eukaryota; kingdom Metazoa; phylum Chordata; class Mammalia; order Rodentia; family Dipodidae; genus Dipus; species Dipus sagitta. The sequence continues at coordinate 12,929,612 of CM070775.1, read as the reverse complement.
TGTGCCTTTTACAGAGCCTTTCATTGATCCAAAACAATAGAGAATTATATTGAATGGGTTAAAAATCAATTAGTTGTTTCCAATGAACGTGATTATAAGAAATTTTTCTCTGTGCACATGCAGACAGAACACGGTGTGGAGCAGCGTAGATGGATGGGTGGTAAGAGTGAAAGACACAGCAGGAATGGAGCACTCAAATATCGGCTGTTGAGAATAAACTTCCAGATCTGGAGAGATGGCATAGTGGTTAAGGCATTTGCCTACAAAGCCTAAGGACCCTGGTTCGATTCCCCAAGACCCACATAAGCCAGATGCACAAGGGAGCGCATGTCTCTGGAGTTCATTGGCAGTGGCTGGAGACCCTGGCATGCCCATTCTCTCTTTCTATCTACCTCTTCTCTCTCTCTCTCTTTCAAATAAATAAATAATTAAAATATTTTTTAAAAAAGAATAAACTTCCAGATCTGGAGAGATGGCTTGGCAGTTAAGGCATTTACCTGCAAAGCCTGACGACCAGGGTTCAATTCCCCAGTACTCAAGTAAATTCAGATGCACAAAGGGGCACATGTGTCTGGAGTATGTTTGCAGGGGCTGGAGGTCCTGGTATACACATTCTCTCTCTCTGTTTCTCTTCTTTCTGTTTGCAAATGAATAAATAAATATTTAAAAGAAGAAGAAGAAGAAGAAGAAGAAGAAGAAGAAGAAGAAGAAGAAGAAGAAGAAGAAGAAGAAGAAGAAGAAGAAAAGAAAGAAGGAAGGAAGGAAGGAAGGAAGGAAGGAAGGAAGGAAGAAAGAAAGAAAGAAAGAAAGAAAGAAAGAAAGAGAAGAAAGAAAGAGAAGAAAGAAAGAGAAGAAACTTCCAGCCATGGGAGAGGGAGTGAGTCAGTGTAGAGACCAGATTGTTCTGGTATGAATGTTGCGTCCTATTATGTGAGATAGTGACTTTTGGGTTGTGCCTTGTCCCAGGAGACTCCATTTTACAAACATTTTGTTCATTTTTTTTCTTTTTTGTTTTTTCGAGGTAGGGTCTCACCCTAGCCCAGACTGACCTGGAATTCACTATGTAGCCTCAGGGTGGCCTCGAACTCACAGCGATCCTCCTACCTCTGCCTCCCGAGTGCTGGGATTAAAGGTGTGAGTCACCATGCCCGGCATCATTTTGTTCAATTTTAAGTGCAAATGCAGAAGAAAAATGACCCTGCACTTCAAGTATGCACAAAGACACCACCACCTACCTGTCCACAGCACTCAGGAGACCACGCCTCAGGTGTGCAGGAGGACACCACCACCTACCCGTCCAAATGAACAGTGAAGCACAGACTGATAAAGCTTATTTCTTTTCAAAATTTTTTTATTTTTATTTATTTATGTGAGAGCAACAGACAGAGAGAGAAAGAGGCAGATAGAGAGAGAGAGAGAGAATGGGTGCGCCAGGGCATCCAGCCACTGCAAACGAACTCCAGACGCGTGCGCCCCCTTGTGCATCTGGCTAACGTGGGTCCTGGGGAATCGAGCCTCGAGCCAGGGTCCTTAGGCTTCCCAGGCAAGCGCTTAATCACTAAGCCATCTCTCCAGCCCGATAAAGCTTATTTCTAAAAGCAAGAAGGTACTACCTTGAGAATATATGAGCAGTTGACTGTATTAAATCGGGAAGAAACAAGGCCTGCGAACTCATCAAATGCACCAGGCCAATGAAAAGATGCAGCACCTTCACCAGGGCTCCACATACAGGAGGACACTAACACTACAGTGACCACAGCCCCACTGATGTCATCTGTCCACTCACTGTGTGCATCAAGGGCCCTACAGGCAGAGACTCCCCACTCCCTGCCCTCCTCCAGACTTCAGCTCACCATGGGTCCCCACAGGGTGACAGGGCCATCGTCCACCCAGTGGCCCACTGATCACTCCTATGCCTCTGCAGTCTGCCAGACTCAGGTTCACTTGGACCTGCAACCCTGTCACTCTGTGTCACGCACACCTCCACAATGCTCCAGCTGGCTTCATTGATGTCTCATCACCCGGTGGGGACTCTCCCGGGCATGCGCATTGGCTCTCTGCCTCCAGTAAGGCCTCTTGGAACTCTGTAACCACTTTAACCCTTTCGTGACCATTCTGTAACCTAAATATATACATGTACATGTATGCACACTACCATGTGATGTGAGAGTTGCTAAGACCAGAATCAAAGAACTTGTGATTGCCAATGGCCAGCTATCGACGGGAATCAGGACTACTTGGGCTATCACAACAACACAATCCACATAGCTTATGAATTTGCTGTGATTCAGTAATATTACAGGAAGACATAAATGTGCCCATCTGTTTCCTGAACAGTATGGTAGTGACAGACAGTGGCATTATTTTAAAGAGACAAAGGAGCCAGGTTCATAGGTCAAGGGTAAGGAGCAGGGAGAGAGTGGGTGCTGCAAGGAAAGAGAGGAGGGGGCTAGGTGGGAAGAGGCAGTTGCGCTAAAGAACTAGCTGCCTCCCAGCCTGAGGGTACACCCACCCACCCCTGGGCATCTGTGAGAATGTGTACACAGAGTCCGCGTGGTGGTTTGAACCTAAAAATGTCTCTCATAATCTTGTATATATTTTTTAATATTTTTATTCATTTGTAAGCAGAGAGAGAGGGAAGGAATGGACATACCAGGGCCTCCTGCCACTGCAGATCAACTCCATATACATGTGCCACTTTCTACATCTGGCTTTATATAGGTACTGGAGAACTGAATCTAGGCTATCAAGCTTTGCAAGCAAGAACCTTTAATCACTGAGCCATCTCCCCAGGCCCACCTTTAGTGTTTTCTTTTTAAATATTTTATTTATTTATTTAAGAGAGAGAGAGAGAGAGAATGTCAGGGCCTCCAACCACTGCAAACAAACCCCAGAAGCATGTGCCACCTTGTGCATCTTTCTTACATGGGTGCTAGGGAAATCAAACCTGGGTCCTTAGGCTTCTCAAGCAAGCACCTTAACCACTAAGCCATCTCTCCAGCCCTTTTTTTAAAAATTTTTATTTATTATAGAGCAAAATAAGCAGATAGAGAGAATGGGTGTGCCAGGGCCTCCTGCCACTACAAATAAACTCCAGACCTATATACCACTTTTTACATCTGGAATTGAACCCAGGCCATCAGGATTTGCAAGCAAGCATCTTTAACCACTGAGAAATCTCCCCCTTTTAAATATTTTTATTATTTATTTATTTGAGGGAGGGAAGAGGCAGATAGAGAGAAAGAGAAAATGGGCATGCCAGGGCCTCCAGCCACTGCAAATAAACTCCAGACGCAGGTGCATCTTTGTGCATCTGGCTTACGTGAGTCCTGAGGAATTGAACCGGGGTCCTTAGGCTTTGCAGGCAAATGCCTTAACCGCTACACCATTTCCTCAGCCCTCCAGTGTTTTCTGATTGCTTCCTACTTAGTCACCACCAGGTAGAGCCTTTGGGAGGTGGAGCCTTGCTGGAGGTGGTATGCCACTGAGTGCGGGACTTAAGGTTGATTAGTCCCACCCACAGTATGTTCAGATCTAGCTGCTAACTGGCTCTTGCGTCTCTCCCTCTCTCTCTCTCTCTCTCTCTCTCTCTCTCTCCTCCTTCTCTCTCTCTCTCCTCTGCTGGTGTATGAAGATGTGAGCCAGTTGCCATGCATTCTCCACCATGATGAAATTTCTCCTCAAAATTATTAGCCTAAAATAAACCCTTTCCTCTCATAAGCTGCTTCTGGTCGGGTGTTTCGTCCCAGCAGCAAGAAGGTAACTGCTACAGTCAGCAAGTCAGGCAGGGTTGGGCTTCTAAATTGTCTTCTCCTCCGCCACGTAATCCACACAGATGGAAACAGACGGATTTAGACCCTCGCAAGGGCAGCCTCGGCCTCACTGGGGAGTCTTAGTGGCTCTGACACTACCTGGAGTTTCATGTGTCCTCAAGAAAGACTCCAAAAGATCCCTTCATGCATGCAAACTTGACAAGCACTGCTCTGGCATGGTAGTTGAAATATAGGACCCCCATAGACTCAGATGTTTTATTGAAGCTTGTAACTTGAGTCTCTAGCTGCCTGGGTGAAGATGCTGGAGTCCATCCCTATGGTGTGTTCAGGGGAAGATTTAATTTCCAGTTGAAAGTTATACAGAGAGGTCTGAGCTCTGGCGAGTGTGTGTGTGTGTGTGTGTGTGTGTGTGTGCGTGTGTGTGCGCACGCACACGGGCTGGGGCTGGTACTTTGCTTTCTGTAGTTTTTCTCTCTGCTTGGACGTCTGGAAGCAGCTTCTTCGGCCACTGATGGAATTTTCCCCTGGGTCTGTATGTTTGAAATAAACCCCTTCCTCCCCTAAACTGTGTCTGGTTGGGCTGCGCATCCAAGCAACATGAAGCTCACTACGACATCTGGTAATGCAGGAGGCATGGTCGCCTTCTGACTGGGAATAGGAAAGAGTCGACAGTAGACTGCAAGGAGATGGCCGAAGAAACACGCAAGAGTCCACTGGGGTGCTGCTTCCGGTGGCTCAGAAGAGGCTAATACCAGTCTACAGTGATGACTAGCTACTCTGGTTGCCAAGATAATGTTCTCTGCCTTGCTTCTTACACGCCAGTGATAGATTATTGTTGTGCACTGTTGTGTTTCCTTCAAGCAATTTCAATTTCAATAAAAAAAAAAAAAAACGGGATGTTGGCTGGGGAGATGGATTAGTGGTTAAGGCCCTTGCCTGCAAAGCCTATGGACTCACGTTCAATTCCCCAGTACCCACATAAGCCAGATGCACAAGGTGGTGCGTGCATCTGGGAGTTTGTTTTCAGTAGCAGGGGGCCCTAGTGTGCCTATTCTGTCTCTCCCAAATAAGAAAATAAATACAATTTTAAAAATAAAGATATTATTTTCTCTCTTTCTAGCTGGTTAATGAACTCATAAGACACTTTTTCATTTTCTATAATGTATTTCATTAGGATACCAGAGAAACAAAACCAATAGGCAGGAAATTCTTCCTCTAGCCCTCTCTCTCTCTCTCTCCCCTGTATCTCCATCTTTCTTTCTTTCCCTCTCTCCTTTTCTCCTTAGAGTGTTAGGGTTTTTTTTTTTGTTGTTGTTGTTGTTTGTTTGTTTTTGTTTTTGTTTTTGTTTTTCTAGACAGAGTCTCATTTAGCCAAGTGTGGTAATTTGAATGGATGGCCCCCAATATATTCAGAGTTTTATTAAAGTTTATAATTTAGATACGATACGACAGCCACTTGACTGGAGGAGGTATCCCTGTGGGGGTAGATTTGTAACTCCAACCTAAAGATATGCAAAGGGTTTGAGCTTAGTTTGAAGCTCCTGAGGTGTGCTTTTGTGGCTTGTTTGTGTACCGCTATTGGTGGCTGTGTGGCTTTTTCCCTCTGTGAAGGCAGGCCAGCTCCTCCTGCCATTATGGAACTTCCCCTGGATCTGTAAAGCTTCAGTAAGTATCCCTTCCTCCATAGCTGTGTCTGGTCTGGAGGTTCATCCCAGTGACCTGGAGATGACTACTACAGGATATTGCAGCCTGGCCTCAAACTTGGGATGCAGCCAAGGATGGTCTTGAACTCCTGCTCCTCCTGCCTTTACCGCACAGCTGCTGGGATGACACATGTACCACCACACCCCGCTCTAGAATCTTATTTTGAGGAATCACATCACACACAATCGTGGTTACTGGCGAGACCAAAATTTAGAGTGGATTGGAGCCTGTGCTATAGAAACCAAAGACGTTCAAGCCCTCAGCTGACTGGCTGAGGCCCAACCACGTTACAGAGGAGAGTCCTCTCTAAACTCATCCATTTAAATGTTCATCTCACTCCTCGCAGAAATATCCAGAACGATGTTTGATCAAATAGCTGGGCTTCATGGGCCAGCCAGCCAGTGTTGACACATGAAACTGGCCATCACAGACTTGATCTTGATGACGCATTCCAGATCACAGCTGTCACAAAGGGGCTGGTGCAGGGCTGGAGAGATGGCTTAGCAGTTAAGGCATTTGCCTGCAAAGCCAAAGAACCCAGGTTCAACTCCGCAGGACCCACGTAAGCCAGATGCAAAGGGGGTGCACGCATCTGGAGTTCATTTGCAGTGGCTGGAGGCCCTGATGTCCCCATTCTCTATCTGCCTCTTTCTCTCTCCTTCTCTCTCTCTCTCTCTTTCTCTTAAATAAATAAAATTAAAAAATATTTTTTGAAAGAGGGCTGGTGCATATGTAGCCCCAGGATAATGGCTCTCCTCGTATTGGAATTTTCAGAGAGAAAATTCTATATTCTCTATTAGGACAGCTCAATTTAAAGAGGATAAAATTCCAACGTCTGTTTCCAGTTTTCTACTCATCAAATGTTTTTACAGTCTATCCAAATAAAACCGTGACAGCCAGTTCAGACTATTGATTCTATGAGACCTTTATTGGTCTTTCTCAAGTGTGACTTCCTGGGCCATCCTTGTTCTGTCTTGGTGCTGGTATTTTTCCCTTCTCTGAACTCTTAAGAGGGAGCCATCTGGGCTAGCCACAGGGGGGACTGCCAGTGCTTTTCCTGCTTAGCTGTCCACACAGGCCTATGCAAGGAGGGGTTATGAGCTAGGAAAACTCACTGTTGCTCTGCTATAACACCACTTACATCAAAAGAAACTGTACTTGAGGCTGGAGAGATGGCTTAGTGGTTAAGCGCTTGCCTGTGAAGCCTAAGGACCCTGGTTTGAGGCTTGATTCCCCGTTACCCACGTAAGCCAGATGCACAAGGTGGCACATGCAACTGGAATTCGTTTGCAGTAGCCGGAGGCCCTGATGCACCCATTCATTCTCTCTCTCCCTCTCTGTCACTCTCAAATAAATACATAAATAAACAAATAAGTAAATAAACAAACAAACAAAGAAAGAAAAAAGAAACCATCCTTCTGCAGATAATTTAATAATGCTGCTATTGCTTAAATCACTTCTGAAATTCTTCAGACATGAATGCATGTATTCTTTTGAATTTCTCCAGTTGTGACAAAACTTTGCTCTTTAAGACTAGATTGGATATTAAGCCAGGTGTGGAGGCACGTACCTTTAGTCCCAGCGCTTGAGAGGCTGAGGTAGGAGGATTGCCATTCAAGGCACAGATTGAGTTCCAGGTCAGCCTGGGCTTGAGTGAGGCTCTGCCTCACAAAAAAGGATGGGGTGGGGCTGGAGAGATGGTTTAGCAGTTAAGGCACTTGCCTGCAAAGCTAAAGGACCTAGGTTCGATCCCCCAGGACAGATGTAAACTAGATGCATAAGGTGGCGCATGTGTCTAGAGTTCATTTGCAGGGGCTGGAGACCATTCTCTCTCTCTTTCTCCCTGTGTCTTTCTCTCTCTCAAATAAAATATTTTAAAAAAAAAACATAAGAGAAAAGAAAAAAGAAAGGAAAAGAAAAAGGAAAACCAAAGAAAAAGAATAAGTTGGATTTTTTGAACAGTAAGCATGCTTTCAAGCTGGTAATTAACAGAGATGATCAAGTTGGACGATATTATCCTTTAGCTGAAAATCAAATTATAATCAGGTAATAAGCACAGTAACTCCCTCATTCTGAAAATGAGTTCTCATCTTACATTCTTTTTTAAATATTTTATTTAATTTTATTTTATTATTTATTTGGGAGAGGGAAAGAGGCAGAAAGAGAAGAGTGAGAGAGAATGTGCACGCCAGGGCTTCCAGCCACTGCAAATGAACTCAAGATGCATGCGCCACATTGCGCATCTGGCTCATGTGGGTACTGGGGAATCGAACCTGGGTCCTTTGGCTTTTCAGGCAAGCCCCTTAACCACTAAGCCATCTCTCCAGCCCTCGTCTTGCATTCTTATTGGAATAAATGAATAATTCCAAGGTCACCAACAGTTTGCATGAATCAATCACTTGGATAAATCAAACATTTATTTTAAAACTAAATTTTAACTGCTATACTTAATTACTTATTGTTAAAACTAGATTAGAGGTGTCTGATATTTCTCTGTTTGAATTTGTTCTTATGAACTAGTACATACATACGAACATATGTGTTTGCGTGTGCTGAGGATTGAACCCACGGCCTCATGCATGTTAAGTATGTGCTTTACCTGTGAGCTATGCCCTCATCTGTTTGCTTGTTTGATGAAACTGGAAGCTCTTTCAAAGCAAAAGCCAGGTTTAGGCACCATTATATCCCAGCATTCATCTTAGTACATGGCACATGGTAGACCCTCAAGCATTATGTACTGAATGAATGAATGAATGAATGGGGAAAATGAACACATTGCTTAGGTCCTTGTAGAGTTTCTTAGTCTGTTTCTGTTGCTATAACAGAATACCTAAGGCTCCGTAATTTCTAAAGGACAGAGGTCTACTACACTGGTACTGAAGACCAAGACCACAGTTCTGGCATCTTCTTGGCTCCTAGTGAGGGACTCCTGCTAGCTGGGGTCATGCAGAAGACTGAGTTGACAAGGGCATCGCACTTAGAGAGAGAGAGAGAGAGGGTGCTATCTTGTGTCCCTCTTCCTTGGCTTATAAAGCCACCAATGCCTTCACGAAGGCTCCATCCTCAAGACCCCATCTAATCCTTGTTACCTCCCCAAAGCCTACCTTTAAGTGCCATTAACGTATGGATTTGGGGGCTGGAGAGATGGCTCAGCAGTTAAGGCACTTGCCAGCAAAGCCTAAAACCCTGGGAACAATTCCCCAGTACCTACGTAAAGCCAGATGCACATGGTACATGTGTCCGGAGGTCACTTGAAGTGGGTAGAGGCCCTGACACATTCATTCTCTCTCTCTCTCTCTCTCTCTCTCTCTCTGCTTGCAAATAAAATTGAATTAAATTAAATTGAAATATTGAAAATAAAACACAGACGACTTTAAGGGCCAAGTGTCTTCATGAGCTTTGATGGGGACAAACCCCAGCCCGACCACGCGGTCATGCTCACATTCTCTTGCTCCTAAGCCGCTGCCTGCGTGTCAGGTGGAGGCTTCCTTTCTCCAGGAAGGTCTGCCTTAAGGCTTGCCATCAATTTACAGGTTCCAACCTCACTTCTTTGAAATATTTGCTAATAGAATCACTACAACACACTGTTTGTTTCGCTGTGGGCAGTTGGCAGGGCATTGTTTTGTGATTATTGAAGGAGTGAATGCATCTGGTTCAGAATCAATTAATAAAAGAGGTTTCAGAGATGAAAGAAATCTCCCAGATCTTTAGCCCATCCCTGGCGTAATTACTGATGGCTAGTTCTCACATCAATTACAAAAATAAATAAATAGATAAATTGTTGCGACTGAAGAGATGGCTCAGCAGTTAAGGCACTGTGCCTGCAAAGACAAATGACCTGGTTTCGACTCCCTGGTACCCACATAAAGCCAGCTGCACAAAGTGGTGCATGCATCTGGAGTTCATTCGCAGTGGCTGGAGGCCCTGATGCACTCATATTCTCTCTCCTTGCAAAAAATAAAATGAATTTTTTTAAGTTGTCAATTTTGTGCATAAAAATTTTATTTCCTTTGGGATGAATCTAATTCTTTTAAAAATATTTTACTTAATTAATTAATTATTTAAGAGAGAGAGAGAGAATGGGCATTCTAGGGCCTCTAGCCACTGCAACCCAATCCAGACACATGCATCACCATATCCATCTGGCTTGCATGGGTTCTGGGGAGTCAAACCTGGATCCTTAGGCTTTGTAGGCATGCATCTTAACCACTAAGCCATCTCCCAGCCCATGAATTTAATTCTTGGTACCCACCTAAGGTTTGTTTACACTGCTATAAAGCTTGTTAGTATTCTTTATTATTATTTTTACTGAGCTTAATAACACCTGCTGGCCCTCTTATGATTAAGAAGCATTTCTCCTGGGAGATCGGTGTCAAATTTTGTTTCTTTTCTCCAAATACTCCATGGCTCGGCTCTTTTGAAAGCTCTCCATAAAAAGAAATGGTTGTGAAAACCACAGTTCTTGTACTTTAGTAAGTTACAAGGCAAATACCACCCACAAACCACAAGGGACTGATCCCACGTAGCCTTGGTCACAAATTTAATCAATACTAGGCTGCATACTAAGAAAAGTTTTAATTGTGCAAATGTATTACCTGACATTTCAAATACAAATGGCTGGTCCATTAGTAGTGTCATCCAACTGTGCAATACAGGAATAGTTTTTAAAAAAAATATATAGAAAAATGATAGCTCCTAAAAATATTCCTTGTTATAGGCATATGTAGTGATTCACTTGTGCAAATTTGAGGGTTAGAGACTAGAGATGGGATCTCATATATCCCATCATGGCCTTGAACTTGCTACGTAGGCAAGAATGACCTTGAACTCCCGATTCTTCTGTCTCCACCTCTTATATGCTGGGATTATATGTGCACCGTGTCCACACATCCATGCAAAATTTTATATGCAGGTGATGCTTCCCATTCAGCTGTGAAGTGGAAAGTGTAAGGAGTTGTCACTGTAATAGTAACACAGCTTCCTTCAGTTTTTCATTTCAGGTTCAAATTGCTAAAGGCTTACGTAAAATGTCCAACTCACACGCATGTCTGCAGTGAAGAGCACACTGCCCGGTACGTTACTGTCCCCACCGCTAGTGGATGTCATACCACCTGGCTTCATTCTGCATGAGCCGGGGGGGCTAACGTTTCAGGCGGCGGGAGGCTCTGTCCTAGCAGCCTGGTGGATCCTATAGCAGACAGTACCTTAAGTGTTCCCTGTAAGGTTTCACAGAGCCAGGATGAAAACCATACTTGTCTCCCAGTGGAAGATGACGTGGGCTTTGCCAGGCACACTTGTGAGGGAAGAGCACTGTCAGCCCCAGGCTTACTGGGACTGAGGACAAGCAAGCGTGTCAGGAGAGGGTCCATCTGTGACCCATGAAGCACCAGGAGGTTGACATCTAAGGCAGGTGTCTCCCACAGATGCTGCCAGGAAACCTCTTGGTGCCAGGGTACTGAGTCAAGTTCAGGGTAGCAGGACGCCCTCAACTCCCCCCAGACTCCATCCATCTCCTTGGGGAAGTGTTCAAAGTAGAGGGCACTCCACCGTCATGCTGTAGGGCCAAGGCCCTTCCATCCTGGTAATCATAACCTTGGAAGCTCCACTGGGCCTGCCAGGGCATCAGACCCAGGGAAGTAGAAGACAGAAGCCTTCCGTAGAACCGTGGAGGAGCCGGAGCTGCCAAGGGGTTGGAAGTGCCTGCCTCCCACCCCCTCTCGCCCCCTCAACCTGCCACCTGCCATCATCTGCCACAGGCCTGATATGAAAGAGTCACGGTTACAATGGTTCCGTCCAGTCAGATGAATTGGCTGGGTAGCTCTTCTGATTCCAGAACACTTGGAAATGGTAATTCTGCCAAGAGGGGCTCTGTCAGCGATGAGCGCGGTGACAGATTGCAGTTAAAAACGTCATCAATTGAACCTAAAATAAATAAATAACAGTAAGCAAGGCATTCATTATTACCATCACTGCAAAAAGAAAAGGTGCCTTTAAAACTCATGCAACATAGCCATTTCAATAATTAATAGAGAACCCCGGCTTCCACAGGAGAACCCAAAGGGCTGAATGGAAATGGGCTGCTTTTTGCTTATCCATGTGTGGCGTGACTGCCCTTGCTTTCCTGCAGGCTGGGGGTGTGCAGCGAGCGCCCTGTGCTCTTTCTCACCTCCTGTCCCACATGTGGGGAAAGAGATATTCTGAGGTCAAAGCCGGATTGTTTGTTTTCAGCGCCAAGGTTTGAACTCAGGGCCTCACCCGTGCTAGGCAAGTACTCTACCACTGAGCTACACTCCCAGCTAGAGGTGAGATGCTTGAGGGGACAGAGATGGGTTACCAGTGTTAGTGAGCCCCTGATCTGCCCATGGGTCGGATGCCAGACTCAGTCCACCAGCCAGGGCAACAGGATTGCCTTGGCTAAGCCTTCTGTGGCTGGCTGGCCCCACCCACCCCAGGAACGGCCCTGCTCCTCTGCTCTAGAGCTGAAGATACCCAGGCCTGGCTCAGGGGAACTTTCCAGGAAGCGTGGCCATCCTCACTCATGCCTCAGGGACTCCAGCTGACAGTGGACACCCTAAACAGAGTAAAGGACAGAAAGTGAGCCACAGAGAAGCAGGAAAACTTCCTTGGTCCATGGGTAAGATGGAGCAAGTGTAACTCTGCCGCCGCAGGGGGAGGTGATCCCCCTTACCAGCAGGGGGTGTTAGTTGATCCATGCCTCTGCAACCGAGAGGGCACAGGTGGCTCTGTGACTAACTCGAGACAGAGTAAACGAAGGCAACGTGGAGAAGAGGAAGGAAGAAGGAGGGAGAGAAGGGAGAGATGGAGTAAAACAGACAAGAGACCGAGATGGCGTAAAGAGAGAGAGAGAGATTCAGAAAAATAAAATGGAGAGAGAGGGAGACACTGACTGACAGAGGAGGCAAGGGGGAAGGACAGAGAGAGGAAAAAAGAAAGAAAGAAAGAAAGAAACAAAGAAACAAAGAAAGAAAGAAAGGAAGGAAGGAAGGAAGAAAGAAAGAAAGAAAGAAAGAAAGAAAGGGAGAGAAAGCAGTGGAGAGAGATGGAGATACAGAGACAAGAGACTGAGAGCGGGGGGAGAGAGATTCAGATAAGGACTGGAGAGAGAGCGAGGGACCACTTTCTGAATCACAAACAGCGGAGCACAGGTTTTCGCTGCACACACAGGAAGACGGCCACTCTCATTAGCACAGTTAGCGAAGCCTGCGTCTTACACCCGCACTTCAGTGCGCTGCAGGTCCCAGACTGACGGTATCTACCGCTGGTCACCAGAGTCCTGATTTATGAAGCTGGGGGAAGAGGAATGTGTTAGGAAGCTCTCCAGCCCAGGCCAGCCTGAGAAAGGAGAGAGAGAGAGAGAGAGAGAGAGAAAGGGAAAAAACGAGAAAGGCTCTGCAAAGGACACGTGATCCGTGCCATCTGCTTGAGCCACGTGGATATCAAAACCAAGAACCTGCCATATGCCACGTGTAGCTTGCTAAATGAAACCTTCACGGAGTTATCCCTACAACGTCTGAGGGCTCTCATCTCACACACTGTTAACGATAGCGACCATGACCACGTCGACTTCGCTCCCACAGAGCTTCAGCAAACATCCTTTGGTCCAGAACACACACATAGACTCGGGGAAGGCAGCGTTCTCTCAAAATATGTAAAAGCCAATATGCTGAAGGGAGCACTAATACTCATTTCAATTAATAACTTTCTAAAGTATGTTATTTGTTAGCAGATAGAGAAAGAGAGAGAGAGAGAGAGAAGAAATAAGCACACCAGGGCCCCCAGCCACTGAAAACAAACTCCAGATGCATGTACCATTTTGTGCATCTGGCTTTACATGAGTACTAGGGAACTGAACTGTGGCCACCAGGCTCTGCAAGTAAACACCTTAAAAAATTATTTATTTATTTATTTTGAGAGAGAAAGAGGCAGATAGGGAATGGGTGTGCCAGGACCTATAACCATTGCAAACGAACTCCAGATGCATATGCCCCCTTGTGCATCTGGCTTACGTGGGTACTGGAGAATTGAACCTGGGTCCTTAGGCTTTGCAGGCAAATGCCTTAACTGCTAAGCTATCTCTCCAGCCTGCAAGTAAAAATTACTTTTAACCACTGAGCAATCTCTTCAGTTCAATTATTTTTGTTATATTATTTATTTGAGAGAGAAAGAAGCAAATAGAGAATGGGAATGCCAGGGCCACTATCCACTGCAAAAAAATTCCAGGCCCATGTGCCACCTTGCACATCTGGCGTTACATGGGTACTGGGGAATCAAACTCGGGTCCTTAGCCTTTGCAGACAAGTGCCTTAACCACTGATCAATCTCTCCAGCCCTTAGCCCAATAATCTTTAAGATTATTTTCTGGATTTGTTGCATAATATAATTGCTATGTCAGAAAACAGAAGGTAGCTTCAAGAGAAAACACTACATTTCTCTTATTTGTTTCTTCTCTCTCTCTCTCCCTCTTTTTTTCCTTCTTTCTTTCTTTTCCTTTTTAGAGACACAGTCACCTTATGTTGCTCAGGCTGGCCTCAAACTCCTGGACTCAAAATGATCCTCCTGGGGCTGGAGAGATGGCTTAGCAGTTAAGCGCTTGCCTGTGAAGCCTAAGGACCCCGGTTCGAGGCTGGATTCCCCAGGACCCACGTAAGCCAGATGCAAAAGGAGGCGCACGCGCCTGGAGTTCGTTTGCAATGGCTAGAGGCCCTGGCAAGCCCATTCTCTCTCTCTCTCTCTCTCTCTATCTGCCTCTTTGTCTCTCTGTCACTCTCAAATAAATAAATAAAAGTAATAAACAAAAAGAAAAAAGAAAAAAAATGATCCTTCTGCCTCAGCCTGAAAAATATCAGTTGGTGCTGGCGCATGCCACTGTGCCCATCTTCTCTTTCTTGTAGCCAACATTTCTCAATGCTTTGAATTGTGGAAGATCTTGCTTCTTTCGTACCAGGAGGGAAGCCTCTCATCTTTTCAGTTACTTGATCTCCTCACTACTCTGCGTCTCTCACCCTTTGGTCGAACTCCCTTTCCCATGTCTCATGAGAATTTTCAACATACCTCTGGAAGTGACACTGAATTTCCGGTCAGAGAAACTGCTCCTTCGAATCAAGGGTTCACTCATTTTATCCAGAAATAGCTTGATTGTCTCTTTCTTTTCTGGCCTTGTACTGGACAAATTCAGAACCTTTCCTTTCACTGCTACGGTGGAATTGCTGAGCCCAAACCAATAGAAGAAATCAAATAAGGCATCCGCCTTGAACTCATACGCGAAGCTCAAATTTTCTCCACCAACCACCTCAGTTCCTGGAGGGAAAAAATTCTTCACTGCCTCTTGGAAATCAAACTGAAAGACAGAGAAATGTTTAATTGGCTTCAGGGATGTAACGACCATGTGAATATTATAGAATAAACAATACCCTAAATATCCCAAACACTATACTCTGCAGGGGCAGTAACGGAGTTGAACGCAGAGCCGTGTGCAGGCGTTCTACCTTCAAGCTACATTCTCAGCCCTCTTTTTTTTTAAGGGCTCATTTATTTATTTACTTGAGAGAGAGAGAGACAGAGAAAGAGGCAGATAAAGAGAGAGAGAGAGAGAATGGGCACTCTGGGGCCTCCTGACACTGCAAACAAACTCCAGACACATGCGTCACTTTCTGCATCTGGCTTTACGTGGGTACTGGGGGAACAAATCTATCTAGGCTTTCAAGCTTTTTAAGCAAGCGCTTTTAACCAATGAGCAGTCTCTTCTCCAGCCCTCTTTTTCCTTTTTTTTTTTTTTTTTTGAAGTAGGGTCTTACTCTAGCCCAGACTGACCTGGAATTCACTATGTAGCTTCAGGGTGGCCTTGAACTCATGGCAATCCTCCCACCTCTGCCTCCCGAGTGCTGGAATTAAAGGTGTGCACCACCACGCCTGGCTCCTCTTTTTACTTTTTATTTGGAGACAAAATCTTACTAAGTTTCCCAGGCTGGACTTGAATGCACTC
This sequence comes from Dipus sagitta, assembly GCA_036346955.1. NCBI lineage: Eukaryota > Metazoa > Chordata > Mammalia > Rodentia > Dipodidae > Dipus > Dipus sagitta. The sequence continues at coordinate 12,914,132 of CM070775.1, read as the reverse complement.
TGTAGCCCAAGCAGCCCTTAAACTTGTGATCCTTCTCTCTCAGCATCCAAGTAGCCTGGATTACAGCCTGAGCCACTAGATCTACAATCTTTTTCCATCTCATGCTAGCAGACATTTTTAATATTGATTTATTTGAGAGAGAGAAAGAGTCAACTAGAGAGAGAATGGGCATGCCAAGGCCTCTAGCCACTGCAAATGAACTCAAGACACATGCGCCATCATGTACATCTGACTTATGTGGGTACTGGGGAATTGAACCTGTGTCCCTAGGCTTTGCAGGGAAGTACCTTAACGGCTAAGCCATCTCTCCAGCCCCTAACAGATATTTTTTTTAAGTGCTGCCTTTCTTTTCTTAAAAATATACCATTACTCTTGTATCGTATCTCATCCAAAATTCTGAACTGCTTGGCCAAAGTTATATTTATTTGTTACCCACATTTCTAGTAACTTGTCAGAAACTGACCCCGCTGTGCTAGCAGCAATCACGACATAGTAGACAACTAAATGTCTGGCTATGAAAAGGTCCCCAAGTCACGTGTGGTTTCACGTTCTGCAGTTCCAGTTACCCATGGAAAATTCTAGAAAGAAACGATTCATAAGTGTTAAGTAACTTGCATTGTTGTGTATCATTATTATATAATTGGCTGTGGCTATTACTGTCTAACTAGCCTGATTTATCAGTTCAACTCCATCATCAGTACACATGCGCAGGAAAAGTCACAGTGTGGACATAGGATTTGGTGGCATCTATAGTGAGAAATCCTGGGGCTCACTGTGGTTGAGCCTGGGACACACAGCTCTCGTATGAGGGGGGCCTGTAGCCTGCAGGGCCAGCTTACCTTAAGCCGGTAACTTTCTCCGATCACTGAAGAGATGACCATATCCATCCCCTGCTCTATCTGCCGTCTTATCTTGGGGTGCCTTGTGTTCACAAGAAATGCATATGTCCTTTCTAGAAAGCAGCAAACAGACGTCAGAAAAGAAATTGGCACGTGTGACACGAATGTGCTTCTTCACATGGGCAAAAGGGCGGTTTCCATTTCTTTTTTTGGTTTTTCGAGGTAGGGTCTCACTCTAGCCCAGGCTGACTCGGGATTGGTTTCCCACCCCTTCCTTGCCTTGCTGGATTATGTAATTCCGGACTTGGTTCTCACCAACATCTCCTTAGCGAAATAGAAAACTGCCAAAGCCCCAGGAAAAAGCATGAGCCACCTTGTGCATTTGGCTTTATGTGGGTCCTGAGGAATCAAACCCTGGTCCCTGGGCTTTGCAGGCAAGTGCCTTAACTGCTGAGACGTCTCTTCAACCCTTCGTCTTTCCTTAAATTCCTCCTGAGAGAGCCAGGCAGAGGGTATCCTCAGTGTGGCTGGGAGTAACATTCCTGGGGAGGATGTGACCTTCTGCTCACCATCAAGCCAAAGCGCACGTGGGGCTCAGATGCACCCATGAGTGTTAGCTGCTCACCCTGTGCTCTGCCCCTGCCGCTTCAGCAGACACAGCGCCCTGACACTGAGTTAGGAAATGGGCAGAGAGACCGAACGCCTGCAGTGCACTGAGAACGAAGGCTTGAGGCAGACCACCGAAAATGTGCAGGTCATGCCTGGTTATTTTGGACTCAGTCTAAGAATGCTATTTAGAAGCAAGTTCAAGAAATCTGCCGGGTGTGGTGGCGCACGCCTTTAATCCCAGCACTCGGGAGGCAGAGGTAGGAGGATCGCCATGAGTTCAAGGCCACCCTGAGACTCCATAGTGAATTCCGGGTCAGCCTGGGCTAGAGTGAGACCCTACCTCGAAAAACCAAAAAAAAAAAAAGAAATCCCTGGGCTGGAGAGATGGTGGTTAATGCCTTTGCCTGCAAAGCCAAAGGATCTCGGTTTGATTCTCCAGGACCCACGTAAGCCAGATGCACAAGGGGGTGCATGCATCTGGAATTTGTTTGCAGTAGCTAGAGGCCCTGGCATGCCCATTCTCTCTCTTTCTCTCTTTCTCTCTTTCTCTCTTCTCTCTCTCTCTCTCTCTCAAATAAATAAAATACTTTAAAAAAAAAAAGAAATCCCACCCTTATCACAGACATTTATGCTCATGACTTTCCTTACTTATCACTGAGCAGGAAGGGGGAGGAAATGGAATTTGAGTTAAATCTGATTCCTTGGGGGAAAAAAAAAACCCATAGAGAAGTTGTTAAATATGCAATTATAACACAGAAATACAAGCATTAAGCATCCACAGCTGTTGTTTAATTTCTTTTATTTTAGTTTCCTCATCTGGAAAATGAGGGTTGTATAGGTACCTCATTGGTAGGATAACCTTACATCCTACCACGATACCAATCCATACCGTTATCCCAGACTATTACAATGATGACATTCATGCTCAGTACTGCTCCATTTGGAAGATAAGCCCCACGGGACTGTTGTGCCAGCTAATTCCAATAGAGCATGCATCAGACACAGTGTTTGACACGTGATAGCTTATTACGAATGTTCAGCTTGACAGGACCTAGAATCACCTGTGAGGAATTACGCAGATGACTTTCACCTCTGTGCAGGTCTGTGAGGGGTTCTTATGATTAAAAAGACCCATCTTGACTGAAAGTGGCACCATTCCATGGGCTGGGGTCCTGGATTATATTAAAAAAGAGAAGGGCTGGAGAGATGGCTTAGCGGTTAAGCACTTGCCTGTGAAGCCTAAGGGACCCAGGTTCTAGTCTCCAAGTTCCACGTAAGACAGATGCACAAGGTGGCGCATGCATCTGGAGTTCATTTGCAGTGGCTGGAGGCCCTGGTGTACCCATTCTCTCTCCCTCTCTCTGTTGCTAATAAATAAATTTAATTTTTTTAAATTTTTATTTATTATTATTATTATTGGTTTTCCGAGGTAGGGTCTCACTCTAGCTCAGGCTGACCTGGAATTCACTATGTAGTTTCAGGCTGGCCTCGAACTCTCCTCGATCCTCCTACCTCTGCCTCCCAAGTGCTGGTATTAAAGGCGTGCGCCACCATGCCTGGCTTAAATTAAAAAAAAAAAAAAAGAAAGAAAGCTGGCTGAACAGTAGCATTCATCTCTCTGCTTCCTCACCGCGGACCATATGCGACCAGCTGCCTCAGGCTCCTGCTGCCGTGCCTTCCCTGCCGTCATGGCCGGTAGGCTGAAATAAACCCTTCCTCCCTCAACCTGATTTTGTCAGGCATTTTGTCCCAGCAGTGGGAAGGTACCCAATACAATCACACACCATCCTCATCAATTCCGGTATTTCCGCAACCCTGCAAGGCACACAGTGTCAGGTCACTTCCTGCCTAGATAAAGCAGGACCTTGCAAGTTTCAGAACATCACATCACTGTCTGGACAGGAAGTAGACTCCCCGAATGATTCACAATGTCGGGTCACATCCAGCCAGAACAGGAAGTATGCAGCTCAGAGAATGGCGGCTTCTTCCCTGGGGTCTTTAGAGGTCTGTTGTGACAGCTTTAGACTATGCTCCAGCCTGTGTCCTCACTGCTGGCCATGTCATAAGCTGCGTTTTTTTCTTGCCCCTCTCCTACCTCATCAGCGTCATGTCTTCGTCCACCACTCAGCAAGGCAAGAACCAAATGAACATCACTCATATACTTACCTTTTGAGGGGTCCTTTGTGGTGTGCACGTTAACGAAGAATAGCATCGGCTTGCTCAGTATAGTTTCCCTGTAGTCCTTATAGTCACAGTGGTTGGTCAATTCCACGTACCTATGAAAGAGCAGAGAGAAGGGCCGGCGTAACAGACTTTTCCCATCTCAGGAAGAGGGATGTACTTATGGGACATGTGCCTGCTCCAGCCACAGCGTCTGAAGGAAATTCCCCAAAGTGTATCCCAGTAGAGGTCACCATATTTTGTGCCATGTAAATATATCTCTTTGCCCTGGTCATTGTTGATTGGCTTAGGATTCTACACACAACCCAAAGGTGGCATTGCCCCTGGGATGGCTTGGTGTCAATTCCCGGCTTTAGAGAAACCCTTTACCAGATGGGGACCAATATCACCCATCACCTACAGAACACTCATCTCTAGCTGTAAGAGCTCTAGGTGTCTCTGGATAGAGAATGAGTTATACTTAGAAAGTGGAATTGGCTGCTCTTTTGCAGTGAGCTCATCCTGTCTGACTTACCTGGAATTTTCTTTCCCTTCCCCTCCTCATTTCCCCTCTCTAATCCCAAAATAAACACAACCACCCCCCACACACAGATTATACTATCAACCATTATTCATAGGAACGAATTCATATTTCCTTAATCCTCAGATTGTGCAATTAAAAAATATATAAAATTGTTATTGGACTTCTGCCCATATCCTCATTAAATTTAGCTTCCTTGATTTTAGTTCATCACTCCAGCCTAGAAAGATTTTTTTCTGAGTCTTGATGTCCTCTAGCATGCTAGCTTTCTCTCACTGCCCTTTCTAGATCTACATTGCTAGTAAAAAAATAAATAAATAAATAAATAGAAATAAAAATAAAAAAGATGCAAGTGAAAATGGACTTCCTTCAAGAGGATGGCTCATTTCCTGGCTCGAAGGGGCGCTGGGACTGCCCGTGGATGCGGCCAGGCTGAATGGCATGTGCCGAATGAATATGCCTCAGCCACAGTCCCTCTTAAATACTGGGCTGGCTCCCCGTCGAGACAGCCGCAGGTGTCTGGATGGAGCCACCAGGCTGGCAGAGCTGCCGGCACGAGCTGCCTTTCTGTTTGCAAGGCTGTACATGACTGTTCTTCGTTCCAGTTGTGAGGAGACAGCTCCAGGCGGTTCTTGTCTGCCAGTAATTCCACCAGGGGCTGACAGGCAAGTCCCACTCACTACCGGGCTGGGGGTGGTGGCAGAACACTCATCTCTGTGTCCCTCCCAGTGTCCACTTCCTACAAGTCCCTCCGAGGGGCCAGTGTACGAGCCAGTGACCCAGCCGTGGGTCAAGAGTCCGCTAGGGGACAGCTACCCCAAGGCAGAAAGACACAGCTTCAGCTTGGCTGTCTCCCAGCTTGTCTCCTTAGAAATCTGTGTCATTATCTTTCTACTGGAGTGGTAGACAGGATTTGAAGAGCTGTTGAAACATGATCCCTAGTGGAGCCTCTGAACCGTTTCCTCCTTTCTGTCTCACTGGGTTTGGAAAGCAGTCTCTTCTTCCCAACGCCTCTGCACGCTGGTGATCTGGGGCCAATCGGTATTCCAGAGCAGGTGGGTCTGTGGGTGCTTGCTGTTTCAGCGCATGGCTGAGGAGATGGTGGGAGTCAGGGAGGAGTCAGGGGCGAGGCCTGGGGCGTCACCAGAATGGGGTAACAGAATTCACACGTGTATGGTTCTTCTCTCATTCTATGGTACCCCCCTTGTGTGGGCAGAATGTGAGGAAGGGATGATGAGGGAAAGACAGCCCAAGGGACCGAGGGTAGGATGGAGACGTAGCTCAGTGGTACAGTGCTTGCCTAGGGATGGGTATATGGCTTAGTGGTTAAGGCACTTGCCTGCAAAGCCTAAGGACCCAGACTCGATTCCCCAGTACCCACATAAGCCAGATACACAAGGTAGTGTGCTTACCCAGAATGTGCAAGCCCTCAGTTTCCATCCCCAGTAGTAAAAACAACAAAAATCACCGTGTGCTAGTGTGGTGGTTTGAATGTATGTATGTCCCTCGTTGACTCAGGCTTTAAAAGTAAACTTGGAGCTTGGGTCTCTAGCCACCTAACTGGAGGAGATGTCACTGGGGGTGGACCCTGGGATCCAACCCAAAGGCGTGTTTGGGGCTGAATCTGATTCCAGCCCAAAGGTCTAAGAGAGCAATCTGAGCCCTGCTGGCTGCGGGTTCCTTCGTACTGCTTTCTGGTTTTGCTGGTTGGCGGTGGAGTTTCTCTCTGCTTGCGTCAGAAAGGGACCCAGTTTCTTCTGCCACAGATGGGACTTCCCCTGGATCTGTAAGCTTGAAATAAATCCCTTCCTTCCATAAACTGTGTCTGGTTTGGATGTTCATCCAGCATCCAGAAGCTGATTACTGCAGGTGCCATCTGTGTTGCCTATGTGTTGGAAAAGAATCTTCCTGCCTTTCTTTGTTCCAAATACCCAACTTTTAAAAGGCACAGGGGGGGCGAGGGGGCTGGAGAGATGGCTTAGTGATTAAGGCATTTGCCTGCAAAGCCTAAGGACTCAGGTTCCACTCCCCAGAATGCCATAAAAGCCAGATACACATGGTGGCACATGCATCTGGAGTTCAATTGCAGTGGCTAGAGATCCTGGCATGACATATTCTCTCTCTCTCTCTCTCTCTCTCTCACACACACACACACACACACACACACACACATTAATTAAAAGGCACATGGGGAAAGAAGCAAGGAGAAGGAAATGATCAACCACATCATCTACTGCATTCATTCATTTTTCAGTAAGCCCTGCTAATGTGCTAGGAACCAGGTAGGAAATTACAGCAGCCATATTTCATTGTGTGGCCTAGAGAGGGCAGGGCAGGGGTCCTCCTGCGCTATTCCACGACCCCACTAACCATCTGTCTATTGGTGATGGGCATGAGATAGGCATGAGAGACCCGTGACGAAGTTGAAGACAGGAAGCTGAGCGCTATGTTGGCAAAGTGGGGCAGGGAAGCAGAGAACAAAAGAGGAAGGGACACCCTTGTAGCCACAGAGGAAGATGAGAACAGAGCTCATTGAGTGTGCCAATAGCAAGATAGGTGTATGTGACCGAGGCAGAGTGTGACATACCTGTGATCCACCCCCACCCACCCATTTAGCATCTCACTACCTTCCCCAAGGTAGTTCCTTATTCTCGCAATGTCCACAGTCCGATGGTGGTTCTCTAGGGGAACATGGTATCTGTGTACAATGGACCCCAAAAGTAGCCATTTCAATTACTTTTATAATGACCCAGCAATAGTAAAATACTTCCCCCTACCCACATCCAGCTGGACACCATTGAATTTTGGTATCACTAGATTTTCTTCCAATGAAAAAAGATAGAAACACAAACTCAGAAATAATCTTGACTTAGAAGAATAATCAGTTCCCCCAGGATTCTGTGGAAGATTTTATTTATATGTTATTTGCAAGCAGAGAGAGATAGAAGAGAGACAGACAGAGCGAATGGGAGTGCCAGGGCCTCCAGCCACTGCCAATGAACTCCAGATGGATGCATCACTTTGTGCTTCTGGTTTTAGGTGGGTACTGGAAAACTGAACCTGGGTCAAGGCTTTGTGGGCTAGGGCTTTAGCCACTGAGCCATCTCTCCAGCTCCATGGAAGACTTTTTTGAATGCTATGTAAGGCTTAAAATGTAGTTGTTTGGCGCAGTCAGAGGTGAGGGCTCTGGGTAGTCACATCTTGAGCTCAATGCATAAACTATACATGATTACCCATTTTGGAATCTGAGTTTAATAAAACAACCTGAGTGATAAAAGCAGGTGGAGCGTAACTTAATCTTCCTGTGACAATTTAGAGGTATTTGCAGGGCCTTAATAGGCTATAAAACCTGCTGTGTGAAAACAGAGCTTATAAGAAAGTTCTGATACCAGAATGTACAGGCAAGAGATTGAGGCAATATCTTTATTTAATAAGGCCCCGATCTCTAACCAGGCCACAAATATGAAATCTGGTAGTTCCGTCTTATCCTCTGGGATGTGTTCTAAGGCACCCAGGGATGCCAGAACCCTGGGATTTTGCCACACCCTCCACACAGCACTCTGATTCCTCAACAGTGGATTTCTGAAGCCAGCTGGCTCCTAAGGGACTCATGGGTGTATACAACCTGGACACTTGTGATAAAGGGACGAGGCTCATGCCAGGTTGGAACAGCAAGAGACTACATTGTACCCAGAGGTGAATATGCTTCCTGCACAAGCATGAGGGACCTGAGGTCATTGGTGTTCAAATCTTCAGAATCTAAATAAATGTCTGAGCATGGCCATGTATGACTGTAACCTTAACCCTGTGGGAAGCAGAGGCCAGAGATTCACCACGACTTATGAACAGCGGGCTCTGGAATGAGAGAGTGACTCTGTGTCAAGGAAAAACAAGTGGGTTAGTGATGATTGGGGGACATCTGACATTCTCCTTCGAGCACGAAAGGCGCTGTGGGTGGGCATGTGGGACAGTGAGCGAATCAGCACATACAAATATGCCTGCGCCACACACACACCAAACACGTGTGCCGCGCACACTCAAAAGAGAGAAAGGGGATGGAGAGATGGCTCAGTAGTTAAGGTGCTTGCCTGCAAAGCCTAATGACCCATGTTCAATTTGCAGGTAGCCATGTAAAGCCGGGTACACAAAGTGGTGCATGCATCTGGAGTTTGTTTGCAGCCACTGGAGGCCCTGGTGCACCCTATTTTCTCTGTATGCCTCTTTTCCTGTGTGTCTCTCTGCTTGCAAATAAATGAAATATTAAAAAAAAATTTGCCAGGTGTGGTGGTGCGCGCCTTTAATCCCAGCACTTGGAGGCAGAGGTAAGAGGATCACTGTGAGTTTGAGGTCACCCTGAGACTACATAGTGAATTCCAGGTCTGCCTGAACTAGAGTGAGAACCTACCTCAAAAAAAAGAAAAGGAAGAAAAGGCTAGGAGAAGCGCCATTAAAGTAGCAAGAACAGAGGACAACCAAAATCTATCAACAAGACAAGAGTAGATAGCTGACTCCCTGACAGATGACCCACCTCTGGCCTAGGTGAAACCACAGAGGAATTGGCAAGATGACCAAGCATGTTGCTCCCATGGCCAGCCTGACAACCAGCACCAGGGTGATGCAGACAGACACTGAGGACATTCAACACATACCAAAGCAGAAATCCAGAAGCAGTTGAGAGCTCAACACTAAAGCCGACTTAAAGCACACCCAACAAAGCTCAGGGAATTTTGAGGAAGACGGGGTGGAAAGAATGTAAGAGCCACAAGGGTGGGTGAGGCAATCCAGAGACATTGCCCCCATACAAAATGGATGATTGCTGCTCCCACAAATCATAACCCAAAGCCACATGGTGAATACCAGAAATCCCACTAAGGAGGGCCCTCAGTGGAGTAGGGGACAGGAAGGAGGGAAATGATGGTACCAACATATGTATCCTTACACAGTTTCTACTTAATATACAAAAGAAAAGGAAGTGCCGGCCGTGGCAGCGCACGCCTTTAATCCCAGCACTCTGGAGGCAGAGGTAGGAGGATCACTGTGAGTTCGAGGCCACCCTGGGACTACATAGTGAATTCCAGGTCAGCCTGGGCCAGAGTGAAACCCTACCTTGAAAAAAAAAAAGCCAAAAGAAACAAAAATAAAGAGAGAGAGAGAAGGAAGAAAGATGCACAATTCAAAACACATGATTTACTTATTTATTTTGGGGACTTTTCATTTAATAATATTTTTGGACTGCTACTAACCAAAAGTAACTGAAACCAAAAAAAGCAAAATGTAAGCCAGGCATGGTGGCGCATGCCTTTAATCCCAGCACTCGGGAAGCAGAGGTAAGAGGATCACCATGTGTTCGAGGCCACCCTGAGACTACATAGTGAAATTCAGGTTAGCCTGCTCTCAAGCAAGACCCTACCTCAACAAAACTAAAAAAAAAGCAAACTATGAACACTATTGTACCTCATTAATTCCTATATTACCAAACTCCCAGTTATGGTCCAATTGTTAAATACCTCAAAATTCTGGTGAAAAAAATAAATTTTAATATTTATTTGATTCAGTATTATAAAATTTTAATATGAGGGCTGGAGAGATGGCTTAGCAGTGAAGGCGTTTGCCTGCAAAGCCAAAGAACCTTGGTTCGATTCCCCAGGACCCATGTAAGCCAGATGCACAAGGGGGCGCATGTGTCTGGAGTTCGTTTGTAGTGGCTATAGGCCCTGGTGTGCCCATTCTCTCTCTCTCTCTCAAATAAACAAAAATAAAGATTTTTAAACAATTTAATATGAAAGTCACTAAAACACAAAAGGATTAGAGTCTAGTAGTCAAGGTCCACAGTTATTTGAGCATCTGACATTTAATCACTGGTTTTACTTTAGGATAAGTCTTAAGTAGACTACACTAGGAACTACTTATTAGATGTTTAATCATGGCTATTTCTGAATTAGTAATGCAAATATCACCTTAATGTGCTGAATATTCAGTATATTTGCTAAAGTTATCATTAGGGACAAATTCATAGAATTCCTTTTAAACTCTCATATCTTTATTGTTTTTATCTTGGCCCCAAAATAACTTTGGGCTGAAACTTTCACAGCCTGGCTTCCTTGGAAGGTCAGAAGGCAGGACAAGGTCAGAGACAGCTCATTACAACAAGCCCTGTCCTAGCTCAGGGGTGTGTGCATGGCCTGCGAAACTTCTTCCTCTCGGTCGCTAACTAGCATGTGTTTCACATGATGATGGACTGCAGTACATGTGACATGGACCTACATGTGAACTAGCACATAGTACCTACTCAGTAAATTTAGGAGTAACTTGACTGCTGGTCAACCCAGCTGGCCCGTGTGGCAAAGTTCAGTGGCTCCCAAACAGGGCTGTATTCAGGGAAGGAGGACGGTATTTAAAAGCACATGAGCACGTTTCTCCTTCCTTGTTCTGGCTTCTTTTCTCATCTGTTGCACTTTGAAAGGCCAAAGAGAACAGCTTAAAGAGGCGGCAAGTGGAAAGTGGCTTCAAGAAACAGCACCGTGGGGCTGGAGAGATGGCTCAGTGGTTAACGGCGCTCACTTGCAAAGCCTGATGGCACGGGTTCAAATCCCCAGTACCCACATAAAGCCAGATGCCCTAAGTGGCCCATGCATCTGGAGTTCATTTGCAGCAGCTAGAGGCTCTGCAGTGCCCATATTCTCTCTGTCTCTCTCTCTCTCCCTTCTCCCTCCCCCTCTCTGCTTGAAAATAAATAATAAATAAAATACTTTTAAAAAGAAAGTCCACCGTGGTTTGCTTGTAGCAAGTCACGATTTGCAGAGAGAACTGCCACCCTCGGGTGCCCCACTTCAGAGGCTTTCTCACGTCTCTCGTCCTCCCTGGCATCATGTCCCCTGGTTCTAATGAGTCACTGCTCAAAGACAAATAGGAATTCAAAGTCAAGGCCTCTACCCCCAGGGCTGGGTTTGTACGCGTGTACGTTATTTTTTTCCGCTAGAAATATGGACACACATGTATGAAAATATCACATTGTGTCTCATAAACATATAGATTCTAAACAACCAGGAAATGGAAACGGACCTCAGATACTCAAACACCTGTGCTCACGGCAGTGTCATTCACAACAGACAAAAGGTAAAACCATTTGATGACGGATGAGCAAAACGCGGCGTGCAAGCACAATGGAACATCACTCGGGCTTAAAAAGCAAGGAAACAGCTGGGCTTTCTGGCACGCGCCCATGATCCCAGCACTCGGGAGTCTGAGGCATGAGTCTCATCAGTTCAAGGTCATCTCCAGTTACATAGCAAGTTCAAGGCCAGTCTGAGCTACAAAATCTCTATCTCAAAAAAAAAAAAAAAAAAAAAAAGAATAAAGGAAAGAAAAAGGAAGGGAGGGAGGGAGAGATATTAACACCTGCTATGAATGCAACATGCATGACCTTGGTGGCATTACACTGAGTGAAATGTGGCAGCCACGGCAAGACAACTTCGGTGTGGTGTATTATACTTGAGTTAGTTACCTGGAATCATCTAATTCACAAGCAAATAAATAAATAAAAATATTTTTTAAAAATAATTTCAGGATCGGGCGTGGTGGCGCATGCCTTTCATCCCAGCACTCGGGAGGCAGAGGCAGGAGGATAACCATGAGTTCGAGGCCACCCTGAGACTACATAGTGAATTCCAGGTCAACCTGAGCTAGAGTGAGACCCTACATTGAAAAGCCAAAAAAAAAAATTCAATTTGGGGTGACAGAAGAGTTCAGAAATGGATGATAGTGATGGTTGTATTATATAAGAGTATATAATACCACTGAACTTAAAGATGGTTAAAATAGCAAACTTTATTCTATTTATTTATTTGAGAGAGAGAGAGAATGAGAATGTGCCAGGACCTCCAGCCACTGCAAATGAACTCCAGACACATGGACCACCTTGTACATCTGGCTTATGTGGGTACTGGGGAATCGAACCTGGGTCCTTAGGCATCCCAGGCAAGTGCCTTAACCACTGAGAAATCTCTCCAGGCCCACAAACTTTTAAATACAATTTTAGTTATTTGTAAGCAGACAGAAGGAGGGAAGGAAAGAGAGAGAGAGAGCATCGACATGCTAGGGCCTCCTGCCACTGCAAACAAACTCCAGGTGGGTGCGCCGCGCTGTGCGTCTGGCTTATGTAAGTAGGTCTGGGGAACTGAACCCTGGGCCATCGTGCTTCACAAGCAAGCGCCTTTAACTGCTGAGCCATCACTCCAGCCCCTAAAATAGAAAACTTTTAATGATGTATATTTTAACACAATGAAAAGTAAAATAAGGGGACTGGAGAGATGGCTCCGCAGTTCAGGTGCTTGTCTGCAAAGCCTAATGACCCAGGTTCAATTCCCCAGCCCCCACGTAAGCCAGAAAGATGCAGAAGATGGTGCATGTATCTGGGTTTGTTTGCAGCGTGGGAAGCCCTGGTGGACCTATTCTCTCTCTCCCCCCCCCCCTTCTCTTGCTCTCTCTCTCTCTCTCTCCATGCAAATAAATAAAAATAAAAATAAGGAAAAGCTACGCAGGCAGTGGAGCGATGAAGAGAAGCATGCATGCATTGCAACGGTCTGTGCAGGATGTCAGGGGACTGCCCATGGCTTTCAGAATCCTGTGCTGTGACAGTAAGCAAAAGCCCAAGGGAAGAAGCAGGGCTCTGCTACGGGTCCTGGCCTGACTGGGTTGCCAACACTTCCCCCTCCTTGCCTCCTCTCTTTGCTCCAACTGTAGTGAACTGGAGCAACATTCTCACTTCTGCTTCTGTCATTCGAGGCATGGGTGAAGGGTACCCCGTTTACTCACTCACCGAGCACACGGCACAGATGAGATGGAACACTGACAGGGCACACAGTGGTCCATTCGTGCGTGCAGCGAGCACCTGCTGTGTGGTGGGTCTGGGGGCACAAGGACAGGGAGGGACATGCTCTTGCCCTCAAGAGCCATGTGATCTACTTGAGCGACAGATAAAACACGCCACTTTGATGTGAAATGGCAGGTGAATCAGACCTCCGTGCTCACAGCACCATCACTGGGCCCAGTAGCACCGGCATCTGACATCGCTGAGTTTGTTCCAATGCTGAATCGGAGCCCCCCACCCACTGCCATTCAGTCAGAGTCTGCGTCTCATCAAGAACCCCACAAGGCTTGTGTACCAATTTAAAGTTTGAGAAACCTGCGCAAGATTCCCTCCTGGGGGCTGGAGAGATGGCTTAGTGGTTAAGGGCTTGCCTGTGAAACCTAAGGACCCCGGTTCGAGGCTCGATTCCCCAGGACCCATGTTAGCCAGATGCACAAGGGGGCGCATGCGTCTGGAGTTCCTTTGCAGTGGCTGGAGGCCCTGGCGCGCCCATTCTCTGTCTCACTCTCTGCCTCTCTCTCTCTCTCTTTCTCTCTCTGTTGCTCTCAAATAAATAAAAATAAATAAAAATAATAAAAAAAAAAAAAAGATTCCCTCCTGGGTGGCTTCATGAGGCCCTACCCCACCCTGAGGAGTTCTCAGCGGCCTTCAGCAGTATAACCTCTGGACGGCTGGCAAGTTGTCTCTGCTCTAGTAAGTAGTCTCCCACCCGTGCTCACACAAACACACAAATTAAAAAAATCAAAGCGGGGCTGGAGAGATGGCTTAGCGGTTAAGCGCTTGCCTCTGAAGCCTAAGGACCTCGGTTCGAGGCTTGATTCTCCAGGACCCACGTAAGCCAGATGCACAAGGGGTTGCATGCATCTGGAGTTCATTTGCAGTGGCTGGAGGCCCTGGCATGCCCATTCTCTCCCCTCCCTCCTCTCTGCCTCTTTCTCTCTGTCTGTTTGTTGCTCTCAAATAAATAAATAAAAATAAACAAAAAAATTTAAGAAAGAAAGAGGGGAGGGAGGGAGGGTGCAAGCTAGTTAGTACCTCATTCCAACATGCAAATACCAGAGCAATGCAATGTTCTCTGCATCCACAAGTCAAAGCTCTATTGCTTGAAGTCTTGGTTAGGTCAATAAAGGGGAGCAGGGGCCTGGAATTAGCGTTACGTATTGAAGTGAATCAAGTCAGATTTGATATTCTTCTGTCAGGCCAGACACACTCCTCGGGAAGAGGCCAGAGGCCAGCCTGAGGGCTGCACCCCAGAAGGGGTGCGCTGAGACTAGGGAGTGGACCGGAGCTTGGCTGGCAGGCAGAGTGACGTGGAAGGAAGGAAGAGGACCGGGGGCAGAGGGGCGGCGGCTTTAGAACGCAAGGCTGAGCTTGCATCATTTCGCACTCTGACCTGCACGCCTCTTTAACTTTGCTCGCTCTTGTGCTCCCCAACCGGAAAACCAGCTCGCTTCCCATGAGATGGCTAACCAATCAAACAAGGGGTACAGGCACCTGACTTACAGGGGTGCTTACTAACAGTATCAAAGCTGCCATCTGGGGCTGGAGAGATGGCTCAACGGTTAAGGCACTTACCTGAAAAGCCTAACAATGGCGGTTCAGTTCCCCAGTTACCCTCGTACAGCCACACAGAGTGGCACATGCATCTGGAGTTTGTTTGCAGTGGCTAGAGGCCCTGGCACACCCATCCTCTCTCTTTCTCTTTTTCTTTCTCTCTCACTGTCTGTCTGCTTGTAAATAAATTTTAAAAAATTAACATTTTTAAACATTTTATTTTTATTTATTTACTTAAGGTGGGAGAGAGAGAGAGAGAAAATGGGTATGCCAAGGCTTCTAGCCACTGAAAGTCAACTCCATACACATGTGCTATCTTGTACATCTGACTTACGTGGGTCCTGGGGAATCGAACCTGGGCCCTTAGGCTTTGCAGGCAAGCACCTTAACCACTAAGTCATCTCTACAGCCCAAATAAATAAATTTTTTAAAGCTACCATCTGTCAGGTTCTCAGTATGTGCCAATCACTATCTCTCAGGATCTTCCCAATTTTAATTCTATACAACAACCCTGTATGTTGGGGTGATTATTATTCCCATTGAACAGCCAAGGAAACTGAGTCACACAGAGATTTTTTTTTCAAAAATGTCCCACATAAATCAGAGTATTGCTGGGGCTTGCTGATGGGCAGAAGCTCCAGGTTGAGGAGAGACTTTGTCTAAAGGAAAGAGGCTGAGGGATAAAAGAAGGACACCCGACAGTCTTCTCTTGCCTCCGCATGCACATGTGTGCAAATGTACACACACTTGGGCATTCACTACTGTGGTGATTTGATTCAGGTGTCCCCCATAAACTTAAGTGTTTGGATGCTAGGTTCCCAGCTGATGGATATTTGGGAATTAGCGCCTCCTGGAGGGAGTGTATTGTTGAGGGCAGGCTTATGAGTGTTATAGCCAGTGTCCCCTTGCCAGTGTTTGGCACACTCTCCTGTTGCTATTGTCCACCTTATGTTGGCCAGGGGGTGATATCCACCCTCTGCTCATGCCATCGTTTTTCCCTGCCATCGTGGAGCTTCCATTGAGACTGTGAGCCAAAATAAACCCTTCTCCCCCCACCACCAAACAAAAATGCCCCAGAGTGTCCCTTAGCTGATACAATGCGGAAGCTGACACTCATATCCATGCACACTTGCTCTAGTCTGGGTCTCACCAAAAGGCCCTGTTCAGTGTGTTTATGAGCGTCAGGTCACGTGTGTCATGGCGTGCCCTGCAAAGGGGCTGCTGCCTGGGTAAGTTTCCACATGTGAGACGAGGGGCAGAGGAGAGAGTCACAGGACAGGGCCCAAGCCTGGACAGCAAGCTGCCCCCGGAGCCCTGACCGTGGCCTGGGCCTGGCACGCAGCCCACTGGGAGCTGCAGGTGAGGCCCCGTACACCACAAACCTAAGTGTGTCCCCACTGTCATTCTGTCCCCCCTTCTTCATCTGTGACTCCCAAGTTCCACACTCTGCCCTGGGTTGTGGGGGGTGCCCTGGAGGAGGGTACGGCTGTCACCCGTCTCCCAGCTGGACATCTGTGGGCAGGGGCGGGTTCTATCTGTTCTTTTCAAGGCTTCCTTGAATTTACAGAATTCTGTGTTAGGCTGGTGGGACTCCAGCTATTTATTTGTGGGCTCCACAGGTGTTCAAAAAGCTGCTTCTGGCCATAAAAAGGCAAAAACAAAGCCGGGCGTGGTGGCGCACGCCTTTAATCCCAGCACTCGGGAGGCAGAGGTAGGAGGATCGCCGTGAGTTCGAGGCCACCCTGAGACTCCATAGTGAATTCCAGGTCAGCCTGGGCTAGAGTGAGACCCTACCTCGTAAAACCAAAAAAAAAAAAGAAAGAAAAGGCAAAAACACTTCCGGTTCAAGGCAGTTTGCTGAAAGCCCTGTCCTCACAGTTAAACAATGCTGGTCAGAAGCAACTGTTCAACTGCTTCCAGAACCTTCCTTAGGTTAACTACTCCATCCTCGTTTTCCCATCTGCTAAACAAACAAAAGAGCAATGGCAGTAGTGCCGACTTTGTAGGCTCTTGTGAGATGCCACGCACCCTTCCGGGGACCTGAGTGAATGCTACCAGCCACTGTTACAGCTGCCCTCATTTGGTGAACCCCGCTGCCTCATTCACGCCAGGGGCCACTCACTGAAGGAAGGAACTCAAAGTCATCTTTGCCAGACCTTGCCATGACGTGTCACTAAGAGGCTACATTCTAGGGAAAAGACAGTGTGTGTGTGTGTGTGTGTGTTATGGTGTGTCTGTATTTGTGTATATGTGTATGTGTGTATGTGTGTGTGTAGTATGATATGTGTGTGTTATTGTGTGGTATGGTGTATGTGTGTGTATGTGTGTGTGGTATGGTGTGCCTGTATTTGTGTATGTGTTTATGTGTATGTGTGTATGTGTGTGTGTGCTATGGCATGTGGTGGGAGATGATTAATGGTGATTTGGACTCTTAGGTCACTGGGCAAACATTACATGCATCTAGTGTTCTGAGCAGCTTTCAGCTGTGACATGGATAAGAATCATGTCCTGAAAAAAGGAAAAATAAAAATCATGCCAAAGATTTTGTCATAAACTCCACAAAACAGGACAAATATTTTACGAACGGGTTCTCAGAGAAGTTGTAAAGGCCTTGGTGGCCATCGATCGCTAAATCGTCAGCACACCCCCAGCTTCCATAGGTGATGTAGGCGTTACGTGTTTTAAAGAATGTTTAAGTACCAGAAAACAGACCTGAGAAACGAGGCCAGGCGCCATCCCGCTCTCTGTGTGAGAGACGTGTGCAAATGTCAAGGGGGATGTGCTTAGCCTCTTGAGGATTGCTTGGGAAGGGGCCTCGTCTAAATCACACAGTGGAGCGGGCTTATTTGACACCACCGAAGTATCTGGGCGGGAAGGGAAGGAGGAGGGAGAGACAGAGACTGGTACCTATTTTGAGGAAGCAGGGTAGGCTATCTCAAAGTCAAAGCCATCTAGGCGGATTTTGCAGATCAGAGCAATAGCAACTTCACGTGACTGAGTTCCGTGTGTGCCCACATCCTGGCCATGAGCGCAAACCCTCTGGCTGCTGCACAGAAGTCAACCCTCCCTGTCTAGAAGGTTCTCTCCATTCAGACCAGACCACGTCCCACCCGCCCTTCAGGATGCTCTCCCAAACATGAAAGTGCCCCGTCTGGTCACTATGGCAACACATGAACTGCCCAGAGACCTCAGCTGCTTAGTTCTTTTTGTCAGAGGAGTTCGAAGCAAGGATTGTGTGACAAACTTCAAAAATTATCCTAAACTTTGCAGCACTGTTTGCCTTGACTGGGGAGCTAGCTGGTTGTGTCAAATGGCCTCACCTCTGGCTTCAGTTCACCAGGGGACATTTGACATTGTCATACCCTCTTCGCAGATATAGCAGTTACGTTGTCTTTAAATCTCTGAATATCTGATTTCCGACTCAGCTCTTCTCACTGTCCCCTGCTTATGAATGGTCACTTCTATTTCGCTACAAGAGCAATATTACTGGGGAATGGTTTGGGGGGGGGGGCATTTAAAACCATGCCTGTCTCGAGCTGGAAAGCAAGGGCTTTTTCCTAGGAGCTGCAAGAAGGCACTGTAGATGTTCTTTTGTTTGCTTGTCCCTCTTGAATCCACCCCATCCACAGGGTCCACAGCACTGTCTTTCACAGTGGTTAAAAACATACCTTCAGGGCCTGGAGAGATGGCTTAGTGGTTACAGTGTTTGCCTGTGAAGCCAAAGGACCCAGGTTCGATTCCCCAGGACCCACGTAAGCCAGATGCACAAGAGGGTACATGCATCTGAAGTTCGTTTGCAGTGGCTAGAGGCCCTGGAGCGCCCATTCTCTCTCTCTCTCTCTCTCTCTCTTCTCTCTCTCTGCTTGCAAATAAATAAATAAAACTATATATATATATATATATACATATATATATATATATATATATATATATATATATATATATATCTTCAGGGGCTGGAGAGATGGCTCAGCAGTTAAGGCACTTGCTTGCAAAGCCTAATGACCTGGGTTCGATTCCCTACTACCCACATAAAGCCAGATGCACAAAGTGGTGCTTGCATCTGGAGTTTTTTGCCAGCAGCTAGAGGCCTTGGTGGACCCATTCTCTCTCGCTCTGTCTCTCTGTTTGCAAATAAATGAATAAAAGCATTTAAAAAAACATATCTTCATGGCAGACTCCCTCACTGCTCAAGCAGATCCACTTGGCTCTGGGGTGCTCAGTCCTTCATCCTACATATAAGAGAGCTGTGCGCCCTCTTTCCCTGGGGTGACCCTGGGAAGCCTAAGCAAGCCCATACCCACCCCCACAGGGACTGCCCTCCTCTACCACATCAAGATCAATATTAAAGCCTGCTTCTGGTGGATGGATGTCTTTCCGTCTGCCAAGAAGCACCCGAGGCGCCAAAACATAGCTCCGTGGGTCCGAGCACTTGCTGTGCAAGCATGGGGACCTGAGCTCAACCCCTCGCACCCACATAAAAGTCTAGGCATAGTCCGGGCGTGGTGGCGCACGCCTTTAATCCCAGCACACGGAAGGCAGAAGTGGGAGGACTGCTGTGAGTTCGAGGCCACCCAGAGACTACATAGTGAATTCCAGGTCAGTTTGGGCTACAGTGAGACCCTACCTTGAAAAAATCAAAACAAAAACAAAATCTGGGTATAGTCATGTCAGTCCTGTAACCCCAGCGCTGAGAGAGTAGAGGAGACAGGAGGATTGCTGGGCCTTGAAGGTCAGCCTGCCTAAGTGGAGGGGAGGGGGGGCAATGGCAAGTTTGAGGTTCAGGGGGTAGAGCTGAAGATCAATAGACGACACCCAGCACCATCCTCTGGCCTCCGCACTGGAGTGCACCGGCTGTGAGC
Organism: Dipus sagitta; assembly: GCA_036346955.1. Lineage (NCBI taxonomy): Eukaryota > Metazoa > Chordata > Mammalia > Rodentia > Dipodidae > Dipus > Dipus sagitta. The sequence goes on along the minus strand of CM070775.1, from coordinate 12,894,698 downwards.
ACCTGCACATGCATTTACATACAAGGACACCACATACAACACACACGGAGAAGGAAAGGGAAAAACAAAGAAAAGGAGCGCGGGGAAGGGAGGGGAGGGGAGGAGATGGAAAGGAAAGGGAGGGAAGGGAAGAGAAAAGTCACTGAATCATTCTAATCACAACAGTTAAGCATCCTGAGACCCATTCGATAAAGACTGCAAATCTGACCCACGCTCTGCCCAGGACTCCTCCGGAAAGCTACACTACTGAACTTACTTTCCCACACGTCATCTGCTCTCCAGACAGCCCACATGGCCCTGGGCTCGCCTTTCTAGGCTCTATGTCCTTCTACGCCATGGTTGGTTGGGAATCTGAACTTTGTGAGCGCTTCTCCATCGGGGTCTCCTCACTGGGCATCCTCCCTCCCCACCCCATCCCTGCACCCTAAATCTAAAGCCGGGATTTGGGTGTGTGCATGATAAACATTCCTAAAGGGTGTGCCCACCCCACAACTGAGCTCATCCACCCAGTTAAGGAGCAGGATGGAAAAAGCAGCCTCCAGGCAGGCCTGATGGGTGGGGACCCCCGGCGCCTTCTAAGCTGCCCTCCCCACGTGCGGGCCTGGGCGTGGTGCCTTTCTGGGTTGCTTTGAGCTGCAGCTGCAACGCGCGTCACTTGCAAAAGGCAGAGAAAAGTCAGGGCAGGAGGCGCTTGCAGGCTGGAGGTGACATGAGCAATGAATACATCTAAAAGCATTGGGAGGGGGGAGAGGGAGAGAGCCCAGGAGGGCTAGGGCAGGGCAGGATGGCCATTTCTTCCGGGGACAGCGACCTGGCGGAAGATCTGTGGAGACCAGAGTTACCGAGGCGGTGGACCCACCTCTTGATGTAGCTGCTGAGGCGGTAGAGCTGCCCGTCGAGGCGCACGAGGCCATCGCCAAAGACGTTGAACCCCCCAGATGTGGCAGCAGGCTCCCCGGGCCCGGGCACCACGAGCTGGTCGCCGCGCAGCTGGAAGGCTCCGGGCTGCAGGCGCAGCAGCTGCGCCAGGGGCAGCAGGGCCAGCTCGCAGTCACACGTCCACAGGCTGCGCAGCTCCCCCGACGAGATGGACGTCAGGCTGGGCCTGGCCACCGGTTCGCACGTCGCTGTCGCCATGGCCGTCCACGCAGGGAATCCTGACCCCCGCCCCCACCGCCACCCCGTCTCAACCTAGACCTGATGATTCCCCACGCCAGCGAGATCAAGCCTGGGCGCCCTGGTCCGCGCCTGGGCTCCCGCCCCGGTCTGGACGCAGAGGTCACTTCGAAGCCCGCCTGTCACCCTGCTGCCCACCCCGGAGAGGAGCGCTGCAGACAGGGCTAGGAAGAAGCGGTCCCCGCGCTGCGCAGGCCCTTTTATCCACGCCCCTCCCAAGCCCGCAGGCACGACCCCAAAAGCTCCAGGGGCCCCGCGATCATCATTGCGTAACTTGGCGCGCTCCCACCTAGCCGCGTCTGCTCGGGGGCCAAGGATGGCTTAGTCATCGCGCTCGGTCAGCTTCTCAGGCCCCGCCCTGCCCGGCCGGGCACTGCCCCTGGCTGGGGAGTGAGGAGTGGTCTCCCCAGGATGCCAGGCTTGCACGGGGAGGGGGGGCGGCTCAGAGGCCTCCACCTGTTCTGCGCACTGGTTGGGGTGCCACCAAGGGTCCCTCACTCCCCGTCTCTCCGTTTGGAGCCCTGGGAATGGCAGAGGGTAACCCTGGAGCTCCGTCCCTCCGTCTGCATCCTCAGGACCAGGCTCTGCTGGAGTCTTTTTAGTTTCCTCCATCTCTGCCCAGACCATGCCTGCCCCGGGTTCTCTCGACCTTTCCAGGCCCTGGTTCCTCCCCCTGTGTTTCCTTCCACGTGAATGTCCACGATCACCAGGCCACTTCCCCTAAGGCCTTTCTCTTTTAAAACTTTTTTTACTTTATTTTATTTATTTGAAAGAGAAAGAGGGAGAGAGAATGAGAATGAGTGGGCTGGAGAGATGGCATAGCAGTCAAGGTGTTTGCAAAGCCTAAGAACTCAGGCTCAATTCCCCAGTACCCACATAAGTCACATGCACAAGGTGGCACATGCCTCTGGCATTCCTTTGCACTAGCTAGAGGCCCTGGCACACCCATATTCTCTCTCAAATAAATAATAAAATAAAAACTAAAAATATATCAATAAAAGAGAGGGAGAGAGAATGGGTGCACCAGGGCCTCCAGCCACTGCAAAAAAAAAAAAACTACAGACATGTGCCCTCCCCCCCCCATGTGCATCTGGCTTACTTGGGTCCTGGGAAATTGACCCTGGGTGGGTCCTTAGGCTTCACAGACAGATGCCTTAATGGCTAAGCCACCTCTCCAGGCCCCATAGGGTCTTTCTGAATACCCCAAGCACTGCCTTCCTTCCTTCTTTTGTTTCTGCTGTCTAGCGGACTCTGTGTGGATGGGGCCTGGAAGCTTCTAACCGCAGCCCTGCATCCCTGACTCCCCGGGGGAAGCTCTGAGCCCCAGAATCTGTTCATTTGTTCAGTCTATAAATATGTGCTCATGAGTCTCCTGAGGGGCAGAAGGACTATTCCATGCAATTTAATTAAATGACTATTTCCAGAACATCTAATAGGAGATAGAGAATAAGCTAGATTCTGAGCAAACTAGGATGTGGAAGCAATCCCTTCCCCAGCCTGACTTGCAGTCTCTTAGAGGGGCAAGCAAGGCTCCCGGTAGCTTACACTGCGCTAGGCAGAAATCTCTGCTCTGGTAAGCCTGTGCGAGAGGGGAGGAGAGGCCAGCCTGCGTCTGGGACTTCTTGAAGTACAGCGATTTAGGACATGAAAGTAGAACCTAAAAGTTAAACAGAATTCAGAGAATATCTTTAAATTTGTCTTTGAGTGCCTCCAAGGGGGACCTTTGTATTGGTTTAATCAAGTCCTAATGGGGGAAAAAAAACAAAAAACCTTTGGCCATATTTTATTTAAATTTTAAAATATAAATGAGTGGCCCTGTTCTAGGAGGGCACATCCTTAGCTTTTCTCCACATGTGACTCCTTTATCCAGGATCCGGCTCCATCCCTGGGCCTCTCTAGGTACATCATTGGCCCAAGTATTTGATCACCACCCAGTGGGATGCACTGGTCACTGCTGAATCAGTCTTGACGCAGGGTGAGAGAGGTAAAGCCTGCCGGTGAAACAAGCACCCACTTCTACAGAGCCAAGTGTGGTACCCAGTGCATACAGGGTGGGCCTAGCGCTGGAACTGGGCCTGGAGGCGGGACCCACAGGTTGGGCTCTTTTCCCAGGGAAGGGATGTGGAGCCAGGAGTTAAGACTGCTCCCGCCCTAAGTGGGAGTTCACTCGCAATCCAAACATTTACAGTCACTGCTCTACCAGGCACGGTCATCACACACACACACACACACACACACACACTAAGAGTAATTTAAAAATAAACTAAAATAAGAGCTGCATTGGCTACTTTAGGCTTGCTGTGACCAAACATCTCCAAAAACAATTTAAGGGAGGAAAAGATTCATCATGACTCATTGATTTCAGGGATTTCGGACTTCACATGGTTCCAGGCCCACTGTGGGGTCCTCATGGTGGTGGGGGCAGAGGGAGGAGGAGGAGGCGACTCACCACGTGGCTGACAGGAAGCAGAGAGGGAGCGGGGAAGGATTGGAGACCTTCCAAGGAACACCCCCTGGGTTCTACTTCCTCCAACTCCTAAAAGTTTCCGCAGCCAACTGGGGACCAGAGCACTCAATATACAAGCCCGTGGAGGACATTTTCATAACCAAACCCTAATAAGGACTCCATAGAGATAAGGCCCACGATAGATGGAGAAGTGGGTACTGTGAATGCAGCGTCAAGGAAGCGGTGGCTCTGCCGTGGAGGCCCCAGGAAGAATACTCGGAGACCGATGTAAGAGTTTGGTATTGGATGGAGTAGGAGCTCCCAGCTGAAGGAATAGCACGGACAAGAAGTTTGGGAGGGAAAGATTCTGGACCAGTCTATACAAAAAGAGAGAAGGTGTGGTCTATTTGGAGGCCTGTGGGAAAAATTCTGAGCAGCTGAAGTAGACCAAGGCCCCATCTGTAATAACAGAAGGAATGTAGGACTCAGGGGTGAATTTTATTCTATTTCACTTTATTTCATTTTTATTTGTTTGTTTGTTTGTTTTGTCTTTCAAGGTAGGGTCTCACTCTAGTTCAGGCTGACCTGGAATTCACTATGTAGTCTCAGGGTGGCCTCGAACTCTTGATGACCCTCCTATCTCTGCCTCCCAAGTGCTAGGACTAAAAGCGTGCGTCACCATGCCCCGGCTAGTGAATTTTATAAGATGAGATCAGAAAGGGAAATCAGGGTCAGATTGTGACAGTTACTCAAAATGGTCTAGGTCGTTAAGACAATGAGGAGACTCTGATGTTTTTTTAAGAAGAAAAGTAATGTAATTCTGTCTGAGTTTAGACAGAGACCTTTGTTTATGGCCATGTAGATATTTTTTAAATAGTCTGTTTCTTTATGTACTTGAGAAATAGAGAAAGACAAAGAGAGAAGAGAGAATGGGCATGCTGGGACCTCCAGCTACTCCAAACAAACTCCAGACACATGAGCCATCTTGTGCATCTGGCTTTACGTGGGTACTGGAGAATCCAGCCTGGGTCCTTAGGCTTTGCAGGCAAGAGCCTTAGTCACTGAGATATTTCTCCAGCCCCCCATGTACCTATTTTATTTTTTTACATCAATTTATTTATTTGCAAGCAGAGAGAGAAAGAGAGACAGACAGAGAGAATGGACATGCCAGGGACTCTAGCCACTGCAAACGAACTCCAGAAGCATGCACCACTTTGTGCATCTGGCTTACATGGGTCCTGGGGAATCAAACCTAGGTCTTAGGCTTCACAGGCAAGCACCTCAACTGCTAAGCCATCCCTTCAGCCCCCATGTAGGTATTTTAAAACAGGAAAACCCAAAGGAAGGGAGACTAGTTAGAAGTCAGAGGCAGTAATCCGGGAAAGATATGAGGAGGGTGAACTCCAGAATCTGTGGGAATGGAGATTGCAAATCTGGGACATGCTTGAGTGGGAGTCAGCAGGGCTTCCTAAGCAAGTGAGTGGAAAGAAGAAATTCATTTAGTCTTCCCCTCTTGGGTATGTAGACAGACAGTGTCTGCATTAATGAAGCTTGGGGTTGGGGGAGATGGAGCAGGCCTGGGACGAGAAGATGATGAGGTCAGATGAGGACATACTGTTTTGGAGCTACTTATGGAACATCCAAGTTAAAAAAAAAAAAAAGATCAGCAGGGAGCTAGCTAGCTGGGTTGGGGACTTTGCAGAGAGAAGTATGGCTTGTGGTTGAGATTTGCAGGCCGTTCACTTAAAGATGGAGGTTAAGACCAAGAAAGTGGGTCGGAGTGTGTTAGCTTTCCATGGCTGTAACAAATACCTGAGAGAAATTACTTAAAGGGCGGGGAGAGAAATTTACTTTGGCTTATGATTTCAGAGGTGTCAGTGCGGTCGGTTGGCCCATTACTTTGGGCCTGCGGCAGCACCATACGTGATGACGGAAACGTGAGGAAGACGCGGCCTGCCTGGTCCATGGCAACAGGAAAGCAAGAGAGAGAGAGGAAAGAGACAGGATCTCAATGTCCTCCTTTAAAGGCATGTCACTAATGAAGGAACTTCCTCCATCTAGGGCCTACCTCCAAAGCTTCTATCACCTCCTGTGAACGCCATGTGCTGATGACCAAGCCTTTAAACACATGGCCTTTGTTGGACATTTAGGATCTCAGGGAGCATCTTCCTAGTAAATGACAGGGTGGAGTCTCCAATTCACCTCCACATGTTTATTGAGCATCTACCACGTGCCAGGGCCCAGACTCTGCTGGAGATACAGAGTGAATAGAAGTAGGCCTGTCCTTAGCAACACAAGGATACAGGGATCAGCATGGTCTTCCGGCTCCACGCTGAAGCACACTGTCGAAGTCTAGTCAGAGTTTGCTTTCAACATGTCTCTGATCTGGCGGAGGCAACTCTCAATAACAGGCACAAAAATTATTTTCCCTACCACTGGAGTGACTCAAACCTCACTGAAGGTCTGAGAAGAAGTGACAGTGGCGTGTTCAGCACTGAGATATCTCCACCACACCTTCCAAGGCTCAGGATCCAATGCAGAAGAGGTGGCGGAAAGAATGTAAGAGCCAAAGGAAGGGGCCGAGTGCTGCTTACAGCGCACTCTTCCACGCACAAAGCGGCCTTGCTATTCATGACGTCACAATGGCTGATGCCTTGCGTAGCAGGAGGAAAGGAAAAAGAATAATGACATCAAAATAGAATAGAGACTAGTTGGAAAGAAGAAGGAATTCAGTGGAAGGAGGACTCAGCAGGAGGGAAAGGGAAGGTGATGGGAGGGGACTGTGATTATGATATATTGTCTATATCTATGGACATTGTCAGTAAAATGCTTTTAAAAAATTAAATGAATGAAAGGGAAAAAATGTTTTCTAAATGAGTTAAGGTCAATGAAAACAGGCCCACCACAAACCCCCTCAAGCCCCAGCACACGCTGACCTCAACAACTGATGATTATCCTTCAATGTGCACTGACTGTGGACAGCTTGGCATTGTTAAGGGGTAAAATGTTCATGGGAAGTTTATGGCAGATGTATATGCACTATTTAAGATTTAACATAGAAGTTCCCCCATTAAAACGTGTTTCTTTTAGAGTGAAATATCAATGTTTATTATCTCATGATTAAGTGAGATAGTCACCTGTTTTCTGTATCTTACCGTTTGTACAATTTCTCTTCATTTTTCCAAGAGAAAGCATACTATGATGTATAGACAAATTATATTGATCATAATTTTAAAAACCTTTTTTTTTGCAGTACTGAGGATTAATCCAGGGTCTCACATATACTAGGCAAACACTTTTCCATTGAACTATATCCCCAGCCCAACAAAGATATTTTATTTAAAAATTCTTTGTTGTTGTGTTACCCAGAGGTTTTGTTTGATGTGTTTTCATTAAAATGCTTGTATTTCTTTATGGATAATTTATGCCAGAGAAAGACATGGAGAAAGTGAACAGAAATAAAAAGTTAGTTATTGCTCATCAGTGGTGAGCTATAGAGATCTCCTTATGTTTGTTTCCTTGTCATTATCAAAGTACACACCAGGTAAACATAATCACTGCTAGTAAAGATATTGCAGTCTTTTCTTACATTGTTGGTTTGTTTACATAGTTGCTCTCATATCATGGAATTTCTGTTCTTTTTCTCACATAATGTTAAATATACATCATGTTTTCAAAATTGCATTCTCTTTGTAAATTGTATTTTAAACCACTATGTTATTTTCCATCAAGTGAATGTACTCTTGCTTGTCTAGACATTTCTTTACTCATACTACAAAACACTGTCACAGTGAACACCTTTGCACTTAAATATTTTCAGTACCCTAAACTCTCAGAAATGGAATTTTTGGGATAAGCGATAGGAGCTCTGGAAACATGAACCAACCACTGTTTCCCAAAAGAATTTTGCTAAATTTCCTTCCTGCCAGCAATAAATCTCATGGTTTGGTCCTGGGGGAAGATACCTCATAACTACTTACAGTTGAGTTTCTTGGATTACAGTGAGGAGAGCAGTGGATCTGAACTGTGGCTACCTGAAAGCTCTGTGGATAGCAGAGTACCCACCAGCGCTCCTGTGCTTATGTTTACAGTTAAAGCAGGACAACAGGAAGCTCTTGCGTCCTCATGTGCCCCGACTGGGGTGACAGCGCTCTGATGACACCACCAAGTTACAGACTCAGCCTATTCGCTTGGGAAGTTCAAAGTGGGCCAGATTCATAGACCCTGACTCAAATATATCAAACTCACACAAGCTGAAACCCAGTTCACGTACTGTTATCTTCATTTCTGGATGTTCTGTCAGAACACTGATAGCTACAGTCTTTTCCTTAATGGGGGGGGGGGAGTCTTTAAACCATTTTCCAGCCTATCTCCTTTTTCAGCTACTTTTCCTAGAATCAAACTTCCTCAATAGATTGTCTAAAATCGTTGTGGCAGTTTGAATGTATGTCCCCAAATAGACTCAGGTGTCTTATTAAAATTTGGATTTCAAGCCGCCTGGGTGGAAGAGTGGGGGTCGGATCTGATTCCAGCCTAAAGGCATGCAGACAGGGTTTTTACCTCTGCCTGAGCCCCTACTGCTTGCTGCCCCTGTGTGCTTGCTTGTGGTGCTGGCTGGTGGCAGTATTTCTCCCTAATTGGATGTGTAAAAGGGGGCCAGCCCCTTCCACCATGATTGAACTCCAGGTGGATCTGTAAGCCTGAAATAAATTCTCCCCCCCCCCATAAACTGTGTCTGTTTGGAAGCTCATCCCAGCAACATAGAGCTGACTACAACACTTGTTGTCTGTCGTAATTCCTCCAGAAAGGTCTCTGATCTCAGGCTGGAGAGACTGCTCAGTGGTTAAGGCCCTTGCCTACAAAACAAAACAAGCCAGGTCTGACTCCCTAGTGCCCACGGAAGCCGCATGCACAAAGTGCTGCATATATCTGGAGTTCATTTCTAGTGGCTAGAGTGTCTGGCATACCCATATTCATTCTCTCTCTCTTTTTCTCTCCCTGTATATATCTCTGATTGCAAATAAATAAATAAATAAATAAATAAAATATTTTTAAAATTCTGATCTGTCCCATGGCACCATCGAAACTTGTCTTAAAGTGCCAGTGACCCCTATATTGTCAAATCTGGTAGACATTTGTCTGATTTGATCTCATGAGATCACCCTAGTCCCTGCAATCCTCCCTTCCCTTAGCTTGTGAGCAAGCTGCACGGTAGAGAAGCTGCACTGGAGTTCAGTGCGCAGCTCTGATATTTGTTAGCCATGTTGCCTTCACAAAGCTTTTTAAACCTTGATCCTTCGACTATAAAATAGGCGAGACAGAAGCGCAATCAAGAGCTCAGGCTTTGGTGACTCATAACCTGGTCTCAAGCTCCAACTTTTCTCTGTGACCTTGAACACATCACTCCCGCGCGCTCGGTTTCTTTAGGTGTCGACAGTGGGATTTGTGAGCGTTTTACTCGAAGCACTCAGAGTAGCAGCAGGCACATTGTGAGAGTCATGCCAGCGCCTGCCCACATCAGAAGACTCCAGTAAGGGCCCCACACTGAGATGAAGGTCCACACACGGCATCCAGTACGGTCTGAACTACATGGCAAATCCTCACAAAGGAGCCCTAGCTCCTGCCTTCTGTTTTGGGTTTTTTTTGTTGTTGTTGTTGTTGTCGTTGTTTTTCTATCCTCTTCTCAAGCCATTCCTTTTTCCTGAGTGCCAGGGCTCTGTCAGTGGCCACCTCCTCTCTTCCTGGATGACTCTGTCCAAAGCATTAGCCATGAGGCTGACGACTCCTAGACTTCTAGTACAGTCCAGGCTTCCTTTGAGATTCTTGGCCCTTCAATTCAACTCTCTGCCCAGTCTTTCCCTCCATGTGAGTTTCCTCTGTCGGCTCCAAGAAATCCGCCTCCTGTCCCCAGATGCGCTCTCATTCTCCTGTGAGGCATGTCCATCCCTCTCCCAGAACTTCAAAGGCATCCAATGCTGTGTCCCCTTTTTTAAAAAAAAATTTTTTTTAGAGCTCTTGCAAGAGAGAAAGACAATTGGCTCACCAGGGCCTCAGCCACTGCAATTGAACTCCAGGCACATGCGCAACCTAGTGGGCATGTGCGACCTTGCCCTTGCCTCACCTTTGCACGTCTGGCTTACGTGGCATCTGGAGAGTAGAACCTGGGTCCTTAGGCTTCGCAGGCAAGCACCTTAACGACGAAGCCATTTCTCCATCCCCAGCGTTGTGACCTTTTACTTCTGATCTGTCCCCACCCTCCCCTGCTGCCATTCCACCTTAGTCCTTCCCAGCCCTCTGGTCAATCGTGCACCGGCCCCCCCAGCTGAGTCTTTCCTCTATAGATGCCTCGGGTGCCTCTTGTTTCCTTACGTCTTTGTTCACCTTCACTGTTCCAGTGTCCTCCACAGCAGCCCTCATTTGTTCCCTCCTTCTCGTGTGGCATGGCTGAATTGTGTTTCCACAGCCTTGTCTCCTGAAGCCCCTCCCTCACCCTCCCCTCCCCCACAGGAGACTGAATTTGGAAATAGTCCAGGAAACTAATAAAGGTTGAATGAAATTTGTTGAATGAAATCTGGCGTCCTATGGAAGAAGAGATGCAAGAGGGACCAGCAGCAGGACCAAAGGTCATCAGGGGACTCAACAAGAGGCAGTAGTCCCACACCGGTGACAAAGGCTGCCCTCGCCTGGAAGACAGTTGGCACCTTCATCCCAGACATCCAGCTCTTCAGAACCATAGGGAAGTGGATTTGTGTTGGTTCAGCTGGACAGTCTGTGGCATGGTGTGATGACCCCTGGGGCTGACAAGACTCCTCTTGACCCCCACACGTACGCCATCTGCTCAAGGCTTGCAGAACGTGGCTTAGCTTTCTGGTGCTCTGGCTTTCCAACACCCTGTCCACAGTCTGCTCATGTGGTGCGGCCCTCTCCTCCCTTTATACACCTGCATTCACCTTTTGACACAATTTAGACATCATATACTCAAAGTTAAGTTAATGTCACCTTTCCTTCACCTACAGGACAAATGACATCTGCTCTGCATGTCCTTATCATACCATTACTACAAGGTTTGTATTAGCCACTTGCTTCTCTGTACTGCCCACTGAACTGCTAAGAGAAAAACTCTGTTGTATGCCGTGTTTTTTTTTTTATTCCAAACACAATGGGGTCTCATAAAAGATATCCAATTTATGTTTATTGAATGAGTGAATAAATAAATGCTAAGCAGCATTGCGCCGTGCTTATATATGAAGTCCTTAAAGCGGTGCCTGGCATAAGTAAGTGCTATTGAAGGTTTGTTAAATAAATGAACAAAATATACCGAACATGCTTGAGATCATTTTTCTGCAATTATAACTGCCGGAGTCTTGTGAAAGCTAAAGTAGGAACATATGGAGAAATAAAGGCCCAGATTTGCAAAGATATTTTATGCAAATAAGCTCAAATTCGTAGTTACTGAAGTGATTGCTGACAGCTTTAGTCATGGCTGAATGGGAAGGGGAAGTTCTCCATCCTCCCTTGGTGCTTACCTCACCAAGCCCTGGCGCTGCCGTCCTCTGAGTTCACTGCTTCCTGTCTGCCCAAATAAACACTCCTCTGGGGTTCATGCGCAAGTCTGCCCAGGGCCAGGAGGCTGATCTTGGTGACATCTGTTCTTTCGCACTTTGGTTACATCTTTTTTAATTGCCGGTAGAACACTCAGTACTGTGGGGCACTGAGGCCAATGTAGGTCAGCATGCTGTGGTAGCTGTCAGCATTCTGGCACATGGAGAGGGCCCAGAGGAAGTATAAAGATGGGTAAAATCTGTTCTGTCTCTGAGGACTTTGAAGTCAACCTAGCTACAAGTGATCAAGAACTACTGGAGGAGGGGAAGAAAAATGGATGGGACATGAGGGGTGGATCTGTGAAGATGTTAGAGAGGAAAGTTTTAAGTCTGTTATAACTAAAGTGTTGGTTCATACATGAGACAACCATTGACAAATCCAGAAATTTTACTGGGTTTGGATGCTTTTGATTCTCATTTGAGAAGAATGTGTGTGTGTATTTTTAATTATCTGCGTGTCATGATGCTTTGGTATCGTCAAAGAACTTTCTGGCTGGGGAATGACTGTCCTTCCCAAGTCTAGCTAATTGTTAAAGAGTGGCCTAGCTGGGTCACATGGTAGTTGTATTTTTAGTTTTTTCAACTTTTATTTATTTGAGGAAGAGAGAGAAAGAAATAGGCAGGAAGGGAGAGAGAGAGAGACAGAGACAGAAAGAGAGAGAATGGGTGCACCAGGGCCTCCAGCCACTGCAAATGAACTCCAGATCCATGTGTCCCTGTGTGCATCTGGCTTATGTGGGTCCTAGAGAATAGAACCTGGGTCCTTTGGCATTGCAAGCAAGCACCTTAACCACTCATCTATCTCTTCAGCCTGTATTTTTAGTTTTTTGAGAAACTTCCACACTGATTTTTATTGTACCTACCCCAGTTTACATCCCTACCTACAATGCATAAGGATTCCTCTTTCCCAAATCCTCACCAGCATTTGTTGTTTGTTTTGATAGCCATTCTGACTTGGATGAGAAGAAATCTTAAAATAGTTTTGCATTTCACTGATGCTGAATACTGGACTGGGGAAATGGCTCAGCAGTTAAAGATGCTTGCCTGCAAAGCCTAATGACCCTGGTTCAATCCTCCAGTGCCCACACAAAGCCAGATGCACAAAGATGTGCATGCAGTCGCAGTTTGTTTGCAGTGGCTGGAAGCCCTGGTGCAAACTTTCTCTCTGTCTCTCTTCTATCTCTCTCTGCTTACAAATATAAATAAATAAATAAAATTTTTAAAAAGGATGCTGTTGCAGTCAGGTTCTCATTGCTGGTAGAAATCACCCAACCAAGAGCAGCTTCTGGGAAAAACAGGTTTATTTTGGCTTACAGGCTTGAGGGGAAGCTCCATGATGGCGGGGGGGAGGTGGACCTGCAGCATAAGCAAAGGGTGGATGGACGTCACCCCCTGGCCAACATAAGGTAGACAATAGCAACAGGAGAGTGTGCCAAACACTGGCATGGGGAAGCTGGCTGTAACACCCATAAGCCCACCCCCAACAATACACCACCTCCAGGAGGCATTAATTCTCAAGTCTCCATCAGCTGGGAACCTAGCATTCAGAACACCTAAGTTTATGGGGGACACCTGAATCAAACCACCACAAATTCTGAATACTTTTTCAAATATTTATTGACCATTTGTGTCTTTCCTTTCCAAACTGTGCATTCAAGTCTTTAAGCCCTTTATTGATGTAAGTTTTGAAGTTCTTTATGTATTCTTGATATCAATTCCCTGTCTGAAGAGTAGGTGTTTGCAAAGATACTTCTCCTATTGTATAGGCTATCTCTTCTCTCTGGTGATTATTTTCTTTGCTGTGTGGGATCTTTTTTTTAATTTCATGCTATTCCACTTATCAATTCATGGGATTATTTCCTCTTCTATTGGAATCTTTTCCAGAAATGCCTCAACTATGTCTATATCATGCAATGGTCTTCTTATGTTTTCCTCTAGCAGTTTCTAACTTTCAGGTCTTACACTAAGGTATTTGAGCCACTCTGAATTGATTTTTGTGTAAGGTGAGAGATATGGATCTATTTTCATTCTTCTACATATGGAAAATCAGTTTTCCCAGTACAATTTGTTAAAGAGGCTATCTTTTTTCCAATGGAGGTTTTTGGACACCCTGTTAAAAATTAAATGGCCATCGCTGTGGAGATTTATTTTCAGGCCCTCTTCGATTACATTGGTCAACATATACAGTTTTTGTGCTGTTTTTGGTACTATGGCTCTGTAATATAACTCTCTCTGTCGCTGCCTTGCTTGCTCTCTCAAATCAAGTTTAAAAGATATACATTCAAAAAAAAAAGATTCATACAACACATATGAATTTTAGAGTTGCTTTTCTCAAGTTCTGTGAAGAAACGGCATTATGTTTTGATGGGAATTGTACTGACCCTGTAGATTGCTTTGGGTAATGTTACCATTTTCACAGTATTTATTCTGGCAGTCCATGAGCCACAGTTGCCCCATCTTCTAGCGTATTCTTTCATTTCTTCCTTTGGTGTCTTAAAGTTTTCCTTGCTGAGGTCTTTCACCTTCACAGTTACAATTCTTCCTAGGTATTTTTGCCATGTTTCTTCCATTTCTGTGTCTCTATGTTGAAATTTGTGCACCTGCTGGTTTGGATATTTCTTCTGGATTTACTTGTGGACACTTTCATTGAGCAGTCAACCCTTTTCAGGCTCACTCTCCAGTACTACTCAAAAACAAACAAACAAACAAATAAATAACCTGCTTTTGGATGTGACTTCTCCTCACCACCACCAGGGAGCTGTGTAACTCACTCTCTCTCTCTCTCTCTCTCTCTCTCTCTGGATGGAGTCTATTTTTGTCTTATTCTGACTCTCTCCTTCACTAGGTCACACAGAGCAGCCCACCATCTTGCCCAGAACTCTCTGGTAATATTTTCCATTATGACTTTTTTGTCCTGGGTGTGTCCATTATAAAGTTCTTCTCCACCTCCCACAATTACATTCTTTCTTTTTCTTCCCACCTATTTGCAATTTAATAGTTGTGCTTTAAAATGAAATTTATTTCACTTATTTTGTAAATGAATCTTTCTCCTCTGAACTTGGTTAAGTCCATAAACTGATTATGATCTGTCAGTAATGGACTATGAAACAAAATCTAACAGTCTCTTTGATTTTTTTCCATGATCTTCTCTAAAACATGAAAATAGCTGAGCATGGTGGTGCACACCTTTAATCCCAGCACTTGGGAGGCCAAGACAGGAGGATTATTGTGAGTTCAAGGCCAGCCTGAGACTACAAAGTGAATTCTATGTCAACCTGGGCTAGAGCAAAACCCTACTTCCAAAAAAAAAAAAAAAAAAACTCACGAAAATAAAAAAATCCCCTTTTTGAAATATTGTGAGTAAATATGTTTTGCAAAGTATCTGCTAGAGCAGTCCATGCAATTATGACCAAATTTAACAGCAGTTGAATTCCAGGTCAGCCTGGGCTAGAGTGAGACCCTTCCTTGAAAAATAAAACAAAATAAATGTAACATCAGGATATGCAAAGAATGAGACACACAAGTGAAAGATATGAGTATCTCTGTCAAGACTTGAAAATCAAGAATCCTCAGCTGGAAGTTTTCCTGATTCTGGAGGACTGACAAACCCACTAGGGTTCCTGCTCAAGTACAGAGGAGGCTGGTGTAGGATAAAAGTAAGGCTTAAGTGGGACTTTACACCCTCACACTACCACAGATGTGACTTTTCATCCTATTAAAATAAAGGAAACAAAAATGTTATGACTTAAAAAGTAAGTGCAGGCTGGAGAGATGGCTTAGCAGTTAAGGGTCTTGCCTGAAAAACCAAAGGACCTTGGTTCAATTCCCCAAGACCCAAGTAAACCAGATGCACAAGGTGGCACATGTATCTGGAGTTCATTTGCAGTGTCTGGAGGCACACCCATTCTCTCTCTCTCTCTCTCTCTCTCTTCTCTTTCTCTCTCTTTCTCTCTCTCCTTGCAGATATATATTTTAAAGTAAGTGCCTATTAATTACATATTTTTTAAAACTTTGCATTCCCTAAGTTATTTTGACTCTCCATAAACTTCCTGTCTAATTTATGAGTATTACACAACACCGCTGCTTATATTACAAAATACTTGCAAATCTTCACCCTGTTGTTTTCTTTCAAAGAAAGGCCCCAAGTGGTGGACTCCATCCAGATGTCCTGGGCTCCACTCAGACACAACCCCACCCACAAATGAGCCTGGCACCAGAATTCATAAGGCTCCGCCAGAGTGACCAGAGAGGGATGATGGTCACGGCTGACAGCCTCCCGCTTTCGCCTCTGCCTTGCTCCAGAATGTTAGCAACTCCTTCCATTGACCTATGGCAAGACTCAACCTCAAGGATGAAAGAAATCCTGAGGACCTTGAGGACACAGCACCAAGTTAATAAGTGAAGAGTTAAGAAACCATCAACGTTTCCGAATGGATACCAAGAACCTACGAAAAGTCCAGTCACTCATCTCTTTTAATGTTACTTCGTTCAAGTTCCTGAAAGACATTAGCAGAAACATGAGCTGCTTGGAAAGGTATCCAAGGATCTGACCTAAGTCTCCCTTGTTTTTCCAGATGAAAACCAGTAAATCTCACAATGAGATGCAAAAAGACAGTTTTCCATCCTTATTTTGTACTTGTGATTGAATTCTAAATAAGAAATCTTGATTCTCAGCTGGGTGTGGTGGCGCACACCTTTAATTCCAGCACTCAGGAGTCAGAGGTAGGAGGATAATCATGAGTTCGAAGCCACCCTGAGACTACATAGTGAATTCCAGATCAGCCTGGGTTAGAATGAGACCCTGCCTCAAAAAATAAATAAATAATGATTTTTTTTAATAAAGGAAAGAAATCTTGATTCTCTGAATAATAGCATGCACTCCTTGTTTCCTTTTTACTCTCTGCACTAGTGACATTCTAAGAGGTAACTTTTTTATTTTAATAAAAGCAGGAAATAAGTGTGACAACACCTTTTTAATGAGTCCAAATTTAGTCTACTTATATAAAAAAGGACAACATAACAACTTCTACTACTTACATTCCTTGCCCACTTAGGTAAATATTATCAGCTTTCCAATGAGAAAACTGAATCTCTGAGACATTAAGAAGCTTCTCTGAAGTGTCTAAGACAAAATGTTGAACCCTGCATGATCCGACTCCAAAATTCTTAGTCTTTCCCTACTCAAAGCTGAATTTCCCAAAGTTGGCATCCAAAAATGCATCCAACATGCATTTCTTTACCTCTCTCTGCTTCCCACTCAGGTCAGGGGACAAGACCTTATTCAATTTTTAAAGCTTAAAACAATTTTTATCTTTCAATTCCATGAATTTAAATTTTTGAAATTTCTTTTAGATTGTAAAAGCCACATTTCCTGGTCATGTCTTCTTTCGTTCTACAGTCCATCCCTGGGAGCCACAGGTCAGACTGTTCCCTGATTATTCAGTTTGTGCCTTATCCCCACAGGTGTCTTCCATCCACTTTCTTATTATTTTGCAGTCCGACTTTATCAAATCTCCATACTGCCTTTGCCTGAGAAGTATGCATCTTTGATCTACTACAACACACACTGAAATAAAATCCAGTTCTAACATACTCAATAAGACTTTGACTTAAATTTGGGAGACTATGATTCAATATTTGGGAGGTATTTAGACTACACTAAACACTTTAAACATAAAACAACCCAAAGAATTTCTACCCAAAAAGTAGACATGACAGGAACTACAGATGTATCCAGTAGAAACAAAAAAGATTTCTAAACATAGATCCTCCCTAGCAAGTCACCACAGGATTTGAAAGTTTAAACCTTCAAAAGAACATAAAAAGATTAAAGATATTCACAATTATCTTTCTTTTACACTTTAGATGCTGACAGAGTATTTAATTTTCAGTGCTTAGGGTCATGCTGAGCCCATAGCAGTCATAGGGTAAATATTTGCTAGAAAAATGAATGAGTAATTATCATAGTCCGTTTCCTGTTGCTGCAACATAGGACCACAGACTGAGTAAATTTTAAAGAAAGGAGATTTATTTTGGCCCAAGGTTGAGGGGCCTTATCTGGGCATAGTTTTCTGGTTGGCAGAGTCTCAAGATGGCACAGGGCCCCCTGTGGCATGTGAAGGGTGGCATAGTAGATAGAGACCTAGCCAAACTGGCTTTTAAGCAGAACCACTCTCTGGGGAGCCCATTAACCTATTTGTGCTTCCCCCACATTGCATCGCTGTGTGAGAGAGAGTTCAGAGGAGTAAAGCATCTTTCTGGCTCGTGGTTTTAGTCTATGGAGACATCGTCCCTATAGTTCTGCTTTCACTCATGGTGAGCCAGAACCATAGGGTAGGGAGTATGAGTGAAGCCAAGGGGCTCACATCATGGCAGAGAGAGACAGGCAAAAAAGGACCAGAGATAAGATGTACCCTTCAAGCATTTTAAAAATAATTTAGGGCTGGAGAGATGGCTTAGTGGTTAAGCGCTTGCCTGTGAAGCCTAAGGACCCCGGTTCGAGGCTCGATTCCCCAGGACCCACGTTAGCCAGATGCACAAGGGGGTGCATGCATCTGGAATTCGTTTGCAGTGGCTGGAGGCCCTGGCGCGCCCATTCTCTCTCTCTCTCTCCCTCTCCCTCTCCCTCTCTCTCTCTCTCCCCTCTTTCTCTGTCTGTCACTTTCAAATAAATAAATAAATAAATAATTTTAAAAATAACTTAAATATTTTATTTATTTATTTGCAAACAGAGAGGGAGAGAGAGAGAGACTGGGGAGGAGGAGAGAATGAATGCACCAGGACCTCTTGCCACTGGCAATGCATTCCAGACACATGCACCACTTTGTGCACCTGGCTTTACGATGGGTACTGGGGAATTGAACCCAGGCCACCTGGCTTTGCAAGCAAGTGCCTTTAACCACTAAGCCACTTCTCCACATCTAAAATTGTTTGGCCTTCTCTTTATCAGAAGTCTGTAATTTTCACACCAGATTGATGAAATACGACAGAGACAAACTTCAGTAGTCAAAATGGCATCACAAGCACTTGCATGAGTCTTGGTTCCTTGCCCCCATGAAGAGTGTGCTCAGCACAGCTACTGCCCATCTTGCCTTAGTGTGCACTGGCTTCCCTATGGCAACAGCAGTGTCAGGGACAAGCCAGGGTTACAAAGAGACAGAGACGGCTCAGGCTCAGGAGCTTCTAGGGTCCTCTGGCGACTTCTCACTCCCACAGTCCTGTCCCAGGAGCACATGTGGGCGCTTTGCATGCTGGGACCTGTAACCAACTAAACAGGAAACAAAACATGCACTAGGGGATGAAGTTTGGCAGACCCTCTCCAGACCCCTTCTCCAGTCGAGCCAGGCCATACCCACTAGTCTCAGGGTCTTTGCCTTACACCTTCTGGGTTAACGTGGAGATGTCCACAAATAAACTTGCATGAGAATGTTCTCTTTACATAATGGCCCACAAGTGAAAGCAACTGAGACACAGCTAACTGGTGAATGGGGGGAAATGAAGGGAATGAGTGTGGCACCCACCTTTCAGTACTGTGAAAGAGTGAAGTTTTGAAGATTCATGCTACCATGTGGGTGTGGTGGTTTGATTCGGGTGCCTGCCATGAATTTATGTGTTCTCAATGCTAGGTCCCCAGCTGGTGGCAACTTGGGAATTGGAGCCTCCTGGAAGTGCACATTGTTTGGGGGCGGGCTTATGAATCTTACAGCTAGCTTCCCCTTGTCATTCTTTTGCTGCTATTGCCCACCTGGCGCTGGCCAGGAGGTGATGTCCACCCTCTGCTCATGCCGTCATTTTCCCTGCCCTCCTGGAGCTTCCTTGAATCTGTAAGCTCAAATAAACCCATTCCCCCCACAAGCTGCTCGTGGTCAGGTGTTTTCTTCCAGCAGCAAGAAGCTGAAGGCAACAGTAGGTGAACTTTGAAACATGCTGTCAAAGAAGCCAATCATGAAAATGTCACATATTTACATGGAAGAATGACAGCCCACAAGATGTAAAGAAAATGTGAATTTGATCCATTATTCAAAATATTTAAGCTTATAAATCACCCACACACACACACACACACAAAAAAAAATGTGAAACAAAGCCAACTGGTACACTTTAGCAGAAATATTTTCAAGTTATATCCTAAAAATCCAATTTTCTAACTGATAAAGAGATGTAGCCACTAGAAGAACAGTAGATGTTCAGGGAAAAGACCTCTTGGCAATTGTGGTAGTTTGAATAGATGTCCCCCAATAGATGCAGGAGTTTATTAAGGCTTCTTGGATATCTAGCTACCTGGCTGGAGGAGGGGTCACTGGGCAGATTCCTGGGGTCCAGCCCTGAGGTGTTTGTTACTAGGGTGGATCTGAATTCCAATCTAAAGATAAGCAAAGTGCTTGATTGTTGCCTGGGGGTCCTGGAGTGTGTGTGCTTGTTCTGGTAGCAGTGGCTTTTCTTTCTCTGCACGGACCTGTGAAAGTGGGCCAGCTTCTTCTGCCATTGTGGAACTTTCCCTGAATCTGTAGGTTTCAAATAAGTTCCCTTCCTCCATAACTGTGCCTGGTTCGGGCGTTCATCCCAGCAGCTGAAGCTGACTGCTATGGCAATCCGCACACATCTGTTCTAACAGCGTGGAGCTGGTGTAGAAGAGATCACCTGCTCCAGCCTTCCCCTCTCTTGTGGCCTCAGAATTAGGAGTCCTAAGGGAAGGAGATGTATGCCCCACTTTTCCAGAAAGATCTTCGGAAGCTGGTTTTTCCCAGACCTCCTGCTGGACTCACAAGACAGACGCTCAGGCCTCAGAACCCACCTTGAGTATGAGTAGAGTGCCTTTGCCAGCTGTTGCTGCTATCTGCGAGTGGGGCCCTGAAAAGTTCTTGTCCTCCTCATCCAGCTCTTATCCTCCCCAGGAAGAGTAAACACTGATCCTTCCTTGACTCCTAACCTCTAACCCTAAGTAAAGGATGGATGCCAGAAATAGAAAGATTCACTCAAAATAGTTTAGATAGCCGGGCATGGTGGCGCCCGCCTTTAATCCCAGCAGACGGGAGGCAGAGGTAGGAGGATTATCATGAGTTCAAGGCCACCGTGAGACTACATAGTGAATTCCAAGTCAGCCTGGGCTACAGTGAGACCCTACCTCAAAAAATAATAATAATTTGGAGGGAATTTCACAAAAGGGAGGTCAACTTGAATCAGCTCCACAGAAACCCTCAGTCGAATTCTACAAGATATAACCACTGCTAAAGGGGGAGGGAGGGACACTCCAGACAGAAGGTGGCAAAAGCTTTAAAACTTTAAAATCATGGAGCCTGGCTGGTAAATCCCCAGGCCCAGAACTCTGTTGACTCCCACAGTGAGCTGTTGGCCAGAGATACTCATGAGGTCCCCAAAACATTGCAGGCCATTGCCAAAATACTTGATTATGTGCCAGAGCTGAAAGGTAAGATCGTATTGCTGAAGAAACCACTGGCTGTGGTCACAGGATGTTGGGATATCAATGCTGGGACTGAAAGGGAAACCAGCTCCCACCTGGGCAGCCGTCATAGTGCTGGAAAGTCCTATGGGAGCTGCTGGAGAAACATGGTCAGCAACAGCGTGAATGAAAAGGAGACCCCACAGACTATGAAATCAGCCAGCCAGTCAAGAAGTACACACTTGTGCACCAGTGACACACAGCCCCTGTGGGTAACTAACTGTTCTCTGATTGGACTGAGGCCCGCTCATTGGGAGAGAACTCATATCTGGTATTGGAAACCAAGTCAGCATCCCATTGTCAAGAAACTCATAGACTCTAGAGAGAAGCCCCTCTGCTCTCTGGAGAAGAAGAGTGGGCTTGCACACAGAAAATCTCTCAAATAACTTTGCACACACCCCCTTTAACTCAATCTGCTCTCACTCTTGTTTTGAGAATCTGGTTTGTTTTAAAGATAGCAGAGAAAATGGAGGATAACCAAGATCCACTAATAAGAGAAGAAGTCAGCCGATCACCCACCATGAGATGTGCCACCTCCATTGCATCTGCCGTGGCCCAGAAGAACTTTCAGGGGAAGTGATGACATGAACACTGCTCTTACTGTTAGCCTGACAACCAGCCCCAGGTTGATGGTGACAAACATGGTGACCAATCAAAACCTATCAAAACAAAAACCCAGAGGCTACAGAGAACTCAACACTAAATCAGACTGCCCACAGGTCCACTATGGCTCAGGGAACATTGTGGAAGAGGGGGTAGAAAGATTGTAAGAGCCACAGAGTGGTTAGGGATATCCTGAAGCACAGACCCCAGCTACCCCACAGAACTGACTGAGGCCTTCATGACCCCACAGTGAATACCATAACCCCACTGAGGAGGGTCTCCAGGGTAACAGTAGCTGGGGCAAGGGGATAAAAGAGAATAACCTGTTATAATTAAAATAAAATAAAAATTAATATATTTTTAAAAAGCTATAGAATCATATACCACTTGATGACAGGGGAACATTTGGAGAGCTGTATTGTCAGGTGATTCAGTGTTATACACATGTCATAGAGTGTTGTTTTAGTTACTTTCACATTGCTAGAACAAACATACAACATCAACAGCCAGAGCTCACATTCACTCTGAATACACCTCAGGGCTGGACTACAAGATCCACCCTCCCTCCTGTGACACCTCCTTCAGCAGGCTAACAATGACTTAAGTATAAGCTTAACCTAAATCAAAACTCTCTGAGGCTTGTTGGAGGGATGGCTTATCGGTTAAGGCACCTACCTGCAAAGCCCAAGGACCCAGGTTCGATCCCCCAGGATCCATATAAGCCAGATGCAAACGGTGGCACAGGCATCTGGAGTTCGTTTGCAGTGGCTGGAGGCCCTGGTGTGCCCATTCTCTCTCTCCAAATAAATAAATCAGAATTAAAAAATCTCTGAGGTTGCCGGGCATG
Organism: Dipus sagitta; assembly: GCA_036346955.1. Taxonomy (NCBI): domain Eukaryota; kingdom Metazoa; phylum Chordata; class Mammalia; order Rodentia; family Dipodidae; genus Dipus; species Dipus sagitta. Next base: position 12,872,565 of record CM070775.1, on the reverse strand, counting down.
GTGGTGCACGCCTTTAATCCCAGCACTCGGGAGGCAGAGGTAGGAGGATCGCCATGAGTTCGAGGCCACCCTGAGATTACCTAGTGAATTCCAGGCCAGCCTGGGCTAGAGTGAGACCTTACCTTGAAAAACCAAAAAAAAAAAAAAAAATCTCTGAGGTTATAAGGGACTTGCATTCACATTCAAACCACCAGTAAACCTAGATGTTCTACATGTTACACTCCTACGCTGTGGGGTAGATGTCCACACATGGTCATGTGTACTATTCCTGGGGCGATGATAAGCAAAGCAGCATGATGTTAAATTAAGCACGAGAGAAAATGATGCCATCAAGAGATGAGGTAAGCAGATGTATAAGGCTTCTGCTGATGCAAAACAGCATATGTTTTATAGGAGTACACTTTGAAATAACAATAAAAATATAGTATAGTAAACACACAAACCAGTAACACAGTCACTTACTATCATTGTTGAGTGCTGTCTACCAACCATAATTAAATGCACTAGGTTTCTATACAACGAGCCACATGGTATGTTTATTTACATCATCAGCACCACCAACACATGAGTGATGTGTTGCATTGTGACATTACAGTGGGTACGCCGTGGCAGAGCAATTGGAATTTTTCAGTTTTGTTATAATCTTGTGGGAATGCCACTGTACATGGAGTCTGTCGCTGAGGAGAATGCCATTATGAGGACATAACTGTGTAGAAGTGAGGACTTGGAACCAATTGTTGTGACTTAAAAAAAAAAAAAAAAGAAGAAGTGTTGGTGTCTGCCGGGCATGGTGGCACACGCCTTTAATCCCAGCGCTCAGGAGGCAGAGGTAGGAGGATTGCCATGAGTTCAAGGCCACACTGAGAATACAGAGTGAATTCCAGGTCAATCTGGTCTAGAGTGAGACCCTATCTCGAAAAAAAAAAAAAAAGTGTTGGGCTAGAGAGACTGGCTTAGCACTCAAGGTGCTTGCCTGCAAAGCCAAAGGACCCAGGTTCAATTCCTCAGGACCCATGTAAACCACTGGCATTCCGATTCTCTCTCTGTGTCAAATAAATGTAAGTAAATAAATAAACTGTTTTAAAAAACTACTTAAGGAGCTGCAGAGATGGTTCGGCAGTTGAAGGGTGCTTGCTTAGAAAGCCTGCCAGGCTGAGTTTAATTTCCCAGCCACCCGTGTGAAGCCAGATAGGTAGTCATTTGCATTGGTAAGAGACCCTCGCATGCCCATACACATACTCACACACATACACAGATAAGTAATAAATTTAATATTTTGAGAAGTTTTAAAACTGCTAGAAAAAAAAAAGGAAGGAGGCAAGTGTCAGTTATGTCACCTCTATGAATATGTTAGTCAGCTTTCCATCTCCTGGGTTTAGAGGTCTGGGCAGACCCCATGGCTTTGGGGCTCTGGTGGGAGTGCTGGGTGACAAAGGCAGGCAGTGCAAGGTGACAGTAAACCGCTCACCCATTGGCCAAGAGGCAAAAGAGTTAAAGGAAAGGGCTAGGATCCTACAGTTCACTTCAAAAGGACAACTTCAGAGATCTAAGGACCTCCCACTAGGTGCCACCTCCCGGCGGTGCCACTCTGTAGACCAAGTCTTTAACCCATGGAGCTTTAGGGGACACTATCCAAACCATAGAAGTGGCCAACTCTCTGTTCCAGGGTGTTCCTTTCTTACAGTCTTGACGGATCACCCGGACAAAGCAGCTGTCCTCACAGTCTTTGATGTACATGGTCTGTTCTCTGTGCCATCTAATGGGTCAGAAAAGGTGACATATCTGATAGGTGACCCTGGGGAAAGACCCAGACATATCCTCCTTTATCATCCTCAGGCTAAGTGCCCTCTGGAGGGGTCCTCGTTCATTGCAGGGTGGTAACAAGAAGAGGGGCTATTATTGCAATTAACCTGACCACGTGGTTTTTAGTCTTTTTGAGCTGATTTGTGGGAGGAATATGCAAAATTGAAATTTTGAACTATGGAAGTTTTACAATTCTATCAATAGAGCTTAATGGGCCATTCTGATGAGAGGTGGAAAGATCAAAAGATAGAAAGAAGTATGGACTGCGGAGACTTGGCTTATGAAGTTTCAGAGGGGAAAAAAAAGGACTTTGTCAGGAACTGAGCTAGAGGCAGTTCATGTGATGTTCTGGCAAGGACACTGGCTGCATTCTGCCTGTCTCCCGAGAACTTAAGCAATGTTGAATTTAAAAGTAATGAACTGGTATGTTGGGCAGATAAAAATATAGTCAAAGTATATGAAAAATATGTTTCGTGCAGGAAGAAATCTGAATAAATTCCAGGCCCAGAGACCGTTGCCACTTTAACTGCAATTGTTCAAGATTGTCACCACTGAGAATGGGCCAGCTGCTCTACGTAGGGACAAGAGGAAAGATGTCCTGAGAACAAGAGAGAACTCACTGAAGGCTCAAGCTAGTAAGAGTGCTGATTCTTCTATAAGGAAGGGCCTGAAGGCAGGATGCTGAAAGAGTTTCCTGCTCTCATCCACTTTGGATTTAAAAAAAAAAAAAAAAAAAAAAAAACTTGGCAGTGTCACCTATCTGGTACTGGTTTTAGAAACATTGATGCTTCCATCTTGAGATGCCAGAAATCCAGGGTCAGGGAGTGCACAATGGCTCCTGGATGCTACTAAGGCTAGGCAGTGTGAGGCAGGGTTGAAGTCCCTGCGAGGAGACACTGTGAGGCCATTGTGTGAAGCTGTAGAGATGAAGCATAAGTTTTGGTGGAGACCCCAGGTTGTTGGAAATGCCAGGAGTGTGGGACGGCCGCCAAGGAAAGCTGCTGGCTTGAGGTGGATTCTGCCTGGGAAGACAGCAGCATAGCTAGAGAGGTAGAGTTTCCCAAGCATTGTGGAGCCCAGAGGATTTCGTCAGGAGTCGCAGGTACCAGGCAAGGAACTTCTGGACTTTATGCTTGCCCTATTGCTTTTCTATCTGACATTTTGGAAGAGGCGTATTTACTCTGTGTGATTACGTGACGGAAGTATGTAACCTGTATTTTTGATTTTATAGAGCCCGCAACCAAGGGACTCCTGAGGTCAGAAGAGACTTTGGACTTTTGAACAGTGTTTGGACTTGTAAAACCTGTGGGAACTTTTAAGGTTGGAATGAATTAATTTTGTATCGTGATATGGCTATGAATCTATGGGGGCCAGGAATGGAATGTGGTGGTTTGAATGTAAAGTGTCCCACATAGTCTCAAGTGTTTGTGATTAAGCCTCACACTCAATCTTCAGCTGCTGAAGCCTTTGGAAGGTGGGGTCTTCGTGAAGGAGGTGTGTCACTGAGGTTGTAACTCAGCCACACCCAGTGAGCTCACTTTCTTCCTTTCTTCCCTGCTGCTCTGGAGATGTGATGCCCAGTTGTCTGCTTGTGCCATGTTTTCCCCACACCACCAATAGGACATGTGGGTAGATCTGCTCAGCACCAGAAGATGAGAGTTTCTCTCAGAAGGGAGATGATATGAGGACCCCAGGGGTCTATGAAACTGAAGTCATGAAATGAGGACCCCCGGGGGTCTTTGAAGTGAAATCGTAGTGAAGTCACAGTCGCACTCTAAGAACTCAATTGTGAGTATATCTTATGGATAGTAACAGAAGATGTGAGTCTCAAAGAAATTTCCCCTTGAAACCATAAACCATAAATAAACACTTTTCCTTCCATAAGCTGCTGCTTGTTGGGTGTTTTTGCCCACCAATGAAAAGGTAGATGCTACACCATCAAAAATGTAACCAATACCTATCCTTTATCAGTAATATGATTTCTAAGTCTTGTTCTTTTATTCTCCATGGGTTGTCTTTTTACTCTGACAAGTATATCTTTTGATGTTCTTGAAACTCCCTTTAAGCCCTCACTACCAGTAGGAAGGTCCCTTCTTTCACAGTGACCAGCATCTCTCACAGAGTCAGGGCTTGAGAAGCCTCTGTAGAATCATATACAATGATCTACAGACCAGCTAAGTACATCAACTTAACATCTAACTTAGGAATTTGATTTTTTTTTAATTTTATTGGAGTCTCGGAAAGTGAGTGGTCAATGAGTTGTCTCCATGCCTCATTTCCATTCTCTATATGTCACTCCCCCTTTCCTGTCCTGAAAATGATATTCAACCGCTTGGCAGCTTCAGAGACACAGGACTTTTTTGGGGGGGGGGGCGGTGGTTCTGAGGACTGATTTTCCAACCATCCCTTCCTCAGTTAAACTTGTCTATAAAGTTTTCTTTTAATGGGGACTTCCTGTATCCTTCTGCCTTCTGGGATGCGCTCCACCCCAAGTGGGGGAGGGTATGGGGGAAGGCTTCTGTCTGCTGTGATTTCCAGAGCCGTAGCTCCAGGCTATCACAGGGACACGCACAGAGATGCAGGCAGCATTCCATGATAAGGATTTACCTAGACCTTCTCCAAAATACGGAAATGGGTTTGTGGGCTTATGTCAGAGGCGCAACCGTTTAAGATAAAAGCATGTACGTGGAATGTAATGATGCTTCTGTCCTGGCCTCAGAGAAATGTTCAGATAAGTGACAGGCAGCAATCGAACAAGATAAAAAGGTAAGCAACTGCTTGAATCAACATTCCAGGAGAGACAGAACGGCTGGTGAAGGGTAAAGTAGATCAGAAAAAGTACCAGAGGACCCCGCTTCAGGCTCGGGAAGCCTGGGTGAGGTCCAAGATGGTCCTGAGTAGCAGAGTGTCAGTCAGGTGCAAGCAGTCAACCAATCAAACCAGTTCAAATAAGACCGACACAATCTGTAACCAATGGGCTGCCTGACCTCACTTCCGATTTCTGCATCTCACTTCCTTTTCTTTTGCAAAAATAAAAAAAATTATTTTCATTTATTTGAGAGAGAGAAAGAGGCAGAGAAAATGAGAGAGAGAGAGAGAGAGAATGGGCGCACTAGGGCCTCCAGTCGCTACCAACTAACTCCAGACGCATGTGCCACCTTGTACATCTGGCTTATGTGGGTCCTGGGGAACTGGGGAATTGAACCTGAGTCCTTTGACTATATAGGCAAGTGTTTTAACCACTAAGCCATCTCTCCAGCCCCTCACTTCCTTTTCTTTGGCCATAAATCTGACTTGCCCTGGTGGTGAGCAGCCAGAAACATTTTGGGTGTGCACTATTGGGACAGTGTAGAGCCACAGGTACCGCCCATCAAGATCTTCAAGACTAGATTTATTGTAATTTTCTGCTTTTGACACTTTGTAGGGGGCGGCACCCAGTGCAGAGTAGAAAGCAGTCAGAACCAGAAAACAGACCAGTTAGGGTCCAATGTCTCTGCCGCTGGTAACTTGACCCTGTAACTTCCTCTTGCCAAACCTCGGTTTCCTATATGGAAAATTGAATCCCTAATTGTTACAAACTCTTACTTTTTCATTATCTGATAAAATTGGCATAGCCCTTTCATATATACATTATCCAATTTACGAGAATAATGTGGAGCCAAGCTCTGAGGAAATAATAAAATGCTCAACATATGGGAGACATTTTTTTTTTTTTTTCCTTTCTTGGAAAACTGCTCTGGGTGGTTTGGCTATTGTTTAGTTAAGAGAGTAAAACAATTTTGAGACACGGTTTCTTATCTTGTGTAGACTGAAAGGCAATTAAACAATTATTCATGTCAAAATGTGAGGTAGGGAGAGGTCTACTTCAAAGGGTCCACTTACACAGCGAAAAGCGGTTGAGCAGAAACAGAGAACAGTCTATAATTTCCTTCTGGCATATTCACTCCATATGGCTCCAAGCAAGAATTTCAAACTCATCTGTGAGGAGAAAGAGACAGGAATAAAAACATCAACTTTTTTTTTTTTTTTAACTCTGATTTTTGGCAGCCATTTGCTGAATAGCCCATGGAAACCATCCATTCTTCCAAATAAAAATGAGCTAAGAGAAAGGATGTTTTCATCTCTGTGTTTAGGGGGTTGTTCACTTATGAATCAATGTCTTTTTTTTTTCTTTTTTTCCTTAAGGAAAGTTCCAGCAACAAGAGATGATTACAAAAAGACATTAAGTTTTAATAACGTCTGCACCATTCCTTCCCATTTCTGGTTACAAACAATGGAGACAAACTGTAAGATGTATGACATGACGGACGTCCTCCATCCCACGGCAAGGCTGCGGGCCACCAGGGCTCCAGCTTCTCTGCCCTGAGAAGTAAAGTCAGTGGCAAACAATCTATAGGCAAACCAGTGCCACCCCTGCCTCCACTCATCTCCACTGCCTGTTGCATACACCCAGCACTGTCCAAATGGCTCGCTCAAGTTAAACTTTCTGTTTAACCTCTGGGAAAGAAACAAATTTTCCCTATTTGTCCTGTCGGGATGAACAGACTCAAAACAGTCCATGCAAAGCCTGAGTTCTCAACCAGCCTCCTGGGTAAAGTGGTAACACAGAGTAAAGCTTGCTCCAGAAAGTTTAGGGAAAGGGGCTGGAGGGATGGCTTAGTGGTTAAGGCGTTTGCCTGCAAAGCCCAAGGACCCAGGTTTGATTCCCCAGGACCCATGTCCTCTTTCTCTGTCAAATAAGTAAATAAATTATCAAATATATTTTTAAAAAATTAGGGAAGGCAGGAGGGATGGCTTAGAGGTTAAGGCATTTTCCTACAAAGCCAAAGGACCCAGGTTCAATTCCCCAGGACCCACATGAGCCAGATGCAGGCACGGCGGCGTATGCATCTGGAAGTTCGTTTGGTTTGCAGCAGCTGGAGGCCCTGGCACACCCATTCTCCCTCTCTCTCTCTCTCTCTCTCTCTCTCTCTCTCTCTCTCTTTCCCTCTTTTTCTGTCAAGTAAATAAATAAAAATAAAATATTTAAAAAAATTCACTGGGCATGGTGGCGCACGCCTTTAGTCCCAGCACTCAGGAGGCAGAGGTAGGAGGATCCCTGAGAGTTCAAGGCCACCCTGAGACCACATAGTGAATTCCAGGTCAGCCTGGGCTACAGTGAAACCCTACCTCAAAAAACCAAAGAAAAAAAAATTAGGGAATACTCTGGAAGTTTCTCTTACTTTCCCAGACTCCTCTTTGTCCACCCCCCGACACACACACACACATACTATGACCCCTTCTTGAGCCTGCTGTTGAAATCTGCCTTTGCCAGGACAAAACATGTTGGTGGTGGACCGCTTCTGCTAAGGGTTAAGTTGTCCCTGGCCTAGCCCACGTCAGAGCTTCGCATGGCTCTGCACTAGCTGAACCCGGCCTGGATGTGCCAGAGACTTCCATTGTGCTCATGTCTGAAGTCTCTCATTACATCCTTGATTGGGAGGTGGAACCGAATGGGAGCCATGGCAAAGCTGGAACTTTTATTCATTTGTTTTTAAACTAAACCTGTTACACAGAGAGATGCCACAATTCGAAAGCATGCATCCCATGGACATTTGCTGTGCCCCGTGACCCCTTGATTCAATGTGTGGCTCCTAGCATTAGTCATTCCCTGCTGGGAAGGATGTTAGAATTCCAGAAACCATTACAGGACTGGCTGTGTGGTTCACTGAGCCACAGGGGAAAGGGCGGAGGAGCTGCTGGGGCCCCGCTTAAAGGTCACAGAGAATTTTTTCTGCTTTAATATCCAGAGTCCGGATGAAAATAAACTGAGAAGGCTGAGATGTAAGTGGAAAATGAACTGAGGGCAGCCGTACCACTGAACGCTCTGAGGCACCCTTGCTGCCCAAGAATACATGCCACCCTTGCCACACTAGCTGTTGTCCCATGGGCAAGGAATGGGCAGTAGCAGGAATGAGAATCAAAGAACGACTGCATGCTGGGAGCGAAGACGCCGGTCAGGAAACGGTGGGTGTCATCACTTCCTCGAGGACCCTGGAGCAATACAGTGATAGGAGCTAAGTGCAGATCCAGGGACTGTAATTCAGGACTGTCTAGGCAGCTACAGTGTGGTGGGCCGTTCTAGGAACAGGATGTGGAAGCCATTATGATAAAAACAAAAACAAACAAACAAACAAACAAACAAAAAAAGAACTCTGGCTCTGAGGACATTGACAAGAACCACGGGGACCTTCAGCCCCCCGTTCTCCAAAAGGGTCTCCAGTTGCCCACATCCTGTCCTTGGTGACCTATACAAATATCTCGGCTCTTCCCAGCCACCTTGCCGAAGGTTCTAGTTTGCCTGCGCTTGGGCTGCCAGTCGTCAGTCGTGCATCAGCATGGAGCCGGCGGCTGTCTCTAGGTTGATGTTGGTCTCCCAGCTGTGGGTGTTCCCAGACGGGGAAAATGCTCTCCAGTGAAAAGAGAGGGCTTCGCATTCTCAGGATAGGGTCTAGCTTCTCATGCTGGAAGCGAGCCAGGACCAGACATACCACTCTTAGGAACCAATTCTTGTGCCAGGATTAGGTGCCCGTGAACAAGGCAGATGGCTAGCAAGCACTGAACACGCTCAGTGGCTTAAGCAGATGATCTCATTCCCCCTCTCTGTCAGCCCCTGTGACAGGACTTACTACTGTGTCATCCTGCAAAGGAGGACCCAGACATGCAGAGACCTGGCACGTTGACTCTCTGACCTCAAGTCCAGAGGGGGGGATGATCTAGCTGCTCCACCAAGCCCATGAGGACCAAGGCTACAGCTCCCCAATGACTAGCCCTTGGGGTACCCAGTGGGCAAGTGGGCATCAGGCATCCCTCCATGTGTGGAAAACTATTGGTTTTCTTTGGGTTTTTAGCTTTTCATTAGCAATTAAAAATATGAGGGCTGGAGAGGTGGCTCAGCAGTTCAAGGCGTTTTCTTGGAAAGCCTGATAGCCAGGGTTCGATTCCCAAGTAACCCCCCATAAAGCCAGGTGCACAAAGTGGCGCACACCCCTGGGGCTCATTTGCAGAGGCAAGAGGCCCTAACGTGCCCATACCTCTCTCACTCTCTCTTTCAAGGAAATAAATAAAATATTTTTAAATGTGAATAACGCCTAAGAAATGGGAAAATAGAAATGGAACAGTATAGACAGCTAAAATATTGAGTACTTTAAAATGTTGCCAGACTGTTCTGTGTAGACACTGTTCTTATAACAACTTCATAGGGGCAAAGAGAGGTTAAGTAGCTTGCATAAGAGTACACAGATCCTACATGTGAAGCAGGCTGCCGTTCAAGTTCAACACCGTGTGGGCCTGTTCTTCGCGTGAGCTGAATACAGCAAGGCTGCCCGTGGTCTGGATGCTTGTTTCTTATCACAAGTTAGAAACGCACCAGTTCCACACACCAGAATCAAAATAAGACACCTGAGAACTCGCTTCGGGATCCCGGACATGCAGTGAGGACTGTGCTGTCGGCATTGCGTTTGTCCCTCCTCTGGGTTCAGTCATGAATGCGATACTTTTTAAAAATATTTTTATGGCTGGGGTGATGGCTTAGCGGTTAAGACATTTGCCTGCAAAGCCAAAGGATCCTGGTTCGACTCTTTAGGACCTATGTAAGCCAGATGCACGAGTGGGGGGCACATGTGTCTGGAGTTCATTTGCAGCAGCTGAAGGCCCTGGTGCGCCTATTTTCTCTCTCTCTCTCTCTCTGCCTCTTTCTCTCTCTCAAATAAATAAAGTACTTAAAAAAACATTTTGGGGGCTGGAGAGATTGCTTAGTGGTTAAGCACTTGCCTGTGAAGCCTAAGGACCCTGGTTCGAGGCTCGAGTCCCCAGGACCCACGTTAGCCAGATGCACAAGGGGGCGCACGCATCTGGAGTTCGTTTGCAGTGGCTGGAGTCTCTGGCACACCCATATTCTCTCTCTCTCTCTCTCTCTCTCTCTCTCTGTCTGTTTCTTCCTCTTTCTCTCTCTGTCTGTCACTCTCAAATAACTAAATAAAAATAATCAAAAAAATTTAAAAATATTTTTATTTAGACGTGGGAGGATTACTGTGAGTTCAAGACCAGCCTGAGAGTACATAGTAAATTCCAAGTCAGCTTGGGCTTAGAGTGAGATCCTACCTCAAGAAGACAATAATAAAAAAAAAGACACTTAAAATATTTTTATTTATTTATTTGAGATAGAGAGACTATGGACATGCCAGGGCCACTTGCTGCAGATGCACGGGCCACTTTGTGCAGCTGGCTTTACGCGGGTGTTGGGGAATTGAACCCAGGCCTGCAGGCTTCTCAAGCAAGTGCCTTTCACCTCTGAGCTGTCTCTTCAGCCTGTGAATGTGATTCTACACATAAACATATCTCAAAAGAAAGAGAGATGAGCACCTTGAGAAGGAGCCAGTGACATCCCTGGAGGAGCTTAGGTGACAGGACAGGCAGTATTAAGCTAGACCCAGAAAATCACTGGGGAGGATGGCTGTGGCTGGAGATGAGAAAAGACAGGTAGGAGACTTCTAGGCAGAAAAATCACCTGGAAGTGGAAAAGTGTCTCTGGGTCAACAAAAGCTTGAAACTAAGGTGGATGGACCAAGCAGAATGAATGATTGGGAGAAGCATATCACCTGAATTTATCAGAAAGGGGAGTTTTGTAGTATTTCCATTTCACATACAGCCTTTAAAATCCAAAACACTGGCCTACACCTGCTCTCTAGCCCACTACCCACTCTCAAGAAGTGACTTGCATGGACAATAAGTTATTGGGCCACCTTGTATTGGGCCACTTGAAAAACAGGGCCAATCACCTTGGTGTACTCAAGGTTCTTGTGACGTCAGGTCTTCCAAGCCCACATCACAATGTCTACATGACACTTGTGTTTGACCCTAACCACAACTGGGTTTGCAAAGTAGAGACGCGTGTCTTCACTCTCTCACACATATCCCGTTTGGCCTGGAGCCAGTTTTATACAAAAGTAAAAGTTAAGCTAGTTTTTTGTTTTTGTTTTTTTCAAAAAGATGTGCAGGAGAGAGCTAAACTTACAGGAGGGGGGGCGGGTTAAAATGCACGGTGGTGCAAACGTTTGATAATGTCATTGTTTTTTTTTTTTTCCTCCCACACTCACTTTTGAGCTTCAAACAACTATATTCAAGAAGTTGACTCTAGGGCTGGAGAGATGGCTTAGCGGTTAAGCTCTTGCCTGTGAAGCCTAAGGACCCCGGTTCGAGGCTCGGTTCCCCAGGACCCACGTTAGCCAGATGCACAAGGGAGCACACGTGTCTGGAGTTTCGTTTGCAGTGGCTGGAGGCCCTGGCTCGCCCATTCTCTCTCTCTCTCTGCCTCTTTCTCTCTCTGTCTGTCACTCTCAAATAAATAAATAAATAATGAACAACAACAAAAAAAAAAAAAAAAAAAAGAAATTGACTCTAAACACAGTGTTGACAAGTTTAAAAATAAAACACAGCCGGGCATGGTGTCGCACACTTTTAATCCCAGCCCTCAGGAGGCAGAGGTAGGAGGATCGCTGTGAGTTCGAGGCCACCCTGAGACTACATGGTGAATTCCAGGTCAGCCTGAGCTAGATGAGAACCTACCTTGGAAAATAAATATCAATAAATAAATAAAACACAAAGTTGAAAGAAAATATTCTAACTGGTATTCTAGTCTGCTGGCTATCTTAGATGAACTGGCCTGTTTTGTACATGACCTAAAATACACCCGGGAAACAAAGAGGGTCGCGCGGTCAGTTGAGCAGAGAACGCGGCATGGCGAAGGCGGCTGTGAGCCTTCTCTCAGCTGGGACATGGGCGCTGACTCACTGGATGTGCAGTGCAGGCATTTTTCTCTGAGAAAAGCCTGGTTTCGTTGATTGATGCGGTGTTGTCTCTGGATTTTATTACTGTGTGGGCCTGAGAAGCCTCACGTTAATGCATCTTAAACTTCCAGACCACAGTGCGCATCCCCATTTCAACATGGCCATACAGGGCAGTGAGTCTTGAGTGGCTGAAACCCTAACCTTTTCCTAATGCGCGTGGCATGCTGTGAGTACTGCAGACAGGGAGTTTCTTTTTTCTCTGGCTCTCCTCAGACTGTCCTGTGTGTTGCGCGTTCATTGGAAACTGGATAAATGATAATAAAGGTGATTAAAAGGCCCTGCTCCTAGAAGCATTATGTTTAAAAGGAATATGGGATAAAAGCAATGAAACTCAAGCAACTTGAACTAATTTTCACTGTGAATAAGGAAGAAAAAATTTGGACCTTCCCCGTTTTGGGATCCTAGACTCCAAACATTTCATAAATACGGCCAGCTGTGTGAATTTGCAAGGTACATTCCACATGAGTTACAAACACAAGGAGAAGATTTTTGTTTTTTTTTTTTCTTTTTCAAAGTTACTGCTGGCAAAGTCAAGCTCGTTCTTGCTGCCACTTTTAACCCTGTCAAATAAAACTGTTCCACATTGAGAGCTTGGTGATACTTCATGGTACATTTTAATGTGAGAGTTTAAAATTTGTCCTCCAGGGCGGGCTAAAACCTGATCGTGTTCATTTATTCTCTATTAAGGGCATCACACCGAGATAGCTATGTTTGTAAAGAAAGCAGAAGAAGTATGTCACTTCTTTTGTACATGAATCTTCTAAAGAAACATATGTAAGTCACTATTGGGCTTTAACAAATACCCATGATGCAGCTGTGGTGCATACAGACGTATCCTATAGATGTGTAACTTTTTATACTCATGGGAATAATGAAATACATACATGAAAAGTTATCTCATTAAAAAAAATTATTTTCAGACCCAGAGGGTCAGGAGAAAAAGATTGCGAAGCACATTTGCTTTATGCCTGCGTAGTTCCTGCATACTGGAAACATTCCGTTGAAACAATGGCATAAAACATTGCAGCCCAAATCCCTAAGGGAACGAAGAAACTATTTATTCTAATTAGTCTGGCAGCCATTTTTATAGTCAGAGAGTGCCAAAGACATCGAGACCTGGGAATGGAGCAGATAGAGCGCTTGGGTTCCAGTTAATTCCAAACCACCAGAACGAACACACGAGTGACGAATGAACTCTGACCAGATTCCAGACTGTGTTAGATGCTGAGATATAAAAATGATACTGTGGGGCTGGAGAGATGGCTTAGCAGTTAAGGCGCTTGCCTCCAAAGCAAAAGGACCTAGGTTTGATTTCCCATCACCCACATAAGCTAGATGCACAAGGTGGCACGTGTGTCTGGAGTTTGTTTGCAGTAGCTAGAGGCCCTGGTGTGCCCATTCTCTACCTGTCTCTCTCTCGCTCTCTGCTTCTCTCTCTCTCTCTCAAATAAATAAATAAAAATATTTCTTAAAAAAAAAAAAGCAGTGATTGGTGGTGCATGCCTTTAATCCCAGCACTTGGGAAGCAGAGAGGTAGGAGGATTGCTGTGAGTTCAAGGGCACCCTGAGACTACATAATAAATTCCAGGTCAGCTTGGGCAAGAGTGAGACCCTACCTCAATATATATATATATATTTTTTAAAAGATAGTTTTGTCGTTGTTGTTCATTTTTATTAATTTATTTGAGAGCAACAGAGAGAGAAACAGGGAGAGAGAGAGAGAATGGGCACACCAGGACCTCCAGCCACTGCAAACGAACTCCAGATGCGTGCGCCCCCTTGTGCATCTGGCTAACGTGGGTCCTGGGGAATCGAGCCTCGAACCGGGGTCCTTAGGCTTCACAGGCAAGCGCTTAACTGCTAAGCCATCTCTCCAGCCCAAAAGATACTTTTGAATAGTGACCCCTCAAAAGAATCTTCCATAGCCTAATCCCTAACTACTAGTTAATTTAATTTTACTTGGAAAGGGGACTTCTTGCAGATGTAAGGAAGTCATCTTTAGATGAAATTATTTTGGTGGTTACGTTTTGTTGCCGTGTCACAATACCCAACAAGAAGCCGCTGAAGGAGGGAAGGGTTTACTGTGGCTCACAGTTTGAGGATGCAGTCTGTCATGATGGGTAAGGTAAAGTGACAGGAGCATAAGGTCACTTTGTGTCCGCAGTCAGGAAGCAGAGAAAGGAGAAGCTGGCGCTCGGCTGGCTTTCTCCTTTTTTCCTTTTGACTCAGCCCCGTACTCCAGCCCATGGGATGGTACCACCACATTCAGGATGGATCTTCCCTCCTCAGTCAGTCCTGTCTAGAACCACCCTCCCGGACATGTCCAGAGGAGTGTGTCTCCAAGGTGATTCCAAATCCAGTCGACAGTGCGCACTAACCATCATGACTGGATTAGCTGGGTAGGCTCTAAATTCAAAGATAAATATCGTTGTAGGAAAAGGACAAGGAGGAGGCCAGAGACGGGAGTGATGTAGCCATGGACAACGAAGTTCTGGAATCATCAGATGTTGGACGAGGCTAGAAAGATCCCTCTAGAAGTTTCATACTTGTGTGTATGTCAGCATCTGTGGAATATAGAATACCAAAAATCAACACATATGATATGAGAGTTTCAACTAGATCTGGGCCACACCCACCACAGGTTTTGCTGAGTGTGTCTGGTAGCAGGTGAATCCGACTGGACTGAAGTCAACAGCAGGAGCTAGAAAGTTCTTGAGAGAGAAAAAAAAAAATGCTCCTGAGGCAGCATTCTTCCTGGCTGACCGCAAACAACCAAGCGTCACTGTGAACCATCCTCCATCTGTATCCTTTTCTGAGAGATGGCTTGGGGCTTCTATCATCATTTCAAAGACTCCATGGCTCGCCAACAGTTAAGAAACCATGTCCTAAGAACTAAGAGAATGTTTGGGTGAGCTTGACCCATTAGACAAGCCTTAGTGGTAAGGCAAAAGCTTTTAGATACAAAGGTGGAGACTTTGCTTGACGGGGTTCCTGGAGCCCCAGCCTAAGGACAAAGCACAAACCTGATGGAAGGAGACCACACCGTAAACAAAAATGAAAAGTGTTGTGGTGGCGCACGCCTTTAATCCCAGCACTGGGGAGGCAGAGGTAGGAGGATCGCCGTGAGTTCGAGGCCACCCTGAGACTCCATAGTGAATTCCAGGTCAGCCTGGGCTAGAGTGAGACCCTACCTCAAAAAACAGAAAAAAAAAAGGAAAGTGTAGAAGAAAGCCAAAGCAGTCCAGCACACAGGCCACTCTGTCAGGGAATAACAGAGCAGAAAAAGCCATTTTACACACACACACACCATGGCCCTGGAAAATAACCAAATTCTACACAACACAGCACACAGTAGCTGTCCCTGGAGGTTCAGAGAAATGGGGGAACAGAATTTCAGGAGACTGCATATCCTTTTTTCAGACTGATAGAGTAGGAGGATCAAAGGAATTCAGGTGTTCAAGCTGCTTGGAATTTGTTTCTACCTGTGGTATACTGGGGCAATACGTCATTATAGAAGATAACGGTGGGGCTGGAGTGGTGGCTTAGTGGTTAAGGTGCTTCCCTGTGAAGGCTAAGAACCCAGGTTTGATTCTCCAATACCCACCTGAAGCCAGATGCCCAGTAGCACATGCATCTGGTTCCTTTGCAGAGGCTAGAGGCCCTAGTGCATCCATTCTCTCTGTCTCTCTCTCTCTCCGCTTGTAAGTAAATAAATAGAAATATTTTTGTAAAAAAGGAATATAATGAGGGATTTGTACTTTAAAACATCATACAGGGGGGCTGGAGGGATGGCTTAGCAGTTAAGGTGTTTGCCTGCAAAGCCAAAGGACCCAGGTTTGATTCCCCAGGTCCCACATTAGTCAGATGCACAAGGGGCCACACGTGTCTAGAGTTCGTTTGCAGGGGCTGGAGGCCTTGGTGCACCCATTCTCTCACTCTCTCTCCCCCTCTTTCTCTGTCAAATAATTAAATAAAAATAAAGTATTTTTTAAAAATAAAAAAAAAATACAGGGCTGGAGAGATTGCTCAGCAGGTAAGGCCACTTGTCTGCAAAGCCTAACAACCAAGGTTTAATTCCCCAAACCCATGTAAAGCCAGATGCACAAAACAGCACACACATCTGGAGTTCGTTTGCAGTGGCTACAGCCCTGGTGTGTCCCATCTCTTCCTCTCTTCCCCCCTCTCTCGCTCTCTCTGCTTGCAAATAAATAAATGAAGCATCATACAAATATATGTATGTCAATCATTTCACATTAAATTGGTAACAAAATTTAACATTTAGTCCCATTTGAAACATCCCGCAGATTCCTGCTCACACTCTAGAGGCCAAAATGGTAACAGCAATACTTAGACCCTGAGATATCCAAAATATGAATCATGTGTTTCAGCTAAGGACAAACTGTTATCTATGATGGTGGTCCCATAGGAGTAATAGAGCTGATCATCTAGCTATCACGTAGAACAGATTGAGAGGGGTTAGGAGCAAGATGGCTGCTTTTGCAGGTAGGGACACAGGCGATTTCAATCTGAACTTAAACCTGATTCAAGATGATAATCAGTAACAGCTTCCTGGTTCTACCTTCTAGGATTTTTTCATGGGCTTTTTTTCCCCCTGATGGCCGACTTTGTGAATCTGCATGCTCCTCCTCCTACCCACCAACCAATCAAATTCCTCCATAAACACTTAGACTTAACCAGTGAAACCTATCCCAACTTGATGCCTCATTTAGCTTAGAAGACTCAATCCAAGTCACTATGGGGATGTTGCAGTCAGGTTTGCATTGCTGGTAGAAATCACCCAACCAAGAGCAGCTTGTTGGAAAAAGAGGTTTATTTTGGCTTACAGGCTCAAGGGGGAGCTCCAGAATGGCAGGGGAAAACAATGGCATGGGAAGAGGGTGGACATCACCCCCTGGCCCACATAAGGCGGACAACAGCAACAGGAGAGTGTGCCAAACACTGGCATGGGGAAACTGGCTATAACACCCATAAGCCCACCCCCAACAATACTCTGCCTCCAGGAGGCACTAATCCCCAAATCTCCATCAGCTGGGAACCTAGCATTCAGAACACCTGAGTTTATGGAGGTCACCTGGATCAAGCCACCACCGGGGACCCACCAGGAACCCCTTCCAGCTTAGGAGCTTTGCTTTCTGCAGACAATGAGCTCGAAAGCCTCTGGTTTGGGGAATTAGAATGACCAGTGAGTGTCCCGAGTTCTAACCCTTAGAGGGGCTCTCATCACAACCACAAACGTTTTTAATCAGTCCCCACTCTGCATAATCTTCAACACTTTTTTTTTTTTTAGAGAGCTTCAGTTCACAGATGATAAACGACTATATTAACTGGTTGATGTTGTTTCTATACTACACTTACATGGTGATTTTAGAGTACATTCCTTGTACTTACAAAAAAAAATAAAAATAAAAATGTTCACTGTAAATACTTGCCAGTCACATTGGCAGTGGCTTCAGACTCCTCATGTTTACTGTTTCTCTTGATTGTGTAGAACAGGCCTTGTGAGGTGACTGGCCTACCGCACCTAGCTTTTTATGATATGCTCTGTGGTGTTGCACAATGGTAAAATCCACCAACCATGAATCTCTCAGAACAGGTCCCCTTTGTGCTGCAGATCCACTGATCTGTGCATGTGAACCCTGAGGATTATAAGAACACACCTAGTTCTGTCCACCACAACTGGACATTTTCAGACTTCTGGTCGACCTCTGTGGGCACTGTGTTTGACCTGACAGGTCTCCCACCCTCTGGGACAGGGACTGTAGGCGTCTGTTACAGACTACAGAAGCACACCAAAGTCTTTACCCAGAGGACAACGTGTAAAGCAGATCCCTTCTTTGAACACTTGCAAAGAAAAAAGAAGCATGTTTTCCATGTGTTTTGCTGCTTTTTATGCTCAATAGAAACAGGTAAAGACTGGAGTATATATTTATATACAATAGGTTTTTGATAAAAATAGAAAAGAAGTTTAGGGAGTTCCCATTTTGTGATGTTTAAAAAACAAAAAATAAAGCTCAATTCTCAGCCCTATTATCATATCATATCAGTTAGTATTAAAAAAAAAGAAGAATCAGAAAAGAAGAACTCGTTGGAAAGTGCAGTAAATGCCTGTTTCCCTCAGTCCACCCCCCCCACCTCCCCCCCCCCCCCGCAGCAGCCTGTCACCATGGAGACTCCTGACTGTTCCAGGAATGACTCCCAGGATTCCCTGGAGGAGTCTTTGAAATGCAAGCAGAAGAAGCACAAAGACAAACTTAGTCTGCAGTGCTTAAAGTGGGAGCCTCTGACTCTTGGCGGGTCCTGGTGGGAACGGGGGCTGTGGGAGGCCAGCGGGCCCTTCCCTGCTTCCAGACCCCTAAGACTTGGTGTACTTGGCTCTGGAGAGTGGAGGTCCAACTCTGCTTATGCCTTGGGTTGGGTTCTGTCAGCTACCACTGGAGAAATCCCGAGGCAAAGCGCAGAGGGTGCAGTCTTGAGAGGAGGGAAAATGAAAACAGAGTTAAGGGAGCCCCTATTTGTGGTAAAGTAAAAGAAAGTAAAGCAGCAAAGCTCCTAAACTGGAAGGGTTCCTAGTGGGTAGTCCCCAGTGGTGGCTTGATTCAGGTGTCCCCCATAAACTTAGGTGTTCTGGAGGCTAGGTTCCCAGGCAACAGCAACAACAACAACAAAAAGCTCAGTTCTCATCAGCCTTAGTCACTACTGAACAAAAAGGGAAAAAAGAAGGAAAGAAAGAGAGAAAGAAAGAAAGAAAGAAAGAAAGAAAGAAAGAAAAAGAAAGAAGGAAAGAAGGAAGGAAGGAAAGAAGAAGGAAAACCAGAAAATAGGAACTTGTGGGAACATGCAGATTCTAGGGAAGGTTCTTTCAAAAGTGCTGGGCTGTGGAAAGGTGTGCGTGCGGTGGGGGTGGAGGGACCGTGGCCCACCGGCCACTGGAACGTTCTCCTGGGTGTCCCTCCAGTCGCAGAGAAACTAGCACTGCCTGAGTTTCTTTCAAAACTCAAGAGCGCAGCCTGCATGTGAAACTAGCTTTGGGGTTCATCTCCACCATAGCAAGAATCCAAAGTCAGATGAAGTGTCAAGAGAAAGGCCCTGTCCATTTCATCTTTTGTTTGCTTGTTTGTTTGTTTGTTTTTTGAGATAGGGTCTCACTCTAGCTCAGGCTGACCTGGAATTCACTATGTAGTCTCAAGGTGGCCTCAAACTCATGGCAATGATTGCCTCCTACCTCTGCCTCCCAAGGGCTGGGATTAAAGGCGTGCGCCACCATGCCCGGCTTCCATTTCATCTTTGGGGTTCCTTTTAACAAGACCACAATCAATGTGTGGTGTTGAGAGCGCTGTACCCAGGGCTACATTGGGGTCCTGCTTCTGGGACAGCGCGATCCATTCCCTGTCTCTCTCAGAGAACCCTTTGCATCCCGGGTGCTTCGTTCCTGGGGGACCTGCTGATGCAATGGGATTTCTCACCTGGAGTCCCCACAGGTGTCCGGATTCCCTAGCACAGTGGGTGCCTGAGAGGCATAGTATGACCCAGTGTTATCCAGCAACAAGGCTAACCCAGAGTATATGGTGCCCTTCCCATGAAGATAGGCATCAGGCTGGGGGACCCACCCTCACGTTAGGCACAGCTATGCCCACCAGCCACAGTGGCAAACCTAAGAAGAGAGAAATTTCTACAGTCCAGTCCAGACCTTGCCCCAGACTCTACAACCTGACCCAGTCGGAGACTGTAGGAGCTTGGCCAGGTTAGCTCCTCAACACATCCCTAAACAGAGAAGTTCTCCGACTCCCCTATTGCAAAACGCACGGCAATGACTCCCTTTCTTCCCACCACAGGCAGAAGCCATGGGAAAGCTGTGTGTTCTTTCCTTCTCTTCCCTTAATACAGACCTGACTAACCACGAAAACAAACAAGAAATAAAGGCTTTGCAAAACCTGCAGTCGCCTCCCCTAAACTACTTATTCTGATTTCCCGACAAGTGAGTTAATTGGATGGGCCCCCGTGACAGACATTCCATACTAAAATTCATAGCTTTCTACCAAAACAACATATTGTGGGCTGCTATATTTTTCCCAGTGGAACTTGGAGCTGCTGTGGGTTCCGAGCAGTTGCGTTCGAACTGGGGAAACTGAAGACACAGAAACCAAGGTTGCACCTCCTGTATCACGGGTGGCCTGGCCCCTGCCCTGCACAAGGGCACCTCAATCCTTTGTGTTTTTAATTGTTGCTTTGGCTTTGCAGGGTTCAAGTTCAAAGGGAGCTAGAGGGGGGTGAAGAAACAGATGATTGTGTCAAGGTGCCACCAGCTGGGGCTTTCCCAGCGATCCGGGACAGAATTAAGCTGCCCTTGGCAAGGCAGGTTTCTACCAGGCATCGCTATCCCATGTTCCCACCTCCATGGGAAGGGTCCATACAGAGGACCTAAATGGCCATCCCAGAAGGGAAGGGCAAACACTAGGTAGGCACATGATCACCAGTCCTGCATGACCTGTCTTCAGCCGCCAGCATTGTCCACCAGGTCCCTTGATTCAACAGCCCCTGTGTTCGTTTGAACCTGATGTCTCCCGTAAACCTATGTGTTTTCTGAATGCTTGGGCCCCAGCTCAACGGCAAGAAGAACCTTGCTGGAGGAAGTGTGTCGCTGGGGGCGAACCTTGAGGTTTATTAGCCCCTAGCTTGCCAGCGTTAGGTCGGCTCACTCTCCTGCTGCTGCTTTCCACCTGCTGCGGCAGAGGTGACGTCCCAGCCTCTGTTCCTGCCACGACTTTCTCCTGCCATCATGATGCTTCCCCTCAAGACTATAAGTGAAAATAAACCCTTTCCTCCCGTCAGCTGCTTTCGGTCAGGTGTTTGGTCGCAGCAACAGCAAAGCGACTACGAGTTCCTCCTACAGCATAGGGAAGTTTCCCCTGTGAAATGTCCTTCCCTTCCCATTTTCCAGAATTCTACGTCCATCTCAGTATCTCTCAAATCTACCTGCCAAGGTCCACCATCCCTCTGATGCTCAGACGGTCCTCTAGTCCTCTCAGAATTAAGGAGCACAATGCTGCGATGCGGTAACAGACAGCTTCGGCCGCTGGGATGAACTTCCAAACCAGGCACAGTGATGGGAGGAAGGGATTTATGGAAGATAGAGGGGAAGTTCCACAATGGCACAAGAAGCTGGCCCACTTTCACAGGCCCACGCAGAGAGAAAAGCCACCACGCCCAACAGCACAGGCAAGCACGCCTCAGGAACTCCAGGCGAAGCTCCACCACGTTGTGTATCTTGCGGCTGGAATTCCAAATCCACTTCCACACTTCAGAGCTGGACCCTAGGACGCACCCTCAGCGACACCTCCTCCAGCCAGGTGGCTGCAGATCTAAAGCTTTACTAAAACTGAGTCGACTGGGGGACACATCCAGTTCGAACCATCGCAGATGCCAAAGCTTGAGCTGCCCTCCTGTACTTCGGGGGGGGGGGTGGGAGGTGGGCTGCCCCACATCCCCACTCTACTCTGTCATGTACACTGTTCCCTAGGAGCACAGAGACCTAGAGGCAGAACCTCTGCATTCCAACTCAGGTCCTGGAATGTTCAGTAGTCAGCAAGTAGACACCAGGCCCAGTGAACTCCACCCCACATAGTCCCTGGCCCTGACTGACTCCACCCCACATAGCCCCTGACTCCACCCCACATAGCCCCTGACTCTTCAACACATAGCCCCTGACTCCACCCCACATAGCCCCTGACTCCACCCCACATAACCCCTGGCTCCACCCCACATAGCCCCTGACTCCACCCCACATAGCCCCTGACTCCACCTCACAGAACCCCCCACCAGCTCACTGCCATGTGGGCCACTGAGCCAGTGGTTTCTCAAGTCTCAGGTGTTCCCAAGCAGCATCACCTGCATGACGAGCATATATATGTCTCACATACTCTAGGAGTGCCCTGACAGCATGATCTCCATTCCTGAGGGGACTGCAAAGTGTCATGATTTACTGGTTTGCAGCTTGGAACTGACAAATGCTCCAAGCCAGGGCCCTGAGCAGACTCTGCACCCCTGCCTCCCCTCCTGCCTCCCTGGGGAATGAAATACAGCCCAGAGAGCTTCTGCTTTGGATTGAGATCTGCGAAAGTGCAAATTACCCAGAGGGAAGAGCGGCTCCCAAAGTGTCAGAGGAGCTGAGTAATAGAACCCATTCTTTTTATTTTATTTCATTTTATTTATTTGAGAGAGAAATGAATCAATGGGAACGAACAACTGTGCAACACCATTGTACCGTTCATAACTCATATAGGAATTTTTTTTCCAGCCTAATAGCATTTTTTTGCATTTTTATTGACAACTTCCATAATTGTAGACAATAACCCATGGCAATTCCCTCCCTCCTCCCACTTCCCCCTTCACAACTCCACTCTCCATCATATCCCCTCCCCCTAGGGCTCATAATTACCCCGGTTGTAGGTTCTCAGTATCAGGCATGTATGCCCTCCCATGGAGCAGGCCTCCAGTCCAATTAGAGAGTGGTTGGTTTCCCCCATAACAGACATGTCACAATTGCACTCACTGGCTCATTTGGCCTGGCTGGCCAAGTTTAAGGTTTGCAGTGTCCACTGTTGAGTATCTCCACTGGTGATTTCTCTCTCTCCCATTGAGCTGCATGCAGCATAGCTTTTTCTAGTTTTCTGTCAGCTGGTCTACATGGAGGAGGTTTTCAGCTCAGCTCCAGCAGGATTTCTCAGTGACCTTGCAGCCCAAGTATCACATGGGAATTTTAAGCTCAGCTAGCACTTAGCAAAAGGGAGCCCTAGTGACTGTCCTGGAGCCCCGTGCCTTGAGGGCAGGTGCTGAAGGGAAGGTGGGCACCTGTTTTGAACCTCAGTTTCCTCTTTGTAAACATGGGTTCTTTCTACCTTATGGGGCCCTCCGCTGGAGACAGCAGGTACTGGCCAAGCATAGGAAGACATATGTACCTCCTCTGGGGTCATGCTTGTGAGATTTGAGGCAAGTTTTTCTTAACCTTTCTATAGGGGAGCATCTCCATTTTTAGTTATGTTTCTTCTATAGCATGGTGACAAGGAGTAAATGTGTCGATGCTTAGATCTGGGCCAGTCCACGGGGAGGAAGGAAGTGATGATAGGAAGGGAAGAATCTGGCACCATCTTGGATTTCTGGGTGACTGTATGTGGTGGCTTGATTCAGTATCCCCCATAAACTTAGGTATCCTGGATGCTAGGTTCCCCAGGTGATGGCAATTGGAAATCAAAGCCTCCTGGAGATGGTGTATTGTTGGCGGCGGGCTTATGGGTTTTATAGCCAGTTTCCCCTTGCCAGTGTTTGGCACACTCTCCTGTTCCTATTGTCCACCTGATATTGGCCAGGAAGTGATGTCCACCCTCTGCTCATGCTGTCGTTTTCCCCTGCCATTGTGGAGCTTCCCCTTGAGCCTGTAAGCCAAAATAAATGTTTGTTTGTTTGTTTTTTTTTTTCCCCACAAACTGCTCTTGGTCGGGTGATTTCTACCAGCAACGTGAACCTGACTGTAACACTGTGTGGATGGCAGAGCCATTTGCGAAGACAGTGATACTAAAGAAAGACCAAGGTTAGCAAACTAGGTGACCTGTGGGATTCAGGACTTAACTGAGATAAAAGTCCTGGTATGGCCAGAATGAGTTTGGAGGAGTGCAGATGAAGTTAGCTGTTATACGGCAAAATTCCTCCACACTGAAAGCAGTAAACAATTTTGCCATCTTCTTTTGTTTGTTTTGTTTTTTGAGGTAGGGACTCACTCCAGCCCACGCTGACCTGGAATTCACTACGTAGTCTCAGGGTGGTCTCGAACTCACAGCGATCCCCCTACCTCTGCCTCCCAAGTGCTGGGATTAAAGGCGTGCGCCACCACGCCCTGGCTTCACTTTGCCATCTTTTATCAAAAGCAGCTGGGACAACTCAGGAGAGAAGCCACAAGGAGGGTCGTCACACAACCACCAGAGATCCCACGTGCCAACTGCACGCAGTGACACAGAAGATCTCGTGACCTGAGTGCGGGGAGAGAAAGTACATGGAGGGAGAAAGATCTGGGCACAATGAACTCCATGGAGGTGGTGTCTCTGGAGTCTCCACGCTCTGTAAGTAAGCCCTCACCCTGAAACTGAGAAAGGAACATCGGGGGGTAACCCCAACATAGTGAGCCCCACTAAAGTGCTACTTTGGGGTCTCTTGCTCTGTAAGTAAGCCCTCAGCCTGAAACTGAGAAGGAACATCTGCGGGGGTAACCCTAACATAGTGAGCCCCACTAAAGTGCTACTTTGGGGTCTTTATGCTCTGTTAGTAGACAAGGCTGATGGAGGAGCATCAGCGGGGGTAACCCGACATAGCGAGTCCCACGGAAGTCCTGGTCTTAGGGTCTCACAGTCCTGGACAGGGACAAGGAGCTTCTAGAAGTAGCCACATGGAAATCATTCTTCAGGGTGGGATGAAACTTCTCAGTGGTGCAGCTTCTCTGGGGTCCCCATGCTCTGTAAGTCAGCCCTCACCCTGAGACTCAAGGAAGTACATCCAGGGAGTGATCTTGACACAGGAAGCCCCATCAAAGTGGCCGCTGGGCAGGTCCCACGTTCCTGTAAATAATCCCTCTCCATGGCCCGGGTCGCAGTCAGGTTCGCACTGCTGGTAGAAATCACCCAACCTAACTTGTGGGGAAAAAGAGGTTTATTTTGACTCACAAGCTCAAGGGGAAGCTCCAGGATGGCAGGGAAAACAATGGCATGAGCAGAGGGTGGACATCACCTCCTGGCCAGCATCAGGTGGACAACAGGAACAGGAGAGTGTGCCAAACACTGGCATGGGGAAACTGGCTATAATACCCATAAGCCCCCAATAATATACCGCCTCCAAGAGGCTTTAATTTCCAATTGCCATCAGCTGGGGGAACCTAACATCCAGAACACCTAAGTTTATGGGGGACATGTGAATCAAACCAGCACACTCTGTAAGTGACCCCAGTAGACTCACTGGTTCATCAAACTGGTATTGGTGCAAGCACACCTTGGTCTGCCATCTGAGCCCTATCTGGGGGTGAAGGCATGTGTTTGCATCTCCCCAGGGGAAAGGTTTCCCTGTGACAATAGCCTAGTACTGGGTTACCAATGGACTGTACATGCTTTGGGCTTGTTGAAATTTTTTTATTTGGCACACAAGTGTTTCCCATGAAAATCCTAATTTCTGCTTTGATTAAACTGGTGTGCTGCTCTCACTTCTAGCCTGAGAACCTAGTCCAGGGAGATAGTGGTAGTCAGTGAGGAGACTTAAAAATCTTCAAAGCAGGGCTGGAAAGATGACTTTGAGGTTAAGGCACATGCCTGCAAAGCCTAAGGACCTACGTTTGATTCTCCAGGTCCCACATAAGCCAGATACACATGGTGGCACATGCAGTCTGGACTTCATTTGCAGTGGCTGGAGCCTTGGCATGCCCATTCTGTCCTCCCTCCCTCCCTCCCTCCCTCCCTCCCTCCCTCCCTCTCTCTCTCTCCCCTCCCTCTCTCCCTTTCCTTCTTTCTGTCTCTAATAACTAAATAAAAATAAATCTTCTTTTAAGTTTTTTGTCTATTTTTATTTATTTGAGAGTGACACACAGAGAGAGAAAGAGGCAGAGAGAGAGAGAGAATGGGCACGCCAGGGCTTCCAGCCACTGCAGACAAACTCCAGACGCATGCGCCCCTTGTGTATCTGGCTAACATGGGTCCTGGGGAATCGAGCCTCGAACCGGGGTCCTTAGGCTTCCCAGGCAAGCGCTTAACTGCTAAGCCATCTCTCCAGCCCTAAAAATAAATCTTTAAAAAAAAATCTCACTAAAGCAGAAAATCAGAGGCTGCTGAGAGCTCAACACTAAAGGAGACTTACAACACGCCCTTAGAAGGCTCAGGGAACATTACAGAAGAGGGGACAGAAAGAATGTATGAGCCACAGGGCAGGAATGTATACTCTGAGGCATTGCCCTCCACTCACCACCGACACCGACTAGTGTGTTCATGACCCCACAGTGATTACGGATAACACCGCTGAGAAGAACCCTACGTGGAATGGAGGGGGGAGGGAGAACATAAGAGTAGAACCTGATGGGAATATGACCAACTTTCAATATGTTTATGTAATAAAGTTCTCAATTAAAAATAAAACAGCTAATGGGCTGGAGAGATGGCTTAGCAGTTAAGGTGCTTGCCTATAAAGTCTAACGACCCCAGGGTTCGATTTCCCAGTAGCCACATAAAGACATCTGAAGTTTGGTTGCGGTGGCTGGAGTTCTGGCACACCCATTCTCTCTCTGTGTGTGTCTGTCAGACAAAAAAAAAAAAAAAAAAAAAAAAAGTTGACATGACAACCCAGTGTTCTTTGCTCCAGTTGGCAGTAAGTCATACTGGGACAGGTCAACCTGCCACCCTGGACAGGGCATGCATGTTGTAGGCAGCCAGCACAACTATTAATGTTACCTTCCTGGCCTTTTTAGGAATATAAATTCGTGAACTCACGAGACACTGGCCAGATTAGCCTTTCAAGCGTGCCTGTTTCCATTTAGCCACAGCCTGAGCCCCACCAAATTCTGTAAAACATCATCAGAGCCCTGACTACAAGTTGACTTACTTTCCATCAGAAGTTCTTCTTTCCACCGTCCTATTTTCTCTCTCCACAAAGACACAGCGCTGCGTGCCTTCTGGCTAAGTCAGAAGTATTCCCACCAGATGTTGAAATCCAAGCTTCTGTCCTTTTAAATTCCTTTTGATTTGTAAGCATAGAGAGACAGAGAGGAGAGAGAGAGAGAGAATGAGCACACCAGGCCTCCAGCTACCACAGATGAACTTCCAGATGCATGCGCCACTTTGTGCGTCTGGCTTTACATGGGTACTGGGGAACTGAACCTGGGTGGTTAGGCTTTGCAGGCAAGCAAGCAAGCGCCTTAACCTCTGAGCAGTCTTTCCAGGCCCAACACTTCTTTCTTAGAATTGCTGACTTCACCGCGCTGAGGCACGTGTAAGTTTCTGCCTAATGAGAATACGGGAGCAGGCCGGGCGTCTGACAGATCGAGCCCAATCCGCTGTTTACTCTGCTGCTTGTCATAATCATGTTTACAGGAAAATGTCCTCATCCGCTTCCAGCAGCTCCAGCCACTCAGCCATGTGATGCTGTCTTCAGAGTCAATTGCTTGTCACCTTCCTGATTTATGTTGAGCAACTGCAAGGACCCCTCGAGGTATTTGTGGCTGGCGTGATGATTCCCGGCTTAGACAGTGGCATTGGGCACAGTATTTCCGTTCAAATTCCATCAAGACAGCATTTAAAGCTCTAGCCCTGCTGCTTCTGTTTGCAGTGTGAGTGCTTTAGATAAGCAGAAGCCGGCAAGCCCTAAAATGCTGGCTGGGGCAGGGTGGGGCGGGGGTTAGGGGGTGGGGCAATGCAACCTGATTTCTTCAAAGGAAGCCTGAGCCCAAATCTTCTTGCAGGCCTTGGGTGCGAAAGTGATTCTAGCAGTCCTTAAAACAGATCACATATGCCCTCAGATGAGACGGGAGGACCTGGGAAGTGTGCTCTCCCGACTGCTCGCCTGGACCCTTACATCGTGGCCAGCAGAGTCCAATCCCTTCGGAATTGCTTCACCCTCTGACGGAAATTTTCTTTCTAAAATGAAAACGTGGGCAGGAGAGATGGCTTAGTGGTTAAGCTCTTGCCTGTGAAGACTAAGGACCCCGGTTCGAGGCTCGATTCCCCAGGACCCACGTTAGCCAGATGCACAAGGGGGTGCACGCGTCTGGCGTTTGTTTGCAGTGGCTGGAGGCCCTGGCACGCCTACTTTCTCTCTGCCTCTTTCTCTCTCTGTCTGCCACTATCAAATAAATAAATAAAAATAAACAAAAATTTTTTTAAAAGTGAAAACGTGCCAGATGCACAAAGTGGCACATGCGTCTGGAGTTTGTTTGCAGCCGCTGGAGGCCCTGGTTGCGCCCATTCTGTCTATCACCTCTCTCTCTCTGCTTACAAATAATGAATGAAAATACAAAGAGATGGTTTAAAATAAAAACATTACTGAGAAAAAAGTGGCCTACTAAATTGCCAATCCATGAACTTCTCTGATTTAGCTTCCATTGTAACGGAGAGCCTGCCTCTGCTAGTTCTCAGCGTCTTCCCCCCTGCTCGGCAGTGGAAGCTGCCAGCTGTTGGGAACTGTTTCTCCCCTGCCTTTGCTAGAAGGTTTGACTGCGGGTTCTTTCTGAAAGTCACCCGCATGAATCCATTTTGTACATCTCCCAGTCTTGAGTGAGGATGGACAAGATGGACGTAGCTTTTTTTATGACCCCCCCCCCGACCACCACCACAACAAAACATTTTGAACATACATATTCTGTGTCTCTGCATTTCCTGCTCGCTTGATAGCTCAGATGACAAGCTCACACGACGTCAGAACTGACCGAGGACTCACAGATCTCGTGCAGCCACTTTCGTTGAGGAAACTGAGGGTACCATGGCCCCTCAAACTCAGGATCCTTGAGAACCCAGACACAAGCCGGCTGAGTCATCCCTAGTGACTCACTCCCTGCTCGCATGTACCGTCTCCTTCTGCTCTTCAGATTCCAGCTGTCTTTTTCCATGTCCCCGTCGCCTGCCCTATTTGTCCATTTACAAGCCGTTGCTGCCTTTGCACCGAGGAGCACGCTGTCCTGCAGCGAGCCTTCGTCTTTCCCAGGCAGCCCTTGACCCCTCTCCTTGCTTCTTCTGAGGCTGGGCTTCCCGGCTCTCTGCGTGCTGCCATGCTTCAAAACGCCACTAGGTGGCAGTGTTTCAGAGCCTTCCCGAGCCCTGCAACGTGGCTTTGGGCTGGGCCACTGGCTTTGGAGCGCAAATAGGCCTGGGTGAGCAAGCATAGCACACAGTCACTGTCATGCTCTGGAAAGGATGAGTATTAGATATTATGGTAACGAGGAACAGAGGTCTGCACACTGTGTCCTTTCAGAGCTTGCTTTATTCACGAGGCTGACATCTGCCAGCACTTTAACAAAAGAATCACGAGTCTGAAGGCTGTTTGGGAGGTGTCCTTGAAAAGAATGGCTATCACCTTCTGCCCTCCTCGTTTTGATTTTTTCAGCCCACCATTGGGCACTGATCCATCCATTAAAAAAAAAAAAAAAGCCAAGGGGAAGAAAAGGCAATCCCCATGAGTATTATGTGTTTGCCGGACAGGGTAGTAATGGCCTAATCCTTCTAATGGCTTTGGTCACTGCAGGATATTAGCTATTAGAAGGGTCTGTTTTGGGGGGGGAGGGGGCAGTGGGGGAAGGTAGGACCATCTGCTGATTACAGCATGCAGCAGGAATGGAAAGAACATTTAAAGAGACACAGCCCATAGATTTGGGCACAAGTAAGTTGTTTGTGTTTGCGAAGGTATATTTAGGGCTTGAATTTAAGCTTCTGAAGGATTTGCATAGTTCCAGGTCTAAATGCCATGTCTCAGATGGGAGACAGTTCCAGGAACAGTGGTTCCGCCCCCCCCCACCCCCACCCCCCTTGTGGGTTTTGTCCAGAACTTCTCAGGGGACTCAAAAGGAATGTGCCTGAAATGCCTTGGCATACACTTCATGGTTTGATCCCAGGGAAGTCAAGCCAATGTTTTTATTATAAACAGGTCAGCCCAGACCTACCCGTGTCCCATTGGATTACCCAGCTTTTCGGCACCAGCCCCAGCTTCAGAGGGAGTTTCCCTGAGCCCCGCTGGGGAGCCAGCCTCAGTGGCTGCTCCCCCCACCCCCACCACCACCCCCACCACCACCGCACACACCATTTCTTTCCTCTGCGCTTTGCCTTCCCTTCCAGACCTGACCTTGAACTAAAAGGTGAAATCTTCCCCAAGTCACGTGAGCCGTAAGGAAGCACATGAAACTGTCCACCCAAGAGAACTGAGGACAAGCTTTCCAGCTGCAGGCCCCAGGGGAGCTGAGCAGCGGAGAGTGGAGGGCGGAGAGCGGGCTTCTGCTCCCAGCCAGGCTCTGGCATTACCTGCCCCAACCCAAGGAGAAGGAAAACGCCCCCGGGGATGTATTTGTTATCAAGTGGATCCTATCGTCAGAGCAAATTATCAAATATTTGGTCTCCAAACTGAGAGACCATAAAGCCTGGGAGGAAGAGAGTTTCAGGACACGGAGAAGCGAATGTTCAATAAGGCACAGTGGGGACAGGCTGCCCTGTTGGCAGGCAATGCAGGTGTTCAGAGACGAGAGCGCCGTTGCTGCTCATGGTGGGGAGATCGCGGACGCCGTCCGCAGGAGAGCCGAACCCCCTCGGGGGAAGTCGGGCCTCAAAGGAAAGATCGTTTTAGCCCACAGTGGAGGACTGCCTAAAAGGAGACTCTCCTGACACAGACAGACAGACAGCAGGAACCTACGGGGACACAGTGACAGCCCCACGCACTTGCTCCTGAAGGGCTGGAAGGCACCATGGAGAAGAAAGGTAGGAGGGCAGGTGAAGATTTGATCTGGAATCCCTAGGGGGGGTTGATCTTTTGTATACTGCAAGGGGCAAAGACACTCAATTTGCATCTAAGACTTGAGGGGTAAGGCAGGCAGAGAACCCAGCCCCGCCATGACCAGGGGGGGAGGGGGCAGGATGACCACAACAGAGAACAGGTGTGAGGTATGGAATCTGGGTGCTTGAAAATGTGAGGCATAGGGAAGGCCAGCGGATCAAGAGGCAACTAACATCAACATGACAGTTTATTACTCACAGGCCTAAAGATAAGGGCCATGCTATGCCCAGGGAGCCACGTGGATCAGTGCCAGGTCAGAGAACTGTGGGCAGGGGCCTTTATGTGGCACCTGAGGGGAAGGAATGGCGAGGCAGGCTAAGTTGGCCCCGGAATGGCTAGTTCTATGGACTCTGAGATTGAGGGGTCGCTTTTAATAATTTGGTACTTGGACTTGGGGTGATGAGGGTGGGTGCCCTCTGGGTTTGAGAGCCCCATAAAGAAGAGGACCGGGGTGGGGTTTTAGACTGTCATCAGAATACAGAAAATAAAAGCCCTGGTCCATGCACGAAGAGATCATTCAGGACACAGCAGGTCTCTAGCTGTGCCGTCATCCTGTTGTCCCCAGAGCTGCCACTCCAGATTGGGTGACTCATCCTAGGCCTCTCTCAGACTCTCCGCTGCTGCTCCCCATCAGCAGGGACACTCCCAGGGGAGGACCAGATTGATTCGGTGGCCTCCGTCCAGCACCGGCCGTTCTGCTTGGGCAGCTCTTTATGTCAGGCCACCCATGAATCAAGTTCCCACTCATGGTCATATCCATTTCCTAGTGGGTCTCAAGGCTTGGAGCCTCCCCCCCCCCACACCACCACCACCAACACCACCGCCAGCACAGGAGAGGGAGGGGGAGGCCTGAGTCGGGAGAGGTGTTCTGAGGATTCCGAGAAGGAGACACTATAAGCAGCCAGCACTTTTCCTTGGCTCTTCCCATGCAAAGGTTCTGGAAGCTGGGAAATGAGTGAGGGTTACGGTTGCAGACATGCCAGAGGGCTCTCAGACAAGACAGTGACAGGTGGATGCATCTTTCTATAGAAGACTGAGGGCTGGAGAGACGGCTTAGCGGTTAAGCGCTTGCCTGTGAAGCCTAAGGACCCTGGTTCAAGGCTCGATTCTCCAGGACCCACGTAAGCCAGATGCACAAGGTGACGCATGCGCCTGGAGTTCGTTTGCAGTGGTGGGAGGCCCTGGTGTGACCATTCTCTCTCTCTCTCTCTCTCCCTCTTTCTCTCTCTGTCTCTTTCAAATAAATAAGTAAATAAACAAAATAAAAAAAATAGAACACTGCCAGGCATGGTGGCACATGCCTTTAATCCCAGCACTTGGGAGGCAGAGGTAGGAGGATCACCGTGAGTTTGAGGCCACCCTGAGACTACATAGTGAATTCCAGGTCAGCCTGAGCTAGAGTGAGACCCTACCTCGAAAAACCAAGGCAAAAAAAAAAAAAAAAAATAATAGAAGACTGACTTGGCAATCATTTACGAGATGGGTTGGGAGGAAGAGTCTGAAAACTGGAAGATTCATGGGGACTCTACGATAGGGCCTTGTGGATCCTGGTACCTGGAGTGGACAGTTCTCAGAGACAGGAGGAAGGAAGTGCTTCTAGGGCATCATAACTGACTGGCCAAGGAAGGAGAGAAACAGCTCAAAGACAACTGTGAGATTAGCCCAGGAGCAGAGGAAGACGCCTGACTAACTGTGGTGGTTTGAACGGATGTCCCCCTGTAGATTCAGCAGTTTTATTAAAGCTTGTCATTTAGATCTCCGGCCGCCTGGCTGGTGGAGGTGTCACTGTGGGTGGATCCTAGGGAGGTCTGCAAAGTGCCTGGGCTCTGCCTGGGCTCCTGGAGCGCGCTGCCTTGTGGTGCTGGTGGTGGTGTTTCTCTCTGCGTGGACCTGGGAAGGGGGCCAGCTTCTTCCTCCACTGTGGAACTTCCCCTGGATCTGTAAGCTTCAATAAATCGCTTCTTTCTCCCATAAACTGTGTCTGGTCTGGAGGTTCTTCCCAGCAGCGTGAGGCCGACTCCAACGCCAACCAAATACTGACGTATGGAAAGGGGATATGGACGTGGGGGCATCCATTCAGGCATACGTACTGTATCAGCTGATGGCCACTGTATTGTTCACTTTGTCAGCACTCTGACCAAAGTACCTGACAGAAACAACTTATAGGAGGGAAGATTATTTTTATTGTTTTTATTTATTTATTTATTTATTTATTTTGGTTCATGGCTGTAGGGGCATCAGCCCATCATGGTGGGGAGGGCATGGCGTAGCAGAACAGCTCAACATCGTAGCAGACAAGATGTAGAGGGCAGCGACAGAAAGGAACCAGGGCAAGATAGAGCTCCCAAGAGCGCCCTCCTCCCTGAGTGGGCCACTTCCTCCATTCATGCAGGGAGTCCCACAGCTTCCCAATCATTTATTTATTTATTTATTTATGTGAGAGAGAATAGGACACATGTGCCACCTTGTGCATCTGGCTTATATGGTTACTGGGGGAGTCGAACCTGGGTCCTTAGGCTTCACAGGCAAGCACCTTAACTGCTAAGCCATCTCTCCAGTCCCCAGTCATCTATTTAAATGTTGAATCCATCAAGAGATTGGACTATTCATTAGTTTAGATGCCTCATGATCTAGCTGTCTTTGTCTGACACCCTCACAGACACACCCAAAAGGTGTGCTTTACAAACCCCCTGGGTGTTTCTCAGTCCAGTCAAGTTGGTAATCCAAATTATCTCTCATAGACGCTGATGGCCCTTATCTCTTTCTGAGTAGGAAACATTCTGACTATACCGATGAATCAGTTTGCTTAGCAGGCAATGAAGTACCTCTTATGATTTCACTCATCGTCTAGTAACTCTATGAACACAGCCACTACATTCCTAGACTTCCCCCGCCCCACACACACACTTTCTCAGAGGCCCGGAAGTCCAGATATGGGTTCCACAGCAAATAGGTGCCAACAACGACTGCTTAATGTTCCCTACCCACCCCTGACCTGGTCTGGGTGTTTAAGAATTAATAGCATGGGCTGGAGAGATTGCTAAGTGGTTAAGGCACTTGCCTGCAGGGCCTGATGACCCAGGGTTCCGTTCCTCAATATCCATGTAAAAGCAGATGCACAAAGTGGCACTTGTATCTGGAGTTCATTTGCAGAGGCTAGAGGCCCTGACATGCAATCTCGTTCTCTCTCTCTCTCTCTCTCTCTTTCTCTGTTTGCAGACAAATAAACTATTTTTTTTTTTATTAGAAGCATTACTCTCATACAAATATAGCCTGGGCTCCTGATAAAGACTTGCCTCCCTGAGCAACGTGGGAGGCAGCAGGGTAGAGACGTGGGCTCAAGGAACGTTTGTGGAATTCGTGGAATGGGCACTTGTGTGCTGTCTGGGGAAGGAATGTTGAAATGTTTGCTCACGTGATCTTTCCTACTAGACAGAAATATTTAAGTCTCTGCTAAAAATGATTTCACAATATTCTACAAGTTGACATCTAACATTGCATAGTGTTTATCTCCCACTGATGGTTCATGGTAGGCCAGAGTGTATAAGGAACCAGGCCATCCTTGCATGGGGCCTCTCACACAGTGTTCCAGTGTGACATTGAGAAGCCAGGCAGTCACACTTCTGCTTTGTTTTCCCCACGTTTTGGATAACTTCTAACTTCTGTCCTGCCTTAAGACGTGAGATCTCCACCCATACATCCTCTCCTCCAGGAACTACCCTAGTCCATTTCCTGTTGCCTTGACAGAGTACTCAAGACTAGGCTATTTACAAATTTAAAGGGTTTATCTCACTTGCAATTCCGGAGGAGGGAAGGTCAAAACAGGACACGTGCCCCTGACGAGGGCCTCAGGCCACACCACGACCCAGAGGATGGTATCATATGGTAGAACCCTGTACAACAGTGGCAAGTAAGTGCCTATGGAAGAGAGGGAGAGACAGAGGAGGCTACTTTATAAGTAATCCAGGGCTGAGAAGATGGCTCGGTGGTTAAAGGCACTGGCTTGCAAAGCCTGGAGGCCCAGGTTCAATTCCCCAGTACCCATGTGAAGCCAGATGCACAAAGTAGCACATACATCTGGAATTCAGTTATAGTAGCAAGGGGTACTGGCACACATATTCTCTCTCTCTCCCTCTCTCTTGCTCTGTCTTTCTCTCTGTATCTATCTCTCTGCCTCTTCTCTCTCTCTCTGAAATAAATATTTTTTTTGAAAGGAGGCATCAAAGGTAGGGAAGGCTTGTTTAACCAACTGTATGTGTCTGCTTCACTACCTGGAATACCGACTAAGAAACTGAAAGGCAGATTTTGGTTCACTGTTTTAGAGGTTTCCGTCATGATTGTTTTTGGGACACCTAGTGAGGCAGCACATCATGGCGGGAGCAATACAGCAGGGTGAAAGCACTCACTTCGTGGCCAGAAAGCAAAAGAGAAGGAAAAGAAGAGAAGAGCATTTCACAGTCTCCCGCCAGGGCATGCGTGCACCAATGGCCTAAAGGCTATTCCCAACACTGCCGTCCTAGGGCTCAAGCCTTTAACACGTGGCCTTCCGGGGAAGTGCACAGGATCGAAATTACAGCACCGACTGAACGAGACTGTTGCTGAAGAAGGCCAGGGTCACCAGAGATGGAGGATGAGGGAGAAGGCATTTGGTCCATTATGATAGCGTGTGGGAGAGGGTCTTCCTAAACTAACTTCACAGGATTCCTGTTGACTCTAAGTGACGCAGCCCCAGCAAGGATGGGGCAGGGGTCAAGGTCAAAACCTACTTGAGACAAGGACTTGGCAGAACCTGACTAAAGTCTGGACACCAGTGCTACCACTGCTGCAATTTATATTCACCATGTGTGGTGGTTTGATTCAGGTGTTCCCATCAACTTATGTGTTCTGAATGCTAGGTCCCCAGCTGGTGGCGATTTGGGAAATGGAGCCTACTGGAGGTGATGTATTGTTGGGGGTGGGCTTATGGGTGTTATAGCCAGTTTCCCCTTGCCAGCACATTCTCCTGCTGCTGTTTTCCACCTAATGCTGGCCAAGAGGTGATGTCCACCCTCTGCCCATGCTATCGTTTCCCCCTGCCATCATGGAGCTTCCCCTCAAGTCTGTAAGCCAAAATAAACCCTTTCCTCCCACAAGCTGCTCTTGGTTGGGTGTTTTCTGCCAGTAATGCAGAGCTGACTGCAACGCCATGCAATCAGGTGACATGTCTATCTCTTCTTTTAGACTATCAGCTCCTAGAGGCCAAGGCCATGGTCTGGCTTTTGCTTACCATAGCACCAACACCTATCCTGTGACTTAAAGAACTGAAGGTATTCAATAAAGATTCACTGATTAGGTCTGGGACATGTGGCTCAGTGGGAGATCACTTACCTAGCATGCATGAGGTCCTGGGTGTTATAATAAGTATTATATATAATATATATATGTGTGCATGTGTATATATATATTATATGTATCATAGTATACATTTATGTAAATGTTATGATATACATTTAAGTAATAAAATGTATAATGCATGTATATTTACAGAAGGAAGGAAGGAAGGGAGGGAGGGAGGAAGGAAAAAAGGAAGGAAGGAAGGAAGGAAGGAAGGAAGGAAGGAAGGAAGGAAGGGAAGGAAGGCAGGCCGTCCAGTGTACTAAGCCAGGCAAAGGCCCTGGGAGACAGGAAGCAGCCCACACGTGGCACACATTCTCCATTGGGCTGTTTTCATTCTTGTCCTTCCGTCTATTGTTCAACGGAACCTTTTCTCGTGTGACTGACTGTCTGGGAATTCATCTCCAGTGGGGGACAGAGAGTGAAGTCGGCCATATGCCCCGCACAGCAGGGAGGCTGACTCAGTGCCCTGCCTGCAGAGCCCCAGCCCACCCAGCAGAGCCCCAGGAAGGGATGTCAGGAAGGGATGCGCAGGGAGCGGCTGCCCTCTCCCCTCCACGCAGCTGCGTTCAGATCTATGCTGCCCACCCTCTCGTTGGGTTCTGGACCCGCACGGCCAGCCTGACCTTAGAGAAGGCCCAGGAGAGCACAGTGGTTATCTAAGCAGCCACTTGGGCAAGGGGAAGGCTTGCTAAGCTCTCAGAACTGGGATGGGCTGCATCCGCTCTCCTTGAGAAGAGACCTGGAGAGTGTGACCCTCCCCGCACCCCATTGTTACTATGTCCCAACTATTTCCCTTCAGTTCCGTCCAAGCGGAGGGACAAACCATCACCAGCCAACAAACACCAGTCGCGGCAGGGACCCTTGCCAGAGCTCAGACCACTCTCTTCATACCGTTCGGCTGGCATTCAGATCCGTCTCCAACACACCTTAGGGCTGGGCTCCAGGATCCGCCCCCAGTGACACCTCCTCCCCCAGCCAGGCAGCTGGAGACAAGCTTCAGTGAAACACCCGCAGTCTATGACGGACATACATTCAAGCTACCGCACATTCCACTTCCCTTTGTCATGTTGCTGACTCGCCATTCTCACCTGGACTACCTTCAGGACCTGTTTTTGTCACAATCCTTATTCCTTCTTAGATTCCCCTTCCTGAAGGGCCCGGGGATAGGACTCAGAGATCCTCCCTGAAGATGTCACCCCATTCCCTGTGTCTCCTCTCTAGAGGACTTGACCCAGAGGGGCCAGTGCTGTGTGCCCAGCCCCTCTTCAGAACACCAGGCTGCAGACTACTTTAGGTGATTCTTCCATGAGAATCTGAGTAAACATAAAGGAAATCAGCTTCCTGCTTCGCTGAGTAATCGTAGAGTTCATTCCAATTCTCCTTTCATAAAAATGGCAGATCGGGGCTGGCGAGATGGCTTAGCGGTTAAGGCGTTTGCCTGCAAAGCCAAAGGACCCAGGTTTGACTCCCCAAGACCCACGTAAGCCAGATGCACAAGGGGGCGCATGCGCCTGGAGTTCGTTTGCAGGGGCTGGAGGCCCTAGCACACCCATTCTATCTCTCGCTCTCCCTGCCTGTTTCTGTATCTCTGTCTTTCAAATAAATAAAAATAAAATATTTTTAAAACTGGAAGGTCATAACTGTGGTGGTTTGAATGTGAAATGTCCCCCATGGCCTCATCGTGTGTTTGTGATTAAGTCTCATATTCATTCTCCAGCTGGTGGAGCCTTTGGGAGGCAGAGCCTTGCTGGAGGAGGTGTGTCGTCCCTGGGGGTAAGCCTTGAAACTTTATAGTCCAGCCCTCTTGCCAGCGCTAGTGAGCTCTCTCTTGCTGCTCCCTCCCGGCGGCCATAAAAGGATGTGAGCTAGTTTCCTGCTCCGCCATGTTTTTACCACAGTGATGAAACCTCCCCTCAAAACTATAAGCTGGAATAAATCTATCCTTTCCTCCCATGAGCTGCTCCTTATCAGGTGTTTTGTCCCAGCAACCAGAAGGTAACAGCCACAGCCCCCAATACCTCCATTCTAAGCAAACACTGTAGTAAATCCCAAACCTGAATTTTTTAAGTATTTTATTTATTTATTTATTTATTTATTTATTTATTTATTTATTTATTTATAACAGGGAGAGACAGAGACAGAGAACGGGCATATCAGGGCCTCCAGCCTCTGTAATCAAACTGCAGCCTCATGCGCCCCCTTGTGTATCTGGCTTATGTGGGTACTGGGGAATCGAACCTGGGTCCTTAGGCTTCGCAGGCAAGCGCCTTAACTGCTAAGCCATCTCTCCAGCCCAAACCTGAAATTTGTGAAGGTAGGCTTTGTGTTTTTGTGTAACCTTACTTTGCAGTTATGTATGAAATAAAGTGTGTTCCTTCACTTAGCTCTCAACCCTTGAAAGCAAGAGAAAAAGTTGTGTATGAAATGAAGTTATGGCTGGGGAAATGGCTTAGTGGTTAAGGTCGTTTGCCTGTGAAGCCTAAGGACCATGGTTTGATTCCCCAGAACCCATGTAAGCCAGATGCACAAGGGGAGCATGTGTCTGGAGTTTGCTTGCAGTGGCTAGAGGCCCTAGTGCGCCCATTCTCTCTCTCTCTATCTGCCTCTTTCACTCTCTCTCAAAAAAATAAATAATACATTAAAAATATTTTTAAAAAATAAAAAAAAAATAAAGTTATGTATGAAATAAAGCATGCTCCTTCACTTAGCTCACAACCCTTGAAAGCAAGAGAACTATGACTTCATGACCTTAAGTGGAAACAGGCTCAGCAAGGTGAGTGACCTGTCTACAGTCACACAACTGGCCTGTTTTGGAACTCAAACTACACCAAGTTTACTGACACCCAGGCCATATATTGACCTGTTCCTTTGTCCTGAAGCCCCTGCTTGATCTCACATGAGCTATTTCTACCTCAGAATTCATCCCACATGTCTAGAGAACAAGACAAAACCCACGACCACATTTACCAAGGCGTGGAAGCGGCTCTGGAGAGGAAACCAGACGGGTCCTGCAAGTGTGGTCAAGAGGGTCAGGCAGCAGACAACGGATTTGCTTCCCAGGCCAGCATCGCAGAGGACTGAGTCCTTTAACCATACACTCTGGAAGACACAGCCCAGTGGGGCCCAGTTGCCTCTTTGATGGTGTTATCCAAAATGGTAGCAAGGAACTCTTCCTTCTGGACAGCAGAGCTTGGCTTGCCAGGAACCCTTAGGTCTCAGGTGCAGCATGGATCATGGGGAATGGAAGAAGTGGCAGTGATGTGAGGTTGTAGGGCTCAAAGCACACCACAGCAGAGCCTGGAGGCTGGCCACGGGCTCCACGTGCTCACGACCTAGATGGTGTGAAGTCATTTGTCTTGCCTGATAAACACCTGTGGTGGTTTGATCCAGGTGTCCCTCATAAACTCAGGTGTTCTGAATGCTAGTTTCCCCAGCTGATGGAGATTTGGGAATTAACACCACCTGGGGGCAGTGTATTGTTGGAGGTGGGCTTATGGGTGTTACAGCCAGTTTCCCCATGCCAGTGTTTGGCACACTCTCCTGTTCCTGTTGTCCAGCCTTATGTTGGCCAGGGGGTGATGTTCACCCTCTGCTCATGCCATCGTTTCCCCCTGCCATCGTGGAGCTTCCCCCCTTGAGCCTGTAAGCCAAAATAAACCTCTTTTTTTCTCACAAGCTGCTCTTGGTTGGGTGATTTCTACCAGCAATGTGAACCGGACTGCAACAACACCCCATCCTTACAAGGTTCCATGGGAGGAACAACAGCAAAAGATGCTGGTTTGGGGCTCACTCTGGCGCTACATTACTTTTCCCTTTGCGACAGCAACATGCTCGGCAGGAGGCCACACGGGAAGGAGGGGCTCAGGGTTCGAGAGCAGTCGTGACAGGGAAGGAGCGGTGGTGCGGGCGGCTCTAGCTGGGGCAGAAGCAGCGGTGGCTTCCTCCTTTTCAAACCCTGGTCATTCAGCCTGGGACTCCAGCCCGTGAGACGGTGCCATCCACATCAGAGGAGGCAGAGACATTTTATTCTGTGATGTAGCCATTGGAAAGTTGATCGTGGCTCTTGTAAATAACTCTTCACCCATGCTCATGTAAGTGATCTTTATTAAACACATTAGCTCACCAAAAACCAAACAAACAAATAAAACCATGGAGATAGAAGGGGGTCTACTTTAGAAGAGGAGGGGTGTCAGGAGTGAGACAAGAGAGAGTAATAGTAATGAGATAAATACGATCAAAATTCAATGAAAATATAAGAGAACCTACTAGTATGTCTTACACTAATCAAATGCTAATGAAATGACATTGATTTACCTTTTTAAGGGGAGCTAATATAAGAAACACATTAAAAACATGACAGAACATTTCATAGAAGACTTTCATATATACTTGAGGGGGGAGAGAGAGAGAGGCAAAGACAAATAAAAAGAGAGGTAAAGAGAGAGAGAATGGGTGAGCCAGGGCCTCCAGCCACTGCAAATGAACTCAAGATGCATGCCCTACCTTGTGCATCTGGCTTATGTAGGTACTAGGGAATCAAACCTGGGTCCTTAGGCTTTGCAGGCAAGCACCGTAATCACGAAGGCATCTCTCCCAGGCATCCTTTTCTTAAATTTTTAAATATTTATTTATTATTTGAGAGAGATAGAGAGAGGGAGAGAGAGAGAGAGAGAGAGAGAATGGGCATGGCAGGGCCTCCAGCCATTGCAGATGAACTCCAGATCCATGTGCCACCTTGTGCACCTGGCTTATTATGTGGGTCCTGGAGAATCAACCTGGGTCCTTTGGCTTTGCAGGCAAGTGCCTCAACCACTAAGCCATCTCTCTAGCCTTGGGGCATCCTTTTTCTTCTTAATTTAAAAAATATATTTTATTTATTATTTGAAGGAGGGAGATACAGAGAGAGAGAGAGAGAGAGAGAATGGGCATGCCAGGGCCTCTAGCCACTGCAAACAAACTCGAGATGCATGTGCTACCTTGTGCATCTGGCTTACATGGGTTCTGGGGAATTGAACCTGGGTCCTTTAGCTTTGCAGGCAAGCGCCTTAACCGCTAAGCCATCTCTCCAGCCCTGCACCTGCCCGCTCCCGCTGGGCATCCTTTTTCAATGGGAATTGCAGTTTTCAGGATTTCAACATTTGGGGGGATTTTTCATTTTAGTGACTTTCTTTCTTTTTTACTTTAGATATTTAAACTTGAAGGGTTTTGATTTCTTGGGATTTCATCATTTGAGATTATTGCATCTGGGATTGTGTCTGTCAGGATTATGACTACTCTCCAGCTAGACACTTCAGTTAGGCTGCTCACTGGTCTGTCTTGCCCACAGTTCCAGGCAGAGGACAGAACCATATGTTAACCTCACTCCCCAACGAGCTGCGAGCATTAGCTTGGTGCTTGGCCCATGGTCTGGCTCCTATGCCTCTGTGGAAGGGAGTCATGCCTGGGAATGCTGTCACAGCTGGGAATGTTTCCACTGTGTTAAATGATTTGGGTGTCTTTCTCTCTCTTTCTCTTTTTGGAGAGGGCCGCAGAAAAGGAATGCTGGACCTATGACTGTAGGTCTACAGCTTGGAACTCAGCTGCCAGTGAATGAACTGGCAACCATTCAGTGACGAGCTGGGTGCCCTCCAGAAAGGCACAGCCAGAGAGCTTCACAGAGCTCCTGGGTGGTCTCCAAACAGGAACCATGTGCTCACTCCATGCCACTCAGAGCTTGTTGTCAGAATCAGCAAGCCAGAGACGGATTTGCAAGGACCTGTCATTCCATGAATTAAGAGAGCAAATCTTTAGAAATGGGACGTGCCTTTAGACTCAGCAAACATCCGCAGGAAAGACAGAGACTGGCATTTGGAATAAAGGGAGCTGGGCAGAAAGGGGGGGGCAGTGCTTATTGAGCACATGGACGTCTGGTTGTCACCCTGAGACAGCTATGGAATTTTCTCTGAGCTAAATGACTTGGTGTAACATATAAGACCGTGACTGAATTGAAAAAAAAAAAATAGCTTAAAACTTTGATGATTTGGACCAGTTAGGGACCCCTCCTGATAATCATTTCATGGTAGGGTAATTGTCTACCAGAGACTTCCCCGGATCTTAAGACAGGATTGTCTGAAA
Organism: Dipus sagitta; assembly: GCA_036346955.1. Classification (NCBI taxonomy): domain Eukaryota; kingdom Metazoa; phylum Chordata; class Mammalia; order Rodentia; family Dipodidae; genus Dipus; species Dipus sagitta. The sequence goes on along the minus strand of CM070775.1, from coordinate 12,830,815 downwards.
TCTCCACTTCACAGTTTACATGTTGAAGTCCGTGCTGAGTTCATGCCAAGCCCTGGAAGCTTCTCTCTCATTTCCTTCTTTCCTCCTTCCTGCAGCTGCTGCCACCCTTTTACTGGGAATCTGTGCAGGTTACTCTTCACTGGAATCACCTGGGAGACACACATGTGGAGACGCCTGTAAGAGTGTTTCCAGAGAGCTTCAAATGGGGAGGGAAGACCCTTGCAACCACCAAATCCCCAAGGAGGAGTGTGTAGGGGGGTGCTCATGAGCCCTTCTCCATCCAGGACGGGTTGTCGATGAGCCCAATCTTGTGCAGACCTTGTGTAGGTAACCACAGCAGATGTGGGTTCATGGGCGCATCTGCCGCGTCACGCCCAAGAGATGGCGTGACACAGCATCCGCCTCTTCCTCTAGTTCTTCCATTCCTTCAGCCCCCTCTTCCACACTATTTCCTGAGCTTTGGGCAGGGTGATATAGATGTCCCATGAGCATTCAATAGTCATTTATCTCAGCACCTTGATAAACCTCTCAATAACTGCTCCCCGGTGTAAAAAGAAGTGGATCTGACCAAAGCTTAAAGCAGCACCAATGGGCCTAAACATAAATGTTTAGAAGGCAATTTGACAGGTACATCATGTCTGTTTAGCAAAATAACAGTAGCTCTTTCAACCCAAGGGCCCACGTGGTGCCCAGCTGCAAGCTCTTGGCCAGTACCAGACAGAATGTCTTCCTTGTGGCATGGGTCTTACATCCAATCAGCAAGCAGTTGGTTACCTCCATCACAATCATGCCACTATTACACCAGTGGGTACATCTTTCCTGGCAGGGAGAATAGCACACAGGATCCATGCTGAATAAGATTGTTGGTGAAACTTCCTCCCCACCCCCAGCAGCATGCTTAGCACTTTCACAGCTATGAAAGTTTGCCAACAGGGGGGGGGGGGAAAGACTTCTAGCTCAGATCCAGCTTGATTTCTCTATGTCCACAACCAATGCATGCGGCACCTTCAGCAATAGAGTCTTACCATCTAGCTCTGGTGGGCAATTGAAATACCTTGAGTTGTTTTGGAAGCCTAGGGGACTCTCTCTGATCAATAATGCATAGGAGGGTAGCCCACTCTTGACACCAGAATTTTCACTGAATAACCTATGGCTTTGGGAACAGTTTTACCCACTCACCTTCATTCAAACATTTTTTTTTTAGCTTGAATTTTTAAATTAGCTTACTAAGTATCTAGTTTCCTTATGTCTTTTTCATACATCTTCAGTTTTGGTTGGCATCCCCTCTACTCTCTCTCCTCCCCCATCTCCCCATTCCCCATATTAGTTTTTCCAAATATCAGATTTGGGATTTTGGTCTTTCAGTATTTCATATTTCAGGATTATGATGTTCAGGTTTATATCTTTGAGATCATGATTCAATCTTGGGAAAACCCCCTGCATGTTCTCTAGAAGACCTCTATATAAAAATACTGTCACAATCTATGTATCTGCTCCAGATGGGACATGAATTTAAATGGGACTAGGAAGCTGATATACTATGACAGGAATCAAAAATGAACACACTCAGGCTGGAGAAATGGCTTAGCGGTTAAGATGCTGGCCTGCAAAGTCTAAGGACCCACGTTTGACTCTCCAGATCCCACATAAGACAGACACACAAAGGTGAGACAAGTGCATGGTCGCGCATGCCCACTAGGTGGCGCAAGTCTCTGAAGTTTGATTGCAGTGGCTGAGGCCTTGTAGCACCAATTGTCTCTCTCTTTCTCTCTCTCTCTCCCTCTGTCTCTCCCTTGCTCACTGTCTCTAAAATTTAAAAAAAAATTAAAAATTTGATAAAGCTTAAAAACTGAGTGCACTCTAACAGTGCCACAAAGACAGCATCAGTAACTAGAGAGATTTAGAACCCACAGCTAGTGATACTTGAAAGCCAACTGTACCACGAAGGGGATTGAAAGAATCTAAGCAACAACTCAGGGTACACTCAGGATCAGAGGCATCACCCTGTCCAGTGGATGAAGATCTGTAGAAACCACAGAGACACGTCTCAGGCTCCTGAGCAGCCCAGCTGAGCTGGTCTGTGAAATGAACTGGGGCAGAGACAGCAGTGGTGCCGAGAACAACACTAAGACATCTCCATGTGCAAGACCACGGTTGCTGAGCCGACGATGCAGCCAGATTTGCTTCCAGTACACGGTCCTGGTTGTCCGCTCTACGTCCAGACAGCTCTCAGGCACGGCGGGCATGCCAGCACATACCCTAGACACAGATCACAGAGGACAGGCAGCGAAGGAGCGAGCTGGGACTCAGATCACAGAGGCAACCTTCACCCCTGTGAAGCAAGGGCCTAATATTTAGGGCTTTTTGTTTGTTTGTTTGTTTGTTTGTTTGTTTGAGTAGCTTTTCTGATTTTGTTGTTGAATTTTTAAAATTTATTTATTTACTTATTTTGAGAAAGAGAGAGAAAGGCAGATGGAGACAGTGGGTGCACTAGGTTCTCCAGCCACTGCAAACAAACTCCAGACACATGTGCCATCTTGTGCATCTGGCTTACATGAGTACTAGGGAATCGAACCTGGGTCCATAGTCTTCATAGGCAAGCACCTTAACCACTAAACCATGTCTCCAGCTCTACAGGGTATTTTTTTTGGAAGGGGCCTTGATACAGCACTATCCAAGAACAAAACTAGAATACTAACAGTTCTGACAGATATTATTATGTGTGATGTGACAGGCACTCTTGCAGAAGTAGAGGACACAGCTATGAACAAAAAGACAGGATTATATGACCTCAGTTTACTTTCTAGCTGGGAAAGGCTGACCTAAAATAAACACAGTTATAAAGTTGTATTCAGGCTAGGAAGATGGTTCAGTGGGTAAAGTGTTTGCTGCATATGCACGAGTACCCGGATTCAGATTCTGAGAACCCACGTCAAGCCAGACACTGTGGCAGGCACCTGTAATCTCAGTGTGCCTACAAGATGAGAAGCAGGCAGGAGAATCTCCCAGAAGGTCAAGGTGCGGATACCTTGGCAAATGCAGTGGTGAGCAATGACAGATGCTGCCTCAGAGAAGGTGGATGCAAGGACCAAAAACCAAGGTTGTCCTCTGACCTCCACACACGCGCGCGCACACACACACACACACATGTATAAAATTAAAAAGTTGTATGTATTGTACATAAAATAAAAGAGAATGAAGCCTTTGCAGACAGAAAAGGCGGCAGAAAAAGAAAAATGTAAGAGCCAAAAGAAGGGGAGGAACGCTTTGCAATACTATCTTCCAAACACAAAGTGTCCATTGTGGAGATCAAGCTAATTGGCAAAAGGCTAATTTTCGCACAGGCTAAGCCTGGGAACATAGAAAACTATGTGCCCTGGATAGAGCTTCTTTAAAAAAAAACAAACAAAAAAAAAAACTTCTTTATTGACAACATACTTCTTTATTAACAACATCCATAATTACAGACAATAAACTGTGATAATTCCCTCCCCTCCCCCACTCTCCCCTTCACAACTCCACTCTCCATCATATCCCCTCCACCTCTCAATTAGTCTCTCTTTTATTTTGATGTCATCATCTTTTTCTCCTATTATGAAGGTCTTGTGAAGGTAGTACTAGGCACTGAGAGGTCATGGATAACCAGGCCATTTTGTGCCTGAACAATTACATTGCAAGAAATCCTACCCTTCCTTTGACTCTTACAATCTTTCTGACACCTCTTCCACAATGGACCCTGAGCCTTAGAAGTTGTGATAGAGATATTTCAGTGCTGAACACTCCTCTGTCGCTTCTTCTCAACACTATGGTGGTCACTGCCATCTGAAAAGAGAAGCTTCTCTAACCAAAAGTGGGAGTAGCATTTATATATGGGTATGAACATTAAGAAAAGTGCTTACTGAGCAGTTTGGGAGCATACTATAAGCATTTAGCCAGACAAGAGCAGGAGTTACAATCCTAAGGCTCATGACCTCCCCCACCATAGGATTCTGATTAGGTTTTCAGTACCTGGCATGTATTCCCTCCCATAGAGCAGGTCTCCAGCCCAATTAGAGAGCAGTTGGTTTCCCCCATAACAGACATGCCACTATTGCACCTGTTGGCTCATTTGGACTGGCTGGCCAAACTTAAGGCTGGTAGTGTCCACTCTTTTCACTGTTGATGACTTCTCTCTCCCATAGGGGTGCTCAAACACATCTCCCTGACCCTTCACTAAACCATATTTGGCCTGTGGTGTGCTCATTTCACATTTATCCAAACACTGCTGGATGGTGCGTACAGCTGTGATATTCATGACCTCTTAGTGGCTGATGCTGTCTGCACAAGACCTGCATAGTAGGGCAAAAATGATGACATCAAATGGAAAAGAGGACTGGTGATATGGCTTAGTGGTTAAGGCGCTTGCCTGTGAAACCTAAGGACCCATGTTCAACTCTCCAGATCCCACATTAGCCAGATGCACAAAGGTGAGGCAAGCACAAGGTCGCACATGCCCACTAGGTGGCGCTGGCATCGGGAGTTTGATTTCAGTGGCTGAGGCCCTGGCACACCAATTCTCTCCCCCGCAACCCTTCTCTAGAAACAAATAAGAAAAGATTGTTGGAAAGAAGAGGGATTCACTGGAGGGGGGTCAAGAGGGGGAAGAGGAAGGGTTTTAGGGAGGGGATTGTGATCATGGCACATTGTCTACATTGTGGAGGTTATCAATGAAGAGTTTCAAAGGGGGGTGCTGGAGAGATGGCTTAGCAGTTAAGGTGCTTGCCTGAGAAGCCTAAAGACACAGATTGGATTCCCCAGGACCCATGTAAGCCAGATGCACAAGGTGGCACATGCATCTGGAGTTTGTTTGCAGTGGCTAGAGGCCCTGGTGCACCCATTCTCTCTGAGTCTCTCTATCCATCTCTCTCAAAAAAATAAATAAAAATAAAACATTTTTTTTAAAAAAAAAGTTTAAAAAAGAGAATGGAGATTGATTGTTGCTGGACGGGGGGTGTAATAATTTTAAGAACAGACGTTAGGCAACCCTTTGCTGAGAGGATGATACTGTAATCAATACTTAGAGGAAATGAATCGGTTGATTGTGTAAAAGGAGACTGTCACAGAGAAAGAGGAGAGAGAGAGAGTAGGAGGATCACCGTGAGTTCGAGACCACCTTGAGACTCCATAGTGAATTCCAGGTCAGCCTGGGCTAGAGTGAGACCCTATCTCAAAACAAAAAAACAACAACCACCACACCAAAAAAAAAAGTCCCAAGGTAGAGTTTACCTGATGGGTTGAAGCACAGAGAGGTCAATGAAGGCCAGTGGCCTTAGAAAGCCAGCAGGGGGTGAGTGTGAAAAATCACAAGGATCGTGGGCATTCTATGTATGTTAGGCTCTTGGATCGTCGTCATCTCAAAGCTTGACAGAAACTTGGGTTCTGTTCAGAAGCACCAAGTCAGAGCTGAGCCAACACATGCTCTCCAGTGGCCCGTGGCCACTTGGAAGTTTGCAAAGGCCCGATGTAGAGCCCGAAACGCTCGCTGTTAGACCTCTGCTAACTCCCCGGAACCGTGACATCAGATGCCCATGGAGGGTTCTGGCATTAGAAGTCATGGTCTGAAGCCCTGGCCGGTTAGTGAGAAGAGCTACGTAGGCATAGTGTCCCCTTTGCATTTTCTTTTCAACTTTGTTCCCCCAGCAACTGAGATGAGAAGGGGGACTGGAGCATGGCAGGCCTTTCAGGGGGGGGGGTGGTGTTGGAGGGTCCATCCCCTGAGCAAAGATCATCTGCCGGTGCAGGCAGACATTTCCACCTCTTCCTCCTCCTCACATCCATCTGCACCTGCTCACTGGGGGGTCTGAAGCTGAGGCTCTCTGGGGAAAGGGTGACTCAGCCTTCACGCGGGGCCTGCCTTCCTCTCACAGTCACGCACTTCCCGCAGAGCTGCGAGCAGCGTGTGGCTGAGCGCAGATGCTGAGGCTAAAATTGAACGCAGGTGTGATGGCTCTGTGCTCAGAAGACAGCAGGAATCACCGGCTCGCTTCCTTCCATCTTCTAAGCACCAGACTCGCTGTGGACACTTGGGGCAGTGGCACTGGGAGTGACAGTGACTCCGGGCAGGAATGGGTGCAGGGCAGAACTCTCTCGGCCCAGAGTGACGTGCTCTTCACTTGTTTCCACTCCTGCCTTCGACATCTGTCCACAGGAGGTTGAGGGTAGACACCCTTGGGGCTGGGGGCTGGCTTCGGGGAACTGTCCATGCTGGCTTCACGATGAATTTCTTGGGAAGGCAGGTGCCATTGCAAAGAATGATCTCCTCTCAGGAACATCACCCCGCACGTTGTCTCTAACTTAAAATTTTTTTTTGTTTATTTATTTATTTGAGAGCGACAGAGAGAAGGAGGCAGAGAGAGAGAATGGGCGTGCCAGAGCTTCCAGCCTCTATAAACGAACTCCAGATGCGTGCGCCCCCTTGTGCATCTGGCTAACGTGGGTCCTGGGGAATTGAGCCTCGAACCGGGGTCCTTAGGCTTCACAGGCAAGCACTTAACCGCTAAGCCATCTCTCCAGCCCTGTCTCTAACTTTAAATTCTCCCTGTCCAGGGACCACTTCTTGCTATAGGAGTTTGCGTTTTTGTTTTCAAGCAAATCGTCATTAATCTCCCAGAAACATTACAAGAAATGAAAAACAATGGAATGTTCTAGCCACCGTCTTGTTCCTTCTTTAGGACGAATATCATCTTATATGAATGCCCAGCCAGCTAAGATATACACAAATTGAATAGAAGTCAGCTTTAAACAATAAATACCTTTTATGATGTCATTAAACGTTCCTCCTATAAATGGCTCCTGGCACCTAGACAGCTTTGAGGGGGCCACGGTGTGGGAACACGTTACGAAAGGTGGTAGTCTATGAACTGTGTCTTTTATTTTCTGTATTCTGGTGCCTTGACCTTTGGGGTCTTGCTGACCTTGGAGGGCCAGCCCCTCCCAGGTGTAGCCATGTCCCAGAGAGAGCAGACAACTCACCCAGGAGCAGACTTCACAAATACAGGCCAACCGACCCCAGGTCCAAACCCACCCTCCTTTGTTGGACTCTCACCCATCTCCACTATCCATGTGCCCCAGTTCAGTCAGGCCCAGCTGCTGGACAAGCAGGGGTGTCTCCCAGGCTTCAGGGACTGCTGAAAAGATTCAAGCAAGCCCATCTTCAGGGCCTGCTGAAAATATTCAAAAGCTTTGTTTGCCTTTTTTTTTTCTTTCGTTTTTTTTTTTAATATTTTATTTATTAGAGAGAGAATGAAAGAGAGAAAGAGGCGGTGGAGGGGGTGGAGAATGGGCATGTCAGCGCTTCTAGGCACAGCAAATGAACTCCAGACACATGTGCCACCTTGTGCATCTGGCTTTGCGTGGGTACTAGGGAATCAAAACTGGGTCCTTAGACTTCACAGACACGCGCTTTAACCGCTGAGCCATCTCTTCAGCCCTCTTTTTCTTCCTGATGAAAACCCACAATAATAGTACACTAGGAGTTTTTCTTAAGTCTCCTGACAGAGCCAGGCACTGCCCCTTGTGCCCTTGTGTCATAGTATAGCTCTCTTTCTGGATCTATGGGCAAGAACTTATCTTCTCAGTGGTAGTCACCTTCTGATCTCTTGACCTTCCTGTCTCCACCTTCCTTCTAATGCAGGCAGTGACATGTATACTTAGGGAGAGGCCTTTGGGTAAGATGACAGAATCCATGGCTGTCACTTCGTTGCTGTAAGAACAATACTGCGGCCTTTGCTCGTTTCATATTAATATTAAAATTTAATTAATATTAAAATATAAAAATACCAACCCCAGATGCCACCTGACATCTCCATTGAGATGTCTCTAATAGTACTGTACCAATGTGAACCAGAGCTCTCCTCCCACTACACAACATACACCCACTCCCCACCCACTACACTCCTTCCCCACACAGCCCCCTGCCTCCATGCAGAGCATCACTATCCATTAAATTATTCAATCCAGAAAAATTGCTATCCTTACTGACCCTTCTTCTCCATCCAATCCAATCCATCACTCAACCCGCTCAACTCTCCCATGAACACCTCTCTCCAGAGGTCTCCACCTCTGCTGCCCTAGTTCCAGCCACAGCATTGCTGGTCTGGACAGTTTCAACAGCCTCCTCATCCGTCCATTGCTCCCTATGATAATCCAAGGCACCTTTTAAAACTAGAAGTCAGGGGCTGTAGAGATGGCTTAGCAGTTAAGGCACTTGCCTGCAAAGCCTAATGACCCGGGTTTGATTCCCCTAGTACCCACATAGAGCCAGATGCACAAAGTGGCACATGCTTCGGGAGTTCATTTGCAGCAGCTGGAGGCCCTGGTGTACTCATTCTCATTCTCTCTCTGTGTCTTTCTGCAAATAAATAAATAAAAATGGTTTTTAAAACTAGAAATCACGCTGGGCATGGTGGCCTTTAATCCCAGCACTCTGGAGGCAGAGGTAGGAGGATTGTCGTGAGTTCGAGGCCACCCTGAGACTCCATAGTGAATTCCAGGTCAGCCTGGGCTAGAGTGAGACACTACCTCAAAAAAAAAAAAAAAAAAAAAAGAAAAAAAAATACCTAGAAATCACATACCCTAACTACCTTGCTGTATAAAACAGCCAGTTGTGGACCAGGTGTGGCAGTGCACACTTGTGATCCCAGTACTTGGGAGGCCAGTCTGGCCTACATAGGGGGACCCCCCCCATCTCAATGTTAATTGAAGTAATCAGTTGTGCTTGGAATCAAATTCATGTGCTTCCTGTGGAAGGCCTGACCCCCCGATGATCAACTTTCACTTCTCTCCCTTGGCTCGCCACACTCTGGCCACCCCACATTCCTGAGCCCCTTTTCCTTCTAGAACGCCCTTCACTGTGTGCTTGGTGCATGTGGTAGGCATTATCAGGACTCACTAAGCTGTCTGGTCGTCTCTTAAGCCAGGCTCAGGTCTCCTTGGATTCAGGAATGGCAAAGAGGTTTGCTTCAGCCAGGGAAATGTCAGCAAAAAGGGACATGTGTCACCTCCTGGCTCCTTCCCGTGGCGCTGCTGAGGAGGGAAGTTAACAAGGAGGTGCCGGCAGATCAAAGCCTCCGGAAACTAAGCCACATCTGGGAGGCAGCTGCGCAGAGAGCCCCCTGGCCCCTCAGCCAAGTGATAGGAGCAAAGAGGAAAGTTTCCTTCTATTGAGACGCTGAGGTCTGGCTTGTTCCCTACTATCCTGACGAGCACAGCCTGGCTCATAGACTGTCACCCTTCCTTCACAAAGCCTTCCGTGGCTGCTTCACGCAGTCACACACAGACGTGCCACAGACACATCGCTACGTTTGGTACCATTGTAATTCTCCCTTATTCTTCCCTTCACAATCCATAGCTTACAATCATGTATTTGTTTGTATTTTTTTTGGTTGTTGATTATTTGCCTCAGTCAGCAGTTGTAAACTCCATCTGGGGAGCAATCCAGACCAGATTTGCATGCCGGGGAAGCCTACACTGGGCATGCGTGCAGAACCTGTGAGCCATAGACACTTAAACAGTGCAAATGAAGGATGAATGAATACTGATAGAAAGGAAGGAGAGAGAGAGAGAGAAACATGGAGAAAGGCGCAGGCAGGAGCTGGTGGAAATGACCAGAAAAGAGAAAGGGTGAACGGAAACTCCCGCGTCACACTCAACCGTCTGTGTGGAGTTTCCATCTGAAGAAAAGTCCTTTTCCTTTTCTTTTCGATCTCCAGTGAACTTCTCACGGATCATATAATAGACCTGGAGACCAGGCTTACTGCAAGGAATCAAAGGTGACGGGTTTGCCTGTGATCTGACTGACCCTAGACAGGAACGCAGGTGCCAAGAGGGCAGTGAGGGCCGAGGAGAAACCAGAAGACACTCAAGAGGGCTCACTACCTGGAAATGCCAGGGAAGGGGGCAAGGCCATTCTTAGAGCCTTCCCACGAGTCACCTCTTCATCTCAACCTCCAGAACTGCTCCTGCCCTGTAGGGTAGAAAGGGAGCCGTAGAAAGAAAGAGCTGAGGGGGGAAGGGCACGGCATCCATGTCTTCATTGCCCATCAGTTCAGGCAGCCGTGTGCTGCACACCAAGCCTGGTGCTAGGGCTAGGGAGAGCATGGCACCAAAAGCAGTGCCCCATCCTCTAGGCATCTGTCTGGAATGGGTGTTGGTGAAACTTCAAGAAGAAGCCACCCAAGGCTGACCTGGAATAGTGCCTTTGGTTCCGCTGGGAGGTGACTTCGTTTTAGCTCCACTGGGTGATTCTAATCAAATATGAAATCATTTGTGCATTGTCGCATGCTTTTCTTCCTTAACAATTGTATGGGGAATATCGAAGGTGGGGGGCTGGAGAGATGACTTAGTGGTTAAGGTGCTTGCCTGCAAAGCCTAAGGACCCAGGTTTGGTTCCCCAGAATCCATGTACCAGATGCACATAGTGGCGCGTGAGTCTGGAGTTTGTTTGCAGTGGCTAGAGGTCCTGGTACGCCCATTCTCTCTTTCTCTAATAAATGAAAAATAAAATATTAAAAAAATTTTTACAAGGGGAAGTAGGGGGAGCTAGTGCATAAGATGAAAGTCAGAGCTAAGGCTTCCTCTACGCAGGCTGCCTCGTGCATATACGATGCGTGGATATTGGCAGCTGAGGAACATTCTGGGACTCACTTGAGACGTCTAAATACAGATGGCATCCTCAAGGCCCCTCCAGAAGAAGAAAGGAGAACCCATAGAACAACACCAAGAGCATCCTTATTCAGCAATGGTGACCCACGATCTCTCTGCTTATTCTGGGATCGAGGTTGTCAAGGAGATGGGAGAGAGCTGAACTGGGGAGAACTTGGGGAAAGACTGCAATATAGAGGGGTGTTTATGATAGTCTCCTCCGATGAGCGAAGTTTGGGACATACTGTCTACTAGCGGCAGGAGTTGTAATCATTTCATAAGAGCCTCCCAAAATTGGGTTAATTCTGCTTTCCCCAAGGAAAGAATGTGGCTGTGGGAGTAAATAGGTGTGGAGAGAAGCTGGCTCCCGTGAGGGGAGGATGAGCAGAAACAGCGTGGCGGAGGAGTGTATGTTCCCTCGCAGAGCGCGCCCAGCCTCACCAAGGAGAGTGGGCGAGACATGAAGCAGGGCCTTGGCAGTGAGGAGCGAGGAACACCCGCTCTGGGATGGTGACACTTCTCTGAAGGCCAGCAGGCAGAAACTGCCAGTGGTTTGATGGTTTTCTGAGGTGGAGAGGGAGGCATGTGCCAACAGCCATTCAGATGAGGTCTGGCAGGACTGCCCGCCCAGAAATCCCACGGTGTCGCTGGTGGCTCGGTTCCCCCAGGGTGTTCAGCCAAGCTGGCTTCCGCGGCAATGCTGCAGGAGAACATGCAGGTACACCGGTGATCCAGGAGAATGTACACTTGAAAAGACAGTGACGGGTGCCTAAAAAGATGGCTCCACGGTTAAGGTGCTTACCTGCAAAGCCTAATGACCAGAGTTGGATTCATTTCCCCAGTGCTCATCTAAGGCCAGATGCACCAAGCGTCGCATGCATCTGGAGTCTGTTTGCAGTGGCTGCATGCCCTGGTGCGCCATTCTCTCTGTCTTTCTCTCTTCTATCTCTCTCTGCTTGCAAATAAAAATATTTTAAGAAAAGACAGTGAGCCGTGCACAGTATTGGGATGCAAAAGTTTGCAGCGTACCTTCCCAAAGAGGTACAAGGACCCTGAGCTGGCTCTGTTTCTGGCATAGACCTTACGGAAATGTGAATAAGCAGCTACAAAAAAGAAAGAAAGGGCCGGGCGTGGTGGCGCACACCTTTAATCCCAGGACTCGGGAGGCAGAGGTAGGAGGATCGCCGTGAGTTCGAGGCCACCCTGAGACTTCATAGTGAATTCCAGGTCAGCCTGAGCTACAGTGAGACCCTACCTCAAAAAACAAAAACAAAAAAAAAAAAGGAAGGAAGAAAGAGAGAGAAAGAAAGGAAAAAAAGGGAAGGAAGGAAGGGGGAGAGCTGAGCGTGATTGCACACACTAATCCTAGCACTCAGGAGGCTGAGGTAGGAGGATCGCTGTGAGCTCAAGGCCAGCTCTGAGACTACATGGTGAACTCCAGGTCAGCCTGGGCTAGCGTGAGCCTGGGCTAACCTTGAAAAAAATAGTGGCAGGGTTGGGGAGCTCAGTCGATAGCGTGCTAACTTTGTAAACATGAGGACCTGAGCTTCATCTCACACTCAGGTTTTTTAAAAAAAGCCAAGCAGGGTAGTGTACACTTCTCACCATAGCTGGGGGGCAGACACAGGGACACAGAAGGGGCTCTGGGCTCACTCACCAGCCAGTCTAGCTCACTTGCTAAGTTCCAGGCCGCTGAGAGACGCTGCCTCACAAAGATGCCTGAGAAACACCACCTGAGGTTGTCCTCTGACACACACACATGGCTGGCCTTTCACTTCAGCTGCTAGGACCACAATCACTGCAAGCTGTGAGAGTGTTAACCGTTGGGAGAAAACAGGAATAAAGAACACAAATGTGAAACAACTGGTGCTTTCTTTTCTCTGGATAATGTTAAAGTCTGTGACCACATCAAAACCAATGTTCTCATTCAGGTAACACCTGTGCTACTTGAGGGACCCCCCCCCCGCCGAGACTGGGTGCTGTGGGGGATACAAAGGTCTGTGGGATGTGGGTGTACTCCCAAGAAGCCCATGTCCAATGAGACAGGTAAAAATTACACAACAGCAACTAGAAAGCGATGGATAGAGTTAAACTGCTAAGGTAGTTTATGGAGGAAAAAGGGCTTTATAGATAAGGTTCTCGGATAAAATAGAGCACATTTCAATTTCGGGTATGCACTGCATAATTTTTAGAATAAGAATGTTCTCTCTCATATGTGGATCCTAGCTACAAATGTTTAGATTTGCATTTGAGTTGGAGTAAAACTTGGTAGCAGAGGCTGGTAAGCTAGAAAGGGGCTGTAAGGGAGGGAGGGGAGGGGAGGGACTTAAGGAGAGGGTGTCGTATACATGAAAATAGATGAACAGATTACTGGGGGTGCGATGGCCTAAGTGAAGTCAGGGGAAGGGACTGAGTAAAGGAAGGGTAGGAGGAGAATTAATCAAAAGTTAAGATGTGGGCTGGAGAGATTGCTTAGTGGTTAAGGCGCTTTCCTGTGAAGCCTAAGGACCCAGGTTCGACTCCCCAGAACCCACATAAGCCAGATACACAAGGTGATACATGCACACAAGGTGGTGCACCTGGTTAAAATTCATTTACAGTGGCTAGAAGTCCTGGCATGCCAGTTCTCTCTCTCTCTCATAAATAAATTTTTAAAAATTAAGATGGTATGAATAAGCCATATGGAAAACTACTTCTTTGCATAATCATACACCCAGAAGCCATATAGATCATTACTAGAAAAATTTCAGTGCCAGGGATGGATACCTTCCAGTGAGTTGTTGGCCAGGGAGGTATCCCTGATGCCCCCAAAATATTTCAGGTCATTGCCAAGGCTCTTGGTTTCCCACCAGAACTAGATGGTAAGACCCTATTGATGAAGACTGTACATGCTTGGGTTGCAGCATCACTGAGAAGTCAAGCTGGAACTAAAATGAAAACGTCCTCCCTGTGGACCAGCTGAGAGAAAGCTGGAAAAAGCTATGCTGCATGCAGCCCTATGGGAGAGAGAAGTCATCAAGAGTGATAAACAGCAGTGGACATTGGAAGCCTTAAGATTGGCCAGTCAGGCCAAATGTGCCAACTGGTGCAATAGTAGCATGTCTGTAATGGACTGGAGGCCCGCTCCACTGGAAGGAATACATGCCTGGCACTGAAGACCGAGTCAAAAGCCTATGGCAGGGAGGTCATGAGCCCTGGGGCGGGGAGAGTGGGGGGTAATGCCTGTTGTTGTCTGAAATGCATATATTATACTCACCAATCTGCTCTATGAGCACTTTTCTTAACACTCATACCCCATATATTAATGCTACCCTCACTTTTGGTTAGAAAAGCTCTGTTCAGATGGCAGAGACCACTGGGAAGACTCAAAAGATATCATAGTGCTGAGAAGAAGTGACAGAGGAGTGCTCAGCCCTGAAACATCTCTACCACACCTTCCAAGGCTCAGGGTCCATTGCGGAAGAGGTGGCAGAAAGAACGTAAGAGCCAAAGGAAGGGTAGGACTCCTTACAACGTGCTCCCCCCAGACACAAACTGGCCTGGATATCCATGACCTCAGAGTGCCTGACAGCTACCTACACAAGACCCTTATAATAGGAGGAAAAGATGATGACATCAAATTTAAAGAGAGACTAACTGAGAAGGGGGATATGATGGAGGGTGGATTTGTGAGAGGAAAAGTGGAGAAGGAAGGGAATTATCGCGGTTTATTGTCTATAATTATGGAAGCTGTCAATAAAAAAAGTTAATAAAATAGAATGTCACAAATACTGCTTGAGGGTTGGTTCCACGACCCCCAGGGGACACCGAAGTCATGGACACTGCAGTCCCTCATGTAAAATGGGGCAGTGTTTGCACATGACCTACACACTCTGCCCACAGAGTCTGAGTCATCTGGAGATGAGTTATGGTGCCTCACATAGCTATGTACACGGCTGATACACTGCATTGTTTAGGAAGCAGTGACGAGAGCAACACGTCTACATGCTCAGTACAGACACAACTGTGGCCTATTTGTTTATCCGTAGAACCTAGATATGGTGGGAGGACCATATATATATATATATATATTATATAGATATACTTATATTTAAAAATTATACATTGTTTGGGGCTGGAGAGATGGCTTAGTGGTTACGGTGCTTGCCCATGAAGCCTAAGGACCCAGGTTCAATTTCCCAGCACCCATGTAAGCCAGATGTACAAGGTGGTACATGCACCTGGAGTTTTTTGCAGTGGCTAGAGGCCCTGGCGTGTCCATTGTCTCTTTCTGCCTCTCTCTCTCTCTCTCTCAAATAAATAACTAATTTTTTTAAAATTATACATTGTCTCGTACTATTTATGTGAAATTTAAATCAAACCCAGTGTCCCGGGTTTCATATGCTTAGCCTATTTACCAACCCTATTTCTAGAGGAATTTTGGGAGTGAATAGTATTTCCTCTAGACACCGAGACAAGCTGACAGAAAGGCAAGAGCCGCAAAGGCCAAGCACTCAGAGGAGGATTCCTCCAATCTGCTTCAAAGATTTCCCTGTGCGCACTCACAAAGAAAGGCCTGCTGTAGCTCCTCAAAGGGACAAGACGTTTTGCTTTTCTTCCCCACAGCCTGCAAGAGGCAGGGAGGGGGCAGAGAGGGGGAGAAGCTGATGCCTGGGTAGCAGCCTGGTCGCTCCCCCCTATGGTCTTCTACATTCTACGCCACTGTCAGTCACCACAGCAAAGGAAAAGAACCCAGAACCTTGCAAAACAAGGAGCTCAGGGTTTTCAAGTACCCCCCGGGAAGTAACACCCTCACTTCTGTTAGGCACTCACCAGTGTGCGACTCAACAAGAGAATGCCATGGGACTCGTGCCTGGAAACACACAGACACACAAATCGTTGTGAAAAAACCCTAAAAATCCCTGGCTTTCAGTTGTACCAACAACGTGGCTTCAGACTGCCAGCTATCCCCAGTGCCAGGGAGTCTCCAATGCCAAGGGATCCCCGGTGCCAGCCCCCATGCCAGAGGGTCCTCATGCCAGAGGCTCTTCAGTAACAAGAACCCCCAAATGCTAGTTCCCCTTGTGCCAAGATCTCCCTAGTACCAAGAATTCCTTAAACAGCCCCCACCTTAATGCCAGTACCGCCCAGTTTCCAATCCCAACACAAAGGACACCTCCTCTGGAGTTGCAGGGAGGGGGGGTCTGGAGGATGTCTCTAGCTCAGCACACCCAGACAAGCGGGTTTTTGCCCCTCCCCCACAGCACTAGAGGTCCCCACCTCCCTCTGTACCCCTCTCTGGTTAGTAGCCATGACAGAGGTGGGCCTGCAGCCTACAGAGACCCAGTACTGGTAGGAGCAGGGAGCCAGGAGGGCAGGAGCAGGCTCCATGCCACTGAGGCCTTGCCTTATCCGGGACCCTGTGCCCAAGGGGACTAACGTGGTCCTAGGCTCCTTCAGCCAGAGGGTCCCCTGGCACCAAAAAAAAAAAAAAAAAAAAAAAGAACATGCAGCGTTTAAAAAAAATCAAAGGAAATGAAAAACACCCTCCCAGGGCCACCCAGATCCTTGCCCTGGATGAGGTGGTTTCTGGAAGAGGCTTGAGTAATGCTGTTACTGAAAGTGCCCTGGCTGTGCGCCAAGCGCCCCGTCACCACCCGCAGTCAGGTGTGGATGGGAAGACAAAGGGGCGGCCTGTGTGCCCAGGGCTGGGACCCGGCAGGCCGGATAATGATGTCTAAGAGCCAGGAAGGTGGCGAGTGTCAGGGCGGATGAAAGGGGGACCCCGGGGCTGTGCTGGCTGTCAAGGACGGCTCACACTTGTAACCGGGAGGGACAGAGGCTCCGCTGCCTGCCAGCTGCCCCCGCCCCACCCCCACCACCCAGGAACAAAGGACAGCTGTAGCCCCCAGACCTCAGGGAGGGTGGCACCCCGCAGCGCCCTCTGCTAACCCGCCCCGGGTCAGCGTGGCGCACTGCCCATGAACCCCAGTTTTTGATCTGGCCTTCACAAGCCATCCTAGCAACCAGAAGTTACCATGCCCACGGAAGGAAACAGGGCACAGTTGAGGACTGAGGTTCAAATCCGAGAGTATCCCCACCCCAAACCACGCCTGTTCCTATAAGCAGAAGCTGAGCCCCGAGGTGTTAAATTCTACTTCCGAAGGAAAGGCTTTGGATCCAGTGAGCTCACTTCCCTAACACGAGGAAAAACTCGCCATGTACTTATGATGTCTCCGTATAAGTCAACATGAATGCAAAACACTCGCGATAAGCAAAAGAGCAACGCTGCGTTTGTACAATCTGTGCAGTTTGTACCATCTCGCCCTAGGTGAGGAGAACAGCATTCTCTCCGCTCACCACGTGTGCACAACCTCCAAAGCACCTTCATCCCAAAGGTCCTCTACTTCCAGCCCCCAAGCGCTTGCATTACAGCCAGACCTGCTGCCTCCTACTTCGTCCACCCCAGTGAAGCCCACCGTGAGGGACTCCTTTTCTCCTCTCCATGCCTGCACCCCCTGCACCACTTTTATAAACTTTCTTTTTTATTGTATTTTATTTTATTTATTTATTTGACAGAGAAAGAGGGAGAGAGAGAGAATGGGCGCACCAGGGCCTCCAGCCGCTGCAAACGAACTCCAGACGTTGCTCCCCCTTGTACATCTGGCCAATGTGGGTCCTGGGGGAATCGAACCTGGGACCTTTGGCTTTGCAGGCAAGCGCCTTAACCGCAAAGCCATCCCTCCAGCCCAAGTTTTATAAACTTTTATTGACAGCTTCCATAAATATAAGCAATGCGCCATGATCACGATCCCCTCCCACCACTTTCCTTGTTTCCCTGCCCCAAATCCTCCCTCCACTGAATCTCTTCTTCTTTCCGACTAGTCTCTCTCTTACTTTGATGTCATCAGGTTTTTGTCCTCCTATGATGAACGTCTTGTGTAAGAAGCATCAACCACTTTCAGATCATAACTATTAAGGCCGCTTTGTATCTGGAAGACAGTATTGTAAGCACTCCTCCCCTTCTTTTGACATTCTTTTTAAGAACATCGCTTACATTCGTTCTGCCACCTCTTCCACAATGGTCCCTGAGCCATGGAGAGTGTGACAGAGATGTTTCATTTAGTGCTAAACACTCCACTGTCACTTCTCCACACTATGGTGAATTTTTTTTGTTTTGTTTTGTTTTGTTTTTGTTTTTTCGAGGTAGGGTCCCACTCTAGCTCAGGCTGACCTGGAATTCACTCTGTAGTCTCAGAGTGGCCTCGAACTCTCAGCGATCCTCCTGCCTCTGCCTCCCGAGTGCTGGGATTAAAGGTGTGCGCCACCACGCCCGGCTACACTATGGTGAATTTTGAGTCACCACAGTGGTCACCACCAGTCGAAAGAGAAGCTTCTCTAACCAGAAGCGAAAGCAGCATTGACATATGGGCATAAACATGGGTATTTAGAGGGCGGTTTGGTGAGCACAACATATCCACTTAGCCAGACAAGAGTAGCCGTTACTCCCCTAGGGATTATGACCACCCCAGCTACAGGCTTTTGATTCAGTTTGCAGTACCAGACTGGAATTCTCTTCCGTGGAGCAGACCTCAAGTCCAATCAGAGAGCAGTTGGCTTCCCCCATAACAGACACGCCACCATTGCCCCAGTTGGTACGTTAGCCATAGAGCTTGCAGGGTCCACTGCTGTTTAACCCTGCACCAGGTTCACTCATCTCTGATGCTCAACAGGTTCAAGCAATGAAGATCTCAAGCCATGGCCCCCATGGCTCTCAGTCTCAGCTGCACATGAGAATCTAACAGGCATCAGCCTGGGTCCTGGTTGTCACAAATTGAGCCACTACAAACATGGTTGAGCAAATCTCTCCAGCCTGTGATTTGAAGGTTTTAGGGTAGATGCCCAGTAAGGGAATAACTAGGTCTGTTGGTATCTCTATAGTCAGCTTTTCCAGGAGTCTCCATATTGCTTTCCAAAGTGGTTGTACCATCTTACATTCCCACCAACAGTGGATGAGTGTTCCTACTTCTCCACATCCTCGCCAGCATTTATTTTCATTTGATTTTTTTCCTGGTTGTCTGAAACCATGCAACCCTCTCTATCTGATGTTTTTTGGTTGGTTGGTTGGTTTTAATTTTATTTATTTTTTTGTTTTTCTTTAAGATTTTTTTTATTTATTATAAGACACAGAAAGAGAGAAAGAGAGAGAGAGATTGAGAGAGAGAGAATGAGAATGGGCATGCCAGGGTCTCTAATCACTGCAAACCAATCCAGATGCATGCGCCACTATGTGCACCTGGCTTACATGGGACCTGGAGAATTGAACCTGGGTCCCTAGGCTTGCAGGCATGCGCATTAACCTCTAAGCCATCTCTCCAGCCTTTTTTTTTTTTTTTTTTTTTGATGGAAGTTCTCTTTCCCAGGCTGACCTGGAATTCACTATGCATTTGTATATGTATTTGTATATGTATTCACTATGTAGTTGTAGTCTCAGGGTGGTCTTGAACTCACGAGGATCCTCATACCTCTGCCTCCCAAGTGCACCCATTATGTAGTCCAGGTTGGCCTCTATCTTGCGCTCCTCTTGCCTTAGCCTCCCAAATGCTGGGATTATAGGTGTGAGTCACCTCACCTGGCGTTATTTGTGTGTTTGTGTAACTAGAAGAGACATCATCAGGGGATTTGGTTTTTGCTCCCGCCACACCCCCACCCCTGCACCCGACACTTAATCATGCTTACAAGAGGAGACAAATGGCGAGTTCTTTCTGAGGCAATTTGTTGAGGACTTGTTTACAGAGCTGTGGGCAGGGACGTAGGGAAACCATAATGAATGGCGGTGCAGCGTCCTGGGTTAGCAACACTTAGACACTTCCCATGGCTGGGTCAAGGATGGGGAGGGAGGATGCAGTCACTCCGAGGCCGTGCTGAGAAAAGCTCACCGGGAGGCTGAAGGAGCGTTCCAGGGAGTGAGCCTGGACGGGAGCTGCCTGGTCTCACCTCGCCTCCTCTGATCTACTGCGACTCCCACCGGGCATATCCAAAACCCCAAAGAGGTTCAGGCAAGTGAGCTTTCCAGGCCCAAGAGCAAGCACCGAATAAGACTGGGCTGCGGGTGGAGTAACCACAGCCAGCCACCATGACGTCAGCGAGGCCACACAGGGAGACCACTAGTGACCCAATGACCAGAGCAGAGGCAACGACTCATAGGACGTGACTGTGTCAATGTCTTCCTCGGCCGATGGGAGACTGTGGCCACCGTGCACAGGCAGGTAGGCGGGTGTAGTTCTACACCCCACCTTCTGCTGGACACATGCTGCCTGACACCCTCTGGGTGACATGTCTCAGACAATGCAGAGTCATACTTCACCTGCACTGTGCCTCACTTTGCCTATGCTGCGTCCACACAGCATGAACCTAGCAGGGCCCAGAGGTGGACCATTGCTGCCCAGCGCTCAGCCTACAATGGACACGTGCGACTTGGGTCCCCCAACTGAGCTGGCCAAGTTCTACACCGAACTGTGCTGCAACGCGAACCTTCCCTCACTCCCATCTCAGGGATCATCCAGGCCTCTCAGTCAGAAGCTGTTGATACCCAATCCTACTCACCCTCCAACCCCTCACAGGTACTGTATTCTCCAGTAAATCTCTTGTTTGTCTTATCTCACTTGACACAAGCTTCTCAGACAACACCACGAACAGTAAGAGGAAAGGGGATGATATAGGAGATGGGGTTGCTTCTGGCCTGGCTGGCAAGTGAAACCCCGTCTGGGGGGTACATGGGGCTAGACACACTGACCCAAAATAACAACCCAAGCAGCTGGAGATTTCACAGACTACAAACCCGTGAAAATCTCCTGAGTAAAGGGGGACACTTGTACCCTCGCTGTGAGTTGAAGTTTATGGAGGGATCCATGCCTTCACTGATTATTACTAATTGGTTCTTGGGGTGGCTTGATTCAATGTTCCTCATAAACTTTACATGTGTTCTGAATGCTTGATCCCCAGCTCATGGCAATTTGGGAATTGGAACCTTGTTGGACGTGTGTTGGTGGGGGCACACTTACGGGTATTATAGCCAGCTTCCCCTTGCCAGTGTTTGGCACACTTTCCTGCTGCTATTTTATACCTGACGCTGCCTAGGAGGTAATGTTCAGCCTCTGTTCATGCCACATTATCCCCTGCCATCACGTAGCTTCCCCTCAAATCTGTAAGCCAAAAATAAACCCCTCCCTCCCATAAGCTGCCTTTGGCCAGGTGCTTTCTCCCAGCAAGGAGAAGGTGACTGCGACAGTTCTGACATCCTACAGAGGGGAGATGAGGTCTGCAAGACAAAGACTAAGTGTGACAGCTAGGGGACCTAATGGCAGTTGATCTCTGACAACTCAGTTGTCAATCTGACAAAATTCCAGAAACACCATGGAAACTAATCTCTGGTCATGTCTGTAAGGAAGTTCTGTGGGGTGGCACCTTCCCATGGGCTGAGGTTTGAGGTTCCTGGTCTGAAGGAAAGGAGAGAGCTGGCTGAGCATTCTGCATACATCTCCCTGCTCTGCATCGTCCCTTGCTAATGTGATGATGGGAGCCACCTTCCTCTTCTACCACGTTTTCCCTGCCACGATGGACTCCACCCTCCAGAACCGCAAGCCGAATAACCCGCTTTCCTTCCAGAAGCTGCTTCTGATGGGGCATCTTGTCCCAGCACTGAGAAAATAACTGGCACAGAGTAGCTTACAAAAGCCCCTCACCTTGTGGGAGGAGCTGACTCTGGACTTGATACTAGCGTCACACAGCCTCAAAGGTACGGAAATGCTCAGCAGAGGCAGGTCTGTTACCAAAAGTCAGGGTTACGGTTGAAAATCAGGAGTCTTGGAACTTGGGACAGAGATACATGGAGGCAAGAGAATTCTAGAGAATTTGGCTCTGTAGACTCCCTGGATGCTCAGAGCCAGAACTTCCTTCACGAATAAAAGTGTAGCAGGGTCTTTTCAGCTGCTCCACAGTGGTGGGCGGAATAAGGGCCCCTCAAGGTGGCCTGTGTGCCAAAGCAAAGCCTGGAGCCTGTGGACATGTGACCTGAAATAGCAAAAGGAGTCTTGCAGATGTGCTTGAGTAAAGGGACTGGAGATGGATGATATGGGGTGGACCGCATCTAAGATGGACAACCACTCCCGGCTCTGATCAGAAGGGGATGTGGCGGCAGTAGGGGAGTCAGTGAGAAGCAGTGTTGCCAGCCCCGTTGCTGGCCCCATCCCTGGCCCTTGGCAGGGGAAGAGCAACCAAGAGCCAAAGAACGTAAGCAGCTTCTGCAAGTTGGAAAAGACACAAAAGCCGATCCTCCCCGAACCTCCAGAAAGACACGTATAACTGCTGATAAACTTGACCTTAACCCAGTGAGGCCCACTTCGGACTTCTAATTTAAAGAACCCAACGATAATAAATTTGTGTTACTGTATGGTATAAAGCTTGTGGTAATTTGTTTTTGCAAAGGTCCGGTTATAGGGGCTGGAGAGATGGTTTAGCAAGGTACTTGTTTGCAAAGCCAGCCGGCCCAGGTTTGATTCCCCAGTCCCTACTTAAAGCCAGATGCACAAAATGGCGCATACATCTGGAGTTGGTTTGCAGTGGCAAAAGGCCCTGCTGCGCTGGTTCATGGATCTCTGTCTCTCCAAAAAATAAATACATTTTTTAAAAAAGAAGAAAAGGCCAGGTATGGTGGTGTACACCTTTAATCCCAGCACTTTGGAGGCAGAGGTAAGAGGATCACTGTGAGTTCAAGGCCACCCTGAGACTTCATAATGAATTCCAGATCAGCCTGGGCTAGAGTGAGACCCTACCTCAAAATATATGTGTGTGTGTGTGTGTGTGTGTGTGTGTGTGTGTGTGTGTGTGTGTTTGTGTGTGTGCGTGGACTTTTCCCAGCACTCAGGAGGCAGAGGTAGGAGAATCACCATGAGTTTGAGACCACCCTGAGAATACAGAGTGAATTCCAGATCAGTCTAGACTAGAGTGAAACCCTACTTTGAAAGAAGAAGAAGAAGAAGAAGAAGAAGAAGAA
Source organism: Dipus sagitta (assembly GCA_036346955.1). Taxonomy (NCBI): domain Eukaryota; kingdom Metazoa; phylum Chordata; class Mammalia; order Rodentia; family Dipodidae; genus Dipus; species Dipus sagitta. Next base: position 12,808,101 of record CM070775.1, on the reverse strand, counting down.
GGAGAAGGAGAAGGAGAAGGAGAAGGAGAAGGAGAAGGAGAAGGAGAAGGAGAAGGAGAAGGAGATCCAGTTACAGGCTGGAGGAATGGCTTAGTGGTTAAGGTGTTTGCCTGCAAAGCCGAAGGACCCAGGTTGGATTCCTCAGGACCCATGTTGACCAGATGCACAAGGGGGGTGCAAGTGTTTGGAGTCTTGGAGTTTGTTTGCAGTGGCTGGAGGCCCTGGCATGCCCATTCTCTCTCTCTCTCTCTCTCTCTCTCTCTCTCTTTCTCTTTCTTTCTCCTTCTTTCTCTGTCAAATAAATAAATAAATAATAAATTTTTTTTTAAAGGTGCTTGCTTGCAGAAAATCCAATTACTACTCCTCCTATTGACCTAACTTGAGGACTTTGTACTTCCTGTCCCTAGAAGCCCAGGTTTTACAAGGCTGGAGAGACTCTTCTCCTGACGGCCTTGTTAAGCAGTAAACGGTGTGCGGCAGCATGAGAAAGTGAAGCCGAGGCCTTGGGGCCTCTCCTCGGGCTCGGCAGAGAACTCTCAGAGAGACCTGAGGGAAGAAACAGGAGGAGCCATGGCTACGTGCAGCTCTGATACCATAGCTGGGCTGCGCAGGAACATGTACGGAGTTAAAGGGCCTGTAAATCTCAATAATGAAACACATTAGTCCTACCAGCGTCTGATTCTTCCTGGCTTTCTACAATCATAGAAACTCTGGTTTGCCCAAGTCTCTGGAACCTTCCAGATCCTGCCCATCTTGGGGTTTTTTAACTGTGAAAGGATTCAGGGGCATTTGCTGAAGTGGAAGTGTCTGAAAGCATATCACTTTCCTGCTTCTCCATCTTGTCTCACGCCTACGTCGTAGGACAAGTGATTTGTTGAAACCGAATCCATCTTGCTAATGCTTCAGAGTCATTACTGAAACTTCATCGAGATACACTTTGGAGCTGGAGACATGGCATAGCGGTTAAGGCACTTCGCCTGGGAAGCCTAAGAGCCGAGGTTCGATTCCCCAAGACCCACGTAAGCCAGAAGCACAAGGTGGCTCATGTGTCCAGAGTTCATTTGCAGTGGCTGGAGGCCCTGATGTGCCCATTCTCTCTATCTGCCTCTTCTCTCACTCTCTCTCAAATAAATAAATAAATAAAATAAGACACCCTTTGGTAAGAACATGGGCACTATCCCCTGAAGAAGATGAGTTAGGTAAGGCACCAGAGGGCTCTACTGTATGGACTCATGGGCCAGGCTGTGGGGACAGCATGAGGGTAGATGGCTCCTAATATGAGAAACCAACATGAGTCAAACCCGTGTTTAACAACTTGCCTAACTAAACTTGCCTTCTAGTGTGACAGCCAACCCCTTTGGTCAGGGATAGCTGTGGATACAGATAGGCCATCCATTGATCCTTTAAATAAATACCCTGGTTTTCTTCCTCAGTAAGCAAGCAGAAAACTCCACAGTCTTAAGGTGTCTTCCATCTCTCACCGCTTTTCCTCCTCAGTTGTATTTGAAACTACGACTCTGCCTCTGACTTCCAATTCACATCTCAGCTCCTTTCTTTCTTCCTACCCATTCCTACTCAAAAAGCTACAGGGCTTCAAGTCCCTTTTATGATATTTGTGAAATCTGTTTCCCAAAGCAACCAGTAATGGTCTGTGGAACTTCTCCGGCCCTAATTACTTGGCAGTGGAAATCTCTGTGGGCCGCTTCTCACACAGTCATTTCATTAGGTAATTATCATAGCCAGAGCCTCTAAAGGCATGTGACCAGGAAAGGGTGACACTGGCTTGGGCTGACATGACAACTTCTGAGCTCATGACATGCGTGGGTGAAACAGGAAGCAGGAAGGACAGACAGACTTGCCACAATTTTTTTTAAAAAAATGAAGTCACTGCAAATAGCAAAAAAAAAAAAAAAATTGATTCTGCAAAACTAATCTCACATCACTCTTTCTGACCAAATGGCTAAGCCTTGAGTGGTTCCAACTCAAATGCCTGGAGGGAAGTCTCAAGACCTTGGTTCTAGAATTCTGTCATAAAGGCGTCAAAGGAGAATAAGAGGGCTGAAGAGATGGCTTAGCAGTTAAGGCGCTTGCCTGCAAAGCCAAAGGACCCAGGTTTGATTCTTCAGGACCCACATAAAGCCAGATGCACAAGGTGGCATCTACGCCTGAAGTTCGCTTGCAGTGGCTAGAGGGCTTGGTGTGCCCATTCTCTCTCTCCCTCTCTCAAATAAATTTAAAAAAAATAGAAACTAAGTCATTACCTAAGATATGGCACTGTAGGATTCCAAGGGTTAAACTTTTACAAAATTATCTTCATGTATATGTATGAGGTGTGTGTGTGTGTGTGTGTGTGTGTGTGTGTATTCACAGGGTGCATGTTGAGTGTCAGTCTTCCCCTCCCACCTTGTTTGAGCAGACAGGATCTCTTGTAACTCACTGCTGTACACACTAGGCTGGCTCACGACCCTCTTGGATTCTCCTGTCTCTGCATGCTGCGTCATCAGGAGAAGGCTGGGGTCACAGCGCCTGCTACCTGCATCCGGCTTTAGGGGAGCTCAGGGGTCTGAACTCAGGTCGCCATGCTTGCCCAGCAAGCACTTTCTTCCCCGAGCCATCTCTCCCCAGACTCCAGTTAAACTTTGGACATAAAACATATCCAAGCTAGGCATGGAGGCACATGCCTGAAGTCCCACTCAGGAGGCACAAACAGGAGGGTCATGAGTTCAAGGCAGACCTTGCCTACATAATGAGACCCTCTCTCAAATACAGAGAGAGAATTGAGAGAGAGAGAGAGATGCACACACATGTATCTATCTGAAGTTGAAATAAGCAGCAATGTCTAGTTGGCAGAAGTTTCTATCACTCTGAAAATATGGAAAGGAAGGTTCTGGAAGGAGAAAAAGACCGTCATTTGGACTCTGTCTTAATCACTGGGACCCTTAAAACTACAATGTTGCAAAAGTCAATCACAAGGAAGGGTTTGTCATCTTAAATTTCTTTGCACTATGATTACTGTCAGAATGACCTCTCTACCTTATTATTCACAGTTTCTAAGACCTGGATGAGCAACTCCATTCTCAAAAAACTTCTGATTAACCATTCTTTGAAAATTGTTATAGTGCATCGATAAAGGACATTCACTGCTGTGTCCCCATCACCTGGGACAATGCCCAGCCCAGTGAGGGCCCTGGCACATGTCCACTAGATGTCAGTGGACTTGGGACAGAAAGTAGCTGGTAATGAGATCATTGGTTTCTGTCTGTGATTTTCTGACCAAATGTCCCATTGCTCCATTCTGTCAACAAATTCATTAATTCAACAAATATTCATGCAGAGCCAATTTCAGACCAGCCGAGCAGGCCTTTGGGGCCACAATGGTGAGCCAGGCAGGCAACTAGCCTTATTAAAGACACTGTGAGGGAGCCGTGGTCTCCACCCTAGAGCTGCCTATAATAGGGTGAGGGAACAGAACAGATCAGAAGTAATTAGAAAACAATTAAGTGTTAAATTATATGCTTCCAACTGGCCCAAGGGATTCTCAGAAGGAAGAGCGGCTAATGCAGTTGTTGTTTTCATGGAAGAGGTGACGCTTGGCTGGAAGGGACGCTCTGGATTAGGGAAGCCAAGCAAAGTGGTTAGAGTAGAGCATTCCTCCGAGGAAGTACCTACCCAGAACCACCTGAGGAGAGCCAACGCCTTAAATGCTGGTTACACATTCGATCAGAACTGTCCCCCAAGTAAACACCATGAGAACTGCTCCGTTGACTCAAGAGATGCCATCGGACTTGGAGATTATAGATGGCGGCTGCCACACGGGTTAATTTTCCTTTCTCTAAAACATGAGCCTCTGGTTAGTTCCTTTAGACTGTTTTCTTGGGAAAGAAGCTGGGGAGTTCTTCCAGTTTTTTGCCATGGAAGAAATGCCTTGGATCATCTGGGGACCTCTTTGCTGGCCCCACCGCCAAAGTCCCTGATCCAGTCATTGTGGCATGGGCTCCAGGTACCCACTTCTTTTCAAAGCTTCCCAGGTAATGCCAGCAGGGGCTGATCATCTGGAGCCATTCTCTTAGATTTACGTCAGAGACCTTCCCTTCCTGAGGAGAGGAGAAAAGGCATAGGCATGAGAACCCAGGCAGAAGGTAGGACTTAGGCCTGTAAACTCTGGTAGCAGGAGCCTGGAGAATTTCTAGCAAAAAAAAAGAAGTCAATCTAATAAGGTCTACTTCCTTAACCTTCTGAATGAGTAAAATAATCGAGATTTGGTCGAATGAATTAAAATTTGCCTTTATGACATAGGCATATGAATGAAAATGAGTGGAGACATTTTCTTCTTATTTAAAATATTAGAAGGATAAAGCCACTGGTGAATTGGAGCTAAATTAGATGAGTGTGCTCTTTTTTCCTAGCTGGGTCACTTTGTGTCTTTAATTCCAGAAGAAAACACATCCATCTGGGGCTTGGGGAGATGGCTCAGCAGGTAAAATGCTTGCTGTGCAAACATGAGGACCTGGTTCAGAGCCCCAGCAACTAGGTATTTTAAAAAAACTGGAGAGATTGCTCAGTGGTTAAGGAGCTTACTTATAAAGCCTGATGACCGAGGTTCAATTCTCCAGTACCCACATGAAGCCAGATGCACAAGGTGGTGCATGTGTCTGGAGTTCATTTATAGTAGCAGGAGGCCCTGGCCTGCCCATTTTCTCTCTCTCTCTCCTTCCTTGCAAGTAAATCAATTTAAAAAAATTAAAAATAACAAAGATTTTTTTTTTTTTTTTAGCCGGGTATGGTGGTGCACCACTTGGGAAGCAGAGATAGGAGAATCACTGTGAACTGGAGGGTAGGCTGGGACTACAGAGTGAATTCTAGATTATTCTGAGCTAGAGTGAGAGGCCCTACCTTGAAACCAAAAAGAAAAAAAAATAATAATAATAAGTGGGTGTGTGCCTATAATCCCAGCACCATAAAGACAGAGGTAGGAGGATCGCTGAGACTTGCTGGCTAGCATGTGTAGCCATATTGCTAAGCTCCGGGTTTAGCAAGAGGCCTTGTCTCAAGGAAATAAGATTCAATGGAGGGCCAAAGAGATTTATTAGTGGTTAAATACACTTTCTTAAAAAGCCTTCCTTGTTCAATTCCCAAACTGTCCATTTAAGCTGGCAGCAAAAAAAAAAAAAAGGTGCAAACATGTCTGGTGTTTGTTTGCAGTGGCAAGAGGCCCTGGCATACCCATATAAATAAATAGGAAAGAAAAGTAGATCTAGAGCAGTAGATGAAAACACCTGACATTGACCTCTGGATTCCCCACACACATGCACACATGGATACCCACACACACACGAATACACAGGTACATATATGCATACCACATACACATGCAAAAAAAAGTCCATCTAGATATAAGATGGTCTACACATAAAAAAAAATCAATAAGAGCATATTTCTTTGGCCACATGCACTGTTTGGAGGATAATTCTACCTCCATCACCACTAAGAGGGTAGAAAGAGTGACTACTCGCAGCTCCCTCCTGTTCAGTAGACAATACTTATTAATGCATTAAGATGATACATAGAATGTCCTAGAAAAAAATCCTGTCTCCCTTTTATTTAACATTATTTATGTATTTGCAAGAAGAGATAGAGAGAAAAAATAAATATGGGTGCGCCAGGGCAAACTCCAGATGCATGTGCCACTTTCTGCCTCTGGCTTTACATGGCTACTGGGGAATCAGACTCAGGTCGTTAGGCTTTGCGGTCAAGGGCCTTAACCACTGTACCATCTTTCCAGCCCTTACGTAGGTATCTTATGCCCTGTATGGGAATTGGCTTTGCACTCTTCTCTATTTGCCTAGGTGTTCAATTCCTATCGCTGTAATCACTGGCATTGTATACTCAGATTGAAGGCTACAGCAGAATAGTTCTCCTAGGCTAACACACATTCACATACACACAAGCACATACATGTAAGCACACAGACATTGCACACATATATACACACAAGCAAGTGCATGCTCTCATGTACAGGCGCACACGCATGTACACACACACACACACACACACACACTGTGACCTTGACTCTTGTTTATTTCAGGACACCGGAGCTCAGTTTTGTTTGTGATGTGTCCCCGGATCTGACCGAGGTTCTCCTGAGATGACCGCAGCATGTGGAAAATCAGCCTGTTTCTCCCCGGCTTTGCGGCTGTGCTGGCTCTGGAGGTCCCGATGGCTCCGAGGACGTTTTCGCTCTCGACAGGCCACGCTCGATGACCTAGTTTATTATTCATTCAGGATTAGTTCTGAATCGCTGGGAGCAATCCTCAATGTATTCATCATTCTCTGCTTAGGGGAGGTTTTCGTGGGAGAGGACTTAATTCTCTCCTGAAATCAGTGTCTAAATTGTTTTAGCAAAGAACCAGTCCAATAATGACTGTGGAGTTCTGGTAATAGTGACAGAGGAGGCCTTACAACATAGGCAGGGTCCGAAATGCTCATGTGTACAGAGTCCACGTCATTGCCACCATGGTGTCATTGTAGCCTCAGCACGCATTTCAACGACAGCTGTAGGATTCAAGATTCACTTCCATGAAAACTAGATGGCTCAGTGGTTAAAGACACTTGCTTGCAAAGGCTGGCAGTCTGGGTTTGAGTCCCCAGTACCCACATAAAGCCAACTGCACAAGTGGTGCGTGCATCTGGAGTTTGTTTGTAGTGGCAGGAAGCCCTGGTTCACCCAGTCTCTCTCTCTAGTAAATAAATAAAAAAAAATATTTTTTTAAATTTTTTTTGTTCATTTTTTATTTATTTATTTGAAAGGGACAGACAGAGGGAGAAAGAGGCAGAGAGAGAGAGAGAGAATGGGCGCGCCAGGGCCTCCAGCCACTGCAAACGAACTCCAGACGCGTGCACCCCCTTGTGCATCTGGCTAACGTGGGTCCTGGGGAATCGAGCCTCGAACCGGGGTCCTTAGGCTTCACAGGCAAGCGCTTAACCGCTAAGCCATCTCTCCAGCCCAAAAAAAATTTTTTTTGAGGTAGGGTCTCACTCTAGCCCAGGCTGACCTGGAATTCACTATGGAGTCTCAGGGTGGCCTTGAACTCATGGCAATCCTTCTACCTCTGCCGCCCAAGTGCTGGGATTAAAGGCGTGCGCCACCACACCCTGCTCAAATAAAATATTTTTTTAAAACTGGTAAGTGGGCTAGAGAGATGGCTTAGCAGTTAAGGCACTTGGCTGCAAATACAAAGGACCCAGGTTCAGTTCCCCAGTACCATGTAAAACCAGATGCTCAAGGTGGTGCATGCGTCTGGAGTTCATTTGCAGTGGCTAAGAGGCTCTGGCACACACATTCTCCCTCTCACTCTCTCTCTTTCTCTCTCTTTCTCACTCTCTCTCTCTCTCTCTTTCTATCTATATATCTCATAAATAAATAAATAAAATAATTTTTAAAACCTGGCAAGCGTTCAAGGTAAGGCACAAATCCAGGAGCTAATTCCATCTACAGTCGTGTTATATTAGTCATAATCCTACAGGACAGGAAACACTGTGCTCGTGAAGCTGACCCCGTCTCCTGGTGCTGTGTGACTTAAAGATGCAGGGCGTTCTCACTTAGAATGCCTGGTGGTGTCAAATATTCCTTTCTCTCCCACAAAGCTGCCTATTTTAGACCATCCTGCCGAGCCGGTAAGAACACTGAAGGACCTTTCTGTATACAAGTCAGGTGAAGTCATTTGCCCACCAGCGCGTACAAGCACGTTGCACCAGGCACTGTGTATGTGATTCAAAGCATAGAGCCTGGTCACACGAAGACCCAGGCCCAAAGGGATCGAGTGACAACTTCAGCGAATGTAAGGTCACAAGGCATACTGAGTGTTAGCACACACACAAAAAAAGTAGCTCCCTAGAGCAGGTCCTCGGCTGAAGGTTGGGGACGATGTGACTGACATTAGAGATGCGTGGCCCCGTGCAAAGGAGATGGGGTGTTCAAAGCACAAGGTCCCAAGAGAGGTGCAGATACGGACCTGACCTGATGGAGCCTGCAGAGCCCCCCCTTCAGTGAACTAGTCTATATACAAAAGGTGACCAAATGTCGTAAGGACCCGGTGACACACTCAGATTTGCACATAGTCAAACTTCATGGGCAACGTGGAGAGTAGATTGGACTGGTAACTATTCAAACAATGACCAGTTAGGAAGACAGCTTAGGCATGAGAAACGGGACATGGCGCGAGTGGCTAGGGATAAAGTGAATGAATGATACAGGTAGTGAAAGAAACTGGCTCTGCGAGTGAGTGATCCCTGGGAGCAAGGGGCAGTTGATGAACATGGCGCCTTTCACCACAGCAAACCAGGTTTGAGGGGACGGAGGCAGGGAGAGACTGAAATGGAGATTCCGGACGGTTCTATGGAGGTGTACAGAGGCGGCACATGAACTAGAGGCGCAAACCCAGAACTCATACCTGTCTGCATGTCCATTGGTGTCACCAGCATGGGTGAGCAAGCCAACAGACAGAGCAGAATGAACCTTGGGTTTCTGGAAACTGATTGTGCAAGGTGGACTTTATATAAGTCAGGGAGCTTCAAATCCAAGTCGTACCTTCACATCCAAACTCGTGTTGTTGTTCTGTGCTATCTACGGCTGCAATAGCTAAGACGGGGTCAGGGTTTCTCAAATGGAAAATCTTAGGAAAAAGGCTTAGTGAAGGCACACCACCCACAAAAGACGATTTTCCAAATTTTAAGTCACTTGTCACAAGGTTTTTGTGTTCTCAGGTGCTCAGCCACGGGCACTCCTTTCTTGGTTGCTCAGAGACACCAGGCCGACACTGTGAAGCAGGGGGCAAGCTTCCGTTCTGATGAAATGGGCCTCAGAACTTTTATTTTTATGACTCGCTTACACAAATCAAAGACTTTTTCTCAAACCTCTCTGCTCATTTATCTTACCCACTAATTTTACAAACCCTGTCAGACAAGGCCAGCATGTATTTCATCTTGGAGCAAAGATCTGGATTCGCATTCATCAGCCCCTTAAGAACATGTTGAGGGAGGAGCAGTTAAGTTATCCATTCATTAACTTATCAGCGAACTGTCTACTGTAGTCAGTCAATACAAATTCAAGCTCTTGAACATCCTTAGGAATCATTTCTTCCTTCCTCTGTATTCCCAGAGGCAAGCCCAAAGTTTAGTGTTTAAAAATATGTTGGGGGGGGGTAGAGAAATGGCTTAGTGGTTAAGGCATTTACCTGTGAAGCCTAAGGACTCAGGTTCAATTCCCCAGGACCCACATAAGCCAGATGCATAAGGGGCACATGTGCATGTGTCTGGAGTTCATTTGCAGTGGCTGAAGGCCCTGGCATGCCCATTATCTCCCTCCCCTCCCTCTCTCTCTCTCTCTCTCTGTCTGTCTCTCTGTCTCTCTCTCCTATCTTTCTCTCTCTGATTGCAAATAAATAAATAAATTTTGTATAAAATATATTTATTTATTTTCAAGAAGAGAGAAAGAGAGATGATGGGTGCACCAGGGCCTCTAGTCACCACAAAGGGACTTTGTGCATCTGGCTTTATGTGAGTACTGAGGAATCAAACCCAGGTCTTTGGGCATTGTAGGCAAGAGCCTTAACTGCTGACTGCTGAGCCATCTCTCCAGCCCCCAAAGTTAAGTTTTGGGGGGTTTTGTTTGTTTGTTTGTTTTTGAGGTAGGGTCTCACTGTAGGTCAGGCTGACCTGGAACTCATTTTACGGTCTCAGGGTGGCCTTGAACTCATAGCGATCGTCCTACCTCTGCCTCCCGAGATTAAAGGCGTGCACCACCATGCCAGGCTCAAAGTTTAGTTTTTATAATAAAATTATCATTCAATAACATTCAATATTTTAGCATTCTACATATTTTAGGTTTTCTTTACCTGGTAAGGTGACATTCAGAATACTGTCCTAGAGTGACTCAGGCCAGGTTGGAGGGGGAGAAAAAAAGTTTTAAAAAGGTGACTGAAAGGTAGATGTGTCTGCCAAATGTCATTCTGGTGGGCAATACAATGTGTAGAAAGAGGTAGGCCCCAGTACGACACCCTACAGACTACGCTTCTAAAAGACCCCACTTGCAATTTCCTTGTTAATTGTAACCACTACTGTCGTGGGCCCTCAGAGACTCTTCCATGTCCCATGCTCCCTCTCTGGCATCTGGATTCTTCAGCCTGTTTCTACCCAGAATCCTCTTTTCCAATGTCCTTCCACTTAATGAAGCTACGTCTTGCTCTTCATGCCCAGGCCTAGCTGCCGCATCTTTGGAAACCCCTTTGATCTCTCCTTTCCAAAGCTCCTACCCTGTGTCTAGCTGGCGCTCTCTACTCCCATATTCTAACAGCTACATACCATAGTAAATATCCATTTATTGACTGTCTCTCGCCTTGTGCCAAAGGACTGTGTGGCCATCATCCTCCCTGTCATATGCCTCTGCCCAAGTGCCACTTGTTCATGGAATAAACTCAGCAGTTAAAGGCGCATGCTTGTAAATCCTGCCAGCATGGAGTGCCCTAGTTCGATTCCTCAGTACCCATGTAGAGCCGGATGCACAAAGCGGTGTATGTGTCTGGAGTTCGTTCGGCTGTGACTTGGGAAGTGGGCTAAGTTCAAGAGCAGGGCCCCTGCAGCCGCTCAACATCCGCTGCTGTCTCGTCTCACAGTAGAGAAGCAAACTGATGCAAAGATTAGGCGCACTTGTAACAAAAAAGCAAGATGGAGGGCTGGAGAGATGGCTTAGGGGTTAACCGCTTGCCTATGAAGCCTAAGGACCCCGGTTCGAGGCTCGATTCCCCAGGACCCACGTTAGCCAGATGCACAAGGGGACGCACACATCTGGAGTTTGTTTGCAGTGGCTGGAGGCCCTGGTGCACCCATTCTCTCTCTCTCCCTCTTTCTCTCTCTGTTGCTCTCAAATAAATAAATAAAAATAACAAAAAAAATTTTTTTAAGGGGAGTGGGTTTATAAACACTTGGGAAAGGTTAAGAAGGCACATGCAGACTCTAAGGTGATTGGATACAGAGGTTTATGGGTTGCTGTCTAATTGGCTGGTGTTGGGAGGCAGTTGTGGGGGGGGAGGTTGCAAGGGGGATGACAGAGGGGCGGGAAAAGCCCCACTAGGTGACGTCATCCACATATTGGATGCCTTCAGCAGCAGGGAGACTGCTTACTACCATAGAAGGGTCTCTTGGGCAGCTGGCCACAAGGTCGGGAACTGTGGGGGGGCGGGGGATGCAGAACCTTAGACTATGGAATGCTCAGGTGCTTTGGGATGGGGGGAGGACCCACCGGTCCCCTTTCCTCTGGGCGAAGAGGAGGCACACTGCGACCTCACAAGAAGGGAGGGCCAGCTCCGGTGCCAGACTGGGTTCCTGATGCTAAGGCCCTGCAAACCCTCAGCCCAAGGTCCCCGGCCATGTCCAACAGCCCAGGCCAGCTTCCTCCCTGTCCCAGCCCGTGTTTAGCAAGGCCCAACACAGCCCCACGTACGAAGTCAGGCGAAGGATGTCACATGAGTACGTGGGTTGCTGCCAGGACAAAATGAGCCATGTTCCAAGAGAATACTCAGTATTTTCAGAGAGAGAGAGAGAGAGAGAGAGAGCGTCTAAGGTGAGACCCTGGGCCCTATTTCCCAGTCAAATACAAAATGGTGTAACCCCTATTGAAGGGAATTTGGCAACATCTAACAAAATCATGTGCGCATTTGCGCTTCGAAGCAGCAACTTGCTTCTAGGAATTTATTTCAAGATAAGCTGACAAATATTTTTTTTAAAAAAGATGAATGTATGTAACTATTTTAGAAAGCTAAAGTAAATAAAAATCTCTAAAATCAAAACCCAATTGAAACAAATCAATTTAACAGCCTATCTGCTAGGTGGCCCAGCTACCCGACTAGAACTATGCCAGGCACTTAAAACACAACAACTTGATTGTGTGTGTTTTGGGGGGTGTACTGTAAGAACAAGAATGGAAGAAGGGGAGCTCTGCTCTCAGAAAAACATGTGGTAATGCTGGTTTGTGTATGTGCTGTGGGATAAAACAATTTTAGCATGGAAGAGTAGAAAATTTACAAAACCAGTATGATTAAGATTTAAAAAACAATAGTTATAGATCAAATGTATGCACTTTAATTCTTATCTTTAACTACAGGAAAGACACAAGTATATACTTTGGATATTCTATTAATTAGTTAATATATTAGTTAATTAGTTAGTTTATTTATTTGCAAGCAGAGAGAGACAGAGCGAGAGTGGGCATGCCAGAGCCTCCAGCCATTGCAAACGAACTCCAGATACATGCGTCCCTTTGTATGGGTACTGGGGAATTGAACTCTGGTAGCTAGGTTTTGCAGGCAAATTCCTTAACCACTGAGCCATGTCTTCAGCTCATCCTTAGTGGTTTGCAATGGCAAACCATTTTCTATGAAGAGGAACCTGGGTTCCTGGGAGCAGTGGTTGCCATCAGATCTGAAGAGGAATTAGCTGGACCTGTCCTGTCACACCAGAAAACAAAGGCACAAAGTCATGTCACATGGCAAGTGAAGAGACTCCCCACTGCCAAAAACGCAGAGCATCATGACGGATGCCAAATGAAAGACCGAGATGGGCCTAGAACTCTTCCATAATGATGCTAACAATTTAGCAAGGTCACTGGTTAACTTTGGAAGGGTAAAGGGATCATGTCAACACTTTGAAAAAATTACTGAAGGGCTGGAGAGATGGCTCAGTGGTTTGGGTGCTTCCTTGCAAAGCCTAACAACCCAGGTTCAATTCCCTAATAACCACATAAAGCCAGATGCACAAAGTGCAAACGAACTCCAGACGCGTGCGCCCCCTTGTGCATCTGGAGTTTGTTTGCAATGGCAAGAGGCCCCAGCAAGCCCTTTTCCTCTATTCCTCTTTCCCTCTCTCTCTCTCTCTCTCTCTCTTTCTCCAAATAAACAAGTAAAGTATTTTTTAAAAATCAGTAAGCAAAAGGAAAGAATTAAGCATTTTTTTCTTCTCCAAATGACCCATATTTCTGGATGACTGAAGAACTGATGAGAATGTATAAACATATGCCAATTAATAAATGGACAAGAAATAATGGAATTAGAACAGCACCATTTTGTAAGCCCTAAAAAAAGAACAAAATGAATGGATCTGTACCAGCCATGAGCGTATGGAATTTGAAACTAAAAATGCAATACCACTTACATTAACATTGAAAAATGAAATGTTTAAATATAAATCTTCCAAAAGTACAGAATCTATATGAAGAAAACTGTAAATCTGCAATGAAAGAAGCCAAAGATGGTCAAAATTAGTGGGAAGATATTCCATGTTTATGGACAGGATGACAGAACACTATTCATATGTCAATTCTTGACCCACTTTATCCATTGATTCAAGGCAATCCCAATTTAAATTCTATCATCACTTTTTAGATATCAAAATCCCCCGGGCTGGAGGAATGGCTTAGTGGTTAAGGCACTTGCCTGCAAAGCCAAAGGACCCAGGTTCGATTCCCCAGGACCCATGTTAGCCAGATGTCCATGGGGGCACATGCATCTGGAGTTCATTTGCAGTGGCTGGAGGCCCTGGTGTGCCCATTCTCTCTCTCTCTCTCTCTCTCTCTCTCTCTCTTTCTCTGTCAAATAAATAAATAAGTAAATAATAAAAAAGTAAAAATCCCAATTCCAATTTATTTTTATTTTATTTATTTATTTGCAAACACACAGAGATAGAGAATGGGTGCACTAGCTGCAAAAGAACAACAGATACATGTGCCACTTTGTGCACCTGGCTTTACATGGGTCCTGGGGAATCAAAACCCGGCTGGTTAGGCTCTGCAGGCAAGCGCCTTCATGGCTGAGTCATCTCTCCAGCCCCTGATTCTAAAATTTTTTGTGGAAAGGCAGATCCAGAATTGCCAACAAAATCCTAAAGATCGTAGTCAGAAGACAGACACTACACAAAATCAATGCTGCTTATACAGGGTGTTAGTTACTTTTCTCGTTGCTGTGGCATCTCAGTGGCCCCGGCAGCAGAGAGAAGGAGTGCAGGCACACGTCTGCCCTTACTGTTTCTCTTTTCCTTTGGTCCAAAACCCCAGCTCGTGGGACAGTGCTACCCGTCTATAGCTATAGCGGGCATCTTCTCTCCCTGGTTAGCCCTCTCTGGGACATCCTCACAAACACATGCAGAAGTGAGTCTCTCAAGTGACTCTAAGCCCAGTCAAGCTGACCGTGAAGATTACCCATTGTGAACTGAAGGTCATGGAAAGTGCTATATCTGCCTCAGATAAAGCTGAATGTATGACCAGAGAATGCTGCATCTGCCTCAGATAACCTGATGGATCGCCTACAGGCATGGAATGTTGGCAGGATCAGAGCCAAGTTACCTTTGACTACCTTTAGCCCCTTAGTAGCCATTTACTGCCCACCTCTGTGTCTGACCTAACATCCATGTGACTATCAGTGGATCAGGTGCGACCTTTTGGAATGCACTGACAGACCCCCAGCTTCCACCAACCCAAGGGCTAAGAATGTCATCAGATAGCATCTGAAGCGCATGGGGGAGATTTCCCCACTTCACTAACCCCATGTGTCTGTAAAGTGCCTTGATTTATGACTTTCTTTTGTTTTGTAACTAGAAAATCTTAATGAAACTGTTAACACACTGGAACATAGAGTTGAGTTGAGGTAACCTAAATCTGTGTTCCCGGGCCATGCCCACCTAGGTTTGGCTCCAGAATAAACTACCTTTTATTTCTTTTATATTTCTCTTTTTTAATTTTTTTATTTCTATTTATTTATTTACTTATTTATTTTTTTGATTTTTCAAGGTAGGGTCTTACTCTAGCCCAGGCTGACCTGGAATTCACTCTGTATTCTCAGGGTGGCCTCGAACTCATGGCGATCCTCCTACCTCTGCCTCCCAAGTGATGGGATTAAAGGCATGAGCCACCATGCCCGGCTTTTATTTCTTTTTGCAATGAGAGCTGTGTCTTTTGCGTCAACACCATCAACTAAAGCTACGATAACCAAGATAGTGTGGTGTTGATGAGAGAAGTGATAGGTAAGTGAGGCACAACAGAAAGCCCACAGATACACACACACAAATACAGTTGATTGATCTTTGGCAACAGAACAAGGTTGCTCAAAGGAGAAAGAAATCATTGATGTTCAATACATGATGCTAGGACAACTGGATTCCCACGTGCAGAAGGATGAGTCTAGATTTAGACCTTATACATTTCACATACATTAACTCAAAATAGGGATAGATTTAAAACGCAAGACTAGAAAACTCCTAGAAGAAAACATGGGCAAAAATGTAGATAACATTGCATTGGATGATGTCTTTTTAGACACAGTAGTAAATGAGCAAAACATGGATAAGAAAAATGGGTATCAGACTTTATTAAAATTAAAAATTCTGCTTTGTGTAAGACACTATTAAGAGAATGAGTGCTAGGTGCTGCATGCCTTTAATCCCAGCAATTGGGAGGCAGGGGTAGGAGGATCACCATGAGTTCAAGGCCAGCTTGAGGCTACGGAGTGAATCCCAGGTCAGCCTGAGCTATAGCACAACTCTACCTCAAAACAGCAAAAGAGACACACAGAGAGAAAGAGAGAGAAAATAAAAAAAAAACATCACAAGCTGAGAGAAAACATTTGCACTACATGTATACATATATATATATACATGTATATATATACACACACATATATATAAAGATATATATAAAACATAAAAAATATTCTAAAATTTTATTTATTTATTTTAATATTTTGTTCTTATTTACAAGCAGAGAGAGATAGAAGGGAGACAGAGAAAGAGAATGAGCCCACCAGGGCCTCCAGCTGCTGCAAACAAACTCCAGATGCATACACCACTTTGCGCATCTGTCTTTTACATGGGTGCTGGGGAATCAAGCCTAGGTCATCAGACTTTGCAGGCAAGAGCCTTAACTACTGAGCCATCTCTCCAACCCTAAAATTTCAACCAGTGAAAAAAATTAAGCTACTCAAAAAGTAGGGGAGGTCTGAACTGACACCTCAGGAAAGAAGACGTACAAATGACACATGACTAACGAGTCTGTGAAACCCTGCTCCACACCCTAGGGCATTATGGACGTGCGCATTGCGACAATGCTAAAATACTGTCACACACTCTCGATCATGGCTACAATCACCCCAAACTGACCTCACCAAATGCTGGCAAGGACGTGGGAAAGCCAATGGCACAAGCACCTTTGGAAGAGAGCTCAGCAGTTTTTGAAAAGCTAAGAATTAAGCTGGAGTTAGTTTACAGTGGCAAGAGACCCATGTGCCCATCCTCTCTCACCCTTTCTCACACACTCACTCTCTCCCCACCTCCACTTGCAAATAAATAAAAATATTAAGCATGTTCTTATAATTCTACTAAATGATTGTGCCTTTTATATTTACCTAAATGAGCTAAAAATTCATGTACCCATAGATACCTTCATATGAATGATCAGTTTTACTCAAAGTTCCCCTGAAGTCTTCATTACATGAACAAGTAAGTTATGCCACATTCATACAACAGAATATTGGTTGGTGCTAAAAGGCACTGAGCTATCCAGTCAGATCTGTTCATGAAGGAATATTAGATAAACAGTGTTAACAAAGAGACCTTGACGCAAAGGCTTTAGACTGTATAATTCTAAGTGTATGACATTCTGAAAAAGGAAAAATTATAGAGATAATTACTAGTTCACAAAGCTAGGTGTGGTAGCACATGCCTTTAGTCCCAGCACTCAGGAGGCTGAGGTAGGAGGTTCAGCTTGAGTTTGAGGCCAGCCTTGGACTGCAGAGTGAGTTCTAGATCCACCTGGGCTATAGTGAGACCCTATCTCAAGAAAGACTGAACAGAGAGCAGAAGACACAAAAGAGAAACAGAATTTAAAAAAAAAATCAATGAGCCGGGCGTGGTGGTGCACGCCTTTAATCCCAGCACTTGGGAGACAGAGGTAGGAGGATTGGCTGTGAGTTCAAGGCCACCCTGAGACTACATAGTGAATTCCAGGGTTAAAGTGAAACCCTACCTCGAAAAACAAAACAAAAAAAAGGCAAATCTCTATCTATAAACAATAGCCATATTGACACAGAAAAAAAAAAAAAACCAAATATTAACCGGACACTTTGAGGCATTAAGGAATTGTTATATTTTTATATATGATCATGGTATTGTCATATTATGTTTAAAATTAGTGTGCATTAAATATAAATACCAACATATGAATACAGCAGGTTTTTGATTCGGGTCTACTTCACGGGGAATGGTGACTGCTACATGAAATGAATTGGCTATAGGTTGATTTTTGTTGAAATTTGGTGATGGGGACAGGGTTTGTTCATACTACGTCAGGGGAAGGCAAACTTGGGCCCATGGACAATGTAGCCCCCACACCTGTTCTTGCATGATTTGAGAGCTAAGATGGATTTTTATATTAAGAGATGTAAAACTCAAAATAACGACAATAACATTACTAAAAGTTATACTAAACTCAAGTGTCAGTGTCCATAAACGAAGTCTTACAAGATGCATTTCTGTTTGTTCTGCTTAGGGACCATCTATCTGTGGGTGCTTTTGTGCTCGACAACCCAGAGGAATAGTTGAGGCAGAAATCGAGTCACGAGAGACCTAAAGTGCTGACTCTGTGGCCCCTCTGCAGAGGAAGTGTTCCAACTCTACAGCAGTCTCTCTAGTTTAGCATAAAGGCTCCTTGACTCCCGATAGGCCCCAATACACTCACCATAATCTGAACACATTGTCAAGTGGAAAACGTGTTGTCTCCGTCTACCCTCCTGCGTAGCCTAGGCCGACAGCACGGGGCACTGTGGGGCTTCTGTGATGTCTCCTCAGGGTCACAGGGGCTAATGGAGCCAAAGTCGCCACCACCACAGGCCAGCGTCACAAGGCAAAACGAGACAACATAGCGCTAGCCTGGGAAAAGATTCAAAATTCAAATTTCCAAGTACTGTTTCTACTGTGAGTGCTTTGACAGCACTGAAAAGTCAAAACTCACACACACACACACACACACACACACACACACACACGAGGAATCATCAGTAAGTTGAGGGTATTTGCACATAGTGGTCATTTTCTGTCATAAAAAAATTGTTTTTTTAATGTCTGTGTGGCTATTTCTCAGAAGTGCTGAAATATTAACATGTAGCCCACCAACAATGATATTTTCCTGATTTCTTTTCCTATGTATAAGAGAAAAATATCGCTCCTCATTGGACCCTGACTCAAAGCATTAGTCACCTCAGCCATTTGGGCCATCCACACCCCACAGTCACCCATGCTCTTGAATCCCTGACATCTATCTCAGAAGGTGCCTATTACATTGCAAAATAATATTTTTCACTAAATTAATCCTGACCTTCAGTCCAAGGTTGAAATTGCCACATTAGCACATATATGGCTTGCCAGCCATGGCTGGATTCTCATATTAAATTTTCTACCTCAAGCCATTCTTTGATTATCTGCAGCCAAGCTCATATTCAAGCAAACGAAACTGTATATTAAAGCTACAAATATTTTGTGCGACCCCTGGCAGCCATAGCCCTGAATATTGTGGTGAGGCTTTCATGAAAACCTGCCAATTTAGACTCATGACTTGCGATTCAGAATTCTTCCCTTGCAGGAGCTGGGCAGCCAAGCTCACTCACCACCGAGTTAGCTGACGTCGGGCACACAATGCAGATGACTCACTAGGCAACTGTGCCCTGGCTGCGTCTCATCGGCTTGGATGCCAGCTCTGCAAATTCTCTTGTCAGTTCTCACAACAAGCCCAGTCCCTCCGGATGGGGCTCTGGAAAGTTGACTGGGTAGAAAGAAAAGTGCCATGGGATCTGTCCTTCATATCTGCCCCATGGCCGGTACTTCCTGGCTACCGTGACCAGTCGAAAGCAATACGGGGCCGGGCGTGCGTTGTGGCGCACGCCTTTAATCCCAGAGACCCATATACCTCAACAAGGAGGGGCCAAGGGGAGGGGATAGGTCACAGATGAGCCTAATAATGGTAAGAAACTGACTGTATTTGCTGAATACAAAACTAACTAATAAAGAAAAAAAGAGAGGGAAAAAAAGTAATGTGGGGACTGGAGAGATGGCTCTATGGTTAAGGTACTTGCTTGCAAAACCTGATGGCTTGGGCTTGATCCCCCAGTACCCACATACAGCCAGATGCACAAAGTGGTGCATGTGTCTAAAGTTCATTTATAGCAGCAAGAGGCCTAGCATGCCTGTTTTCTCTCTCTCTCTCTCTCCATATATATATATATATATATATATATATATATATATATATATATATCCCTTCCTCCTTCCTACTCTCTCCCTCCTTCCCTCTCTTCCCTCTCACTCTCTTCTTGCAAATAATTTTTTTTTTTTTTTTTTTTTTTTTTTTTTTTGGATTTTGGAGGGAGGGTCTTGCTCTAGCCCAGGCCAACCTGGAATTCACTATGTAGTCTCAGGGTGGCCTCGAACTCACAATGATCCTCCTACCTCTGCCTCCTGAGTGCTGGGATTAAAGGTGTGCACCACCACGTCTGGCTAAAAGAAACTCTTTTAAATTAAGTGTTTGGGCGGCTGTGAGCATTCCTCACAGGAGCAGGGTTGGATGCTCTAGCTAATGTGTTGGGGCAGAGCCTACTCATACCATGGGACCCACTCTGTCACCTGGCACTATACCTGAGGCAGGTTTCATAGGGAGCTGCTGCATGTCGGAATTTTGACGTTGTTGTCCTAGAGAGGCCATGGCTGCTGCCTCTGTCTGGGGTTCAGAGCCAGGGATGCCTGTCTGTCAGTTCCCCCTCCTGACATCAAGCTGACTGCTTTGCTCCTTGGGAACCAAGGATGGAAAACTCTAGCAACAAAGTCGAAGGTTTGAGCTGGGAGCTCGCTCCCTTGCCAGCCAGCTGGCATAGCGCTAAGCAAGTGCTATGCAGCCTGCTTGGGGAGAAAAGTCACGAAGAGTCTTAACCTGTGAGCTACGCCACTGGTCAGCCAGGCAAGCCGTGCCCACTGGTACAATAGCAGCATGTGTGTTATTGGGGTGCTGTAGTCAGCTTCACGTTGCTGGGATGAACTTCCAAACCAGGCACAGTTTAGGGGAGGAATGGGATTTATTGAAGGCTTACAGATCCAGGGGAAGTTCCAAAATGGTGGGAGAGGCTGGCTCCTTCTCATAGATGGGAGCAGAGAGAAGCCACCAGCAGCTGGCACAAATGGGCAGCAAAAGATCAGGGACCCAGGCAGAGCTCAGACCTCTCTGCATACCTTTAGGCTGGAAATCAAATCTACCCCCAAGCACGCCTCTTCTATCCAGGTGGCTGGAAATCCAAGTTACAAGCTTTAATAAAACACCCGAGTGGGCTGGAGAGCTGGCTTGGCAGTTAAGGTGCTTGCCTACAAAGCCTAACGACTTAGGTTCGACTTCTCAGTGCCCATGTAAACCCATATGCACAAAGTGGCACATGCATCTGGAGTTCATCCTCAGTTGCTGGAGGCCCTCACACACCCATGCTCAATCTCCCTCTCTCTTTCTCATCCTCTCTCTCTCTCTCTCTTTTTGCCCCATGCAAGTAAATAAATACAATATTAATTTTAAAAACCTGGGCTGGGGAAATGGCTTAGCGGTTAAGGCGTTTGTCTGTGAAAACTAAGGACCCCAGTTTATTCCCCAGGACCCACGTAAGCCAGATGTACAAGGGGTTGCATGTGTCCGGAGTTTGCTTGCAGTGGCTGGAGGTCCTGTCTTGTCCATTCTCTCTTTCTTTCTAGCTGCCTCTTTCTCTCTCTCTCAAATAAATAAATAAATAATACATTTTTGAAAACCTGAGGTGCTGCAGACATGGCTTAGTGGTTAAGGCACTTGCCTGAAAAGCCAAAGGACCCAGGTTCAATTCTCCAGGACCCACATAAGCCAGATGCACAAGGTGGTGCATATGTCTGGAGTTTGTTTGTGGTGGTTGAAGGCCCTGGTGCACCCATTCTCTATCTGCCTCTCTCTCTCTCTCTCTCCTCTCTCTTTTTCTCTCTCAAACAAATAAAATGAAGTTTGAAAAAATTCCTGGCTCCCAGTAGACTCATGACCATCTCACATTGTATATTGTCTTCAGTCCAACTTCAAAGGTCTCCACAGTCTTTACCAACTTAAGATTGTTCCAAAGTCCCAACCCTTGCACAGTTCTGGCCTATCCAAAGCATCTTTGGGTCTCCATTGAAAGCCGTGGTCCACCTTCCAGTGGTCTTGCTGGCTTCTCTGTCAGGAGCTTCACGCCGTGCCTCATATGCCGTGTCTCAGCAGCAGTTCCTGGAGCCATGTGCACTTCCTGACCAACTCCATGCATTTTTCATGCTTCCAAAGCCGAGACCAGATGTGCAGAACACAGTCATGTCGTTAACTTAGGGAGGAGCTAAATCTTGACCTTGACGAGCAGGTTTCTTCCCTTCAAAGAGTTTGCATTTCTACCATTGATTCAATGGAAAGCGGTTCAGCAATCCTTAATCATAGTAACATCTCCCTGGCAATAGCAGCATTGGCAACAAGTCTCGGTGCCAGTAACCATAAACTTAAATGAATTTTTCCAACTTTAACCTTATATTTCTCAGTTCTGTATCTTCCACCGATACTTCCAGCCCATACTTAAAACTGAACCTTACTTAAACTCTCTGGGCACGGGCAGAAGAATGCAGCCAAGCCCTTATGCCAGTAGCCCAGTTTCAGCAAAGTTCTCTCTGCTCTTTCCTTCCCCTTTGGAAGTTCATAAGCAAATACAGTTCTTCCAAATACAATCCTCTTTTCACTTAGCATTTTCAAACCCTCACCAGAACAGTCCGTAAAACTTGGGTTACCACTCTGGAAGGTATCTTCAGTCGCAAGTACCAAGTTCTATCCCATTCCTCCAGGCACAAACATTCCAAAAGACCCAAATCCACATGGTCAGGTTCATCATACAACAATACCAGCCCCGCTTCTCAGTACCAAATATCTGTTGCAGTCAGTCAGCTTCATCCTGCTGGGATGAACTTCTAAACCAGACACAGTTTATAGGAGAAAGGGTTTATTTTGGCTTACAGATACAAGGAGAGCTCCATCAATGGCAGAAGAAGTTGGCTCCCATTCACAGATCCAAGCAGAGAGAAACCACCAAACATCCAGAACCCCATAGGCAAGCACAAACCTGCAGCAAAACAGCAGGGACCCAGGCAGAACTGAGGCCTCTCTGTATACCTTTAGGCTGGAAATCAGATCTACCCCCAAACTCCTTATGGATGGACCCCAGGATCTACTCCCAGTGACTCCTCCTCTAGCCAGGAGGCTAGAATCCAAGTTACAAGCTTTACTGAAACATCTGGGGCTATGGGGGACACCCATTCAAACTACCACATTTCCGCCCCTTCCAGCAATGTGGAGCTGACTACAACAGGATAAACAACTGCTCTCTGACTAGATCTGAGGCCCACTCTGTGGGAGGGAATTCATATCTGGTAGTGAAAATCTAGTCAGAAGCCTGTGGCTGGGGAGGTCATAGGCCCAAGGAGCGAAGAAGCTGCTGTTCTTTGGCTAAATGCACACATGTTGCTCGCAGTTTAGAGCTGTTCGCGCTTTTAGTCAGAGAAGCTTCTTTCGGTAGATGATGGTGACCACTGGGGAGACTCTCTCCCTCATCAAAGTACTGAGAGGAAGTGACAGTTGAGTGCTCAGCACGAAATGAGTCATCTCCATCACACCCTCCAAGGCTCAGGGACCACTGTGGAAGAGCTGGCTGGGAAGAACGTTAAAGCCAAACTGCCCAGGAAGTACTTCTCTTAATGATCATACCCATATATTAATGCCACTCTCACTTTTGGTTACAGAACCTTCTCTTTTCAGATAGCAGCAACCTTGGGATGACTCAGAAGGCACCATGGTTCTGGGAAGAAGTGACAGAGGAGTGCTCAGCACTGAAATATCTCAATCACACCTTCCATGGCTCAGGGTCCATTACAGAAGAGGTGGTGGAAAGAATGTAAGAGCCAAACGAAGGGTAGGACTCCTTACAACGTGCTCCTCAAGACAAAAAATGGCCTGGATATCCATGACCGCACAGTGTCTGACACTACCTACACAAGACCCTCATAATAGGAGGAAAATATGATGACATCAAAATAAAAGAGAGACTGATTGGGAGGGGGAGGGGATATGATGGAGAGTGGAGTTGTGAAGGGGAAAATGGGAGGAGGGTGGGAATTACCATGGGTTATTATTGTCTACAATTATGGAAGTTGTCAATAAAAAAATAAAATTTTTTTAAAGAATGTAAAAGCCAGGGGCTTGAGAGATGGCTTAGAGGTTAAGGTACTTGCCTGCGAAACTTAAGGACCCAGGTTCAATTCCCCAGGTCCCATGTAAACCAGCTGCACAAAGTGGTGCATGCATCTGGAGTTTGTTTGCAGTGTAGAGGCCCTGGCATGCCCATTCATTCTCTCTCTCTCTTTCTTTCTTTCTTTCTCTCTCTCTCCCACTCCCTCTCCCTCTCTCTCTCTCTCTCTCTCTCTCTCTCTCTCTCTCTCTCTCTTTCAAATAAATAAATAAAAATTTAGAGGAAAAAAAAGAATGTAAAAGTCAAAGGATGGGAGAAGTGTTTTGGATTGCTGTCTTCTGGACATAAAGTATCTATCACATTCATGGTGTCACGACTGTCATTATACATGAGACCTATCTAACAGTGGGCCCATTAACATGTCGTCATGGATGCTGGAGGAGGGCATCAAATGACATCAAGCAGAAAAGGGACTAATTGGAAAGACTAAGGGGCTGAGTGGTACAAGGATAAGGGGACAAAGCAAAGTCATTGGAGGGAACTAAGATCACAATACAATATGAACCTGTAACTTGGGCTGTAGACAGATGTGCTTTCCCTAATAAAAGACAAACTCCCCTTTCAGCAGCATGAATATGCAGTCAGAGTTTGCCCCATGAGGTTGCTCAGTTTGCAAACTCTGAAATCGTGTTTTTTGGTGACAACTTCCAACAGATCTTAAATGTCCTCCAAAGGTCTATGTGCTGAAGGATTGGTTGCCAGCCAATTGGTTGGCAATATTGAGAGGTAACGGAACCTTCAGGATGAGGGCTAGGCCAGTGAGACTGTAGCCAGAAGGAGGACGGGTTTGCTCAACCAGCTGCTCCTCTTGCCGTGATGTGCTGCCCACCACAGGCCAAAGCAACGGGGCCAACTGAATGTGGGTGAAACTCTCTGAAAGCAAAGCCAAAGTGAACTTTTCCTCCTGAGAAGTTGTTTGTCTAAAGCATTTCACTTGCCACTGTGACAGAAAACTAGATAATGCACCCTGATCCAACCTGCGGATGTTTGTCTCATCATTTTCCTTGTTCCTTTTCTCCCTGTCTCCCACAATTAGACGATCACCTCCAAGTAGCAGCTCTTTGAAGAATCATTTCCCACAGTATAACAGAGCCCAGTGTTTCTGGCACATAAATGATGAAGGAAGGAAGGAGGGAGGAAGAGAAGGAGGGAGGAAGGGAAGGAAGGAAGGAAGGAAGGAAGGAAGGAAGGAAGGAAGGAAGGAAGGAAGGACTGACGGACTCAGGGGTCACTCTTCATGGATGAAATGTCCCCCATAGGCTCATGTGTTTTGAATACTTGGTCCCCAGTTGGTGGCAATCTGGGAAAGCTGATGGTGCCTTTGGGAGATGGAGCCTTGCTGGAGGAGGTGTGTCACTGGGGAGCAGGCTTTGGAGTAATATGTCCCAGCTCCGAGCCCAAGACTCAGACTACTTCCTTCTTGCTGATGTGAAGATGTGATGCCCCCTGGCTAGCTCACTCTTGCTGCTTTCTTTCTGCTGATGTGACGAGATGAGACACTCAGTTGTCCATGGTCATGCATTCCCCACCATGAAGAAACTTCCTCTCAAAAATTGTAAGGTGGGCTGGAGGGGTAGCTTAGCAGTTAAGGCGTTTGCCTGCAAAGCCAAAGGACCCAGGTTCGATTCCCCAGGACCCACATTAGCCAGATGCACAAGGGAGCACACACATCTGGAGTTCGTTTGCAGTGGCTGGAGGCCCTGGAGCGCCCATTCTTTCTCTCTCTCTCTCTCTCTCTCTCTCTCTCTCTCTCTCTCTCTCTCCCTCCCTCTTTCTCTGCCAAATAAATAAATAAGTATAAATATATTTTTTTAATTATAAGGTGAAGCAGGGCATGGTGGCACATGCCTTTAATCTCAGCACTCAGGAGGCTGAGGTAGAAGAACCGCAGTGAGTTTGAAGCCACCCTGAGACTACATAGTGAATTCCAGGTCAGCCTGAGCCAGAGTGAGACCCTACCTCGAAAAACCAAAAAAAAAAAAAAAAAAAAAAAAAAAAAAAAAAAAAATTGTAAGGTGAAATAAATCCTTTTCTTCCATAAGATGTCAGGTGTTTTTTTTTTTTTTTCCCAGTGACGAGGACACATTATTAAATTTTACTTCCTGGTTTGGAGAGACGGCTTAGCAGTTAAGGCACATGCCTACGAAGCCTAAGGACCCAGGTTCAACTCTCCAGGTCCCCTGAAAGCCAGGCGCACATGGTGGCTCATGCATCTGGAGTTTGTTTGCAGTGGCTAGAGGCCCTGGCACTCCCAGTCTCTGTCTCTTTCTCTCCCTCTCTCTCTCCCCCCCCCTCTCTGTCTCTAGCAAATAAATA
Source organism: Dipus sagitta (assembly GCA_036346955.1). Taxonomy (NCBI): domain Eukaryota; kingdom Metazoa; phylum Chordata; class Mammalia; order Rodentia; family Dipodidae; genus Dipus; species Dipus sagitta. Next base: position 12,782,386 of record CM070775.1, on the reverse strand, counting down.
AATCTTTAGAAAAATTGTTACTGCCTGTGCTAAATTTTCTCCATTTTTTTGTTTTGTTTTTGGTTTGTTTTGAGAAAGGGCTATGCCCAGCTGGCACCAGAGTTTTGATCTTTCTCCCTCAGTCTCCCAAGGACTGAGTGCCCAGATCACAGGCTCTTCTTCTCCTGGGTCCCCTATGTGCACGAGCTGGTCTAGTCTCAAGGGCTTGTGTTTGTGTTTCTCAAGGCTTTCCATCTCTCCTTTTGCTGTCGGGCTCTGGCCTTTCCCCCTCATTAACAACTTACTACAGCTGGACAACACAGATCTTTGCTGACCCCACACAGGGCTGTACTTGGCTGAGGTTTGACTCACTGGCTAACCTGTCATTTGGGGGGCCAACTTTTATTACACTTACCCATGAGGTTTCTGTCCAGTAGGAGCCATCCACTGTCACCATCAGAATAGGACAACTGCTAGGGTAAATAACCCCTAAAACCTCAGCAGCTTAACACAGTAATTTTTTTTTTCTTGCTCATTTAATAGGGCAATATGAATGTTCTGGATCATGCAGTCCTCTTCTAAGGGGTGACTCAAGGGTCAGCCCATCATGTGATACTTCTGTCTTCAACGCCCATGACATCAATGCATCCAAGAATGAGAGCATGTTTCATAAGTTCTCTGATCATCAAGCCAGTCAGGGCTGCTCAACAGATGATGGTCCCACCTAGTGGCAAAAGGCACGTTTGGAAACCTTGACTTGCCTCACAGTTATTTGTTCAGACTCCTCCCCCTCTGTCACCCGCATAGCCAGGCCACCATCTGCCAGTCATCCTAGGCCTGCTTCCTGTCCTCTGCTCCCCCAAATCCATTCACTCCAGGCGTTGTCTGAACTGCAACAGAGCAGTTGTGCTTTCTTCCCATGCCCCCCTCTGTTACCTGTGCCCGTGAGTGGCATTGAAGGCATTGTCTATGACTTCATTTTGGAAGGCAGCTACGCTCACCACTATACCACCCGTGCCACACCATATGACTCGGTTTTGAACGTTTGCAATTTGAAGGATTCTCTTTTTGTTCCTTTTGCAGTGTAAAGAATTGTTTTGTTGGGCTGGAGAGATGGCTTAGATGTTAAGGCATTTGCCTGCAAAGCCAAAGGATCCTGGTTTGATTGTCCAGGGCCCACATAAGCCAGATGCACAAGGGGGCGCATGGATCTGGAGTTCATTTGCAGTGGCTGGAGGCCCTGGTGCGCCCATTCTCTCTCTCTCTTTCTCTCTCTCTCAAATAAATAAAATAAATATACTTTTAAAAAAGAGTTGTTCTGTTAACTTTTATTGTAGACATCCTAAAGCATACACAAAACAAGAGAATTATGAGGTCCAGACTCAACAGCGATAGACTCATGGCCCGTCTTGTTTGAACTTTAACCCTAACCACTTCTCGCTCCCTTCGCTCTTCTATAAAACACAGATCAGAGCAAGTCGCTTCCCGTCTTTGGCATCTACAATGCAAACCTGCTCCTCTGCCTGGCACTTGGAACCCCTCTGACGAATGCCACCTGCTAATGCCACCTTCTGACAGACACTCTGCTGTCCTTGGACTCACAGAGTATTTCCCAACCTCGGGGTCTTGACACTTGGCTGCCACCACTTAGCACCCTATGTTTATATGGCTGGCTCTGGCTTGACATTCACAGCTCAGCTCTGATGCCCCCCCCTCTCCAAAAGGTCCCCCTCAGTGGGTCTTCTCTTATAGTTCCCCCACCCTAGCTAGACACTTTCTATATCACGTCTAGGAAAGTAACTGGTCCATTTTAAAAAGATATGTTGGTCAGGCTGAAGAGATAGCTCAGTGGTTAAGAACACTTCCTGCAACAAGCATGAAGGCCAGGCTGCGGGGGGGGGGGGGGCCTTGAGACTGCTGAGGCCAATTCCCAGAACCCACATAAATAACTGGATGTGGCTGTGTACATGTGGAACCCCGGTCCTATGGGGGATCAGGGTGCAGAAAACCCCTGGGGTTCACGAAACCACAAAAGCTCTGGAATCAGTGAAGAGATTCGTCTCAAGGAAACAAGCAGATGATCAGTGAAGGGGACACCTGACCTTCCCTCTGGCCTCAGTGCCTGCACAGGGCACCGCATCTGCACGTACATGTGCATCCACCCTGCGCCCCACATCTGCACCCCACAACTTCCCCACTTCACACCCACTACCCACACATGCATCAAAAAATTAAAAATTAAAAAAAAAAGCTTGCTCTGAAATCAAATCGCTCCAGAAAAGCAGAAACACTGTCTATTTTTGTTTGATGTTCTAGCCCCATTGCTGGAGGCCTGTTTGGTATCCAACACTGCAAGTTAATTTAGTAAAATAAAGAAGAAGAAAAACGTTTTAAGTATTAGTTTTAGGGATTTTTAAAAAATGGCATGTGTGTGTGTGTATGTGTGTGAGGACAGGTCCACGCATGGCCCGGCCCATGGGTGGAGGTCAGAGGACAACCTTGGCTGTTGTTCCTCACCCCTCGTCTAGGTTGAGGCAGGGTCTCTTGTTCGCTGTTCACCAGGCTAGCTGGCCTTCCAGCTTCCAGCGGATTCTCCTGTTTCCACCTCCCATCTTGCCATAGGTGCCTCACTGGATTACAGAGGCTGCCCCCCCCACAGCATCTAGCTTGATGTGGGCTCTGGAAAGCCAAATTCAGGTACTCACTTTGCCTGTGCAAAAGGCTTTATCCACTGACCCGAGTTCTGAGTCTCGAACAGGCAGGAAACGTCAGCAATGCGCACCTGTCTTCAGTCCTTCAGGCCTCCGGCAAAGGCGTAAGTGGAGGGACCAGCGGCTTGTCCAGTTTGCTAACGTGAAACCAGGGCTATGGTGGAGCTCAGCAGCTGAACACTTGCCTATCATGTACATGACCCTGGGTTAGAGGCAACTGGTATTTTAAAAGAAAAATAAAATAAAATAAAAGCATGCTGGGGGCTGGAGAGATGCCTCAATGGTTAAAGCACTTGCCTACAAAACCTAACAACCCAAGTCCAACTCCCCGGTACCCATGTAAAGCCAGATTCACAAGGTGGCACATGCAGCTCGAGTCTATTTGCAGCAGCTAGAGGCCCTGGTGTTCTCATTCTTTCTCTGTCTCTGTCTCTGTCTCTGTCTCTGTCTCTCTCTCTCTCTCTCTCTCTCTCCCTCCCAGGCATGGTAGCACATGCCTTTAATCCCAACACTTGAGAAGCAGAGGTAGGAGGATCACTTTGTGTTCAAGGCTAGCCTAAGACTACATAGTGAATTCCAGGTTTAGCCTGGGCTACAGCAAGACCCTACCTCAAAAACATTTTCAACTGGACTGGGGAGATGGCCCACTCAGTGGTTAAGGCGCTTGCCTGCAAAGCCTAATGACCCAGGTTCGACTGGATTCCTCAGTTACCCACGTAAAGGCGGGATGCACCAAGTGGTCCTGACAAGCCCATTCTCTCTCTCAACCCCCCCTTGCAAATACATAAATATTTTTTTTTAACATGCTGGGAAAACACCTCTAAAAAGACAAGAAATTCAATGAACTCTGAAGTGAGAAGTGAAAGACCGAATTGGGTTTGTCAAAGGAAGTCTCCCACCAAAGGGCCCGCGTGTTTCCTGGAACTCAGTCAGAAATGAAGTGGCACTGTGTTTCTGATTACTCTGTATCGGGTTGTAAACCAAATGGCTTCCTGTGCCCATATCCTTGCAGGTCCTGCCCTCGCCCATGTTCTTCCTGTCCCTGCCTCCAGATCAGACAGCCTCCTACAGGAAGATGTCTCTGGAACCGACGTTGAGTATTCCCGCATGCCGGTGCAAATGGCTTTGCACCGAGAGCGTGCAGAAGGAAAGTTTCGTGTTGATTAACTCTGTACTAATCTGACGCTTTAACCCACTTGAAGTATATCCTTTTACAAAGCCAGGCTGCCCGCATCCTTATTGCGCTGTGTTCGTCCTGGGCCAGCTGACGTAAAGCCCGTGGTACCCAGGCTGCCTTGCATCCTCCCCCGCGCAGCCTTTCCTCCCCTTCCCTTGAAGCCTGCCCACTCCTGCCCCTGGCAGCTCTCCATGCAGCCTGGCAGGCTGACAGGGTCACTTCAGCCTTCTCTCGTGAGGCCTCTGTCTGAAACAAGGGCTTATACATTCAGGCCCTGGCAGGAATGCATGGGCCCAGCAGGCCGCCAGCCGCAAACCCAGAGCAAAGTGAACACGCGCGAACCAGAGCAGTGACGAGCCCTGGGCCTGCCTGGCAAGGAAGCCACAAGAAAACAGCTCTTGCCAGATCTCCACGGGTGCCACAGGCTGGGCATCGGACCCCTGTCCAAGGCCTGATGACACTGGGCTGGCCTGAGGAGTTTATAGCAGGTTTTTTTTTTATTTTTTGTTTATTTTTATTTATTTGAGAGTGACAGACAGAGAAAGAGGCAGAGAGAGAGAGAGAGAAAGAATGGGCAAGCCAGGGCTTCCAGCCACTGCAAACAAACTCCAGATGCGTGCGCCCCCTTGTGCATCTGGCTAACTTGGGTCCTGGGGAATCGAGCCTCAAACTGGGGTCCTTAGGTTTCACAGGCAAGCGCTTAACCGCTAAGCCATCTCTCCAGCCCTGTTTTTTTGTTTAATGTTTTATTTATTTATTTGAAAGAGAGACAGACACAGAGAAAGAGAGAGAATGGGCATGCCATGGTCTCCAGCCATTGCAAACAAACTCCAGATGCACGCGCCACCTTGTGCATCTGGCTTACGTGAGTCCTGGGGAATTGAACCGAGGTCCTTTGGCTTTGCAGGCAAATGCTTAACCACTAAGCCATCTCTCCAGTCCTTTTTGTGTTTTGTGTGTGTGTGTTTAAGAAGTCACTTAGAGCTCTGTAGGTGAGATACTGATCCAAAGATTTTAGGTAGAGTCGGCATCATAGTGAGGATTTCTCTCTGTGTCCCCGAACCTGTGGCATCATGAGCTCATGTAGACCCCACACATTCTGATAGCGCAGTGTGCTCTCTTCACACTCAAGTGAGGAAACTGAGTCAAAGAGAAGTGTGAGACCCTCCTGAAATCACACAGCTAGGACGAGGCCCAGAGCCCTGGAACCGCAACATCCAAGCTCTTGGCCGCTTGCAGACCCACAGCCAGCCCAGAATGCAACAAAAAGCACGGACAGGCTTTTGTGCGACTCTTCGTGGGCTTCAAGCCCACGTTCTTGCTGTGTGACTTTGGCAGGTTGCTAAGCATCTCGGTGCATCATTTCCTTTGAGTGTGGAATGAGGAGAGGACTCATACCTACAGCATGGGGCTGCCTGTGGATAAGATCAGTTGAGTAGACATGAATGCTAGGGATGCCACGATCACTCCTCCGTGGCGCTTCTCCCTGCCGCCTAACTGTGTCCGTTTGCTGACTCCTGTCTCCACCTGCTAAAGGAGGACTTCCAACCCTCAGAAGCCAGTGCCTACAGCTGGGGAAATGGCTAAGTGGTTAAAGGTGCTTGCTCACGAAGCCTGCTGGCTTGGGTTCAGTTCCCCAGCACCCTTGCAAAGTCGGAGGCAAAAAAAAAGGGGGGGCACAGTCATCTGGTGTTTGTTTACAGTGGCAAGAGACCCTGGTGTGTGTGCCACTTGCCAGACGCCTCGCCCTTTTAATTTTTTTCCAGCTGGACACTGTTAGTGATGTCCACGTTCGATGCCCTTCCCTGCAGAAGGGTTGGAGGCCCCAGCTGGACACTGTTAGTGATGTCCACGTTCGATGCCCTTCCCTGCAGAAGGGTTGGAGGCCCCTCTGTGTGCACTGTGACCTACTGCAGCTGACTTGGCACCACCTCTGCTGCCGATGCCACCATCGCTACCAAAGCTGAGGCGCTCTGTCCCCTGAAGCTCTCATGGTTGCCGAGTCATGTGGCAGCCTGCACACAGCACCAGCAGGCACCCTGAAGGGAGTGCAGTTCCGGAGTTGTTAATCACATAGCCCGTGAGAGTACGGGAGGCAGGTAAGGTGCTTGCTTGCGAAGCCCAAGGACCCAGATTTCGATGCCCCAGTACCCACATAAAGTCAGATGCACAATGTGGCTCAGGCATCTGAAGTTGATTTGCGGAGGCTGAAGGCCCTGGTGAGCCCATTCTCCCTCCCCGCCCCCCCTCTCTCTCTCTCTTTGCAAATAAATAAATCATTAATTAAAGCCTGGCATGGTGGCGCACCCCTTTAATCCCAGCACTCGGGAGGCAGAGGTAGGAGGATCACCATGAGTTCGAGGCCACCCTGTGACTACATAGTGAATTCCAGGTCAGCCTGAGCTAGAGTGAAACCCTACCTTGAAAAATCGAAATAAAAAATAATTAAAAAAAAACATTTTAGGGGACTGAGGAAATGGCTTAGCGGTTATGGCATTTGCCTCCGAAGCCTAAGGACCCGGGTTCAATTCCCCAGGACCCACATGAGCCAGATGCACAAGGGGGCACATGTGTCTGGAGGTTGTATGCAGTGACTAGAGGCCCTGGCATGCCCATTCTCTCTTTCTCTCTGTCTCTTCCTCTCTCATAAATAAATAAATAAATAAATAAATAAATAAATATCTTTTAAAAAAGCATTTTAAAAAGAAAATGTGTGTGCAAATCCTGGGGAGATCTCCAATTATATCATGACACCCTGAGAGGGGCTCAGGATTCTGGCATGTCACCTGTTGGCTGGTACAGGGCGATGGTCCATCAGTCCAGAAAGTTCTGAGATGCAGTGAGGGGCACCCGGCATCCACGGCTGAGTAACTCTCCTGGAAGAGACGGGAGAGAAACTAGCCGGCCCTGCAGGGTACTCAGGAGAGAAACCAGCCGGCCCTGTGGGGTACTCAGGAGTACAGACCACCCAGTAGAGGAACCTGTGATGGGCAGACACACCAGGCCCTGGGGTCCCCACTGAGAAGGGCACCACCCTGGTTGAATGCCAAGGCTCAGTCTGAGGAACCCACAGCTGGAGGCTGGCAGCCAGCCCTGCTCCTTATGACTGGGCCCCGGGTCCTTTCTGGAAGGGGATTTCTGTACCTACAACAAGAACAAGGCAGCCAGAACCCACAGCTGCTGGTGTGTCTGCCCACGCACAGCCAAACCCTACGCAGGCTCAGTCTAAGCCAAGTTGGGACTCTCCCACCCCTACCTTGAAAAGAGGCCCTACCTCAGCTGCCAGGCCCACAGGGTCCTGCTGGGCATGAGTGTATTGTAGGCAAGAGACAGCTTTCCCTTAGATAAGCCTTATGATGGGAAAATAAACAAATAGGTAGAGATTATAATATGGCTATGTTTATTGTTGAGAACATGGGAAAAATTCTATTATGAATGAGGTATACCTTCCCGACTTTCTTACAAACACCTGTTAGGTTCACAGTGACGCTGACGTAGCGGGAGGTCCTCCTGAGGTCTGGGGAATCCCGCAGGGTCAGAGGCTGGACAGCAGAAAACGAACTGAAATCCATCTACATCCAGGGGAGCCAAGCTGCTGGAAGGGGCAACTCGGCGTTCCTGGGACTCAAGAGGGATACGGCAGTAGAAATCTCCAGGACACGGGGTGGCAGGGTGTCACCATGTTTATTGCCTACAGACGATGGCCCATCGATGCGGGCATCTTACAACCACCCTAACAGAAGGCTCAACGAGGCCAGGCCGGAAGGTGGAAACATAAGATGAGGGTTTGATACCCTCCGGACCCCCGGAGCAGAAGAGATGCAGACGGACATTCCGGGAGTAGCCACTAGATGGCGCTTCCGCCCTGCTGACTCAGGAGCACTGCATGGGAGCACTTCGGGATGGAGCCAGGCTTTGAATTGACCTTTAACGAGCAGGCTGCTCCCAAAGAGACCAAGGGGCAAGGAAAGCACCAGGCTCCTAACAAAGGTTCAGCATTTACTTACCCTTCAGTGTGAAGAAGCACTACGTTGACGCGACCAGAGTGAGAAACTATCTGAAGGACAGAACGCAGACTGCTTCCAGCACCCACTCTGGGATGTAGATGGGTCTTGGGATAGGTCTCAAGTTTGCGAAAGACCAGGAGATTTAGACCCTGCCCCAGGCAGGCTGAAGAGTAGAGACTTATAGAGGTACCTGGAGGACTCCGGTGAGGCTCAGTGGTAGATGTTTGCCAAATGCACACAGGTGAACGTCAGCACCCCCCCACAAGGAAGGAAAGAGGGACGGTGCTGGGTGCTCGGTGTCCTGCAGGCCATCTCACCGCACATAGGCTTTTCTGCTTCCTCCCACGTGGACACTCGTACTTGTCAGGATGTGAATTCTTCTGCGGTGTCTGAAAAAGACAGTTAACTGGGGAGATTTTCTAGACCTTTTTCTCCATCCATAGAGCAGATTCAGAAAGGTTTGTCCCAAAGGAAATCATCGCTGAATAGGAACTGTGCCGGGGATGGGATATTTAGAGCCGATTATGGCCCAAGAGAAAGATGATTGAACTGTAAAGCAGGACCATGGTTCTCAGCTCTGAGCTGCTGGAAGCCACATCAGATCCAGGATGCCATTAGGGTTGTGGCTTCGTACATTACACAGATGGTGGGGGGGGGGGGAGGAGGGCACAAGAGAAAAGCTTCTTTTTCCTGAGTTCCAAAAATAGTGCTGCCCTGAGCAATCGATCTGCTTTTATGTTAAACACGCATCCGTTCCCCTTGCTTGGTTAACAACTCGCAGAGCTAACCTGGAAGGAAACTTCTAAACCTGCACACGGCATCTATCACCCTAACCTCCCATCCCCACTCCACGCTCCGTGACGCCTGGCCTGCCCTCTCCACTTTTTCTGCTTGGGGGAGATATTGAACTTCTGCTTTGTGCCTCCTTTGTAAAGGACCTCAACTCCTTGATAGAACAGAGTAGAACATAAGTAAAATAGGCATCGGAGGACCTTCTCTGTGGCCTTATGTTAGGCCATGGGGCTCATAAGTATTTGCTAGCCAGAATCATCCTCAGGGTAGGAAATTTGCAAATTCTCTGCCAGACTTCCAAGTGGTGACGTTTACTGTTGCAGTCAGGTTTGCATTGCTGGTAGAAATCACCCAACCAAGAGCAGCTTGTGGGAATAAAAGAGGTCTATTTTGTCTTATAGGCTCGAGGGGAAGTTCCACAATGGCAGGGAAAATGATGGCATGAGCAGGGGGTGGACATTCCCCCCCCCGACCCACATAAAGTGGACATAGCAACAGGAGAGCATGCCAAGTACTGGCTTGGGGAAATTGGCTATAATACCCATAAGCCCACCTCCCAACAATACACTCCCTTTATGAGGCATTAATTCCCAAAATTTCCATCAGCTGGGAACCTAGCATTCAGAACACCTAAGTTTATGGGGGACACCTGAATCAAACCACCACATTCTGTCCCTGGCCCCCATAAACTGATATATCCATGATATAAAATGTAATGCATTCAGTCCAACTTTAAAAGTCCCCATAGTTTTTATCAATCCCAATGACGTTCATATATTCCCATAGTCCAAGGTCTTTTAACTGAGCCATAATACCAAAAAAATCCCCCCCAAAAACCATAATGGCACAGAATAAACACTCACACTGCAAAGATGGCATTGGGCATAGCAAAGAAATATTCAACCAATAAGAGATTTAAAACAACCAGGGCAAACATCAAACTCTGTAGCTTCAAGTCCAACAACTCTAGTTAGTGACAATTCTCCAAGTCCGATCATTCTAACCAGCAACAAGTCTCTGGCATTCCAATTCCACCCCTCCAGCTAGGCTACTCACAGTCCTGGAAAACTTCATCTGGGGCTGGCAGCTTTCCTTAGCAGCCATCTTGTGCTCCCAGCATCTCCACTGGGTCTCCCCTGCAACCTATAGTCCATCTTCACGGCTCCATGGGGTCTCCACGCAGGCATCCAGAAAACCTGCTTCTCACTGCCCATGGCCATTTCCAAAGCACAAGACCGTGTTGCAAACTCAATGACCCTTTTTCCAGCATTTCTTATACTCCATCATACCAGGTAGGGTGCCAATTTGTTAATCCAGGGGGAATAAAGCAGACTTTGAAGAACAGGGCACTCCTTGAGCGCTCAGGCCCCTTCAAAAGAGTGTACATTCTTCCTGTTGCCCTAGTGCAGGTCAGCTGGCCCAGTCTCAAAGGTTGTAATCTCTCAATTGCAGCAGTTCATCCAAAGATTTTTCTTTCTGTGCCATATCCCTCTGCTCACACCAGTTCATTTCTATGCAGAGGAACACTGCACAACTTCTCAGGACAGGGGAATAACAGCAAGCTTCTCTCACAAACTGCTAGCCCAGTCCAAGCAAAGCTCTTTCTCACCCTCATAAGCCAAACCTCACAGTTCACAGTTCTTACTACATTCAGGTCTTTCAACTCTGACCAGAATAGTCCATCAAGCTGTACTTATAGGCATCTCTTAGGCCAAGGTTTCAAATCCTTCCACATTCCTCTTGAAAATTAGCTCCAAAAGGCCAAAGCCATACAGTCAGGTGTCTAGCAGCAATCCCACTCTCCGATACCACTTTACTGTTGCAGTCAGGTTTCGCATTGCTTGTAGAAATCACCCAATCAAGAGCAGCTTGTGGAAAAAAAAAAAGAGTTTTATTTTGGCTTATAAGCTTGAGGGGAAGCTCCATGATGGCAGGGCAAACGATGGCATGAGCAGAGGGTGGACATCACCCCTGACCCACATAAAGTGGACATAGCAACAGGAAAGTGTGCCAAACACTGGCAAGGGGAAACTGGCTATAACACCCATAAGCCCGCCTCCAACAATACACTTCCTCCAGGAGGCGCTAATTCCCAAATCTCCATCAGCTGGGAACTTGGCATTCAGAACACCTGAGTTTATGGGGGACACCTGAATCAAACCACCACATTTACTATATCGTCTCTCTTAAGAGAGACTTACCTTTGATTACCTTTGATTTAGACATCTCCAAGCAACAGTCTTCGGTATATTACAATTTTACATATACTACATAAAGCCTTAATCTTCTAATATTCTTTTCTAATAGTTTATTTATTTGAGAGAGAGAATGGGCACACCAGGGCCTCCAGCCACTGCAAATGAACTCCAGATACATGCGCCACCTTGTGCATCTGGCTTTACGTGGGTTCTCGGGAATAAAACTTGGGTCATTAGGAATTGTAGGTAAGTATCTTAACCACTAAGCCATCTCTCCAGCCCATTTTCTTTCTTTCCTTCTTTCTTTTTTGATTTTTTGAGGTAGGGTCTCACTCTAGCCCAGGCTGACCTGGAATTCACTATGTAATCTCAAGGTACCTTTGAACTCATGGTAATTCTCCTAGCTCTGCCTCCCGAGTGCTGGGATTAAAGGCATGTGCCACCACCGCCCGGCTCCATTTTCTGATATTCTAATCCCAGGAAGTATATATTCTAATTTCTCTGAGGACTTAGGTAGCTGAATGGGGGGGAAAGGTTTACAAGTTTAAATTGGGGAGGGGGAATCAGAAGATATAAGAATCACTATTTGCCAGGTGTGGTAGCGCACGCCTTTAATCCCAGCACTCGGGAGGCAGAGGTAGGAGGATCACCGTGAGTTCGAGGCCACCCTGAGACTACATAGTTAATTCCAGGTCAGCCTGGACCAGCGTGAGAACCTACCTCGAAAAACCAAAAAAAAAAAAAAAAAAAAAAGAATCACTATTTATTACAATTTGAGTCTTGAATGTCCCAAGATTCATATGTAAAAGGCTTGCTCACTGGCCTATGGCATTGCTGGGAGATAGTGGAACCTTTAGGAGTTCGGGCCTATTGGCAGGAAGTTAGGTCCTTGTGGGCGTGTCCTTGAAGGAATATTGGCCTGTGATGAAGTGAGCATCCTTGCCTACCAAACACTGTCCCCACCACGGTGTTCTGCCTCACCGCTGGACCAGAAGTGTCTGACCCAATCACGGACTGAAACCTTGGCAACCATGAGCCGAAATAAACCTTTCCTTTTTTAAGGCGATTTTCTCAAGCATTTTTGTCATAACAACAGAAATCTGACTAATATACTCTCAAGCCAATAATATCGTTTTACTAACCTGGCACATGCTTTCAAACATACAACAACAAAAACAACAAAAAACGATGAGAAAGTCGTAGTGAAAAAGCCTTCAAATATTTATGTATTGGGCCCGGAGAGATGGCTTAGCAGTTAAGGTGCTTTCCTGCAAGGCCTACGGACCCAGGTTCGATTCCCCAGGACCCACATAAGCCAAATGCACAAGGTGGCTCTTGCATCTGGAGTTCATTTGCAGTGACTAGAGGCCCTGGTTCATTCATTCTCTCTCTCTCTCTCTCTCTCTCTCTTTCTGTCTCGCACATATCTGGAATTCGTTTACAGCTGCTGAGGGCCCTGACATGGCGCATTTTTGCTCTCTTTCTTTCTCTCAAATAAACAAAAGAAAAAAAAATTGCTAGCCTGGCCTAAAAAGCTTCAAAGAACAAAGTAAGTCAAGAGTCTGGGTGTTTAGGCCACATGAGCAAGTGAGCTGAGTTCTCTCGTTACACTTGCCAACAATACTTGTTTTTACTGTAAATACATGTTTATCATTGAAAATTTCACCAGTTTTAGGGCTGGAGGGATGGCTTAACGTTTAAGGCATTTGCCTGCAAAGCCAAAGGACCCAGGTTTGATTCCCCAGGCCCACATTAGCCAGATGCACAAGGGGGCGCATGCGTCTGGAGTTCATTTGCAGTGACTAGAGGCCCTGGTTCATTCATTTTCTCTCTCTCTCTCTCTCTTTCTGTCTCTCAAATAAATAAAATATTTTTTTAAAAAACTATATTTTTAAAACTCACATATCACCAAATCAGCATACATGAGCTACTTTTATTACAAGTATTGAGGCTGCTTTTTTTTTTTTTTTGAAGTCCTCAATCTCTGAATCTCACAGATTCAACCTCAAAATCAAGACATAGCAGATTGTCCATACTGCCTGTCTGTTGAATGGATGCATGAGTTAGTGCAGCAAAAGCTACAGGCCTGGGCAGTCACTGTGTCAGTCAGTCCTTGGCTCCAGTAGGAATGACCAGTTTTCAAAGAGGTGAAGATTTGCCAAACTGGTGCCATTGACTTGCTAAGGAGGAAGGGACTGGACAGACGCTGGCTGGCCTCTGAGAAGAGACAGAGCTCTGTTCATGTGCTTGTCTTTTGCGACGGTCTTCTGACGTAGCCCATGCAGGCCTCCAACACATGATCCTATTGCCTCGGCCTCCTAAGCGTTGGAATTATAGATGTGCCACCACACCTGGCTTAAATGTGCAGCTTTGAAGAAAGACCCAGTGGATGAGGAAGCCTTCTCTGGGGACATGTCATTATAAATGAGCCTTCTCTTCCCTCCCCCACCTGCCTCACCCATCACACAGGAGGATTCACCTTCCACCAGCCCCTCCTTCCCCATGCCTCCCTCTGGAAGTTTATCCTTTTAGTTAGTTATTCTTATCTCCAAGCTTTTTAAAAAAATCACTAGCCAGGTGCTGGAGAGATTGCTTAGCAGTTAAGGCTCTTGCTTGCGAAGCCTAAGAACTCATGTTCGGATCTCCAGGTCCCACATAAGCCAGACACACAGTGATGCAAGCATGCAATGTCACATATGTGCACAAGGGGGCGCACACATCTGGAATTCGTTTACAGCTGCTGAGGGCCCTGACATGCGCATTTTTGCTCTCTTTCTTTCTCTCAAATAAACAAAAGAAAAAAATTCGCTAGCCTGGCCTAAAAAGCTTCAAAGAACAAAGTAAGTCAAGAGTCTGGGTGTTTAGGCCACATGAGCAAGTGAGCTGAGTTCTCTCGTTACACTTGCCAACAATACTTGTTTTTACTGTAAATACATGTTTATCATTGAAAATTTCACCAGTTTTAGGGCTGGAGGGATGGCTTAACGTTTAAGGCATTTGCCTGCAAAGCCAAAGGACCCAGGTTTGATTCCCCAGGGCCCACATTAGCCAGATGCACAAGGGGGCACACGTGTCTGGAGTTTGTTTGCAGTGGCTGGAGGCCCTGGTGCATACATTCATTCTCTCTCTCTTTCTATCTCCCTTTCTCTGTCAAATAAGTAAATAAATATAAATAAAATATTTTTTTAATTTCACGTTTTTAGTGTGTGTGTGTGTGTGTGTGTGTGTGTGTGCACGCACGCACACGCACAAGTGTGGAGCCCCTCTACAAGCTGGTCACCGTTCCTTCTTGTCCAGCCTGAGGGAAATGCTTTCTCTGCACGTTTACCAAGCACTAAATTTATGAAGTCATTAATTCCCTTCATAAAGAAAGGGTCTAATGGAGTTTTCTATTAGTCAGTGAGATAGCGGTTACAACCCTTGAGATCAAGAAAGTAATGAGGAGCCCAAATGGAAGTGGGGGTGGGGTGGTGGAGCCAAGTCAAGGCTCCTCTTTAGCTGTCAGTCTTCTCTGTAAAAGGGAAATTGGTTGAATCACTGCCTCTTAGTGAATTTATTTATTGAGATCTTTTTTTACCTTTCTAGAACGTTCAGCAATGTTGAACCGACAGTATGGTCCATCCCCTATCTGTGTGTGTCTCAGGGGTCTTCTTTATCCTAGCTTAGAGGCTACTTCCAGGCTGAGGTCACTTTAGAAAAGCCAAGGGCAGAGCTTTCTCGCCCCCAGGGCCAGCCATCATAGCCCCAAGGCCCTAGGAGATGCAAGCCTGACATAAAAGACCTGATAGTCCAAGGGTTCAAACTACCCCTTAGAATCTAGGCTTCTGGGGAGACCCTTAAGCCTGTCAGGGGACCCAGAAATGCACCCTGTCACAGGCCACCCCCGGGGCTCTGAAGGCACGAGATAGAGCTCTCTCCAGGGCCTGAGGCATCCTCCACATCACAACCAGGAGCCAGGCAGGGTGCCCATAAGCTTCACTGTACACTGGTGTTCTAGAAGGGCGCTGAACTCCCCAAGGCAGAAGCCAGAGGAGTGTGTTGGGAGAAAAAGCTGTTATTTCCCAAAGCACAGCCCCAGACTCCCCAGCCCATGCCCTCGGGAAAAGCAAGCTTGTCTAAAGTGCCCGCTCCCGGACAGAGAGGCAACACTGCTATGCCTGCCAGACCAGAGTGTCTGAGCAAGACCAGAGAGGTTGTGTCTTCAATTCCTAGAAAAGTGACCTAAAAGGGACTCTTCTCTCACCTCTGTTCCCTGAGACATGCAGCCCTCCAGGGCTCCCAGGCTTCTAGAACCACCTAGGAGACTTTGCCTGGAGGTGTGAGATCCTAATCCCCGAGGTTGCGGAGGACCCAGAGGTTCCCTTCCACTGAACCCTCCACGGCACAGGTATGTGATCAAGAAGATGGCCCCAGTCGCCCGGCTGCCTGTTTGGTACTTGGAGGCTCTGGCCCTCTCCCAGCCACACCTGTAACCAGCCCATGTTCAATGGAGTATTTCACAGGGGGGAACTGGGCTGTCTCAATTGAAACAAAAAAATTCCAATCTCTGACAAATAAAACCAGGACATCTTTGGTCACTGTGGCACCCTTTGGGGATGTATATTTTTGAGGAGCCTTTGGAAAGGGTTCTGAGGGCTTTTTTTATGCCTTGCTATTAGAGGCAAGAAGTCAGAAGTGAATCTTCAATTTGCTTTTTATAGCTGTATGATCTAGAATATGCTACTTACGCTCTGTGAGCCACTGGACTCCTTACCTGTAAATCAACAATGATAGAGATAATGTTTCTATAGCATTAAATGGCTTAGCGGTTAAGTGCTTGCCTGTGAAGCCTAAGGACCCCGGTTCTAGGCTCAATTCCCCAGGACCCACGTTAGCCAGATGCACAAGGGGGCGCATGCGTCTGGAGTTCATTTGCAGTGGCTGGAGGCCCTGGCGTGCCCATTCTTTCTCTGTCTCTCTCTTCCTCTTTCTCCCTGTCTGTTGCTCTCAAATAAATAAATATAAATAAACAAAATTAAAAAAAAAAAAAGATAGCAAAAGTGGGCTAGAGAGATGGCTTAGTGGTTAAGGCGCTTGCCTGAAAAGCCTAAGGACCCATGTTCTACTCTCCAGATCTCATGTTAGCCAGACGCACAAAGGTGAGGCAAGAGCAAGGTCACCCATGCCCACTAGGTGGCGCAAGCAGCGGGAGTTCGACTGCAGTGGCTGAGGCCCTGGTGTGCCAATTTTGTGTCTGTTCTCTCTTTCTCTCTCGCTCTTTCTAAAATAATAATAATAATAATAATAATAATAATAATAAATGAAATAAAAGATAGTAAAACTTCTACAAGATACTTAATTGGTATCAAAACATGTGTGCTTTGGCCAAACCCTTCCTGTTTACCTCCCAAGAAGGAATATACCTGAACTCCTAGGGAAATAGCAGGGAACTACTCTAACTGCTTAAGCTTAACCAGGAGCTGACAACTGTGGCTTCAGCCCTGAGTTGGAGTAGAGAACATTATTATAAGTTTTTGTTGTTGTTTCTGAGCTAGGGTCTCACTTTAGCCCAGGAATTCCCTATGTATTCTCAGGGTGGCCTCAAACTCACAGCGATCCTCTTACCTCTGCCTCCCAAGTGCTGGGATTCAAGGCATGTGCCACCATACCCAGATATTGTTTGTTTGGTTTTTTTTTTTTAATTTATTTATTTAAGCAGCAGTTTGCCCAGTCTATTGGTGATACTGTCCATGAAGACATATGCTCCGCCGAGCTCGGAGAGGTAGGTGCCAAAGCCATCTTGCCCCTCGGATTTTCTTCTGAGCCCTGTTGCACTGGGGGGGCTCTGAGCAAGGTAAATATTTGAGCACGAGTCTTGCATAGCTGTCATAGATCTGAATGCACTGGGAACCATGGAGCAACAAGCTGGCACCTGCTTAAGTGCCCCCAGCTTTCAAGAGACACTGTTCGTGCCAACATCGGGAGTCTGTTGGTTACCCGTGGCTCATAGGTAGCAGAGTTCTCCGGTCTGTTAATTGTCTTGGAAGCAAACCCTTAAATTGAGGGAAAGAGAAAGCTGGTGTAATTAAAGCTTCCCTTGGGCAGAATTTCCCAGCGATGGCAGTTGGCACATTACTCACATGCCCGTTAAGCTCCAGGCACTGGACTGGGGGCTTTATATACACTGAATCTTTTAATCCTTACAACAGCCAGAGAGGAGACTGTTATTGTCACTCAGGAAGAGAGGCTTGGAGAGGTTAAATGATCTGCTCCAAGTTCTACAGCTACTCAGGGTTAGAACGGAGGAGGGCAGCCAGAGTGGGGAGACCCATCTGCCAACAGAGGGGATCCATGCCACTCTTGCTTGACCCCCAAGCCCTGTGGGCAGCATCACCTGGAGACTGAGTGTCCATGAGCTCAAGAGAAGATGCTTCAGAGTGCCAGCTCAAGAGGAGATGCCCAACTACATCCTGATGTCTCCTGGGTGCCCACTGGGAAAGACATCCTATCTTATTACCAATTATGTATTTATTAAGAGCCAAGGAGTAGGGTGTGGCGGTGCATACCTGTAACCCCAGCATGTGGGAGGCAGATGCAGAAAGACCACAAGTTCAAGGCCAGCCTAGGCTACACAGCAAGTTCTGTGTCAACCAGAGCTATATAATGAAACCATGTCTTGGCAAATAACAACAAAAGAACCAAGGGAAGGGCTGGAGAGATGGTTCAGCGGTTTCAGCACTTGCCTGCAAAGCCTAACAATTCGAATTCTAGTCCCTACTTCCCACCTAAAGCCAGATGCGCCAAGTGGCGCATGCATCAAAGCATTGGTGTGCCCATTCTCTCTCTCTCTCTCTCTCTGTCTCTCTCTTATCTCTCTGTGTTTGTAGATAAATAAAAATGTTTTTAATGTTTTCAATTTTTAAAAAAAAATATTGAACCAAGAAAAGGGAGAAAGAGCAGAGGCATACATAAGGAAACAGCGATGCCAAGGATGGGATTATTCTGCCCAGTGAACAGAACCATGGAACTGGCTGGAGGAAGAAAGAGGGAGCTCACTTTGCGCACTTCAAGCTTCTCCTATGCCCGGGGATCCTCGGGCTGACAGCCGCTGGCCCGCTGACCTTGGTGCCCCACATATCCTATTCTCCGAGGTGAAATGACCTGTCTGGGGTCTTCTCCATTCAGGCCTCTCCTCCCCGCACACGCCCTGGAAGCCAGTGTGACCTTCCATCGGTTTATATATTTGGCCCCTGTGAACCATGGGCTCATCGAAAGTCTGGCTCTGTTCCCCCAGGGTGCATTCAGGGCACTGTGTAAATGTCAGCTGGACAATTGGATGACGAGAAAGTGGTCTGGGAACGGAAGCACAGGAGCATCTGATGGCTGTTTGCGCTGTAGACGTAATGTCGTCCTTTTTTTTTTTCACTGAAACCATTTTCTATACCTTCCTTTCCTCAAACAGTTATACTGCCTCACAGAGACACTAGGGAACAACCAGCCACTCGACCATGATCCAGCGTTCACAAGATCAAAGCAAAATGAGCAAAAGGGAATGCCCAGGGCTGCAGGAAAACCATATTTTTAAATCTCCAGAAAACTTAAGTAACAGTTGGGACAACTCACCCACCTCAATTTTAAACAATTACTTCAGTAACTCAAAAGTATCGAGCTGGAGAGATTGGCTCAGTGGTTAGTTAAGGCGTTTGCCTGCAAAGCCTAATGACTAGGGTTCAATTCCCTAGTACCCACATAAAGCCAGATGCACAAAGTGGCTCACACATGTGGTATTTGTTTGCAGTGGCTGAAAGCCCTGACATACCCATTCTCTCTCTCTCTCTCTCTCTTTCTCTATCTCTCTTCACCCCAGCCCCTCTCTGCTTGAAAATAAATAAATAAAAATATTTTTTAAAGTATCTATTGAGCAAATGAAAAGGGCCAGAGATTATGGGGAAGTTATTCGTCTCCCTGTGCTCTTCTTGGGGAACTCGTTGCAGTGAAAAGAATAATGGCCCCAAGCATGGCCATGCCCTAATCCCTGGAGAGGGACCTCCTGATGGGGAAGCTGTCCTAGGTTAGTGAGGACATCACAGTCAGTCCTAACAGATGCCGAGAGAGAAGAGATGCACTCAGGAGCCAGGAAGAACAGGAAGCTTCTGGAAGCTGCAAAAGACCAGAGACAGGACTCTTCCCCTGAAACCTCAGAGGGAGTGCAACCCTGCTGATGGCTACATCGTAGACTTTTCAGCAGCAAGACAAGGAGTGTGTGCATCTTAAAACCACCAATTCGTGACCATTTATTCCAGCCATGACGCTAACTTAAACATTCATCTTGAAGACGGAGGCTCCGCAGTGTAATGACTAGCATGCTGGACTCTGAAAATGGAGGTGATCCGTAGCCTTGGTTCATGGATCACACCATTAGGTAAATGATTCTACAAAACAGGCACATGGCTAGACTACTGGTTGGTACTTTGTAGATATACAATCACTATTCTATTGCTCTATCTGTAGAGTTCCTGCCCTGAAGAGTGTAAACAAATCCATGCCGCCTATATATTCATTAATGAGCATGTGTCAAGACATGCTTTGCCAGGGTCACTGGGGGCCGGGAAGACTTGCCCAATCCTGACATTAGTCGTTCCTGTCAGGAAGGGTTTGGAGACAGTTCAGCAAGGACAGGTGACAAGATTGGAGGACAGCTCAGAGAAGAAAACCTAGAGGGCATACAATATTTTTTAAAAAATTAAAAGGGGGCTGGAGAGATGGCTCAGCGGTTAAGGTGCTTGCCTGCAAAGCCTAACGACCCAGGTTCAATTCCCCAGTATCCACATAAAGCCAGATGCACAAAACTGAGGCACATGCATCTGGAGTTCACTTGCAATGGCTACAGACCCTGGTGTGCCCATTCTCTCTCTCTCTCTCTCTGTCTCTCTCTTATCTCTCTGTGTTTGTAGATAAATAAAAATGTTTTTAATGTTTTCAATTTTTAAAAAAAAATATTGAACCAAGAAAAGGGAGAAAGAGCAGAGGCATACATAAGGAAACAGCGATGCCAAGGATGGGATTATTCTGCCCAGTGAACAGAACCATGGAACTGGCTGGAGGAAGAAAGAGGGAGCTCACTTTGCGCACTTCAAGCTTCTCCTATGCCCGGGGGTCCTCGGGCTGACAGCCGCTGGCCCGCTGATCTCGGTGCCCCACATATCCTATCCTCCGGGCTGTTCCACAGCCTTCTTTCCATCCAGCAATGCCCGTCAGAGGTGAAATGACCTGTCTGGGGTCTTCTCCATTCAGGCCTCTCCTCCCCGCACACGCCCTGGAAGCCAGTGTGACCTTCCATCGGTTTATATATTTGGCCCCTGTGAACCATGGGCTCATCGAAAGTCTAGCTCTGTTCCCCCAGGGTGCATTCAGGGCACTGTGTAAATGTCAGCTGGACAATTGGATGATGAGAAAGTGGTCTGGGAACGGAAGCACAGGAGCATCTGATGGCTGTTTGCGCTGTAGACGTAATGTCGTCCTTTTTTTTACTGAAACCATTTTCTATACCTTTCTTTCCTCAAACAGTTACACTGCCTCACAGAGACACTAGCGAACAACCAGCCACTCGACCATGATCCAGCGTTCACAAGATCAAAGCAAAATGAGCAAAAGGGAATGCCCAGGGCTGCAGGAAAACCATATTTTAAAATCTCCAGAAAAATTAAGTAACAGTTGGGACAACTCACCCATCTCAATTTTAAACAATTACTTCAGTAACTCAAAAGTATCAAGCTGGAGAGATTGGCTCAGTGGTTAGTTAAGGCGCTTGCCTGCAAAGCCTAATGACTAGGGTTCAATTCCCTAGTACCCACATAAAGCCAGATGCACAAAGTGGCACACACATGTGGTATTTGTTTGCAGTGGCTGAAAGCCCTGACATACCCATTCTCTCTCTCTCTCTCTCTTTCTCTATCTCTCTTCACCCCAGCCCCTCTCTGCTTGAAAATAAATAAATAAAAATATTTTTTAAGTATCTATTGAGCAATTGAAAAGGGCCAGAGATTATGGGGAAGTTATTCGTCTTCCTGTGCTCTTCTTGGGGAACTCGTTGCAGTGAAAAGAATAATGGCCCCAATCATGGCCATGCCCTAATCCCTGGAGAGGGACCTCCTGATGGGGAAGCTGTCCTAGGTTAGTGAGGACATCACAGTCAGTCCTAATAGATGCCGTGAGAGAAGAGATGCACTCAGGAGCCAGGAAGAACAGGAAGCTTCTGGAAGCTGCAAAAGACCAGGGACGGGACTCTTCCCCTGAAACCTCAGAGGGAGTACAACCCTGCTGATGACTGCATCGTAGACTTTTCAGCAGCAAGACAAGGAGTGTGTGCATCTTAAAACCACCAATTCGTGACCATTTATTCCAGCCGTGACGCTAACTTAAACATTCATCTTGAAGACGGAGGCTCCACAGCGTAATGGCTAGCATGCTGGCCTCTGAAAATGGAGGTGATCCGTAGCCTTGGTTCGTGGATCACACCGTTAGATAAATGATTCTACAAAACAGGCACATGGCTAGACTACTGGTTGGTACTTTGTAGATATACAATCACTATTCTATTGCTCTATCTGTAGAGTTCCTGCCCTGAAGAGTGTAAACAAACCCATGCCGCCTATATATTCATTAATGAGCATGTGTCAAGACACGCTTTGCCAGGGTCACTGGGGCCCGGGAAGACTTGCCCAATCCTGACATTAGTCGTTCCTGTCAGGAAGGGTTTGGAGACAGTTCAGCAAGGACAGGTGACAAGATTGGAGGACAGCTCAGAGAAGAAAACCTGGAGGGCATACAATATTTAAAAAAAATTAAAAGGGGGCTGGAGAGATGGCTCAGCGGTTAAGGTGCTTGCCTGCAAAGCCTAACGACCCAGGTTCAATTCCCCGGTATCCACATAAAGCCAGATGCACAAAACTGAGGCACATGCATCTGGAGTTCACTTGCAATGGCTACAGACCCTGGTGTGCCCACTCTCTCTCTCTCTCTCTCTCTCTCTCTCTCTCTCTCTCTCCTTGCAAATAAATAAATAACTTTTTAAAAAATTTAAATCCTGGCCTGGCATGATGGCGCACGCCTTTAATCCCAGCACTGGGAGGCAGAGGTAGGAGGATCGCAGTGAGTTGGAGGTCACCCTGAGACTACATAGTGAATTCCAGGTCAGCCTGGGCTAGAGAGAGACCCTACCTTGACAAACCAAAAAATAAAATAAAATAAAATAAAATAAAATAAAATAAAATAATTTAAATCCTGGAGGGTTGTGTGGAGTGAGGAGAGGTCACTCCAGGGTGGTCAGCCTGAAGCCGGGACATGCATACAGCAGAGACAGCAAGCAGGGCAGTAAGGCCTCTGTGACAGAGGGATAGAGCAGCTTGTCCCCAAGTTCCCAGCCTTTCTGCCCCTATGGGGACACTGTACACATGACACAGTTGCTAGCAGGCACAAAGTATATGGTGTGTGTGCCTAAGACAACCGAGTCCATGCATGATAAGGTCGCAGCATAAACTGTCACAGAAGTCCTGATTTGAGACAGCTTAAAAAATAAACGTTAGGAGCCGGGCATGGTGGCACATGCCTTTAATCCCAGCACTCAGGAAGCAGAGGTAGGGGAATCACGAGTTCGAGGCCACCCTGAGACTACGTAGTGAATTCCAGGTCAGCCTGAGCTAGAGTGAGACCCTACCTCGAAAAACCAAAAACTAAAAATAAAATAAATAAATAAACATTAGGGGCTGGAGAGATTGCTCAGCAGTTAAGGCGCTTGCCTGCAAAGCCTACTGACCCAGGTTTGATTCCCCAGTAAAGCCATATGCACAAAGTGGTGCATGCATCTGGAGTTCATTTGCAGGGGCTAGAGGCCCTGGTACACCCATTCTCTCTGTCTCTCTTCTCTCTGTGCAAATAAATAAATAAAATATTTTTTAAAAATAAGCATTGGGAGGCTGGAGAGATTGCTTAGCAGTTAAGACGTTTGCCTGCAAAGCCTAAGGACCCCTGTTCGATTCTCCAGGTCCCACGTAAACTAGAGCCACACAGGGGCACATGTGTCTGGAGCTTGTTTGCAGTGGCTGGAGGCCCTGGTGCGCCCATTCTCTCTCTTTCTTTCTCTCTCTCTCTCTCTCTCTCTCTCCCTCTCTCTGTCTCTAATAAATAAATATTAAAATCTTTTTTTAAAAAAAAAAACTAATAAAAAAAAATAAGCATTAGGGAAATCTGGCCAGAAAAAAATATATATATATAGGAGTTGGACGTTGTTGTAGCTCCCTTCTTATTGCTGGGACAAAGCACCTGACCAAAAATAACTGGTGGGAGAAAAGTTTTTATATTGGCTTAGTCTTGAGGGGAAGCTTCACGATGGCAGGGAAAGCATGGCATGAGCAGAGGCTGGGCATCACCTCCTTTGCCAACAGCAGAGGGGAAGCAGCAGCAGGACAGTGAGCCGAGATAGCACTTGCAAACTGGGGGCTAATAAGCCTCAGGGTCTCTCATCACTGATGGCTACCCCACAATGCACCACCCACATTCCCCAACAAGGAGGGTCTCTGCGGAGGGAGGAGGCTAACGATGGTGCCAACGTAGCCATATCCACACTGTGTACATAACTAATAAAAAAAAAAAAAACCCTCAGGGTCTGCCCTCAGTGACACACCTCCTCCAGTAAGGCTCTGCCCCCCAAATGTCTACCAGCTGGGGAATCTAGTATTCAAAGCACAGGAGTTTATGGGGAGAATCTGATTCAAACTACCACAGACGTGGAGAAAGTGGTGAGGAGGAGGGGCCTGAGGAGGCTCTTACCAAGGGAATAGGATGTAGTCGAGATGAGAGCTGCCTCTCCCTGAAAGCACCCAGCCTCCACACAAGACCCCTTCTGGATGGTGGGGACCGTGACGTAAGGTCTGAAGGCTGCTTCCAGCCGAGCCTTCATTTTGACAATGCTATAGTCTGAATGCATGTTTTCAAGTTCGTGTGCTCAGAATTTGATTCCCCCAAACTACAGTGTTGGGAGGCAGGGCCTAACGAGAAGTGAGGATTAGGCCGTAAGGACAGGACGTGGTGGCGTACCCCTTTAATCCCAGGAGGCAGAGCTAGGAGGATCGCCCCTGAGTTCTAGGCCACCCTGAGACTACAGTGTGACTTCCAGGTCAGCCTGGACTAGAGTGAGACCCTACCTGGGGTGGGAGGGGCAGGGGACAGAGCAAAAAAACAAAAGCAGGAATGGATTGAATCTATTATCATGATACTGGGCTAGTTATCGCAAGAATGGGCTCCTTAGAAATGCCAGTCTGACACGCTCTGGCCCTGCAGCCTTCCTCTCTTGGGTCATGGGAAGATGCCTCAAGATGCCAGTCCCTGAACCCTGGCCTTTCAAGCCTCCTTAACTGTGAGCAACCAGTATGTTCCCTTTGCAAATGACTCGCTCAGTCTGTGGCACTACATGCTATGGCAACACAAAATGGTCTGTGGCAGAGGGCACTGGGGGGCGAAGGCCTGGTGAAGAAGTTTCTGAATAACAAGATGGAACGGTTGTGTTGGCCTAACGAGGCCGTCTGGGAGTCTGGGACTTACTTACCTCTGGGGCTCCAGCAATGCTGACTTCTGTGTTGAACCAACTTGGGGTTTTGTGAGGTGAGTTGGAAAGAAGAGGAAAATATGACCTGGTTTAAATCCCATTTATTCCTCACTGGAGGAGGAAGCTGATGGTTCTGGCTGTCGTGTAAACAACATGATCCAGTGGCCACACAGGTTCACAAAGTCATCTCAGGCTGATGGCTTCTTGACGGTCCCAGTAAATACTAAGCATTTAAAGGCATGCAGGTTGAAATCAATTTTCGCTCCCCTTTCATAAACGAATTAGTTCAACGTGATGATATGAAACAAAATGATGCCTGTCTTCTGTGCCTAATCACGGTCCTAGAGGCTTGATGGCCCCTTCCCTCTGGACATTCAATTCTGTTGGCAACTTGACCTGGTTAGGAATCCATAGGCATTCCCCTTGGACAAGTCTCTGAGGTTGCTTCCAAGAAGGACTTGACTGAAGGAAGGGTCCTTCCTCCAGAGTGAGCCCTTCCACCATAGAGGGTGGCCCACCCGGAGGGGGGCTTTAGATGAGGAAACTGTGAGAGGAGAGCGCCCGGGAACCAAGTTGCCTCAGCCTCCCAGCGTGGACTGAGGACCAGCGGCTCTCCAGGAAGCCTCCAGACCTTCAGTGCTGGATGGGGACCGCTGAGGCCTCCAGCCACGCAGACTGACTCTCAAACGGACAGACTGCTATTGTAGGACTGTTGTAAGCTGATCCAATAAACTTCCTTTTTAATCCAATTCATTCACTCGGTTCTATTCCACTAGAGAATCCTGACTAATGCAGTCACGTTTCATAAGTTTGCTTCCCAAGCCACCTTGCGTCAAGAGTTCCTACAGTGAATGAATGCTTAGTACCAGCATGTGCCAGAAGACTATGCACCAGAAATCATAGCAACACCACACATACAGGGCTAAGAGAATGTTAACAGTATAAATACCAGTGAACACGGCATGGGCTGGAGAGATGGCTTAGCGGTTAGGGCACTTGTCTGCAAAGCCAAAGGACCCAGGTTCGATTCTCCAGGACCCACGTAAGCCAGATGCACAAGGTGGCGCATGTGTCCAGAGTTCGTTTGCAGTGGCTGACGCTCTGGCGCGCCTATTCTTTCTCTCTCAGATAAATAAACATAAAATAAATACAACGTGAACTCATGCAGAAGGAGGATCGTATCAATTCATATAATCAAAGGACAGTGGCCCCTCCCCCCAAGCTTCAGCAACTACTGCAGTAAGGACTCAAGTTGGGACAAAACCTTCCCATTGCTTTGACTCACCACATGCTTCCCTGCACATTTTGGCCTCATTCTCACCAAACAGTGGTACTGTTGTGACAGAAGTAAGTCAAGGAAGGAAGGGTTTGCTTTGACTCATGGTATGAGGGGACAGTCCACCATGACCCAGAAGTCACGTGGGCACAAGTGAGAGGCAGCCAGTCACACTCAACCCACAGTCAGCAAGCAGAGAGAAATGAACGCTGGTGCCCAGTTTGATTTAAATCTTGTATTCAGTCCATGGTAGGGTGCCCACCCTTCCCCCATATTCAGGGTGGGTCTTCCCTCCTCAGTTAAACTTTTCTGGAATACTCTCACAGAGGTAGGTTTTCATAATGATTCTTATTTTTTTTTTTTTTAGAGAGAGTGAGAGAGAGAATATAAGCACACCAGGGCCTCAACCACTGAAATGGAACTCCAGATGCTTGCGCCACCTAGTGGACACATGCCACCTTGTGCTTGCCTTGCCTCTGTGCGTCTGGTTAAGGTGGTATCTGGAGAATAGAACATGGGTCCTTAGGCTTGGCAGGCAAGCGCCTTAAACCGCTAAGCCACCTCTCCAGTCCTCATGCTGATTCTATATCCAGTCAGTTACAATGAAGATGAACCATCACAGGGTGGTGAACTCATTTCCCCAGGAGACAGGAAACATGTCCATTGCTGTAGCTGGCTCTCACACATCCCACAAGGACCCATGTGTACCGAGTTTGATTCCAGGTGTGGCACTACTGGAAGATGGTAGAAACTTTGAAGTAACGCCTAGTGGGAGGTCTCCAGGTTACTAGGGGAAGACATTAAATGGAGAGTGGGGCACAAGTCCATTCTGTCTCTGTCTCTCTCTCTCTCTCTGTTTTGCTTCCAGCCATAAGGTGAGCAGTTTGCTCTACCACTCACTCCTATCACCAGCACAGGCCAAAGGCAACAGGACCAACCGACATGGACTGGAGCCTTCCAAGAGTGTGGGTCAAAGTCAACCTGCTCTACTTACAAGTTGATCACCTCAGGTGTTGCACAGTGATGACAGGTTAACACAACCGTTACAGCTCCTGTATTCTTCTCCATCCCTGGGAAGGAAACATCCACTTTTCCCACCAGCTGCAGCTGAAATAGATCTCAGAGAGGAGCAGTGGTTGGGGTCAAGAGAGATCTGGGGTCTACCTCAAGGGGACTGGGACCAGGGAAGTGGAGACTTGGAAAGGAGTCAGGGGGCCTAAAACAGTTTCATGAGAGAAGGGGTCCAGGTAGAATGCCAAGGATTTCATGTGAGCCAGGTTGCCAATTGAAGGGCACGCACAGCAGCATTGGTGAAGGTGAGCACTCGGGATCTGTCACTCTCTAAGTGCCTTTATACACTGCTTTTCTCACTGCTGTGACAAAATTCCTGACCAACAATAATAATAATAATAATAACAATGTAAGGCAGGAAGGTTTTTGGTTTGAATGTGAATGTTTATATCCCATAGCCTCAGAGAGTTTTCATTAAGATTGAGCTTTCCACTTGAGTCTCCAGAGGATGGCGCCCTGCTGGGGAAGAGGTGTCACTGGGCGACACGGATCCTGCAGTCCAGCCCTGCTGGGTGTGTATGGAGAGCCAGTCTAAGTTCTCGCCATTAGGGTTTGCTGGCTAGTGGATGGCCTCTCTCCGCCATGGGTCTATGGAAGTCAGCCAGCTTCTTCCTACATGGACGGTGTTCACCTGGACTCCATAAGCCTGAAATACACCCTTCCCTCCCATACGCCGTGTCTGGTTATGTGTTTGTCCCAGCAGTGGGAAAGTAACTGTAACAAAAAAGGGTTACATTTGGCTCACAGTGTGAGGATACAGTCCATTATGGCGGGGAAGGTCACGCTGTCTCCATAGTCAGGGAGCAGAGTGCTATGAGCGCTGGTGTTCAGTCTCTCTTACTGGCTTTCTTAGTGATGCCACCCATTTTCTAAGTGAGTCTTCCCTCCACAGTTCAACCTCTCTGGAAATGCCCTCACAGACATGTCCAGAGCGGTCATTCTCAATCCAGTCACGCCTTTAATCCCAGCACTCGGGAGGCAGAGGTAGGAGGATTGCCGTGAGTTCGAGGCCACCCTGAGACTACACAGTGAATTCCAGGTCAGCCTGAGCTAGAGTGAGACCCTACCTTGAAAAAAAACCAAAAAAAAAAAAAAAAAAAAAAAAAAAAAGATTAAATGTCCCATTGGCCCTGCCTGGTTTTTCTGGGTCTCTTGCTTCCAGCTGCCTTCGATTCCTGTCAAGCACGAGATTCCACCTCTTCCTTCCACTCCTTGAGTCGGTCCCCATCCCCTTCCCTCTCTTCCGGGTCCTCCGAAGTCATAGACGACGTCTGCAGTTGAAAATTCAGCCTCTCATCATGTGAACTTCGTGTCAGGCAGACACAACAATGAGAGCTGATGAGAGAGCTATCTAGAGACCTGACATCCTTGTCCGTCCGGAGGATTCTGGAAACCTGCAGCTTGAAGATGTAAGCTATAGGTAAAATCAGATTAGATTAGATTCAATTGTTCGTTCACCAGGAGTTCCTTGACGCATCCCCCACTTGGCCGAGGGTAAGTAGGAAGTCGTCACTCATTGTCATCCAGCTCTGGGGGTTAGACTTTGGCCACGGGCGGTCCTGTTCGCTGAGAAAGAGGCTTTGCCAAGGACGGAACACTTGACTTGACAGAGGCGTAGCACCGTAAGCTGTGGATTGTGTTTTCCGTTTTAAATACAACCAGAGCCTGCCCTGACGGGGCAACTCTTTTAAATCCCCTTGGCACCACTGGTGCCTGGCTGAGCCCAGATTCCCGAATGCAGGCGGCAGCCCTGGCCTGTTTACCACTGGTCCCCCACGGGCAGCTCCGGGCCTCTGCGCACATATCCACTGCATTCTGCGAGCTCAGCACCCAGGCTCTCACTGACTCCAGCGGGCGGCAGCAATGGGACCTCTCTGTAGCTACGGTAGGTCTTTGCCTCTGCGATGCTGTTGAACGCAGCAGGGCTTCCGTGTCTGCTTATCTGGCCCAGTAGAAAATCCTCCGGTGCTTTGATCGTCAGGTAGCTCACTGTTCCTGCCGAGGCTGAAGCGCTCCTGCGGCTGTTTCCCTGGGTGCCTCTCCCACCGAGCCCTACGTAGGTGAATTAGAAAGTGTCACAAGGTGAACGGGGACCCAGATGGCACAGCTGATCGTCTATCCCTGCCGAGGGGTTCCCCAGTGTCATCTTTGTGTACAGGGTAGGTGGATGCACGGAGAAGACACTCCTGCACCCCAAGCCTTTCCAGCCCCCCCCCCCCGCTGGGTCTGTGGGTGCAGGCTGGAAGGGCTCGGGAAGCCACGTTTGGTGCAAGTGGCAGTGTGGTACAAGGACCCTTGTCAGCCTGAAGGAGACAGCATCTCAAGCCCAGCCGAAACAAGGAGCCTGGAGGCCGGCCATTTATTGGGTGTTTCCAATAAAGACGCGGAGCCCAAGGACCCTCCCGGAGGTCTCTCCACCACAAACAACAGCACACACTCATCTGGCTGCATTTGCGCTTTCCAGTTATTAGGCAGATCTCCCCCCCCCCCATCCTCCCGGAATCCTGCTCTGAAATCAAAGCTGTGTGTACAGCCGGATGCAGACGGAAGGAGGGGCACTGCCTAGCCTCAGAGAATCGTGGCCAGCTTTGGGCGCAGAATGCCTCTGCAGCTGTAGGCCCAAGGATGCTTTTCTTTCAAGCCACGGGCCTGGAATGTGCCCTCTGATGATGATTACAGACCGAAGCAACAGCCAAGTGATGGAAACCAGGCCCACGCTGAGCCAGGCTGCAGACAACTGTGACCTAATGAGATCCAGAAGCCTTGTGCTGCTATCTGGCGGGTCCCCGGGGGAGGGGGAAACAGGCACGGCTCTGAGGCTCCCTGCCCCAGGGTGCAGGCTTGGCACCTCCCACCATGTGGCCCTGGGGCTCCTTAGGTGTTCCACAGCTCGCCTGATCCCCATATGTACATGAGTCTTGTGTGAGTGACAGAAAGGGGGAGAGTATAGAGTTTGTCCCAAGACCTTTCTTTCTCCCAGCTCACACCATGACGTGCACCTCACTGTCCCCCTTCTCTCATCGCCACACTGTCCACATAAAACACAAACAAGTTTACTCTCTCTTTGCACTTGGTGGAACGATGTCTTCTCTCCATACATAATTAGGCTCTATGATAACTTGCCCGTAATAACATAAGATCTGTTGGATGTAGTGTGAGGGGACTTAGCCCCTCTTTCAGCACAGACTCGCTCCATCATTCCACCCACCTCATGGTAACACAAACCCATTTCTTAGAGAATGAATTGTTTGGTTTCTACTTAGGAAGTGATGGTACTTATTAAGTACTCCAAGTATGCATAAAAATGTATAATGCTTGCAGAGCCGCCCTCTACCTGCTTCCAGGGACCACTTTGGTGAAATGCAGCTGCTAAACTCACTTCAGCCTTAATTTTAAATGCCAGCAGGTCATTGTCACTAGTCAGTGGTCCCCGACATGGAGGGAGACAATTAAAGGGGATGAGCTAGGCCTATAGGGTAGCGTTCAGTCCGTTGCAGGCAGCGGTGAATGGTAGAAAGTGGCTCGACTAAAAAGCAGAGAGGCAGGCCATTTGTCCTGGTCCCCACTGGACCAGAGCTGCCCTTGTTAAGAAGCTGCCTCTCGGCTAGGCGTGGTGGTGCACGCCTTTAATCCCAGCACTCGGGAGGCAGAGGTAGGAGGATCACCTCGCTGTGAGTTCGAGGCCACCCTGAGACTACATAGTGAATTCCAGGTCAGCCTGAGCTAGAGTGAGACCCTACCTCAAAAGAAGAAGAAGAAGAGGAAGAAGAAGAAAGAAGAAGAAGAAGGAGGAGGAGGAGAAAAAGAAGAAGAAGGAGGAGGAGAAAAAGAAGAAGAAGAAGGAGAAGAAGAAGAGGAGGAGGAAGGAGAAGAAGAAGAAGGAGAAGAAGAAGCAGCTGCTGCCTCTTGTGTGAGTGCAGTGGTTCACCTCTGTAATCCTAGCACTTGGGAGGCTGAGGTAGGAGGATCACTGGGAGTTCAAGGCCAGCCTGGTCAATCTGGGCTATGAGTGAGACCTTGCCTCAAAATAAAAAATAAAGAGGAGGAAAAGGAAGAGGAGAAGGAAGAAGAGGAGCAAAAGGAAGAGGAGGAGGTAAACATGACTCTAATGTTTCGCCTGGTGGCCTGGGTGACAGCTTTGGACATAGCTGTTCCCTCAAAGCACAGCTGTATTTTGTAGCCCCATCTGCCACAGCACCATGGAAAGAGCCATTGGTCCTGAGGGATGGCGCATTCTTGAGTGGCTGGGGACATGCCTGTCACTCTCCTTTCTCAGTGACATCGTCAGGGATATGAACTCTGCATATGGAGTTTGCTTCTAGGGGAGGCTTGTCACAACTCAAGAGTCAAAGAACTGCAATTCCTGAACCCTTCCTACAGCTTCAGCACAAAAGATGGCTTCCAAAGAGGACCCATCGCTGAGGAGGGAAAAGGGAGGAAGTTCCTGATAGCACAACGAATATTCTGCAGACTCGTCAGGAAACAATTCATAGCAGTGCTGGACAGACGGCTTAGTGGTTAAGGCACTTGCCTGCAAAGCCTAAGGACCCAGATTTGGTTGTCCAGGTCCCATGTAAGCCAGATGCACATGGTGGCACATGCATCTTGAGTTTGTTTGCAGAGGCTAGAGGCCCTGGCATGCCTATTCTCTCTCTCTCTCTCTCTCTAATAAATAAATAAATAAAAATAAAATCTTTTTCAAAATTATAGAAAGGGGCTGGAGGGATGGCTTAGCGGTTAAGGTACTTGCTTGCAAAGCCGAAGGACCCAGGTTCGATTCCCCAGGACCCAAGTAAGCCAGATGCACAAGGGGGCGCATATGTCTGGAATTTGTTTGCAGCGGCTGGAGGCCCTGGCACACCCATACCCTCTCTCTTTCTCCCCATCTTTCCCTCTGCCAAATAAATAAAAATAAAAATTATTGAAAAAAATTTAAAAACCAAATCCAGATGAATGCTTTCAGAATATCCACGTCTAAGGATTCCATGTCTGTAGGATTCATCGTTCACCAATGCTCCTTCCTCTCTGAGAAGGCTTCAGGGCCTACATATCCACAGGAACTTCAGTAAGCCAAGCACCCTGCTGGGGATGGAGTCAAAGCCTTTGGTCAAGACTGCACCCACCACGCTCAAAGCCACTCGAGGAGGAGAAAACAGAATGTGTCTTCCATTTTCTCTTCCTGCCTGCTGTTGGGGGCCTCAGTTTTCAAACTAGCTGGGATGTCCTGGCTGGCCACTTAGAATCTGGATGCATTTCTCCACAGAAGAAGTTGTAAGTGGGGCCACTGCGTGTTCCAGCAGCCCAGACCCCAGGGTGTGGCCAGGTGCCCTGCTGGGTGGGCTGCTGGCTGGAGGGGGGTGCTGGAACTTGGGGCAGTTCCCATGGCAACATCCAAGAAGGCAACAACAGCATGGCGGAGGGGGGGGGGGTTCAGGGGCCTCAGAGAAGAACGCTTTGTAAGTGGCCAGTTCCCATGGCAACTCCATCAGCCAAGGCCGGAATACCTGTGGCTGCCACCTGGAGTGTAACACCTTTCCAAACGGGGTATTTCTAGTACCAGCAGGCCCCAGTTGGCTCTGCTCTCATTCCCTGTGGACATTTTCTGAGCATCTGCATGGGATCCTGGGAGGAAGACAGTCACCCTGGCAGGACTTCCACCTGAGCGCTCACCTATTGCATGAAGGAATAGTGTCCATTCCAACCAACGAGTTCAGAAGGAGGACGAGAAGAATTCTGCACTTTCCCGATTGTTTTGGGAGGCGGTCAGCGAAATATGTCACAGATAAGGAACCAGAGGCTCAGAGAGTGGCCCAAATCCACAACCGTTCCTTCTTCCTGGGAAGGTATAAGCCTGTTTCCTTTGCAACTAGGCGTGGCCCTGTGGTTATCCACATGGGTGATGCATTTTCTCTACTGAGGGCCACTTCTTCCAGGCCCGGTCTCAGTCGCCCAAGCATGGCACCCCATTTTCATCTTTGAGCCTGGCTGGAATGGCAGTGGACCCTGAGTGTCCTGACAGTCAGCTGGTGACGATGACAGAGGCTCGTCCAGTCTGAGTCCCTAGGTGGCCGTTCAGAGGGGCAGCTGCCGCACAGACCAGTTCCCTGGCTCAGCACCGTGACTTAAGTAGGAAATCAGCTCCCAGCGTGACTATGCGCATTACTCAAGTCTGCTACTTTCTCCCCAGTTAGTCTCCCCTAAACTGGGACATGGAGGAGAGTCCCGTCTAGCTTCCCTGTGCCACATTTTAGACATTAGCAGTGGTTTCAAGGCAACTGATGGCCTCTAAGCTATGTGGATTAATGCTGGGCAGATCCAGAGACGCTGGGGTCAGAGCTGCACTGTACCTCACAACAGCTTCTGCCTGTGGTCTGGAGACACTCTTAAAAGGTTGGCTCCAGGACTGGAGAGATGGCTTAGCGGTTAGGCGCTTGCCTGTGAAGCCTAAGGACCCCGGTTCGAGGCTCGATTCCCCAGGACCTGCATAAACCAGGTGCACAAGGTGGCGCACGCATCTGGAGTTTGTTCGCAGTAGCTGGAGGCCCTGGTGCACCCATCTATCTATCTGCCTCTTTCTCTCTCTGTCTGTCTGTCACGTTCAAATTAATAAATAATAAACAAAAAAAAAAGAACATGAATCATTCTCAGGATACATTCTTGGGAAGCTATGGATTTGCTACAGGGTGTTATATAAAATATTTGTGGGGCTGGAGAGATGACTCGCTTGTTAAGACACTTGTCTGCACAGCCTGAGGACCCAGGTTCGATTCCCCAGGACCCACATATAGATGCACAAGGTTCTGCTTGCGCCTAGAGTTTGTTTGCAGTGGCTAGAGGCCCTGGTGTGCCTATTTCTCTCTCTCTCTCTCTCTCTCTTTCTCTTTGTCTCTCTCAAAAAATAAGTAAATAAAATATTTTTGTTTATTTTTATTTGTTTATTTGAGAGCAACAGACAAGAGAGAGAGAAGAGAGGGAGCATGGGCGCATTAGGGCCTCCAGCCACTGCAAACGAACTCCAGACGCATGTGCCCCCTTGTGCATCTGGTTTATGTGGGTCCTGGGGAAATCGAGCCTCAAACTGGGATCCTTAGGCTTCACAGGCAAGCACTTAACTGCTAAAGCCATCTCTTCAGCCCAAATAAAATAGTTTCTAAAAATACTTGTGAATAGATGAGTAGGTGGGTAGGTGGGTGGATGACAGCAGATCTGTGGACAGATGAATGAATGAATGGTTAGTAGCTGAATGAATGGGTGGATAGATGGGTGGAAAACCACCTCTACTATAGGGCAAGGGAATGAAAGAATGTCACAAGAGCCTAGCCATAAAGGTGCTCACTGCAGCAACAATATCTTCTTGCTGAATGTTGGTTTGTCCAATCAGAGCAGATGTAGAATTCCAGAAAAGAGCAAGAGACAAGAGTCATGGCTTAAATGGCCCTCACTGCTAAGAATGCTTCCCATTCATCCAACCATAGAGTTGCTGCTTCAGCACTTGAAAGTTCCCAGTAAAATTTGAATTTCAGATATAGGTGGCATATTCTTTTTTAATTTTTTTTTCAATTTTTATTCATTTATTTGACAGAGAAAGAGGAAGAGAGAGAGAGAAAGAGAGTGATAGAGTGAAAATGGGTGCATCTGGGCCTTTAGCCTCTGCAAATGAACTCCAGATGCATGCATCACCTTATGCATCTGGCTTACATGGGTCCTGGGGAATCGAACCTGAGTCCTTTGATTTTGCAGGCAAGCACCTTAATAGCTAAGCCAATCTCTCCAGCCCTGGAATATTCTTATACTAAAAAAAAAAAAAAGTATTGGGCTGGAGAGATAGCTTAGTGGTTAAGGCGTTTACCTGCAAAGCCAAAGGACCCAGGTTCGATTCCCCAGGACCCACGTAAGCCATATACACAATGGGGCACACGCATCTAGAGTTTGTTTGCTGTGGCTGGAGGCCCTGGCATGCCCGTTCTCTCTCTCTCTTCTCTCTCTCTCTCTCCCTGCCTATTTCTGTATCTCTCTCTCAAATAATAAATAATAAATATAAAATATTTAAATTTTTTAAAGTATCCATCATATGCCCAAAATGCAAATTAATTGGCCACTGTGCATTTGCTCTTCCAACCTTAAGCCTTGTGAGGGACCTGGCTTTCATAGACAACAGGGGAGACACTGTCATGCGCTGGCCAAAGGCCACTGCTTCAGGCACTCCTGCCCTGTGTCAGGTGCAGTGTGCCTGTTAACGACCAGGACAGAGATCTCCAGCAACTTCATTTGGCCTCTTTCCTGCATTGTAGAATCTCGGTGTTCTAACTATAGACTATGGTGAGTCTATAAATAATGGTGTAAATTGGAGCGGCAAACACACACACACACACACAAAACAACCTTTGCTTTTCAGTCTACTGGTTTCAAAACGGAAATCCGTCCAAGCTGGGGCTGGTTTCTACTGTGAAACATAAGGTTTCATTCATTATAACTTAGAGGGTGGGAGCACAGGAAACCTTTCGGCTTTTTACCGTTGAGGAAAGTCCCTGTGTTCTTTCCAAGATTCTGCAAACAAGCATGAGTCATATACAGTCACTGTCAGTGACGAAAAGCTGGTGGAAATACAGTCTTGTTCGCCCAGGGGTCTTTTGGGTTTTACTTTGGTGTTGTGTTTTGTTTTGTTTTGTTTTGTATTATTTTGTTTTGTTGAGAGAAGACCTCATAGCTCAGACTTCCCTGAAACTCACTTACGTAGCTCTGACTGATCTCGAACTCATGATCCTCCTGACCCTTGTCTCCTGGGCGCTGAGATTACAGGCAGCACAGGTGTCCCACTCAGTCTTTGAACACATGTCATTGACCTTTTTCTTAAGGTTCAAACAATCTTGGCTTGTTTTCTTAGTATTTCCCGGAACCATGCAAAATTTAGAAATTAAAGGAATCTTACCTCATCTTTCTCTCCTACGCTAATGGCATTGCAAGGCTACGTTAAAATCTCCATAGGAGGGCTGAAGAGATGGCTCGGTGGTTGAGGCGCTTGTCTGCAAAGCCTAACGATCCAGGTTTGATTCCCCCGTGCCCTTGTACCTGGAGTTCATTTGCAGCAGCTGGTGGCCCTGGTGCACCCATTCTCTCTGCCTGATTCTCTTCTCTCTATCTCTCTCTCTACTTGCCAATAAATAAATGAAAGTATTTTCCAGGCATAGCGGTGCATGCCTTTAATCTCAGCACTCGGTAGGCAGAAATAGGAGGACTGCTGTGAGTTTGAGGCTACCCTGAAACTACATGGTGAATTCCAGGTCAGCCTGGGCTAGCGCGAGACCTTACCTCAAAAAAAAAAAAGTGTCTTCGCTCATGGAGCTGTGTAGGGGTGAAGGAGGGGTGAGAATGGTCAGGTTTTAAACAGTATCTCTTGGAGGTAAAGTTGCCAGGATTTGTTGGTGGCAGAATTCACGTCAAAGTGAGCCTAGCGTTTTATGTCAATTAGAATAGTGTTAACCAGAGCTGAGGAGGAACCCTCTGGAGAGAGGGTGGTTGTGGGGCTGGAAATGGGGGGTTCAGGTGTGGGTGAATGGGTGGATCATAAAAATTTACTAAGTGGTTTATTTTAATTTATTTTTTTTATTTTTGTAGTCAGTGAATACAGTCAAGTTGGTACCATTGTTAGCCTCCTCCCTGTCCTCCCCCCTCCACCAGGCCCCTCCTTGTTGGGGTATATGGGTCGTGCATTGCGGGGTTAGCGTTTAGTTTCAGATAGAAGGCAATGTCTCTATGTGTGGCTCAACGTGTGGCTCTGACATTTTTTCCGCCCCCTTTTCCGCAAATTTCCCTGAGCCATGTTGGGTTCATATTAGGTCTGCTTCCGCGTTGAGATCTTGGATTCCTCTACAAAGTGATTTTGACACAGGGTTTGACATAGAATTTCTAACAATTTCTGAAATGGTCCTACATATATTTCTATTATTTTTCATTATGGACTTATGTGAAGGACTATACTCAGCATTGACTATGGCAAACTCTGAGTATTGATCAGCTCTCAATAAACATTGATGACGCTCTGTGTTCTACAGTATCAAATATCCAGCCAAGAGTTAATTCTTTGTGCTGCTATATAAGCAAACACATCCATTTCATTAGTCTGCAAATTTGCTTTCATCTTTAATACATGACAAAATTATATGTACACCAAATAATTGTTTTGAAATGAATTTCTTTATATTATCAGTAAAATTTTATTTATACACCTGTTTTATATACTCATGTGCTTGGGGTTGCATAATAATTTCTCAGGTAAAAAAACAGTCGAGGGCTGGAGAGATGGCTTAGCGGTTAAGCGCTTGCCTGTGAAGCCTAAGGACCCCGGTTCGAGGCTCAATTCCCCAGGACCCACGTTAGCCAGATGCACAAGGGGGCGCACACATCTGGAGTTCGTTTGCAGAGGCTGGAAGCTCTGGAGTGCCCATTCTCTCTCTCTCTCTGCCTCCTTCTCTCTGTCACTGTCAAATAAATAAATAAACAAACAAAAATTAAAAAAAAAAAACAGTTGAAGCCGGATGTGGTGGCACACGCCTTTAATCCCAGCACTCGGGAGGCAGAGGTAGGAGGATTGCTGTGAGTCCAAGGCCACTCTGAATCTATACAGTGAATTCCAGGTCAGCCTGGGCTAGAGTAAAACCCTACCTCAAAAAAAAAAAAAGTCACAAGTGAAAGAATTTCCACGGCTGGGATATGACTCAGTGGATAAAGGCTTTGCAAGCGTGAGCACCTGAGCTCAGATGCTCAGAATCTACATAACGCAGAATATAGTAACAAAAACAAACAACAAAAAAAAAAAGCTATAATCCCAATGTGCCTATGGCAAGAGGGAGACCAAGACGAAGAATCCCAGGGAAGCTCATGGGCTAGCTCTAGCTAGCCAGATGAGTGCAGCAATGAACAATAAGACCCTGACTCAAAGCAAGATGGAAGGGGCTGGAGAGATGGCTTAGCGGTTAGGTGCTTGCCTATGAAGTGTAAGGACCCCAGTTCGAGGTTCAATTCCCCAGGACCCATGTTAGCCGGATGCACAAGGGGGCGTACGCATCTGGAGTTCGTTTGCAGTGGCTAGAGGACCTGGCACGCCCATTCTTTCTCTCTCTCTCTCCCTCTCTCTCTCTCTCTGTCTCCTTCTCTCTGTCGCTCTCAAATAAATAAATAAAAATAAACAAAAAATTTTAAAAAAAACAAGATGGAAAGTGTGAGGAATGACATCTGAAGTTGTTTCAGTTGTTCTCTGAACTCTCTATGCACACTATAGCACATATATGCTCGCATCACACACATGCAGATGCACACACATATATACATTATACACATGGAAAGGAAAAGGAAGGAAGAGAAAGAAAGAAAGAAAGAAAGAAAGAAAGAAAGAAAGAAAGAAAGAAAAGAAAAGAAAGAAAGAGAGGGAGAAGGAAAGAGAGGGAGAAGGAAAGAGAGGGAGAAAGAAAGAAAGAAAGAAAGAAAGAAAAGAAAGAAAGAGAGGGAGAAGGAAAGAGAGGGAGAAGGAAAGAGAGGGAGAAAGAAAGAAAGAAAGAAAGAAAGAAAGAAAGAAAGAAAGAGAGAGGGAAGCAGCCCTGGTACAGAGTAAATTTACTATGTGTTTAATAAGGGGCTGGAGAGATGGCTTAGCGGTTAAGGCACTTGCCTGTGAAGCCTAAGGACCCATGTTCAATTCTCCAGATCTCCAAATTCCATGTCAGCCAGACTTACAAGGTGACTCATGCACAGGGTTGCACATGCGTACAAGGTGGCACATACTTACAGTGGCTGGAGACCCTGGGGTGCCAATTCTCTCTCTCTCACTCACTCTCTCTCTCATTAAAAAAAGAGGGAATTGTCCAGCATGACAGCACACACTTAAGATCCCAGCACTGGGGAGTTAGAAAGCAACAGGATTGAAGCTGGAGGCCAGCCTAGGTTACATAGAAAGACCTTGTTACAAAGAAAAGAGGTGGGCTGGAGGGATGGTTCAGCAGTTAAGGCGTTTGCCTGCAAAGCCAAGGACC
Organism: Dipus sagitta; assembly: GCA_036346955.1. NCBI lineage: Eukaryota > Metazoa > Chordata > Mammalia > Rodentia > Dipodidae > Dipus > Dipus sagitta. Next base: position 12,743,567 of record CM070775.1, on the reverse strand, counting down.
CAGGTTCAACTCCCCAGGACACACGTTAGCCAGATGCACAAGAGGGCGCAGGCATCCGGAGTTCGTTTGCAGTGGCTGGAGACAGACAACACAAGAGCATTGATTTCTTACAAATGTGATTGCTCTTACATGACATGTTTTTCTATACACTAGGGCACTGCTGCTGTGTTTTTAGATTGACAGACCCTGTCCAGCATGTCTGCCTCTGGAAGAAGAACTAAAGCGGCGTGCTTGGGGCTCCAGTTAGGAGGCTGACGTACGACAGGCAGCTGTCAAGCAAGGCGCCAAGCCTTCCAAGGATACTGGCTTACACGGTGGTGCTGATGAAAGTCATAGACCCTGAGCAGGACTTGCCCCTCAGAGGACTGAGCAGCATGAATGACACGGGCGTTTGCAGACACAGCTATTCCTGTGGGTTCCTAGCTGTGTGAGCTGGGCCAAGTTATTTGCTCCATCTAAGGCCCACTTCCCTCCTGCATAAAATGAATGTGTCATGCGGAACTGGTACCTGGCCACTAGGGTTCGGATATTGTTTATCATTAAAGGTTTACGTGCTGGAAGCTCGGTAACTAATGTAACACTACTGAGTGGTTGTGGAACCTTCAAGAAGTAGGGTTTTGGGTTGGAGAGATGGCTCAGCGATTAAGGCACTTGCCTGCAAAAAAAAAACCCAAACACCTAACAATTCAGATTTGATTCCCCAGTACCCACATAAAGCCAAATGCACAAAGTGACTCATACATCTGGAGTCCATTTGCAATGGCTGGAGGCACTGGCATGCCCATATTCTCTCTCTCTCTTCTTGCAAATAAATAAATAATAATAATGTAAAAACTTTTTTAAACAGTCAGGGGTCTAGTGGGAGTTGATTAGGTCTTTGGGGTGCCACTTTCAGCAGGGATTAATGCCTGTCCCTGGAGAGTGGGCTAGGTCATGCAAGACAAGGCTACTGCAAAGTCAAGTTGTTATAAGGGAAACCGCTCCACACATTAGTTCTCTTCACTCGAGCTGTTGGCATTTTTGTGCTATGTGAGGCCTTTTCTCGGTACAGTCAGCTGACATCAGTTCAAGATCTGTGAGCCAAAATAAACCCCCTTTCTTTGCAAGGTCCACAGCCTCAGGTATTCTATTACAGCCAGTAGACTAAGGATGGATATTGTAGACACTTCTATGGTGCTGGGATGAGCATCCAACGAGACAGTTTGTGAGAGGAAGGAATTTATTTCAAGCTTACAGATCCAGGGGAAGTTCCATCAATGGCAGAAGAAGCTTCCACATATCCAAACAGAATCAAAAACCACCAACACCAGCAGGAAGCACCATAAGCAAGACTGGCCAGAGCTCATACCTCTCTGCACACCTTTGGGCTGGAGTGCAGATCCACCCCCATTAACACCTTAGGGCTGGAGTCCAGGATCCGCCCCACCTCCTCCAGCCAGGAAGCTGGAGTCCCAAGTTGCAAGTTTAATTTTAATACTGGAGTCAATGCGGGTGGGTGGGGGAATACATTCAAACTACCCACATGCTTCAAATGAGCTGTTGGCTTTTTTGTGCTATGTGAGGACCTGTCTAGATAGTCAGCAAACCTCACTTCCAGATCTGTGAGCCAAAATAAACCTCCTTTCCTTGAAAAGTGCATAGTCTCAGGTATTTTGTTACAGCAAATAGACTAAGGATGAGTTTAAAGATTAAAGATATAGGGCTGGAGAGATGGCTCAGTGGTTGAGGCACTTGCCTACAAAGCCTAACAATCCAGACCCACATAAAACCAGATGCCCAGTGGTGCATACACCTGGACTTCATTTGCAGTGGCTGGGGGCCCTAGTGTGCCCATTCTCCCCCCCCCCCCATCTCTCCCTCTCTCTCTCGCTCTCTCTCTCTCCTTGCAAATAAATAAATAATTTAAAAATATTGGGCTGGAGAGATGGCTTAGCAGTTAAGCACTTGCCTGTGAAGCCTAAAGACCCTGGTTTGAGGCTGGAGTCCCCAGGACCCACGTTAGCCAGATGCACAAGGGGGTGCATGCATCTGGAGTTCGTTTGCAGTGGCTGGAGGCCCTGGTGCGCCCATTCTCTCTCTCTCCCTCTCCCTCTCCCTCTCCTTCTCTCTCACTCTATTGCTCTCAAATAAATAATAAAAATAAAAATATTAATGGGGAGAATATTTTATAAAAAATAAAAATATTACTGGGGAGAGAGGAGAGGAGGAGTAAACTGTAACCTGACAAGTTAAGGGAGGGCAGAACATTGGAGGGTCTTGGAGGGATAGGGAGTAGAGAGGGTAGAGAGGGAATTACACAAAAGTTAAGTTAACATGAATCAGTTCCATAGAAATCCTAAATCTGACTACCATTCTACAAGATATAATCACCAAGGGGGAGGGGACAGACTGGACAGAAATTGGAAAAAGCTTAACCTTAAAACCATGGACTCTGACCAGTAACTCCCAGGCCCAGAATTGGGTTGACATCCCACAGTAAGTTGTTGGCCAGAGAGGACCCATGAGGTCCCCATAACAATGTAGGCTGTTACCAAAACACTGGAATACCTGCCAGGGCTGAAAGGTAAGACCCTGTTGCTGAAGACTCCACAGGCTTCAGTCACAAGACATGGAATTACCTCGCTGGAACTGACAGGGAAACTAGCTTCCCTCCTGGGAAGCACCATGGGAGAGGCTGGAAGAAAGTGGTCACCAGCAGCATGAATAAGCAGGGGACCCTGCCGGCTATGACATCAACTAGACAGACAAGAAGTTCACGCTTGCGCAATCGTGGCACGCAGCCTCTGCAGGTAACCAACTGTTCTCTGACTGGACATGGGGCCTGCTCAGTGGGAGAGGGCTGGAGTGCAGGGTCCTCCCCACCTCCTCCAGCCAGGAAGCTGGAGGAGACAAGGAAAGGAGGTTTATTTTGGCTCTCAGATCTGGAAGTGAGGTCCTCACATAGTTCAAAAATGCCAGTATCTGGTGCTGGAAATCAAGTCAGACATCCATAGTTAGGAAACTTATATCTCGAAGAGAAGCCCCCACTGCTCTCTGGAGAAGAAAAAGTGGGATTGCACACCAAAAAATCTCTCAGATAACTTTGCGTACTTCCTTTGACCCAAGCTGCTCTCACTCTTGGTTGGAGAATCTGCTTCGTTTTACAGAAGGCAGAGAAAACTGGGGAGAGTGGAGATCCATCAATAAGACAAGAAGATAGCCGACTGCCCACCGTGCGACTTGCCACCTCTTCCACATGTGTCAGGGCCCAGGAGAACTTGCAGTGGAAGCGGCTACATGAACACCCCTCTTACTGCTAACCTGACAACCAGCTCCAGACTGATGGTGACAGACACGGTGATCAAGCATCACCTATCACAGCAGAAATCCAGAGGCTGCAAACAACTCAACACTAAACCACACTGCCAACAGGCCTCCCATGGGTTAGGGAGCATTGCAGAAGAGGGGGTGCAAAGATTGTAAGAGCCACAGAGTGGGTGGGAATACTCTGAGGTACAGGACCCCTGATACCACACAGGCACTGACTGAGGCCTTCGTGACCCCACAGTGAATACCATGACCCCAATAAGGAAGGCCACAGGGAACTTGCATATATGTAATTTTTTGAAAGGATTAAAGAAATAGATACACCTAAGCACTTGGCACAATTCCTTACCTATAATAAAGGTTGACCATTTAGAGATCATGAGTTATTTTCCTGAGTTATCAGTTTAAGATTCCTTAGAAAGAAAACAATATAGGCATTTAGTGTTTTATCACATTAATTCAAAAGAACAATGTCTATTACAGGTGTTATGGAATAATAATTAAGGATATGGGTTTCATATATTAATGCTACTCTCACTTTTGGTTAGCAAAGCTTCTCTTTTCAGATGGTGGTGACCTTGGGATGACTCAGAAGGTACCAGAGTGCGGAGATGAAGTGACAGAGGCGTGCTCTATCACGTCATGTCTCTATCTCACCTTCCAAGGCTCAGTGTCCATTGCAGAAGAGGTGGCAGGAAGAATGTAAGAGCCAAAGGAAGGGTAGGACTCCTTACAATGTGCTCCTCCAGACACAAAATGGCCTGGATATCCATGACCTCACAGTGCCTGACACTACCTACACAAGACCATCATAATAGGATGAAAAGATGATGATGACATCAAAATAAAAGAGAGACTGAGTAAAAAGGGGAGGGAATATGATAGAGAGTGGAGTTGTGAAGGGAAAAGTGAGGGGAGGGAATTATTATGGTTTATTGTCTGTAATTATGGAAGTTGTCAATAAAAAAATTCAAAAAAAGAGGGCTGCAGAGATGGCTTAGCGGTTAAGTGCTTGCCTGTGAAGCCTAAGGAACCCTGTTCAAGGCTTGATTCCCCAGGACTCATGTAAGCCAGATGCACACGGTGGCGTATGCATTTGGAGTTTGTTTGCAGTGGCTGGAGGCCCTGGTGGGTCCATTCTCTCTCTCTCTCTCAAATGGATAAATAAAAATATTTTTAAAAATTCAAGAAAAGAATATGAGTTTGCTTCATAATGTCCACAATTTATTTTTAAATAGTTGGACACTGGGAAAAATAGAATTGTGAATTTTACTAGTCTCTGTTACAGAGGCATTGAGTTGCTATCATAGAAACTCCATCGACAGAGTGGTGACTTGGATTCCTACCAGAAAACGTCACCTCTTCCATCAGCTGAGGTTTTGAAACTTGGCATGCGAGTGACAGAAATGAGTTTTGACTAGTAAAATGAGACACTAATTATCAGCATGGTGATACAAGAAAGCGGGCCCTCAGGTGAAATTGAAAATATATTCGAAACTATTGTCAGGCTTTTTCTCACCCATGCATGATGAGGCCACAAAAACCAAGTGAGGGTTAAGGGGATGGCTCAGCAGTTAAAGGCACTTGCTTGCAAAGCCTGTTGGCCTAGGTTCAATTTCCCAGCACCCATATCAAGCTGGATGCAAAGTGGCACAGGTATCTGTGATCCCAGGGCACCTGTGTGATATAGCACACACATGCCCATACACACAATAAATAAATAAATAAATAGGTTAGCCGGGCATGGTGGCGCATGTCTTTAATCCTAGTACTGGGGAGGCAGAGGTAGGAGGATCGTTATGCGTTCGAGGCCAGCTTGAGCTAGAGTAAGACTCTGCTTTGAAAAAAAAACAAATTAATTAATTAATACATATTAAAAAAAAAAAAACAAGCAAGGGATCTCCAAAAGTTTGAGGCCACCCTGAGACTACATAGTGTATTCCAGGTCAGCCTGAGCTAAAGTGAGGCCCTGCCTTGAAAAACCACACACACACACACACACACACACACACACACACAAACAAGTGAGGTTCATCGACATGCCCGTGAGAATAGAATTATGGCTGTCACAGAAAATCCTGGGACCAGCCACTGGAAGAAGGATTCTGGTTTTCTGGTGATGGCCCATGGGTGTCAGAGTTCCTTTATTAAGTGATCTTGTACCAAGAGGTGGAATTCATCCAGCTCACTAGTTTTTTTGGGGGGGGGCGCTATTTGTTTTTTGTTTTGGTTTGTTTTTTTCAAAGCAGAGTCTCACTTTAGCCCAAGCTGACCTGGAATTCATGATGTAGTCTCAGGGTGGCCTTGCACTCATGGTGATCCTCCTATCTCTGCTCCCTGAATGCTGGGATTAAAGGCATGCACCACTATGCCTGGATCCCAGCTCACTATTGTATTGAACTATTGAACTGTCCTGGTTTCTCTTTCTAAAGAATATTTCTCCGGGCTGGAGAGATGGCTTAGTGGTTAAGGCACTTGCCTATGAATCATAAGGACCCATGTTCAATCTCTCTCCAGATCCCACATAAGCCAGACTCACAAAGGTGAGGCAAGCACAAGGATATACAATGCCCACAAGGTGGCACAAGTGTCTGAAGTTCAGTTTCAGTGGTTGAGAACCTGCCACACCAATTCATTCTCTCTCTCTCTCTCTCTCTCTCCCCCTCATTCTCTCCAAAAAAAAAAAAAAGACACTATTTCTTTACATAGGCATGCTGGTGCATATTTATAATACCAGCACTTGGGAGGCTAAGGTATAGCAAGTTCATGGCCAATTTGGTCTATTCAGTTTGGGGAGGCCAGCTTGGGATGCATAGCTAGATTTTGTCTTGAAAAAAACAATTAAAGTCTGGGGGCTGGAGAGATGGCTTGGTGGTTAAAGTACTTGCCTGCAAGGCCTAACAACCTGGGTTTGATTCCCCCGTTCCCATGTGAAAGCCAGGTGCACAAAGTAACACATGCTTCTGGAGTTTGTCCACAATGGATGTGGATGGAGGCCCTGGCATGCCCATTCTCTCGGTCTGTCTCTCTCTCTCTCTCTCTCTCTCTCTCTCTCTCTCTCTCTCTCTCTCTGTGCGTGTGTGCGTATGTATGTGTGTGTTTTCAAATTAATCAATTACTTAATTAATTAATTAAAGTCTGTTTCCACAGCAGAACTTGGTCTGGTTTGAGAATTGCTTTCCTTTCTTTTTAAATTTTTATTTATTTGCACATGCACGCATTCATGTGTGTGCATGCATGTGTGTGTGTGTAAGGGTGCACCAGAGTCTCTTGCCACTGAAAGAAAATACTAAACGTCTGCACCAAAAAGAAAAAAGAAAAGAAAAGAAAAATGCACCATCCAGCTTATGTGGGTAGCTCGGGAATTGAACCCAGGCCAGCAGGCTTTGCAAGTGAGCACCTTTAACTGCTGAGTCACCTTCCCCGCCCCCCAAAATTGCTCTTCTTGATCACACAATGAAGTTTCAGGAAATGCTAACCTTTGCACACTTGAAACTCAGTGAGGACATATATCCAAAAGAAGGCAAGAGTTGTGCAAAGACTTACCTGCCGAAGTCAATTCATAATACAATAAAATGAGATATATTTGAATTTGGACCCCAGACACCAGATATGCTACTTCCTAGCTCTTTGACCTTGGGCAAATCTGTTTACCTTTGAAACAAAGAAGTCAATATTATTTGTTTACTTGTGTTATTGAACAATTAAATGAGATACGACAGTGGCTGAGGACCTGGCACACCAATTCTCTCTCTCTCTCTCTCTCTCTCTCTCTCTCTCTCTCTCTCTCTCTCTAAAACAAAGAGAGAGAATATTTCTTTACATGGGCATGCTGAGCCATCCCCTTAACTCTCACTTGGTTTTTGTGGCCTGATCATGCATGGGTAAGAAAAAGCCTGACAGTACTTTCGAATGTATTCTGAATTTCATTTTATGTGTTAATCTGCCTGAGCTAAGGAGGTGCCCAGATAGCTAGAATAACATTGGGGGGGGTAAGAGAGGGTATCTTCAGAAGAGATTAGCAATGGAATACATAGACTGAGGAAAGAGGAACGGCCTAACCAAAGTGGGTAGTCCATCCAATCCCCTTGGGCCCAAATAAATAAAAAATGGGAGGAAGGGTGGATTCCTCCCTCTCCTTAGGCTGAGAAACATCGTCTTCTGCTTCATACGCTGCTACTTCTGGTTCTAATCATCCCATTTGACTGGATGCCGCCTCGTCCAGCCTCCACCTCCTCACATCACACTTCAGGAAGCCCAGGAGGAACTCAGGCACTTTGTATAACTTTAGACTGGGATCTCAAATCCACCACCACACCCAGGGCTGGGCCCTAAGATCCACCTCCTCTAACCAGGTGGCTGCAGATCCAAAGTACAAACTAATAAAACACTGAATATATTAGGGGCCATCTATTCAAACTACCACAAATAGCATCCATGATTCCTTCTCCAGTCTGAAGAAAGCACCACTGAGTTATCTCCCATGACAGAAGGCTTGCTGATGGTCTTTTTTAAAACATTAAAAAAAAAAAAAAAAAAGAAAACAGAACAATGGGAAGAGTATTAAGAGTGATAAATAATGTTACCTTTGTTTTCTTTAAAGCCTTTCCTCAAGGTCAGGCTCTGGGCTCAGCATTCATTTGCTATGTTTTATAACGTGCCAGTTGGGAATCCCTCACTGAGGTAAAGCGCATCAGTCTAGAAAAGTACACAAGTCATTCTCAACTTCTTCGTGACCCACTTTCTTGCTCAGTCCGGCCTCTCCCATTTAATTTTGCAGTTATAACCCACCACCACAAGGAACGAATGGAGGCAGGAAATTCATGAAAGTGGGGGGGGGCGGTGCTTGGAAACTAAGAATTAAATGAGGTGACAGTCCAGCATTAGCTCTGCTTTCTGTGGTCCCATTAAGCCAGATGATTGAAAAACACTAAAGCCATCAAAACACTGTGGCTCTTTTACACACACACACACACACACACACACACACACACAAAACTTTCTTACAGCCCTTCTCCCTAGCCCGAAGCTAGAAACTCCAAATATCATCAAACCTTAAGTGTCAGTCCTTCTAATGTGTGACTGGCTGATTGGCTGGTAAATTTAACTATCACCAGGAAGCGTTGAGTTTGTTCAGACTACTACAATAAAATACCACAGATTTATAAACAACAGCAATTTATTTCTGACAGTTCTGGAGGCCGTGAAGTCCAACATCAAAGAACTGACATCGGTGGTGTCTGGTGAGGGCTTGTTTCCTACTGGGCATCGCTGATGCGATCTCCCAGGGTCCTTGCATGATGGACTGCATTGAGCTTGCCTTTTATTTTATTTTATTTTATTTTATTTTATTATTTATTTGGAAGAGAGTCAGGGAGGGGAAGAGAGAGAGGGAAAGAGAGAACGGGTGTGCCAGGGCCTCAAGCCACTGCAAATGAACTCCAGATGCATGTGCCACCTTGTGCATCTGGCTTTATGTGGGCACTGGGGAATTGAACCTGGGCCCTTAATCTTCGCAGGCAAGCGCCCTAACCACTGAGCAATCTCTCCAGCCCTGAGCCCATTTTATAAGGCACTCTTCCTTTCATGAGGACTCGACCGCTCAAAGGCCCTACCTCCGTATACTATCCACCTTGAAGACTGGCACCTCAGTATAAAAATGTGGGGAGGGGTATAACCATTTCAGACCGTAGTCAGGACAGGGAGAGAGTATAGGGTTGGTGTACATGACCTCTTGACTCCCTGAAGGAATGGACATTTCCGGGCAGTCATGGTGACCTCATTCTAGTTGCCACAGGGCTGACCTTGCGTCTCCAGATGTATATACATTAAAGTAATAGTGCACCAAATGCCCATTCTTTTGCTCTCTTGTTGATTGGCTGAGAACTTATTAGCTTAAATTCCAATGAGGCTTCTATTTCATGGTGTTTATGCCGTGGGTTCCAATCTATGAATAGTGAGCCTGTGTTTGCTATTTAGCCCAATTTTCGTTAACATTTGTTGCCAGAAATTATAAGAGAAAAACAGAGTTCTTTCTCTTTCAGTGGATTATCTTCTTTCCTTGGAAGCCTCTCCCGCTTTCTTTCAAGCCAAGTCCAGTGTTCCCTCTTGCAGGGCCACAGTCAGTTCTAATCTGCATGTTCCACGAAGACACTGTGTGCTACCCACCAGCACAATCTAAGGGCTTAGCAAGGACAGCAAGAAAAGAGGAGGACCCACCTCTCTCGGGATTCTGGTGTGTCGGTGTGCCTGCCAAGGCAAATTTTTAATTTGGATGGCACAAATGAAGAGAAAGCCCTCTTAAACATTTTAATAAGGAAAACCCCCCTGAGCCAATCTGCAATCGAGCGCCTTGCTTTCTAGTGATTTCGTTTCTACAATAGCTCCACAAGCTGTTTGGCTCTCCATATCCAGATACCCCTAACCCCTAGGGTGACCATAAACCATATTTTAATAACGTGCCACATGTGCGATCAGAACTACTTACTTCATGAAACGCTCTCAGGATCATGTGGCAACATGCTACACGGAGCTGCTTTCCATATTTACATAAGACTGGTATATTGCTTGTGGCAACTTCCACAGACACGTTTCCCCATTGTCTAAGAAATCACGTCTGAAGATGTGTGCTAGGAAGAGCGTCTCGCCTTTATTTCAGCCACGAGGCTCTGCCCAGCTCCCGCAGAACTTGAGGAGCCGCTCTCTCCAACGGGGGTACAGCTAGAACTGCAGGTGTCTCTGAAAGCTCTCGAATCATCACATTAAAAGCTATATAATGACGCATGAAATTAATTCTAACAATCTGCCTTATTTAATGTAATACACGCACAAACCTAACCATGTCAACAGATGGTCAGTACAGAAATATTATCACGAGATATTTCACATCCAGCGTTTCCCCCATTTTGTCTTAAAAATCCAATGTGTAGGGGCTGGAGAGACAGATGGGTCAGTGGTTAAGGTACTTGCCTGCAAAGCCTAAGGACCGTGGTTCAATTACCCAGTACCCATGTAAAGCCAGATGCACAAGGTGGCGCATGCATCTGGAGTTCGCTAGACGCCCTGACGCGTCCATTCTCTCTATCTGACACACACACTCTCTCTCTCAAATAAATAAATAATAAATCCAGTGTGTGTTTTACACTTTCAGCACATCTTTGCAGGGAAGCCAAGCAGGCTGGTAGATGCTGGTGCAACACTAGAACGCAGGTCTCCTAGGGGTAGGGAGTCTGTAAGCGCGCATGCTGAGGAAAACCCAAGAGTCTGCATAGGAGGGTGCTAGCAAACCCTCTCTGGAGTGGCACTAAGGTTTGCATTTTTTTATTATTATTATTTTTACTTATTTGAGAGCAGCAGACAGAGAGAGAAAGACGCAGAGAGAGAGAGAGAGAGAATGGGCGCGCCAGGGCTTCCAGCCACTGCAAACAAACTCCAGACACGTGCGCCCCTTGTACATCTGGCTAACGTGGATTCTGGGGAATCGAGCCTCGAACCGGGGTCCTTAGGCTTCACAGGCAAGCGCTTAACCACTAAGCCATCTCTCCAGCCCAAGCCATCTCTCCAGCCCATGCATTTTTTAAATATACATTTTTTAAAATTTATTTGAGAGAGAGAGAATGAGAATAGGCATTCTGGGGCCTTGTGCCACTGCAAACAAACTCCAGACAGATACGCTACTTTGTGCACCTGGCGTTACACAGCGTGGTAGGCAGCTTGGGGTTGCTGAGGTGAACCTCCAAAGCAGGCAGTTATGGAATAAGGGATTTATTGAAACTTACAAATCAAAGGGAAGTTCCGTAACGGCAGAAGTTGGCCCTCTTTCACAGGACCAAGCAGAGGGACAGAGAGAAGCCACAAGCCACCAGCAGGAGGCAAGCACTCTTAGAACTGCAGGCAGAGCTCCAGCACCTCTGCAGATCTTTAGACAGGAGTTCCAGATCCACCCCCACTCCTCAGGGCTGGACCCTAGGATCCAGCCACAGTGACACCTGCCTCCCCATCCAGGTGGCTGCAGATCTAAATTACAAACTTTGATAAAATTCCAGCGTATTCTGGGGGGCCATCCGTTCCAACTACCACACACAGGTACTGAAGAATTGAACCTGGGCTGGCAGGCTTTGCAAGCAAGTGCCTTTAACTGCTGAGCCATCTCCCAAGCCCAAGATCTACATTTTCAAAGTAACTTCCACAGGGCTGTTTTGCTTACTAAAATTTGAGGACATCCGTTGCGGTTCGTGGAATGTCCCCAATGGGTTCCTGTGTTTGAACACTTGGTCCCCAGCTGGTGGCACTGTTGTGGAATGTCCTGGAATCCTGTGCTACAGGAAGTGGGTCGCTGAGAACAGACCTTGAGGTTTTATAACTGGGCTCCACTTTCTCTCTGTGCTTCCTGACTGCAGAAGCAACGTGACGTGTTGCCTCACGTTCCTTCGGCCCTGCCTTCCCCATCCTGTACCCCTTGTTAAACTATGAGCCCAAATAAACCCTTCCTTAAGTTGTTTAATTCGGCATTTGGTCACAGCACTGAGAAAAGTAACTAATACACATTTATCAGGATCCCTGTTCCAAATGTGCTTCTAGCCCCGTGGCCCTCACCATCAGACACCACGGCCCTCACACATGGTTACAGAGACAAGCCACTCATAGGACCCAGTCCATTCTTTCAGACATTTATCGTGTATTTGTTGAGCATTGATTATATACCAGTCTAAGAAGATGAGAAATACCCCTGTCCTTTTGAAAGTTACATTCTTTCTTTCTTTCTTTCTTTTTTGTTTGTTTGTTTGTTTGTTTGTTTTTTCAAGGTAGGGTTTCACTCCAGCCCAGGCTGACCTCCTGGAATTCACTATGTAGTCTCAGGGTGATCTCAAACTCACAGCCATCCTCCTACCTCTGCCTCCCGAGTGCATGGCAGAGTGGCTTTATTCTTTTTTTATTTATTTTTTATTTATTTTTGGTTTTTCAAGGTTGGATCTTACTCTAGTTCAAGCTGACCTGGAATTCACTATGTAGTCTCAGGGTGGCCTCAAACTCACGGTGATCCTCCTACCTCTGCCTCCCGAGTACTGGGATTAAAGGCGTGCGCCACCATGCCTGGCTTGTTTTTTGTTGTTGTTATTGTTTTCTCATGTGAGAGAGTGAGAGTAACGGGGGGAAGCTTACTATTCTTTTAAAAAAATATATTTATTTGCAAGCAGAGAGAGACAGACAGAGAGAATGGGTGTGCCAGGGCTTCCAGAGGTTTCAAACAAATTCCAGATGCATGTGCCACTTTGTGCATCTGGCTTTATATGGGTAATGGGGAATTGAATTCTGGATCATTAGGCTTTGGAGGCAAGTGCCTTAACCACTGAGCCATCTCTGCAGCCTTGAAGCTTATATTGTTTTTTATTTATTAAAGAGAGCGAGAGAGAATGGGAATGCCAGAGCTTCCAGCCACTGCAAAGGAACTCCAGATGCATGTGCCACCTTGTTTGTGCATCTGGCTTTACGTGGGTACTGGGGAATTGAAACTGGGTCCTTTGGCTTTGCAGACGAGTGCCTTAACTACTGAGCCATCTCTCCAGCCCTTGAAGCTTATATTCTAACCCAGGGGACAAGGAGGGACAAGTAAAGGAGGAAATGAGTGCCCTGGGTTTCCAAGTAGTCAAACAAAGCCAGGCAGCGGCGGGGAATGACCAGGTGGCTAAGCTTGGGCCTGAGCTGGGAGGAAGGGCTCCCTGCGGAGGGAGACACTGAGTGAAATGAGGGACCCCAGCAGCATGAAGACTAGGGTGGGGCTGGAGGAAGCCAGCAAGGAATTTGGCAGAAACCCAGAGACCTATCTGGTCTCTTGTTCAGCGCATGGGTGGCCACACAAAGATGTTTGAGGTTTACTCTTTAGAGCAGTGAGGGTCTCCTGGTAAGGTCGAGCAAGGTCATATAAGGTAGCATCTGATGGAGCTGGCTCTTACTAATTGTCCAAGAGAGATCATGTGGACTCAGGCAAAGGCTTCACCAGCTGTGAGGTGATGGCAGGAAGAACTTGGCTGTGGGGGTGGGGAGGACGGAGAAGCGAAGTGCCCCTTTGAGTGAGGCCTGAGCACCTGGGCGACAGGTGAGCATTAGCCGAAGAGAGAATGTGATAGTGTGACTGTTTATGATTCCAGCACAAATTCATATTCTTAAATCTCACTGCACCCTGCCCCCCAGTATGATGGTGCTAAGGGGTAGGGCATAGGAGAGAGATTAATTTATAAAGTCAAGCCCTCAATGGGATTATGAAAGAGATCCCAAATAAATTCCTTACCCCCTTCAGTGAGAAGATGGCCTCTATGAGTTGTGAAACGAACTCTTACCAGACACTGAGTCAGCTGGTGTCTTGTCCTTGGACTTCCCAGCCTCCGAAATTACAAAACAAATTTCCCTCACTTAAATAAATGTCTATTGTTTAAGTACAAATGTAAAGATTTCAAAATCCCCTTCTTTTACCCCTACTGTCTTCCACTGCCCAGTCCCTGTTCTAACTCCCCAAGGAAGCTACCTCCTGTTAAGGAAATTAAGGTTTTCAAAGAGTTTTTTTTTTTTAATTTTAGAAAAAGAGAGAGAGAATTGGCACACCAGGGCCTCAGCCACTGCAATTGAATGCCAGATGCTTATGCCACCTAGAGGGCATGTGCAACCTTACGCTTGCCTCACCTTTGTGCATCTGCTTTATGTGGCATCTGAAGAGTTGAACATGGGTCCTTAGGCTTCACAGGCAAGTGCCTTAACCACTAAGCCATCTCTCCAGCCCAAAGAGTTGTTTTTTACCCCTCCCTGTAAGTAAGGTTAGAGACTAGGTCTGGGATTCTAGAATCAGTACCTTCTGTTATGGTCATTTCTAGACCCTTCTCTACCTGAGCTGGGAGGAAAAACCATTCCTTCCCTCAGCCAGCACCTGCTGAACCAAAACTAGAAATGAAAGCCCAGCTTCCCAAGATCTGGACAACAAGGCTCCAGTGGAATTCCCACCTCTAGACCCAGACATTCCATGCAAGACAGTGCAAGACCCTTCCCTTCTACTTTTCCACAAGAAGACCTTAAAACGTTTCCTTTCTCATCGTAGATGGTTCAGAGCCTCCTCTCTTCCTCACTCTGAACCCCACCACTCCCTGGCTGGCATTAAGAAAACTTTGGGCCCAAAGAAACCATCTGCCACAGTGGTCACCTAAATTCTGAACCTAACAACCAGCTTATAGTGTTTTGTTACAGCAGCAGAATGCAGTATATAGATTCTTAGCTTGAAAATTCCATGTTCAGCCATCAGTATGGAGGGGAGACAGGAGTTCACTATAGTTCTCAGCCTCATTTCTTCCTTATTTGTACTTTCTTTGCCCCATGGGGATAGGAAAAGGTCTAAGAAGCCTACTGCAGGGAGGAGGAGGAGCATGCTCTGCTTCTTCCATCATGAAATTGTCTCCCAGGTGGTCACACACACACACACACACCGCCCCACTTCTTCCCAGGAACCCACAATATCACCATTCGTCTGGCTCCCTGTGGCTCCTCTGAGCCTGGGAGACAAGTGAGGGAGTCAGTGTCCGGCAGGGTTCCACCATTCCAAACACTCGTACAATGCCTCCTCTGGAGTGTGAGCAGGACCAGAGCATGATTTGACTCCTGCCACTTACAAGGGAAGGGTGAAGAGAATTTATAGATGTACTTAAAGGTCTCTTAGTCAGTTGGCTTTAAGCTAATCAAGTGTGAACTGACTGCTGAGTAAGATGAGGAACTAAAAGCTACCGGGTGAAGGAGAAATGTTACAAGAAGAAAAAAATAGAATCGATTCCAAAGAAAGGACATTGCAAAGGAAAGAAACCAAGCCAAACACAGCTCCAGCTCTGTGAAAAAGCCTCACTTAATAAGGTAAGCCAGACATCCCTGAGGGAAGTCTTACCCATGGGACAAGCCCACAGCTCCAAGACGCAAGTCCAGTTGCAAATCTTGCTAAGGCACTGACCTTTTCTTGTTTGTTTGGTTTGGTTTTTCTTTTTCTTTTAATTTATTTTATTTATTTATTTTTGGTTTTTCAAGGTAGGGTCTAGCTCTAGCCCAGGCTGACATGGAATTCACTATGGAGTCTCAGGGTGGCCTCGAACTCACCACGATCCCTCCTCCCTCTGCCTCCCGAGTGCTGGGATTAAAGACATGCGCCACCTCAGGTCAGTGGGGAGAGAAGTTGTTCCAGCTCAGATGGCTGTCGTCAGGCACCAGCTTAAAAGGAAACTGTTTAAACCTGAGCTACCCTGGTGGGCTGAGAAAAGGCACAATCCCAATTCAGGGAGCCAAAATTTAATCGTCCACAGCCTCGGGATGACAGATGATCCTAGAAAGTAACCATGGAGAGTGGAATGGATGGACACCCACAAGCCAAAAAGCAAAATATACAGGGCGAACGTAGCCCCGCATTCTGTGGCTGGGAGCAGACCTCATGGACTGAGAATAACCATGGTAACTGATGTCCCCGAGTCTGAGGTCAGGATGCCGATCAACCTCTGGAGCCACCTACCAGCTGTGAGGTTCAGTGCTGTAAAGTCCGAGAGCTCCAAAGCTCTAGAGGGACACAGTACATTCACAGTCACATGCACCCACCCGGGCAGTTAATGCGTAGTGGATCTGAAAACATGAAGACAGATGTACCACTCTCATAGGTACAGATCTCAGTGCTGTAGTTGATCCCCCATGCCCTTGATACAAATTAGGAGCGAGGTCGCTTTCTCCTGGTAGGTGGTTAGCCAGGAACTGACTTACAGAAGCACAGATGCCCCCCTTGCCTGCTCTGGCAGGATTAAATCTCACATCTGATTCAGTCTCATCCAAGACGGCTGCGAGCAACAACTCCTGCATCAACTTCCTGTTTCATTTTTTTAAGGTTTTTATTTATTTATTTATTACAGACAGAGAGAGGGGTGGGAGAGATAGAGAGAATGGGCACACCAGGGCTTCTAGTCACTGCAAACAAACTCCAGACGCAGATGCAGACGCCACCTTGTGTGCCTGCCTCATGTGGGACCTGGAGACTCGAACCTGGGTCTCTCCAGCCCAACTTCCTGTTTCTCAACTTTTCCAGCGTTTAACACCTGTGGGCTGGCACTTCCTGAGTCAGTCTCTTGAGCCCACCAACCAATCAGGTCCCTGCCTTGTATGCCTGAGCCTAGTGATGAAGCTCATTCTAATTGGATGCCTGATTCCGGACCTAAGCCGGGTGTGAGCCCCTAACCCTTCATCTTTGCCCTTAACCTCCTTGTAGTCTTCTTACCTTCTTCTCTCCCCTGTGTGAGATGGATTTTCTCCTTCCCTCCTAGCTCTCCTTAAGATAAAATTCATGATTTACCCTCTTCTGAGTCTGCATTCTCAATTCTTTGTTAACGTGGATAAGAACCTGAAATGAGAACTGCTGAGATGGGAGTTCTAATCCCACAGAGCTCTCTCTCCCACGCACCGTCCCCCAACTGCCAATGCTCTCAGGAGACACCGCTCAGCTTGAACATTGGCCACCTCAGGATATAAACTGAGGAGTCTCAGGAGAGTAGGAGAACCTGCTCAGCTCACGGAGTGGCAAAGCTGTGTGCCACCTGGTAATGCAGAGAAGGGAAGCTATCAAAGTGAAGGCAGCTCGGGTGAACATCAGACACTTGTCCGATCCAGACTTAGGACCAGCCCAAGTCAAGGAAAGATAAGAGTTCACAAATCCAATGAATCCCACCTTGTACACAGAACTGACAGTGTCCTGTGTGGAGGGCCCACAGAGGGCCTGACGATCCAGGCCTCAGACAATGCCAGGCTTTGGGATCTATCCTCTACTTTCAAGTGGGCAACTCGGAGATACCTGGGGGAGGTTCACATCCTTCCTGAGCTTGTGACCATTGTGACACTCAGCTGGGGGTGGCAGGGCCCATGTATTGCTAGGCACCTCAATTAAAGCCTGGTCCAGACACTGTGATTCCCTGTGAAAGCTGCCTTTCTTCTGTGGAGTGTCCCAGATGCCTGACTATACCCTGCATCGTCTAAGTGGTGTATTTTGTGCCAAGTGGCACCTGGGATGGCATCAGTTGAGTCACTACAAATCTGTCTACAATATGAGATGTACTTTAGTAAATACAGCCAGCAAGTAATTCATGATTCATCTATTTATTTGTTCATTTGTTCCACCAACATATGATGGCATCTGTGATGGGCCTGGAATTAGCGTGGGCTCTTTTTTATTTTTAATTTTTAATTTTGTTTTCAAACAGAGAGAGAGAGAGAGAGAGGAGACAGAGGGAGAACGGGTGCGACCAAGGCCTCCAGCCACTGCAAACAAACTCCAGACACATGCGCTACGTTGTGCAGCTGGCTTACGTGGGCACTGGGGAATCAAACCCAGGTCCTTAGGCTTCACAGGCAAGCACCTTAACCACTAAGCCATCTCTCCATCCCTGGCTTAGGCTCTTATAGGAACTGCAGCACATTTTAAGCCTCATGATATAGTAAAAGTGGCATGCAATGCTGGTGTATCAAGACACAAACCTAATCCAAATAGGGTGTTTGGAGGAACAACCTTGGTCAACCCTTTAAAGAGTCTTAAAGGGTCTGGAGAGGTTGCTCAGTGGTTAAGGTGCTTGCCTTCAGAGCCTAACAACTCAAGTTCAATTCCCCAGTATCCATGTAAAGCCAGATGCACAAAGTGGCACATGAATCTGGAGTTCATTTGCAGCAGCTGGAGGCCCTGGCATGCCCATTTTCTCTGTCTGTCTCTCTTCTCTCTCTCTCTCTACTTGCAAATAAAGAAATAAATAAAAAATATTTTTTTTTTACAAGAGAGAGCCTTAAGGAAGCCAGTGCCCATAGGATGGATATTCTTTTTTTTTTTAATCATCATTTAGGTTGACAAAAACACACTAATAAGTAATACAAAAATATACTTGAGCCGGGCATGGTGGCACACGCCTTTAATCCCAGCACTCAGGAGGCAGAGGTAGGAGGATCACTGTGAGTTCGAGGCCACCCTGAGACTCCATAGTGAATTCCAGGTCAGCCTGGGCTAGAGTAAGACCCTACCTCGAAAAACCAAAAAAAAAAAAAAAATACTCCCCAAAACTGAGCCATCAGTCTATGCATTTTATTTTAGGAAAACATATGTTTGGCCATAAAACATCTTCAGAGAGCAAGATAAGTCAGGAAACATACAGAATGGTTCAGAATGATAAATCCTGGGCCACTGCCACGTTCAAGGGGCGGAGCTGACGTGAAATTGTTTTCTTCCCGGAAAAGCAAGTTTAACTGAAGCCATGGAGCCCAGATGCTCGTTAGATTTACAGCTAAAGAGGACCAGACTCCTTAACGGGCTGAGTTATGACTCCCACGTATTGATTCGGCGAGCACGCGGGCCCTGTCTTCCGCCGTCAGGGGATGAGAAGCAGAGGGGAGATGGTGGTGGTTACAGCCTTTATGTAGTTTTCGAAGTCGCTTCCGAAGAAGAAGATGAGATAATAGTTGAGAATCCCGGCGAGGGACATGAGGAACAGGAACAAGATGATGCGCTTCCCGAAGATGTAGCCAGGGGTGCTGGAAGAGAAGGGAGAAGGCAGTGGGCGCAGCACAAATGACACCCATTCAGCCCCAAACTGCTGCCACCTGCAGACACGGAGTGGGGGGGGGGCTGTTCAATGATAGCTCCTTTTTCTCAGTAATAGTCCATTTGCCCATTACCTTCTTAGGACGGGTAGAAGAGCCTTTGTTATTATTTCTCAATGCTCTCGTGCCTGGGACCCCACAGGGCCGGCTCTCCTGAGCTCTCTCAAGTCAATTCTACGGCTCCCTACCTCCTTAATGGGGAGAGACTGGCAGGTCTTGCCAATGGATGGGCAGTCTGATGGAGGCTGACAAATGCTATGGACCCGTTAAGGCCCTCTGTGTAGTGGCCTCTCTCAAGACTTCCTGCAAGGCCCACGGCTGTGTGTACTGCAGGCTGTCAGGAGTGACGATTTCAATGAGCTGGCAAAGGCATTCGGGCCTCTAAGGGTTCAATCTACCCTCCTGAGGTTGCCTGGGAGGAAGGGACATCTGCATTAGTGAGCGCTGAGCACTCAGTGATGGAAGGCAGGCTCTTACATTCTGGAGTACAGGGAGAAGGATTTTTAAAAATCTCTCTCTCTCTTCCTCTCTCTCTCTCAATCTCTCTCTCTCAATCTCTCTCTCTCTCTCTCAAGCTCTCAATCCTAAACTGCTTAGGCAGAACATCATTTGGGTATTTTCTCAGTGAGAGTGTCAGCCTGATCACATGCAGAGGCCATCCACATCCTCTCTCTCCTTTACAGCATCCCATGGCCACTGTGCCTTGGCTCATCTGAGTGGCGTTGGCATGCCCAGAAAGTCCAGTGAGGTAGCTTACTAAGGTTGTCCGCAAAGACCCAGCAAGAGCATACTTTGGCAACCAGGCCTGCTCACTGAGAAGAGCCCACACAGCTGAATGGGTGGGTTCCATTGCTGCCGGCTATTTCTCGCTATGGCCAGAGACAGCAGTATTTGGCATCCATGGGTCCCACACTAGAAATGCTATCAACATGAACGGGATGCCAAGGAATCATAACTCCTAGAACAAGAGTTCGGAAATTGCCCAGCTGCCAAGTACCAACCCCCTCATGACTTAAAGTGTGGTCTACAGACCAACAGCATCTACATCTGCTCAGAGCTTGTCAGAAATGGAAAGCCTTGGGCTGGAGAGATGGCTCAGTGGTTAAGGTGTTTGCCTGTGAAGTCTAAGGACCCAGGTTAGATTCCCTAGTACCCATGGAAGCCGGATGCACAAGGTGGCACGTGCATCTTGAATTCGTTTGCAGTGGCTGGAGGCCCTGATGCATCCATTCTCTCTCTTTCTCTCTCTCTCTCTCTCTCTCTCTCTCTCTCTCTCTCTGTGTGTGTGTGTGTGTTTCTTTCTCTATCTCTACCTCTCTCTCATAAATAAATAAATAAAATATAAAAAGAAATGGAGGGCTGGAGAGATGGCTTAGCTGTTAAGGTGCTTGCCTATGAAGCCTAAGGACCCATATTCGACTCTCCAGATCCCACGTAAGCCAGACACACAAAGGTGAGCCAAGCACAATGTCACACATGCCCACTAGGTGGCGCAAGTGTCTGGTGTTTGAGTGCAGCCACTGAGGCCCTGGTGTGCCAATTCTCTCTCTCTCATCTCCCTCTCTCTTTGTCTCTCTTTCTCTCTCCTCTGTCTCTCTCTTTCTCTCTCTCTCTCTCTCTCAAATTAAGTAATAATAATAATAAATTTTAAAAAAGAAATAAGTCTCAGGACCTTCAAACCCAGGGAATCAGATCTGCATTCCCACAGTCCCCATGTGACACAAACACAAGCACGTGCAAGTGTAAGAAGGTGCTGGCTGACTGCTAAGGCTTGGCTAGCAAATGTCCCCAAAGGCACTTGTGTTGAAGGCTTCCCAGCTGGTGGCATGACCGACAGGTAATTCGATCATGAGAATGTAATCTTACCCCTTCATAGCTGAATGGGCTATCAGGAAGTGGGGTGCAGTCAGAAGAAGTTAGTGACTGGGGACAGGCCTCTGGAGGGTACATTTTGTTCCTAGATCTCTCTCTCTCTCTCTCTCTCTCTCTCTCTCTCTCTCTCTCTCTCGTGTGCTCTCTCCTCTGTCTCATACACAGTGTGGTGTTTTAATCAATGTATACACTGTGCAAACATTCAGTCATGCTAATTAGCACAGCCTTAAAATCTATTTGAGCAATTTTGAAATACATAATAAATTATTAACTGTGGTTACCACACAATGCAGTAGGTCACTGAAGTTTACTCATCCAGTCTAACTGAATCTTTGTACCTTATGAAGAACAACTCCCCTCACCCTATCCCTTCTAGAGATAAGACTTTTAGACAGGTCATTAAGGTAAAATGAGATCCTAGGGGTGGACCCTAAACCACACTGACTAGCGTCCCCGTAAGAAGAGAGTAGTGGCAGGGCATGAGAAATGGCTCAGTGGATATGGTGCTTGCCACACAAGCATGAGGACCAGAGTTCAGGTCCAGGTATGTGTGGTGATCCAACTGTAATCCCAGCACTTGGGCAGTGGAGAGGTGGAACCCATGCCCAGGCAAGCTGGCTAGCTAGTCTAGCTGAATCAGTAAACTCTGAGCGCAAGTGAAAGATCCTGACTCAGTAAATAAGTAGAGAGCATTTCAGGAACCTCTGGCCTAAACACACTCACAGTGCACACAAACGTGCACACACACACGCACACACAAGAAGAAAGTAGGACACAGATAGGTCCAAAACAAAGACTACATGAAGACGCATAAAAACCCAGCCCTGCCCACAGCCTTGACCTTGAAGTTCAGCCTCCAGGACTACGAGACAATGAATTTCCACGATGGAAGCCTAGATCTAGTCCGTTGTATTTTATTATGACAACCCCAGCAAGCCAATACAGAGTCATCTGCTACTGGTGGAAAGGGCACTGAAAAGAAAATAAAAGTGTCCAGGTAAGAAATATTTTTAGCAAGAGAATGAAGGGCTCAGAGAAATTAAATTGTGAAAGTCAAATAACGTGATGGCTCATATCTATCATATGAATAAAGTTACCCTAGCGTCATTCTAGAAATGAGAAAAAGTGAAGAGATGACTCAGCAATTAAGAGCACTTCCTGTGCAAGCATAAACATCTTCAGGATGAATTTTAAAAAAAAAATACAAGGGTCAGAAGAGACCTGAGAGACTCTTCGAGTTCAATCCCTAGGACCTACATAAACAGCTGGGTGTGGCCAGGCACATCTATAACCGCAGTCCTGTGGGACGCAGAGACAAGAGAATCTCTAGGGATCTCTCTCCCTCTCTCCTTCTCTCTCTAACACACACACACACAAAAGTGGCAAATCCAGCCGGTCATGGTAGCTCACACCTTTAATCCCAGCACTTGGGAGGCAGAGGTAGGAAGGCCACCCTGAGAATACATAGTGACTTCCAGATCAGCCTGAGCTAGAGTGAGACCCTATCTCGAAACACCAAACAAACAAACAAACAAAAAAAGTGGCAAACTGGGCTGGAGAGATAGCTTAGCAGTTAAGGCACTTGCCTTTACAGCCAAAGGACCCAGGTTTGATCCCCCAGGATTCACGTAAGCCAGATGCACAAGGTGGTGCATGCATCTGGAGTTTGTTTGCAGAGGCTGGAGGCCCTGGCGTGCCCATTGTCTCTCTCCCCTTCTCTCTGCTTCTCTCTCTCTCTCTCTCTCTCTCTCTCTCAAATAAATTTTTTAAAAATGGCAAACTCCAGGATCAGCAAGAGACTCCCACTCAAGTAAGAACAGGCAGAAGAGCTATGTGGGGGCAGGGGTAACACCCAACATTCCAGGCTGTCCACCGCAGGGGAGTAAACCCTGCTTCAGGGGAGCACGCAGCTCACTGTATGGGCACAAACACGTGCACACACTACCTACACGGGCAGAAGTGGTTTCTTAAAAATATGTTTACACTCCAGGTAGTGGAAAAATGCAACGCAGTGCCTCCCAAAGAAACAGCAGCGCTCTTGAACTTAGGGGCAAGTTTTCAGAAGCGTCAAGACACATGGCCGCCCAGGAGCTAGGACTGGAGTTCTTTACTGCTCCTAAGCCAGGCATGGGGTGAGTGCGTTAAGCTAGGGTCAGATATGTGCTCCGTCATCTTCAGGGTGAATGCATCTGGGCCGTGCCCTAAGGAGGTGAACCTGTGGGTCTCTCAAGATTTAGAGAGGTGAGCCTATCTCCCTGGGAGGTGGACATGATGTTTGCAGAGGAAGAATTTGTCTCAGGCTTAGGCAAAGCCATTAAGAGCTGCAATAAAGCAGAAGGCAGAAGCAACTGTTGGGAGCCGAGATAGTACACACAGGCCGAACTTTCCAGCGCCTTCCTCCTTCGACTAGTTTGCCTTCAGAATATGGAGAAAGATCTATGTTCTACATAAATTTTCCAATCCATGACAGTTTAACAGCCTGAACTCAGACACTCATCAGTGCTCATCCACCATTGAGCTGAGAACTTTGATTTTGTTGTTTTTGTTGCTGCTGTTTTTTCCAGGTAGGATGTCACTCTAGTCAGGCTGACCTGGGATTGACTGCGTTGTCTCAGGCTGGCCTTGAACTCACAGCAATCCTGTTGCCTCTGGCCTCCTGAGTGCTGGCATTAAAGGCATGCGCCACTACACCCGGCATGATGAGAACTTTGAATTGCCAAAAGAAATTAGTGGAAACTCTACGAGAGAAAGAGACTCTGAGAGATAGGAAGAGGGAACAACTTTGGTGCCAGCTGAGGAAAGTAGATGAAAAGGGACAAATCATCAGAATGCGGTGCACACTGCCATTTGGTTTGTGCCCATCAATCATTTAGGATGAAAGAAGGAACAACAGAGAAAGTCCAACCTGAGAGGCTGTGGAACCATTATGACCCAGTTGAGCCACATAAAACATCAGGTAAAAGCTCCAGAAGATAGGAGAGGTAAGAAGAACCGTGGAATTCTAGGAGGAGAAGGAAAAACAAGACGCAGTCAAGTCCTCACGGAGCGCTCCAAAGCCTGGAGGAGACGATTCGGCACGGGGAGATACGCGGAGGGACGGCTTAACCATCAGACCAAGATGAGGCTGGAAATTGTGTCGTAAATAGGGGCCAAAGACCTCTGGGGAGAAGCAAAAGTGTCCTGGAGCCCAAGAGCAAAATGATTGAGCAAGGTTCTTATCAAGCAGCATCCTCATCCTCACGTCATGAGACCAAGGCCAAGAAAAATCCTGAGGGAAGTAGAAGACTACAAGTATGACACAGCCCAGGGCGGCCTCGAACTCACGGTAATCCTCCTAGTTCTGCCTCCCCAGTGCTGGGATTAAAGGCGTGCGCCACCATGCCCCGCTTGATCTTTATATGCATGACACTCTTTATGGCTCTACCTCAGTCCCTGTGCCTTAGCGTGTGTGCCTCTGCCTCAGGCCTTATGCCTCTATGACAGGCCTCTGCTTCGACCTCAGCCTGGGTCTCTGCCTCGTGCTCTGTCACAACTCAGGCTCTGTGCCTCTATCTGAGCCTCCATCTGCCTCAGACTTTGACTCTCTACCCAAGGCTCAGTCCATGCCGACCTCAGGCCTTGTCTACCTTGGGCTCCTTGCCTATACCTCAAACTTTGTGTCTCTGTTTCAGGCTCTGAGTCTAATTCAGGCTCTGTGCTTCTATCTCAAATTCGGATGCCTTCCTCAGACTGTGTATCTTGGGCTCTACCTTATGCTGTGTGCTTCTGCTGCAATTTCTGTGCACAATACCACAGGCTTGGTGTCTTTACTCCATACACTGTTTTTATCCCACACGCAGTTCTACCTTGGATTCTGTGTCTCTGCCTCAGACTCTGTATTTGCCTCAGGATTCCAGCCTAACTCAGGCTCTAGATCTCTGTTTCATGCCTTGTGTCTACCTCAGGCTTTGTGTCTACTTAAGCATCTGGGTCTATCCCAAGCTTTGTGCCTCTACCTCAGGCTGAGTGTTTTACCTCAGGCTGAGTGTTTTACCTCAGGCTGAGTGTTTTACCTCAGGCTGAGTATTCCTACCTCAGGCAGAGTGTTTTACCTCAGGCTGAGTGTTTTACCTCAGGCTGAGTGTTCCTACCTCAGGCTGAGTGTTTTACCTCAGGCTGAGTGTTCCTACCTCAGGCTGAGTATTCCTTCCTCAGGCTGAGTATTTTACCTCAGGCTGAGTGTTTTACCTCAGGCTGAGTGTTTTACCTCAGGCTGAGTGTTTCTACCTCAGGCTGAGTGTTTTACCTCAGGCTGAGTGTTTTACCTCAGGCTGAGTGTTCCTACCTCAGGCTGAGTATTCCTTCCTCAGGCTGAGTATTTTACCGCAGGCTGAGTGTTTCTACCTCAGGCTGAGTGTTTTACCTCAGGCTGAGTGTTTCTACCTCAGGCTGAGTGTTTTACCTCAGGCTGAGTGTTTTACCTCAGGCTGAGTGTTCCTTCCTCAGGCTGAATGTCTTACCTCAGGCTGAGTGTTTTACCTCAGGCTGAGTGTTTTACCTCAGGCTGAGTGTTTTACCTCAGGCTGAGTGTTTTACCTTAGGCTGAGTGTTCCTACTTCAGGCTGAGTGTTTTACCTCAGGCTGAGTGTTTTACCTCAGGCTGAGTGTTTTACCTCAGGCTGAGTGTTTCTACATCAGGCTGAGTATTCCTACCTCAGGCTGAGTGTTTTACCTCAGGGTGAGTGTTTTACCTCAGGCTGAGTGTTCCTACCTCAGGCAGAGTATTTCTTCCTCAGGCTGAGTGTTTTACCTCAGGCTGAGTGTTTTACCTCAGGCTGAGTGTTTTACCTCAGGCTGAGTGTTTCTACCTCAGGCTGAGTGTTTCTACCTCAGGCTGAGTGTTTCTACCTCAGGCTGAGTGTTTTACCTCAGGCTGAGTGTTTTACCTCAGGCTGAGTGTTTTACCTCAGGCTGAGTGTTTCTACCTCAGGCTGAGTGTTCCTACCTCAGGCTGAATGTTTTACCTCAGGCTGAGTGTTTTACCTCAGGCTGAGTGTTTCTACCTCAGGCTGAGTGTTTCTACCTCAGGCTGAGTGTTTCTACCTCAGGCTGAGTGTTTCTACCTCAGGCTGAGTGTTTCTACCTCAGGCTGAGTGTTTTACCTCAGGCTGAGTGTTTTACCTCAGGCTGAGTATTCCTACCTCAGGCTGAGTGATTTACCTCAGGCTGAGTGTTTCTACCTCAGGCTGTTTGTCTAACCTCAGACTCTGTGTCTCTGCTTCAGGCTCTGAGTCTACCTCAGGTTCCTTGCCTCTAAGTCCAGCTCTGCATCTTTACCTCAGGTTCTCTTGTCTACCACAGGCTCTGTGTCGCCCCCTCAGGCTATGTCTACCTGGAGCTCCGGGTCTGTTTTAGGCTCTGGGCCTCTCTCTGCCTTAGTGTAGGGGATTCTGCTTCAGATTCTGCTGCTGTGCCTCTGCCTCAGGCTGTGTGCTTCTATCTCCTGCTCTATATCTCAGGTTCTGGGTCTACCTGAGGCTTTGAACTTCAAGTTTTATGTCTCTACTCAAGCCCTGTGCCTCTTCTTCAGTCTCCATGTCCTTGTCTCGGGCGCTGTGTCTCTGTATCTCTTCCCCGGGCTCTGCGCCTTTACTTTAGGCTCTCTGGCCCTATCTTGGCCTCTCTTCCTCTACCTCAGACTATATTTTTATCACAAAGATGATTCAAATTTTCCTCTATATCTATCAATGACAACTACTCAGAACTCTTTTGGGACCAGTAAGAAGCTGTATTGATGGGAACTAAATTAATAGTATTATATTAACTTATCAATTATTTAATGATGTATTATTATTAATTAAAATGATATTATTAGTTTAATAAATTTAAATGATATTCCTATAAGGAAAACAACATGGAAGTTTCTCAAATAACTAAGAATAGAAGAAAAATATGATTCAATAGTTCCAGTGCTAAATATCTCCAAGGGAATTAAAATCATACTGAGGAGACATCTTTATTCACATATTTATTCCAATATATTTCACAATAGCCAAGATATAGAATCAACTCAAATGTTTATCACAAATCAATAAAGAAAGGTTTGCATATATATGGAATATTTTACATCTATAAAATAGAAATTCTGTCCTTTTAGCAACATGTATAAAACTGAACAACACTATATTAAATAATATAAATCAGACATGGAAAGACAAAGATTCTATATCTTCACTTACATTTGAATCTAAAACATTGATCTCAAAGAGTTAGAGAATAGAACAGTGATTGCTAAGACCTTAAAAAATATGTATGAAAGTGAGAAATAGAAAATGGATGGTTATGAAGGAAGAGGGGGAACAGTCCAGACAGAAGGTGGGAAAAGCTTAATATTAAAATAATGGACTCTGGTTGGTAAATCCCCAGGCCCAGAATTGGTTTGTCCCCCCACAGTGAGCTGTTGGCCAGAGATACCCATGAGGTCCCCAGAAAGGTAAGATCGTATTGCTGAAGACACCACTGGCTGTGGTCACAGGACATCGGGATATCAATGCTGGGACTGAAAGGGAAACCAGCTCCCACCTGGGCAGCCGTCATAGTGCTGGAAAGTCCTATGGGAGCTGCTGGAGAAAAATGGTCAGCAACAGCATGAATGAAAAGGAGACCCCACAGACTATGAAATCAGCCAGCCAGTCAAGAAGTACACACTTGTGCACCAGTGACACACAGCCCCTGTGGGTAACTAACTGTTCTCTGATTGGACTGAGGCCCGCTCATTAGGAGAGAACTCATATCTGGTATTGGAAACCAAGTCAGAATCCCATTGTTAGGAAACTCATAGACTCTAGAGAGAAGCCCCACTGCTCTCTGGAGAAGAAGAGTGGGCTTGCACACAGAAAAAAAAAATCTCTCATATTTGCATTACCCCCCTTTAACTGAAGCTGCTCTCACTCCTGTTTGGAGAATCTGCTTTATTTTACAGTTGGCACAGAAATCAGAGAACCAAGAACCATCAATAAGCAAGAAGTTAGCTGACTGCCCACCATGAGATGTGCCACTTCGACTACACCTGCCGTGGCCCAGGAGAAATTGCAGGGGCGGTGACGACATGAACACTGCTCATACTGCCAGCCTGACAACCAGCCCCAGGCTGGGATGGTAACAAACACAGTGATCAATCAAAACCTATCAGAACAAAAATCCAGAGGCAACAGAGAACTCAGCACTAAATTAGACTGCTGACAGGCCCACTATGGCTCAGGGACATTGAGGAAGAGGGAGTGAAAAGACTGTAAGAGCCACAGAGTGGGTAGGAATATCCTGAGGCATGGTCCCCCACTATCCCACAGGGTCTGACTGAGGCCTTCATGACCCTAAAGTGAATACCATAACCCCACTGAGGATGGTCTCCAGGGTAACAGAAACTGGGACAAGGGTGAGAAAAGGGAATAACCTGTTATAATTTATATAAAATAAAAATTAATATAAAAAAGAAAGAAATAGATGGTTAACAGTTACAGGTATGAACTTGGATAGAAGGAACAATTTCTTAATGTTCTCTAGCATGATAGAGTAATTATGACTGACAATAGTTAACTGTATGTTTCAAAATAACTAGTAGAGGACTCTAGTAGCATCCAATGCAAGGAAATGATAAGTATCAGAGGTGGTAGATATGCCAGTTATCTTGATCTAACCATTGCCTATTCTATACATGTATTGAAAAGTTACACTATACTCTATGAATATATACAATTACTATATATGAAAGGAAGTAAGATGGGCTGAAGAGATGACTTAGCAGTTCAGGTGCTTACCTATGAAGCCTGAGGACCCAGGTTGGATTCCCAGGAGCCACATAAGCCAGATGCACTAGGGGTGCAGGTGTCTGGATTTCATTTGCAGTGGCAAGAGGCCCTGGTACACCCATTCTCTGTATCAGCCCCTCTCTCTCTCTCTCTCCTCTCTCTCTCTCTCTCTCTCTCAAATAAAGAAAACAAAATATTTTTTTTTAAAAAAGAGTAAAAGGAAGTAAGAGAGAAGCCATGGAATTGAAAGGGGGGGGGCTGGAGGGATGGCTTAGCAGTTAAGGCGTTTTCCTGCAAAGCTAAAGGACCTAGGTTCGATTCCCCAGGACTCATGTAAGCCAGATGTACAAAGTGGCACATGTGTCTGGAGTTCGTTTGCAGTGGCTAGAGGCCCTGGTGCACCCACTCTCTCTTTCTGTCTCTCTCAAATAAATAAAAATAAAAAATATTAAAAAAAAAAAAGAAAGAAAGAAAGGAGGGACTAAGGGAAGGAGGAAGGACAGAGGTTAGGAGGAAAGAACACCATAATACACCAGTAATGCCCACTACAGCAACAGGATAAGTGACAGGTTTAAGGGACCAGTGAGATCTTATTTTCATCTAATGCATGATATCAGAGAGGGACTTGAGAGGTGGAGCCATACACATTTCAATAAAGTCCACAGAAACATTGGAGAAGCTGAGGCAGGAGGATTGCTATGCATTCCAGGCCAGCCTGAGAGAACATAGTGAATCCCAGATCAGCCTGGGCAAGAGTGAGACCCTACCTCAAAAACCAGAAACAATAAAAAGTAAAATTATAGTCCATAGAATCCAAATATCTTTAAGATTTCTTATAATTCTATATCCTATTGCTTATTATACCAATATGTGTTTACTCCTTGATAGTAGTTGATTCATAAAACTTTCAAAATTAGAATTGCTTATGGATATAGGCAGACAAATTTGATCAGAATTAAATCAGTTGTACACTCTCAAGATAGTGGTGACAAAGGGAAAGAGGAAATATGACTAAGTGTAGTCCATGGGACTTGCAGACATTCACATGGGGAAAGGCATGGTGGATGTTTTACAGGCTAAACAAAAATGAAGGAGGCTGGAGATGATGGTTCAGTGGTTAAAGACACTTGCTTGCAAAGTCTGACTACCCAGGTTCAAATCCCCAGTACCCACATAAAGCCAGATGCACAAATTGCATCTGGAGTTCGTTTGCAGTGGCAAAAAGGCTCTGTTGCACCCATACTCTCTCTATCTCTCTCTCTTTTTCCTTCTCTCTTTCTGCTTGCAAATAAATAATGAATAACATTTTTTAAAAAGAGAGAGAGAGAGAGAATTGGAGCCAGGCATGGTGGCACACACCTCTAATCCCAGCACTAGCACTCGGGAGGCAGAGATAGGAGGATCCTCATGACTTCAAGGCCAGCCTGAGACTACATAGTGAATTCCAGGCCAGCCTATGCTAGAGTGAGATCCTGCCTCAATAAATAAATAAATAAATAAATAAATAAATAAATAAATAAAGAGAGAGACAGAGAGAGAGAGTGAGAGAGAGAGAGAGAATGAAGGGTATCGTTTAGGATAACTGATTAAAATAAAAGTGGCCACAGAATCATGGGTGAGAGAGAATAAATATAAATGCCAGCAGAGAGGAGTAAGACAGGGAAGGGTGAGGGGAAAGAGCTGTTTTATAAACGGTCCCTTCTTTTCCTGGCTGCAACCAGGCTCACCATGACCACCCTGCCCCTGTTGCATCTCCAAGCTTCTCAAGTTCCCAGCCTCCCCACGGGCAGCATTTTTACCTGCCAGCTGGGGGGAAATGCCGTCTAACTGGAGAACCTATGAGCCACTAGAGAAGAATGCTATTGTCAAAGTGACAGTGGAAGGGAAGGGATACAGACAAGAGAGGAAAGTAACGGGAAAGACTAAGTAAGAGTGACGCATCTCTGGACAGCGTAATGGTTGGCCTTTCCCGTTGCAGCGTGCGGCCTCTCCTATTCTCAACAGTCCCTGTGTGGGTTCCCAGAAGATCTGTTTCTCAAGAGAGGCTGTGGTAAGGTGCAAGCTTTAGATCCTATTTCTCTTGGCAAACGGTGAGATGTTTCACTAGCAGGAGGCCAAGGAAGCCAGACATAGAGGGCATTGTTGCCTCAGACCTGTGCAGGGTGAGTATGACTAGCACGCGGGTTGCAAGAAATGCACAGCACATGGTGTTAAAAAGCACCCTGCATGAGTCAGTGCTGCACGGAAGAATTTTTAATGGGAAAACTAGAGAAATCTTTGGCTGTATTCTCGAGCCCTCAAAGCTAATGGAGAGGGGGATCCTAGATTGTCCCTCTGCCCAAAGGCATCCTGCTGAGCTCTTGTAAATGGCAGCCACAGTATTGCTTTGAGTCATCACACTCTTGCTGGAAAAGCCGGCATCACACCAGGTTCTTCGTCCCGTGAGACCCACCTCTGAGTTCTCTCTCCCAGGTAGCCGACAAAGTACTTTTGCCTCACAAACAGGTACATCAGGCCAGCGAAGGCGGCAGGAACTAAGTGGAGAAACGAAAACGCATGCGTCAGTTTCACAGCCTTGCAAACACGCTTTTGTGAGCACAAGAGTAAGGCAGCCCCTTGTTAAGCAGTATTGGTCACAAAATACAGCAGATGCCAGTTTTGATAGCATGCATAAAAGCCAAAGCGGGGGGCGGGGGAGGCTGGAGGGATGGCTTAGCAGTTAAGGCATTTGCCTGCAAAGCCAAAGGATCCCGGTTCAACTCTCCAGGACCCACTTAAGTCAGGTGCGCAAGGGGGCGCATGCATCTGGAGTTCATTTACAGTGGCTAGAGGCCCTGGTGCACCCATTCTCTCTGTCTCTCAAGTAAATAAATAAATTAAATATATATTTTTTAAAGCCAAAGGGCTGGGATAAACTTGAAAACTTTAATAACAGGGCAGGAGAGATGGCTTAGCGGTTAAGATGCTTGCCTGAAAAGCCTAAGGACCCAGGTTTGATTCCCCAGTACCCATGTAAGCCAGATGCACAAGGTGGTGCATGCCCCTGGAGTTCCTTTGCAGTGACTAGAGGCCCAGACATACCCGTTCTCTCTCTCTCTCTCTCTCTCTCTCTCTCTCCCTGTCTCTCTCACAAATAATTTTTTTAACTTTAATTGTGGTAATATATGACCTTATATGGCACCATAGCATGGTTACAAAGCATTTGCTTACATATCATGTCATGTGAAGCCTTTCAATATATCTATCTCTAGATGAGGAAAGTTGGGCTCAGGTGCCTGAAAGGGCTTGGGCGAGGCCTTATTCTCTCCAGGTAAGGAGAGAATGATAAAAGACATAACTTGAATCCAAGCCCAGCTCTGAAACTGGACCTCTCTCTCTCTCTCTCTCTCTCTCTCTCTCTCTCTCTCTCTCTCTCTCTATGTTGCTGTTGTTTTATGAGGCAGGGTTTTGCTCTAGCCCAGACTGATCTAGAATTCACTATGTAGTCTCAGGTTGGCCTTGAAATCATAAGAATTCTCCTGCCTTAGCAAAATAGAGAGAAAGAGAGAGATAATGAGTGCGCCAGGACCTCTAGCCACTGTAAACAGACTCCAGACACATGCTGGCTTACACAGGTTCTAAGGAATCGAACCTGGGTCCTTAGGCTTTGCAGGCAAATGCCTTGACGGCTAAGCCATCTCTCCAGTCCCGAAACTGGTTCTGCTAATAGCATATTCTGTCCTCACGGGGCTGCCAGCGTCACACCACTGTTTTCCTGGCCAACCACGACTCTCTAAAGAAGGACTCTAGGGAAGGAGAATCCTTTGCTTTGTAGCCCCGGAGGAAACGGACCCATGCAGCACCCCAACAACCAACCCCACAAGGGCCTGAACCTGGAATTGTGAGCTGACAAGTTCAGTCCTACGAGGGCTGGTTTGATATGGAGCCAGTTATGCACGGACACAGGCTCATTACAGCTTTCCTGCCTACTAGGAAGGGGGGTGTGTGGAAGCGAAATAAGGCTACAGAAATAGAAGCACTTTGAAAACGTCCAAGCGTTAGTCATATGCCAAATTATCCGCCACTGGTGAGCACTTGTGTCACTGCCAAGCACCTCCCCCAGCTCTCTGGGAACTTGGAGTTCACAAGCCACCTACCGGTGGGAAGTACTTTCCTGTCACTACTGGGAAAAGACGAACTCGATGATAAGGCCAAAAGGTCCATGGGGACAACTGGCTTTTCCCAGATCACTTCTGTGCCTGAGATCACGCCTAACCTATACAGACTTGCAAAAGTATTTAACAAGGGCTGGAGAGGTGACTTAGCAGTTAATGCGCATGCCTGCAAAGCCAAAGGACCCAGGTTCAATTCCCCAGGTCCCACGTAAGCCAGATGCACAAGATGGCACATGTGTCTGGAGTTTGTTTGCAGTGGCTAGAGGCCCTGACACTTCCATTCTCTCTGTCTCTCTCTATCTCTCTCTCCCCCCGCCTTCTCTGCCTGTTTCTCTGTGTGTGTTGCTCAAATAAATAAAAATTAAAAGAAAAAGTTGTTCTGGGACTGGAGAGCTGGCTTAGCAATTAAAGTGCTTGCCTGCGAAGCGTAAGGACCCAGGTTCAATTCCCCAGTACCCATGTAAACCATCAGATGCACATGGTGGCACATGTATCTGGAATTCATTTGCAGTGGCTAGAGGCCCTGTTGCACCCACTCTCTCTCTCTCCCTTTCTCACTCTGTCTCTCAAATAAATAAAAGTAAAATATTTTTTTAAAAAAGTTGTTCTGATGCTCACATTTTATCACCACCAGCATCATCATCAATGATACAACTTAAGTTGAACCACACTAAAGTAACGCGTCTGTGGGTCATAAACACTCAAGACATTAATGGTTATAAGGCTTTAGTCTGATGCTTGGCGAGAATATGTCAGGAGCTTTATGCACGTTATCTCCTTTCCTCATTGTAGGAACATAACTTGGTGAACAATGGTCCTCTTTTGCAGTGAGGAAACTTGGCCTGAGAAAAGCTAAAAAGAACAACTAGGTGTGGTGGTACACAGCTGTGGTCGCAACACTCAGGAGGCTGAGGCAGGAAGATCATGAGTTTGAGGGTTACATATTAATGTCCCATTAAGAGAGGGGTTGGGTAATAAAAGCACAAAATAAACTATGACGCTTCTCCCAGTCTCTAAAAGTCACAATATTGTTTTGATGGATCATCTGCCTTGGATAAAGCTTTCCCATCTGGGCAGCTCTGTTCTCATCTATTATTCCATTTCTCTTTTGTTGGGAATTCAACTGAACATAAGCTAAAAGACAGCTGGGGTGGAAAAGGTTCAAGTCCATCACCTTCTGCAGGGACTGACAGACCTTCCAGAGAGAACTTAGGCCCTGAGGACCACCAGGCAAGGGTAAATCCAACATCTAAAATTATGAAGTCAAAATAAGCCACTCTGTCCCTCTGGCATCTGGGATGCTATGTAAAGTGAAAGCTGTGGGCTACAATGATCTCTGGAATTCCTTTCATGAAAAAAAAAAAAAAAAACTCTATAATTGGCTGGGCATGGTGCACACATGCCTTTAATCCCAGGACTTGTGAGACAGAGGTAGGAGGACCGCCATGAGTTCAAGGCCACCCTGAAACTACATAGTGAATTCCAGGTCAGACTGGGGTAGAGGGAGACCCTACCTCAAGAAGCCAAAAAAAAGGGGGGGGGGCTAGAAAGATGGCTTAGCGGTTCAGGCACTTGCCTGAGAAGCCTAAGGACACATGTTCGACTCTATAGATCCCAGTTTAGCCAGACACACAAAGGTGAGGCAAGCACAAGGTCGCACATCCCCACTAGGTGGCACAAGTGTCTGGAGTTTGATTTCAGTGGCTGAGGCCCTGACAAGCCAATTCTCTCTCTCTATCTATCTCTCTCTGTGTGTGTGTGTGTGTGTGTGTGTGTGTGTGTGTGTGTGTGCCTTGCTCTGTCTGTCTGTCTTTCTCTCTAAAATAAAGATTAAAAAATATTTTTTTAGGGCTGGAGAGATGGCTTAGCGGTTAAGTGCTTGCCTGTGAAGCCTAAGGACCCCGGTTCGAGGCTCGATTCCCCAGGACCCACATTAGCCAAATACACAAGGGGGCACACATGTCTGGAGTTTGTTTCCAGTGACTGGAGGCCCTGGCATGCCCATTCTCTCTCTCTATCTGCCTCTTTCTCTGTCACTTTCAAATAAATAAAAATAAATAAGTAAATAAATTTTTAAAATATTTTTTAAATGCCAAAAAAGAGCCTCTATAATCTGCTGTATTTATTAAAAATGACAATGATCAACCAGGATTTGAGCCCTGCAATGCTAATGTTTGTTTTGACAGGACACATGCATTTCCAGGGCTCTGAAACATCTTCAAACTCCCTTTGTGTTTCCCAAACTAGAGCTGCTGCAGATTAATGGAGATCAAGGATCATCTTGACATAAAAGAAGCCATAATTCCTAGTATGAGTGTTGTTGGACTTGACTTTTCAAGTAATGCCAAACATCTTTCTTATTTCACTCAGGAAAGAAGATGAAAGATAAATGGTGAATTTCCTGACAGCCTTCCAGACACCAAAGGAAGGTGTTCAGTGCTTCCTCAGAGGGCTCGGCTGCGCTACGAGGGGGTCTCACCCTTGGCAGCAATGTATCCACCCGCCTACTTCCCACAGTCCATCCTGGTAGTCTGTGCGTATTTCATCCCATCTCTGTGTTATTTAATCCAGGCCCAGGGCTTGGCATACAGCAGCTGTTTAAAGTGTTGCTAGTCTCTAAATGAATCAAGGAAGAGGATGCTTGAGGGAAATCCAGAATTTAGAACTGATAGACTTGGGCTCTGATCCTGTCCCCATGGCTTACTGGTTGAATAACTTTGAACAAGTGACTTTATGTCCTTGAACCAAAGTGTCCTCAAGGGCAGCAGGGGAACTAATATCCTGAGTGGGGAGAAGATCAGAATGCAGTAGTGTGTCAGAGGACTGCCTGTGGCCTTTTCACAACGGACCTGCTGGGCGACAATAGATGATCAGTTCACATCAAGTCACCACCAAATGCCCATCATGGCCAAGACTGTGTGTGTGTGTGTGTGTGTGTGTGTGTTTCTAGTTTCCACTTGATTTTAAAAGTTGGGTTTTTGTTTTTTCTTAGGGTTGGGGAGATGGCTTAATAGTTAAGGCACATGCCTGCGAAGCCTAAGGACCCAGATTTGATTCTCCAGGACCCACTTAAGCCAGATAGGTGCACAGGGATCACATGTGTCTAGAGTTCATTTGCAGTAGCTAGAGGCCCTGGCACGCCCATTCTCACTCTCTCTCTCTAATAAATAAATATATAAAAATAAATCTTTTTTTGAAGTTTTTTAATGCCTATTTATTTTTGAGAGAGAAAGAAAAAGAGAGGGACAGACAGACAGAGAGAATGGCCTCCAGACTGCAAACGAACTCCAGATGCGTGCACCACCTTGCGCATCTGGCTAACATGGGTCGTGGGGAATCGAGCCTGGGGCCTTAGGTTTTGCAGGCAAGCGCCTTAACCATTAAGCCACCCCTCAGCCCTCCGCTTAATTTTAAATCAACTTCTGGAGTTAACCTGTTCTTCCAAACTTGTCAAGACCATGGGCAGTTTATAATCCAGGGTACACTAGGGACCTGGGCTCCAACCTGACTCTACAGATACATCATGCCCCCACCCCCACCCCAAGGAGGCCGTAGCCCCACCACGCCAGGAGCTTATTAGCAGAAGAGCCAGCAGCAGCAATCCCAGAACAGATCCCTCAGGCGCTCTCATTTATAATGCCCTTGTATCTGAGCTAACACTGCTTAAGGATTCGGGAGTCACATTTAGCCTTAAACCATCCTTGTCAGCGCAGCAGCGCTCAACCCGCCACCAGGGAGCAAGCATTAGCAATGCATTATCACGCGGGGCTGCCTGCCGGAGCACCGAGCGTGCCCCCCAACGCAGACTCCGGAGGGCTCTCATCTCTCCAGGGCTTCGTGCACGGGAGGCAGAGGGCAGGTCAAGGCTTTTCAATCAAATGCCTGCGTTTTTTTTTTTTTTTTTAAATGATCGTCCCACGAGCCGCACATTCCAGAACAAAGAACCCAGGAAGCAAAGTCACAGTTACCTTGGCTGCAAAGTAGCCCCGCCGTCCAGAGTACCGCGAGGAAAGTGGGGTACGCGTCTACACAGTTCTGGCTGCAGAGGAAGGAGACCAGAAAACACGTTAAGCGCTGCAATGGGCTCTGTAAAGATCACTTGAAATCCCAAGTTCGTAATCACCCTTGTGCAAAGGGCCACACATCTCTCTCACCATTCCTCTCCTATCTAAACCGTAAGAGGCATCAGCCAGCAGCAGACGCCGGAGACAGACAGACACACGCTCTGCGTCCATTAGCGGCACTCTGCGGGGAAGCCGCCCAGAGACTTGGTTTCTTCATGTATTCGCTTTGGCCGGGTTTCTGGCGGAGCCCATGTGCTTCTTGGAATTGAAAAGAAAGCAAATGCAGACAACAGGGGGTGGCAAGGGTCTAAAAAGCTCCATTTGCTGGGTGTGGTGGCACACGCCTTTAATCCCAGCACTCAGGAGGCAGAGGTAGGAGGATCGCCCTGAGTTCCAGGCCACCCTGAGACTGCATAGTGAATTCCAGGTCAGCCTGGACTAGAGTGAGACCCTACCTCGAAAACCAAGAAAAAAGAAAAGAAAAAAAAGGAAGGAAGGAAGGAAGGAAGGAAGGAAACAAACAATGCCCCACTCAGGTAAATTTTGTGTCAGACACAAATCAGCAGAAAACAGGTAGAGAGAGAAAGTGATCTTTAAGCATTAAGGAAACCCAGGTTCAGGCTAGAGAGATGGGTTAGTAGTTAGGATGCTTGCCTGCAAAGCCTGAGGATCCAGGTTCAATTCCCCAGTACCCACGTAAGCCAGATGCGCAAGGTGGTGCATCTGTCTGGAGTTCGTCTACAGTGGCTGGAGGCCCTGGTGCGCCCATTCTCTCCCTCTCTCTCAAATAAGTAAAATAAAAATAAAATATTTTCAAAAAGAAGCCAAGGTCCATTCACAAAAGCTGGTGTGAGAAAGGCTTGCTGACTGTGCCATCACTGTATGCCAGCATAGTCCTCATCCCCCATGGGTGCCATCAGTCTGTGCCAGGCACCACACTGATGCTGATACCCATGTCCCTTACCACCTTCAAGCTCCCCCCCCCCACATGCCTGTGACTGCACAAGATGACTCTATTCCTCTGGAGACCACATGGAACAGGTAGCCACAAACACACAAAGTCATTACTGACAGCGCCTACTCAACTGGCTGGAGATATGAATCATTAAACTAATACACACACTTACTATAATGTCCTCTGCCTCCCACACACCCATACTTTGGGCCTGAACATTCTGAACCATGAACCACAAGCAGGGCTGGAGACATGGCTTAGCGGTTAAGACGCTTGCCTGCAAAGCCAAAGGACCCAGGTTCAATTTCCCAGGACCCACAAGGTGGCGCATGCATCTGGAATTTGTTTGCAGGGGCTAGAGGACCTGGCTCTCTCATTCTCTCTCTCTCTCTCATTCAAATAAATAAATATAATATATTAAAAAGAAAATGAGGGCTGGAGGGATGGCTTAGTGGTTAAGGAGTTTGCCTGCAAAGCCGAAGGACCTAGGTTCGATTCCCCAGGACCCACATTAGCCAGATGCACAATGGGATGCATGTGTCTAGAGTTTGTTTGCAGTGGCTGGAGGTCCTGGAGTTGGATTTCAGTGGCTGAGGCCCTGGTATACCAATTCTCTCTCTCTCTCTGTCTCTCTCACTCTCTCTCTGTCTCTCTCTCTCTCTCTCTCTAAAATTAAAAAGGAAAAGACAAAAAGGAGAGCCCTGCTGGTTTTATGGGGTGCTCTGGGTCCCCATAAGTTCCACAGATCTAGAGGACATAGTCAAATCCAAAGGGCAAGAGGCCTTCTTCACACACTGTCTGTGTGGAGTGCCACACTTCGCAAATCAAACAGCTCCATGGTGACAACTGTAGCAACATCACTTCTGTCCTCACAGGTCAGGAGAGCTGCAGAACTGCAGCCTCGGAGGACTGAGACCATGCGGTTCACTTCCCAGCTTGAGAAAAACTTCGGTTTGGGTTGGTTGATGGGCTATAAAATCTATGATCTAATAGTTTGCGAACATGTTAATAACAAGTATTCCTCCCTGCTCATGCCTCATTCTCTTGTTCCTGGGAGTGTCACTTATGTTCAAGCAGTGATTTTTGTCTGAGTGACACAATGAGGAAAGCCTTGATGTGCAGAAACCTGATCTTTTTTTTAATATTTTATTTTTATTTATTTATTGGGGGAGAGAGCCAGGTAGAGAGAAAGAGAGAGAATGGGTACACCAGGGCATCCAGCCATTGCAAAAAAAACTCCAGATGCATGGGCCACCATGTGCATCTGGCTTACATGGGTTCTGGGGAATCGAACCTGGGTACTTTGGCTTTGCAGGCAAGGGCCTTAACCCTAAGCCATCTCTCCAGCCCAGAAACCTGATCTTTTGAGAGAAGTGGGTGGGGATTTGGCTAGATGAGGCTTTCAATTGCCCCTCCTGTTACTTCGGTCATCTTGTTTCTTTTTTTAAAAAATATTTTATTTATTTATTTATTTGAGAGAGAGAATGAAAGAGGCAAATAGAATGGATGCATCAGGGCCTCCAGCCACTGCAAATTCCAGACACATGTGCCACCTTGTGCATCTGGCTTATACGGGTCCTGAGGAATAAAACCTGAGTCCTTAGGCTTTGCAGGCAAGTGCCTTAACTACTAAGCCATCTCTCCCTTCCCACCGTGTTTCTTTCTCTTTTTTTTTCTTTTTCAATTTTTTAAGATTTATTTTGAGAAAGAAAGAGGCAGAGAGAGAGAAAGAGAATGGGCACACCATGGCCTTCAGCTGCTGTGAACAAAATCTCCAGACGCGCCGGGCGTGGTGGTGCACACCTTTAATCCCAGCACTCGGGAGGCAGAGGTAGGAGGTTTGCCGTGAGTTCAAGGCCACCCTGAGACTCCATAGTGAATTCCAGGTCAGCCTGGGCTAGAGTGAGACCCTACCTAGAAAAGCCAAGAACTAAAAATAAAACATAAAAACCTCCAGACGCATGTGGCCCCCTATGCACATGTATGACATTGCCCTTGCATCTCTGCGTCCGACTTGTGTGGGACCTGGAGATTCAAACAGGAGTTCTTAGGCTTTGCAGGTAAGCGCCTTTAACCACTAAGCCCTCTCTCCAGCCCCCGCTGTGTTTCTTAATAAAGCATGTTCTGTGTGAAACTGAATGAAATTCTCCCAGTTGTCAGAGAACGGGCTTTTTGTCTGCATTTCCAGAAGATTCAAGTTTCCCTGGCCCTCACTCTGCCAGCCTTGCAAGGCTGTAAGCAACCGTGTCCCTGCGTGCGGGGGGCTGCTGGGCTGAGACCCAGGCACTCCAAGGCTGCCTGTGTGGGTCTCACAGCATGGACCAGATGCCAGGGCTGGCACAACTTACTGACATTTCCTGTACTCAGCGGAGCCCCATTTTGCTCTTCTGCGAACATGAAGGGAGACAGTATTAATTTTCCCCCTAGACTGTTGTGAGAATAGAATGAGATAATGCACTGTGTGGCTCGTAGGAAACATTCTATAAATAGCAGCTACTGTTGATGCAATGTCTATGCTCTTAACCTAGTCGAAGTCACCTTTCCTATTGACATATTGTTGTTATTCTAGATTTTCTTTTTGAAGAGTTTTGTGTGTGTGTGTGTGTGTGTGTGTGTGTGTGTGTGTTTAATCAAAACAGGACTCATACATTCATTTCGACTCTCATTTTGACGTCTAAACTGGAGCTTCTCAGCTGATCTGATCTTAACAGTCATTCACACTACAACAAATTGATGTCCTACATTCTTTATGCAGAAAGGGTCTTGGGCTATCTTTTTGGGTTTTTTTTTTTTCCACCTTTAGGAATAAAATAGAGAAACATTAATGTTATGCCCATTGGTTTGGATTAATTTTGAAAAGGAAATACATGAATAAGAGCTAGTAATAGTATCAATACTAATGAATGGGATCATTGTAGATACACTGCCTTTGGAAAATTGTCCAAGTCTGTATACTTGAAGGAGGGGAGTCTGCAGAAGATGCCAAGAGATGCAAGGGAAACATGACATTGGGGTGGCATTACTCAAAATGTGTTGTGGGAGCTGGAGAGATGGTTCAGCATTTAAAGCGCTTCCTGCAAAGCCTAACGACTCAGGTTCGATTCCCCAGCACGCACGTAAAGCCAGATGCACTAAGTGGCGCATGTGTCTGGAGTTCGTTTGCAGCAGCTGAAGTGACCGGCGCACCCATTCTCTTGGTCTGCCTCTCCTCTCTCTGTCTTCCTCTGCTTGCAAATAGATAAATAAATGAAAATGTGTTCTGCGAGGAAAAAAAAAAGTGAAAGGGAAAGGAAACATTTGTGAATATCAAAGCCATTCCTGTCTTAGAGAAACAAGAACCAAACTGCCCTATAGTACATCAGAGGTTCTCAAAAGTCACTAGGAAGAACTTGGTCCTCACTGTAACACTCGCTAACGACCATGCACTTGAATCCACAGAACACATCACAGGAAATTACACCTCTCCAGACACCCATCTCCTGTCTGCAGCCTGTGCACCGTGTGCTCACAGGGAGAAACCCTCCATCAGCTAACTAAGCTTTCTTTCTCCAACAGAATCAAACTTTGATCTCAGCTGGAAGTGCCGTGCTTGTCCTGCGGGGCCAAAGCCCTGAACTACATCCTGTACATGTGAGCAGAGTCAAGGCCCAGCTCATTTTATCTCTCAATCCTTGACTCAGCGAAGCCCCGGCAGAAGATGGGCCGTGG
Source organism: Dipus sagitta (assembly GCA_036346955.1). Classification (NCBI taxonomy): domain Eukaryota; kingdom Metazoa; phylum Chordata; class Mammalia; order Rodentia; family Dipodidae; genus Dipus; species Dipus sagitta. The sequence goes on along the minus strand of CM070775.1, from coordinate 12,702,085 downwards.
GACGGGTCATGAATCAAGACTGTCAGCTCTGATGGACTGTGCCGGCTAGGATATCTGGGAAGCCACCTCCGTGGACTGTCAAGCGCTCTGTTTCTATCCACAGTCACCGATTGTGCAAAAATGATATGCGTCCTCCTTTCCAACGCACCAGTAAATATCATTTATCCTTCATGTTATTTTCCTTCCTAGCCAGGATCTTGAAACATGCATGATCCGATAGCTCATCAACCAAAGTGTGGACCACGTGAACCTATGACAGACATATTTATGTATATGTTATGTATAGCTCACACAGAACTGTCAATCTATTAATATTGGTGCAACTTCGTTTCTCGTGTTTTAGATAACAAGATTAAATGTGGGCGCGCACTGGTCTTCCCGCATGCGCACAGGCCACCTGTACCCCTTCTTGGTGCTTTGGGGGGCCCCTGGACAAGCTAGTGCTAGGATCACTAGCTACTAGAATAGCATGGATTTCTCTTCCTGGTAGTCTCCTGGCACAGGCAAGCAGCCTGGTTGCCTCTGGCTTTTGCCAGCATGCGGTAGCCTGCTGTATGAATCCCCAGCCCCTTTTGTATGCCAGAGAGAGAGAGAGAGTTGTTGGCCCAGAGAGGAAGCGGTCTTGGTAACAGATCTACAGCAATGTCTGAGCAATCTTTATCTTACAGAAAATTGTCCTCCCTACCCCTTCCTACCTCCTCTCTCTCCCTCTCTCCCTCTCTCTCTCTCTCTCTCTCTCTCTCTCTCAATTTCTTCTCCCCCTTCTCCTTCTTCTTCCCCTCTCAAGAAGGTTGAATGGTAAAGGCATATGAATTTTGAAAACTGGGCACTGGTGCCCCCAAACACAACCACCCACTCCGCTCCTCACATGTATTATCTCTGGGACATCTGCACAACTGCAGTTTCCAAACCAGCCTCCCAAGCAATGCAGCTCAGCCACAGCCAAGCCACAGGCCACTTCTGCAATTTGCAGGCGGACAGCCCGCGGAGGCAAGGTGTAAGCACACTGGGATCTTAGACGTAGAGCTGCCTTGCTCCCGGGCGAAGCGGCAGAAATGAGACGGCCAACGCTGGGCATGGTGGCACACACCTGTAATCCCAGCAGTGGGGCTGGCAGAGGCAGGAGGATCACAAGTTTGAGTTCCAGGCTGAACTACATAGCAAGACTTTCAAAACAGAGAGAGAGAGAAAAAAAGAGAGAGAGAGAGAGGAGACCAGCAAGGCTCTGAGAATACCGGAAGAGAAGGCTGAGAATACCGGAAGAGAAGGCTGAGAATACCGGAAGAGAAGGCAGAAAGGATGGAGCAGCCCAGAGAAAGAGGAGGAGTGCTTTGGTACCATGTCCTCTGGACGTGAGCAGCTGTTGCATTCATGATCTCACAGTGACTGTTGTTAGGACCTGCACAATATTGAGCTGTCAACATTCTGTCATGGATAGTAGTGGACGACAGCAAAAAAAAAAAAAAAAAAGTAGAAGAGGAACTAGTTGAAAGAATAAAGGGTTCAGTGGCAGGGCTCCCGAGGCAAACAAGAGAAGGTAATGGTAGAGAATTACGATCAAAATACATTATATGTATGTACAAAAATGGTCAGTAGAAAGTTTTTTAAGGGAACAGAAAAGAAATGATAGGCTGTGGACATAGCTCATTTGGTAAACTGCTTGCCAAGCACGCATGAAGCCTTGAGCGCCATCCCCAGAACTGCATTAAACTGGGCAAGGTGGCACATGCCTGTAATCTCAGGAGGATCCAAATTTCCAGAAGTTCAAGGTCATCTTCAACTACATTTCAAGTCTGTGGCCAGCCTGAGCAACATGAATGAGATCCTGTTTCAAGAAAGAGGAGGGGCAGAGTGGTACATGCCTTTAATCCCAGCACTCCGGGGGCAGAGGTAGCAGAATTACTGTTAGTTCAAAGCCAGCCTACAGACTACAGAGTGAGTTCCAGGTCAGCCTGGGCTAGAGCGAGACCCTACAAAGAAAACAAACAAAAAGTAGAAGCAGGAGGAGAGAAAAGGAAGAGGAAGAAAGGGCTGGAGAGATGGCTTAGCAGTTAAGGCATTTGCTTGCAAAGCCAAAGGTTCCCGGTTCAATTCTCCAGGACTCACATAAGCCAGATGTACAAGGGGGCGTACGCATCTGGAGTTCGTTTGCAGAGGCTGGAGGCCCTGGCGCGCACATTCTCTTTCTCTCTCTCTCTCTCTCTCTCATAAATAAATTAAATAAAAAAATATTTTTTAAAAAGAATGAGAAGGGCTGGAGATATGGCTTAGCGGTTAAGCTCTTGCCTGTGAAGCCTAAGGACCCCGGCTCGAGGCTCGATTCCCCAGGAACCACGTTAGCCAGATGCACAAGGGGGCGCACACGTCTGGTGTTTGTTTCCAGTGGCTGGAGGCCCTGGCGCGCCTATTCTCTTTGCCTCTCTCTATCTGCCTCTTTCTCTCTCTGTCGCACTCAAATAAATGAATAAAAATAACAACAAAAAAAAAAGAATGAGAAGTAAAAAAGGGAGGGAATAAGGGAACAGACAGGAGGGGAGAAAAACAAACAAACAAACAAAAAAAAAAACAGAAAAGAAGAGAATTAGAGGCAGCCCACTCAGCCTGCTCATGTCTGTGCATGGCCAGCCTACCGGAAACGGAACTTCTAAGATGGTGCCAGGTAACTCCACTATCACTTCTCCCCAGTGGATGAGCCGAAGGGCCCATTAGGACTCGCTCTCACTGTGGGAATGTAGCCATCTGGACAGAAGGACGCTGCTCATTCAAACCGATGGTTTTCTTTGGATTCAAATTTTAGAGAGGTTTTGCCCACTCTACTTACCAAAAATACCTTGCTTGCATTTTTCACACATAGTCTGAGAAGCTCTTTTACACACACACACACACACACACACACACAGAATGGTGCAAAACAATGATGGAACCTACATACAGTCTCTGCTCTCCTTGGCTATAATATCTTTTAAATAATCTCTTTTAATGCCTTAAACTGACTCTGAGAATTAATGGAATTAATACACCAAAAGTCCACATGTAAGTATGTATATCTCCCCGTGGTGTTTTTTGTTTGTTTGTTTGCTTGCTTGCTTGCTTGCTTGCTTGCTTTTTCGAGGGAGGTTCTCACTCTAGCCCTGGAATTCACTATGGAGACTCAGGGTAGGGCTCGAACTCATGGCGATCCTCCTACCTCTGCCTCCCGAGTGCTGGATTAAAGGCGTGCACCACCACGCCTGGCTCCCCGTGGGTATTTCAACACAAGGCCTCCTTAAGATCTGACTGCTAAAATAGCCCTAACAGGAGTGCCTACCGTGGAGGAGTTGGGCTCAAGCAGGTGGGTGGGATGGAGGGGAAGAGCTCTAAGGGATGCTCTGCAGAAGCCGTCTGAGTGATCACCAGTGGCCTGAAAGAGCTAAGGGCCTAGGGAGGGCAAGGGGTCTGGAAATAAACATGTGGCAGTGCTGCTAATGTGTCTGCGAGGGATCCAGATAAGTTAACGCGACAATGTGTGAGGGAGACCAACAGGGAATGTCGCAAGGGGGATTTCCTCCACACCTACATCTCACAGGAAGAGTCTGTGGTATCTACACAAGGAAAGGGAGTGGAGAGAAGTCATATTCATGAGGTCCACCCCATTCACACTCCCGAAGTCGGTTTAAACCCCAAGAACCACTGATGACTGAGTGGTACGACACATCCTCACACGGATTTTACAGCAGCCCGAGAGCCTCCTGCCCTGGCCCTGAGAATCCCCTCCCTCAGTTTGCTCCTGATATTCTTGTCCTTCTAAACATCCTTTCCTCGGGTGGCCAAGACTTTTTTTTTTTTTCTGGAAGGAGCTGTGAAGACATCAAAGTCACCTCGGGCTGGAACTGAAGACCAGCTCCCTGGGTAGCCCCACAGCACAGCACGGGGCCATCTTTTCTGACAGGCCTGAGGGAGGGGCACATGGGAGAAGCTGGGACGCGCCCTTGGCTGGTCCTCTATTTAAATACATACTGCATAAAGGAAAATCACGTGTTTGAATAACCTCCTTTCAGATTTGCATCCCAAATAGGTCCCCACGACCCTCTTCTCAGAGCTGTCCAGGTGTTTCCCAATAGCATCTCTATTCAAAAGTCAAAGACTTGAGCAGGGCAGCTTGTTGCCCAATGCCCCGGCCTTTATGTTCTCCCCTGGTTACTCAAGGGGACCACGAATTATGAAACTTTCTGGCGTCCCCTCCAGACTGCCACAGAGCTGAGCAAGGGCGGGTGAGTGGAAGGTTTCTCTTGTGTGCGCTGCCCTGGTTTGGTTGTAAGCCTCCAACACCCACAGGAAGCTGATCAGCTCTGGCACTGAATGGTAGGCATGATGTTTCTGGTGCATGGAGACCACACCTCCCCACACCTCCCCTTCCCCCAAGTCCCACTTCCTTCCTCTAATGCTAGAAGATGAGGAAGGGCATCCGAAGGCCTCCCAAGTGAAGTCCAGCCTTCCGGGAATCCCACCTCCCGCGCCTCCTGAGCCCTTTAAAGTGGGGGGCGAGGGGCAAGGCAGATGTGCGTCCCTGGAGATAGGCTTCACTCCATCACCCGGGGCCAGCATCATCAGGCTCTGGGACTCACTTGGCAGTGTAGACCCGCTCAAACGCAAAGGTTCCGGTCCTCTGGAAGCTCCGCCCATTCTGCATCTTGCTTTCGTGCTCCACTTTGTGGGCAAAGAATCCTGCCAAAGGGAAGGTTTGCATTTGGTTCAGAACATTCTAGAGGTCAGTTCTTTGTTTTGCTTGAATAGTAAAACATGATCACCTGACTTGATGTCCAAACATCCCTACACACCCTTCTTGCCTCAAATGTCACTTGGCAAAAAAACAAAAAAAAAAAGTATTCATCTGCTGCCCCTCCTAATCTCTGGGTGTGGTGTTGGAATGCAGTATGAGCAAGGGGCGCCCTGAGCTAAGGATCTTACCCTGTAAGGGTATAGCTGGCCAAGGGTAGTAGAGTGAGTCGTGCTGAGATGAGATTGAATACTTTGGGCTATGAAAGGTCAAAGCCAGCACCTTAATCTGTCCTTTGGGTCACAAAAGGATTTCTAGAGAAAATGAAACTTAAGATAAAAATCTGACCAATAGGGCTGAAGAGATTGCTCAGCGGTGAGGGTACTTGCCTGCAGAGCCGAATGACCCAGGTTCAGTTCTCCAGGGACCACAGAAAGCCAGATGCACAAGGTAGTGCACACATCTGGAGTTTGCTTGCAGTGGCTAGAGGCCCTGGTGTGCCCATTCTCTCTGTCTCTCTTTTCTCTATCTCTCGCTCTCTGCTTTCAAATAAATAAATAAATAATATATATTTTTAAAAATCTGATGAACAGGGCTGGGGATAAGGCTCAACAATTAAAGGCACTTGCTTGAAGAGCCTGATTGTCTGGGCTCAATTCCCCAGTACCCATGTAAAGCCAGATGCACAAAGTGGCATATGTACCTGGAGTTTGTTCATAATGCAGGAGGCCCTGACATGCCCTTTCACTCTCTCTCTCTCCAAAATATTTTTTAAAATTCTGATGAACAAGATCTAGAGAGATTGCTTAGCAGTGAAGGCACTTGTCCACAAAGCCTAAGGACCCAGGTTCCATTCCCCAGTACCCTCGTAAGCCAGCTGCACAAAGTGGACCATGTGTCGAGTTTGTTTGCTGTGCCTAGAGGCCCTGGTGCACCCATTCTCTCCCCCCACACTCTCTCTCTCTCAAATAAATAAATAAAATATTTTAAAAATGAAAAAAAAAAGTCCAGGACTGGAAAGATGGCTTAGCAGTTAAGGTGTTTGCCTGTGAAGCTAAAGGACCCAGATTCAATTGCCCAGTACCCATGTAAGCCAGATGCACAAGGTAGTGCATGGATCTGGAGTTTGTTTGTAGTGGCTAGAGGCCCTGGTGTGCCCATTCTCCCGCTCCCCCCCCCCCTTTCTCTCCCTCCCTCTCTCCCTCTTTCTCTCTAAAAAAAAAAAAAAAAAAAAAAAAAAAAAAAATATTCCACTGAGAAATCCTGCTGGAGCTGAGCTGAAAACCTCCTCCATGTAGACCAGCTGGCATAAAGCTGGAAAAAGCTATGCTGCATGCAGTTCAATGGGGGAGAGAGAAATCACCAGTGAAGATACTCAACAGCAAGCCTTAAATTTGGCCAGCTAGGCCAAAGGAGCCAAAGGGTGCAATAGCGGCATATCTGTTATGGGAAAAACCAACTGCTCTCTAATTGGACTGGAGGACTGCTACATGGGAGGGAATACATCCCTGATACTGAAAACCTACAACAGGGATAGTCATGAGCCCTAGGTGTATAATGTCTGCTGGTGTCTGGCTAAATGTATATACTATGCTCACCAAACTGCCCAGTAAGCACTTCTCTTAATGTTCATACCCTTATATTAATGCTACTCTCGCTTTTGTTTAGAGAAGCTTCTCTTTTCAGATGGCAGTGACCTTGGGATGACTCAGAAGGCACCATAGTGCTGAGAAGTGACAGAGGAGTGCTCAGCACTGAAATATCTCTATCACACCTTCCAAGGCTCAGGGTCCAGTGGCGGAAAGAATCTAAGAGCCAAAAGAAGGGTAGGACTCCTTACAACGTGCTCCCCCCAGACACAAAATGGCCTGGATATCCATGACCTAGCAATGCAATGCCTGACACTACATACAGAAGACCATCATAATAGGAAGAAAAGATCATGACATCAAAATAAAAAGGAGACTGACTGAGAGGGGGAGGGGATATGATGGAGAGTGGAGTTTCAAAGGGGAAAGTGTGGGGAGGGAGGGAATTACCATGGGATATTGTCTACAATTATGGAAGCTATCAATAAAAATAAATAATCGGTTGAATAAGTAGGAATGTACGATTTGGATGCAGGGAGCAGGGCATGATGGGGGAGTTTCAACTCAAGTGGAATAGCACATGCAAGGCAGGAACTGTCTGTCTGCTCCACAGCATGTCTAGCTTAGACGAGGTGATGCAGTGAGCCAGAGATCAGAACCCAGGAAAACAATGAGACTTAATCAAGAGGTGATGGTAGACCATCGTTTCTGCGACATATGTCTGTAATCCATGGTCATGAGCTAGACAACTGCGTGCAAACAAAACAGACCAAGATCCTTGGCCCAGAGAACTCGTGCTGTAACAAGGATGGTAGAAGAGGAGGAAACAGGTCATGCCCAGTAAACAAACAAATAAGTTACAATCATACAGTGTTGAGCTATGGGGAAACAGAAAAAAATAATAATAATAATAATAGTAAGAGGACCCAGGATGCTTAAGGAAAAAGCAATGCCTAGCTGGGCATGGTGGTGCATGCCCATAATCCCAGCACTCGGGAGGCAGAGGTAGGAGGATTGCCGTGAATTCGAGGCTACCCTGAGACTACATAGTGAATTCCAGGTCAGCCTGAGCTAGAGTGAGATCCTACCTCGAAAATAAAAATAAATAAATAAGCAATGCCTGAGACAGGGCTCAAAGGAGCTCATTAGCCAGAAGTGGCCATTGCATCTGGTGGAATAGCTATGCCCTTGGTGGGCGCCATTCAAAGACAGCGACAAGGGGTTACCAACAGGCAAAAAGCTGTTGAGTCTGTACGGTAACCCGTGCATAGTAAGGTCGGACCCAGGGTAGAAATGACATAGGATCTGAGTAGGGAACCGTCTGTGGGTGTGGAGACGTGACAACAGACTGCAGGGCAGGGGAGAGGGTAATGAGAGTGCTTTCCCCTCTCTCCTATTTTATTCCCTACTCCCATCTAAAGAGCGAAAAGGGATTACATCACAGGCTGGAGAGATGGTTTAGTGGTTAAGGTGCTTGCCTGTAAAGTCTAGGTACCCATGTTCGAGTCCCCTATATCCCATATAAGCCAGATGCACAAAGTAAAGCATTCGCAAGCTCTGGAGTTCAATTACAGTGGCTGGAGGCCCTGGAGCCAATTCTCTCCCTCTTTCTCTCTCTCTCTCTCTCGCACAAAAAGGCCAGTGCATTGGGCTTGCCTCAAAAAGATTTAAAAAAAAAAAAGGGTCAAATGTGATTTGGTTCATGTTCACCACTTTCATGTTAGTCTCCTCAAAACATCCCCATTCTGAGCATCTCCAAAGGGTCAGCTTTTAAAAGGAGAGCTCAGCCACACCCCAGGAGTTCTAGTGGGGACCTGACCCCGTGTTCCCACATGTGAGCTTCAGGCAGTACTGTCTGGCTCTAAAGACAAGGAGACTCCTGCTCGGGGAGGTGGAATAACTCTCAAAGCCACTGTGCTGGGAATCCCAACCCCACCAAGCGTACATAGGACGAGGTGTCTCTCCTCTGGCTCGCTCGCCTGCAGGGTTCCATCAGGTGTAATAAGTCTCTGCTCTGAATGTCTCGACTTAACAGCAAGTATAACAAGAAAATTCTGATAATTTTCCTTCCAGAATCCAAGATAGCACCCCTTGCCTCTGAACATGGAAACAGGACTGGTGTTAAGAACGTCAGGGAAGGGCTGGAGGGATGGCTTAGCAGTTAAGGCGTTTGCCTGCAAAGCCAAAGGACCCAGGTTCAATTCCCCAGGACCCATGTAAGCCGGATGCACAAGGTGATGCATGCATCTGGAGTTCTACTGCTGGAGTTCATTTGCAGTGGCTGGAAGCCTTGGCATACCCATTCTCTCCTCCTTCCCTCTTCCCCCCCTCCCTCTTTCCCTCTATTAAATAAATAAATAAATAAATAAATAATAAGTAAATAAATAAATAAATAAATAGAACCTCAGGGACCATTTCCTCGACCAATGGTACAACTTGGCCATGCTCTTCTCTACTGGCCGTTCTTCCTCCCCTCTGTGGTCGGGAAAGCAAACTCCTTCCTTTCTCCCAAGGCTGAACCCTCTGTCGTCGATCTACACTCAGCTCTGCGACCCTCGTCACGTCTTTTTGTCATCACTGCTGTCCCCACTCCTGGAACCCTCAGTCTCTTCACCCTAGAAACCTGCATGTCTTTCCTACTCACAAAACCAAACGTGAGCAAGTCCTCTTCAGTCTATTATTCAGGAGGGTGGACTTCTCCTTCCATTTTGCACTCAACTTCAGAGTTGGCTGCCTACACTTATCCCTCAGTGCACACTTGCCCTGCAAACTCCTATAATCCTCTGGTAGATTCCAGAAACTATGCGTGCAAAGACCATGAACCCAATGATCTTGGTTAATGGCTAATATTTCACCAAAACTAGTGAGAGAAAAGGGAGGCAGAGACACACAGTATGGCTGCAAAATTTCTCCGAATTCACTGCCCATGGACCACTGACCACCTCTGAACCTGTGACTTCCTACAATGCCTGTAACAGCCACCAATGGAGGCCGACACCCGTTCTACTCGGGTGAGGAAACCAGGAGTCCTCTAAAGATCACACGAGGTTTTAGTCACCAAATTCGTGAATGCCAGACGTGTGATAGACACAAGTCCTCAAAGGAATAGCTTGTCCTTAGACCATGGTTATAGAACTGGTATCTGGGTGTCAGGAGCAGTTTCCCTGCATAGGAGACATATCTTCAGTTTATTTTTTTTTAATTTTTTGTTGTTGTTGTTTATTTTTATTTATTTGAGAGCAACAGACAGAGAGAGAGAGACAGAATGGGCGCGCCAGGGTCTCCAGCCACTGCAAACGAACTCCAGATGCATGCGCCCCCTTGTGCATCTGGCTAACGTGGGTCCTGGGGAACCAAGCCTCGAACCGGGGTCCTTAGGCTTCCCAGGCAAGCGCTTAACCCCTAAGCCATCTCTCCAGCCCAATATCTTAATCGTAAAAAGAAAAAGAGCTGGGTGTGGTGGTGCACACGCCTTTAATTCCAGCACTTGGGAGGCAGAGGTAGGAGGCTCTCTGAGAGTTCGAGGCCACCTGAGACTACATAGTGAATTCCAGGACAGCCTGGGCTACACTGAGACCCTATCTCAAAAAATAAATAAATGAAAATAAAAAGAAGCAGAAAGGGATTGGTTCAGCGATTTAAAAAAAAATAATCTTCAAACCAAACTATATGACAAGCAATATGTTACCAGAGAGATATTACAGCTGATGGTGTAAACCTAGGAGCAGAGAACAGCCCAGGCTTTTCCAAGCAACAGCACTAGCACTACTGGATAAAGATATGGGGCATGCTGGGTATGGTGGCACACACCTTTAATCCCAGCACTTGGGAGGCAGAGGTAGGAAGATCGCCGTGAGTTTGAGACCACCCTGAAATTACATAGTGAATCCCAGGTCAGCCTGAGTTGGAGTGACCCCTACCTCAAAAAACAAAGCAAACAAACAAAGATGTGGGGCAGTAGACCTCAGCTAAACATAAGAAATGACTTCCTGGGCTGGAAAGATGACTCAGCAGTTAAGGCATTTGCCTGCAAAGTCTAATGGTCTGGGTTGGATTCCCCCAGCACCCACATAAAGCCAGATGCACAAAGTGGCACATGCATCTGGTGTTGGTTTGCAGCAGCAAGACATTCTGGGGTACCCATCCTCCCCTTTCTCCCTCTCCCTCTCTTATCTCTGTCTCTCTATACTTGCACATAAATAATTAAGTTTCAAAAAGAAAAGACTTCCTGAGTAATAAATGCTGAATGGTGGGTTTAGACAATGTTCACGACACAAGTGACCACTCTCTAGTGTCAGACGCTTCACCACTATTGGCATGATGATTTCAACCAATGTCTGACATCCCCATGAATCATTTGCTTATCAGGAAAATATGGATAAATAATAGTCTATTTGACATGTCTACACAGGGTGCACTGAACAGATAAGGATTTGTTTCTTATTTTTTGTTTTTGAGGCAGGGTCTCACTCTAGCCCAGGCTGACCTGGAACTCACTATGTAGTCTCAGGGTGGCCTCGAACTCTTGGCAATCCTCCTACTTCTGCCTCCCAAGTGCTGGGATTAAAGGTGCGAGCCACCATGCCCGGCTTGAACAGATAAGGTAATGCTACACAACGTGGGGCCCCTTGTTTGACACAAAGTTAGCGCTCAATGGCCTTAAGGATAAGAATGGCCAAGCTGGAGGGCTTGTGAATTTCCCATTACTGGCGCGTTGGAGGAAGAGGGGTTGGGGGCGATGTCGAGATCCTTGGTTGATCAGCCTTCTATCCTTGTTACCTGTGAGCTCCCTCGGGAGAGTGTGTTCTCAGCAGCAGGGACAATGGCAGTTCTATGTCCCTCCTGAGCTCAGTGTTCACAAACCCTTACACGGCAGGGTCACTGCAGCCTCCCTCTTGCTTAGAAGAGACTTACGGGAGGACTGGGAAAGAGGCATGCTCTTCCCACCTTCTCCTGCCAGTACACGGGCTGTGGGAACAGCTCTCTTTTCTTGTTCTTTTTTTTTCTTTCTTTCTTTTTTTGGTTTTTCGAGGTAGGGTCTCACTCTAGCCCAGGCTGACCTGGAATTCACTCTGTAGTCTCAGGGTGGCCTCGAACTCATGGCGATCCTCCTACCTCTGCCTCCCGAGTGCTGGGATTAAAGGCGTGCGCCACCACGCCCGGCCCAGAACAGCTCTCTTGCCAGAAGATGACCTTCCTCTGCTGTCACTCTACCAAGCTCCCCTCACCCACTTGCCTTCTTCCCCCAATTCTCATTAGTTTGGTTTTCTGTAAAGGGAAAAAAAAATCACTTTCTCCTCCAAATACAGATGCCCTTCTACTTTTGGTTGGGGTTGCTGCCTCAATAAACTCATTGTAAATAGAAAATATCCTAAGTCAAAAATCCATTTAATCCACTTAACCTGCTAAATGTCAAAGCTTAGCCTGAACCGCCTTAACTACGCTCAGAATACTTCCATTAGCCTACGGTTAAACAAAGCCATCTAACACGAGGCCTATCGTGCAGGACTAGGGAATATTTCACATAATTTATTGCCTTATCATACTGAACATGAAAAGCAGAATGGTTATGTGGGTACCCTTTTTGCACCATAATAAAGCTGAAAGATCACAAGAGAAGCCGTCCGAAGTCAGAGACCATCTATCTGTTTTTCTGGGTCACCTGAAAGCTATTGGCATCTCAGCAGGAGAAAGTGGCCAATGGATGCACAGCTCTCTACGCTCCCTGGATAAGAACAACTTTGATGGTTTGGGTGTAGTTTTTTTAGCTTGTTCTATTCTGCCAAATCTACAGGCAAAAATTGGAAGACGAGGGCTAGAGGGATGGATTAGCGGTTAAGGTGGTTAAAGCCAGAGGACCCAGGTTCGATTCCCCAGGACCCACATTAGCCAGATGCACAAGGGGGCATATGCATCTGGAGTTCGTTTGCAGTGGCTGGAGGCCCTGGTGTGCCCATTCTCTCTCTCTCTCTCTCTCTCTCTCTCTCTCTCTCTCTTACTCTCTCTCTCCTTCTCCCTCTCCCTCTTTCTCTGTCAAATAAATAAATAAATAAAAATAAAATATAAAAATTGGAAGACGACCACAAGTTCAAAGAGTTGATGACTAAAGAACATTTGAAGGCAGAAGAGGAAGTTGTACCAGGCGAGTTGGGTGGTGTCCATCCCCATAAAACCAGGCTCACAGGGTGTGCTGAGAACGTGCAGCCAAGGTCACATGTGGTACGAAACCTTATTGTCTCAACATAAGCAGAGTGCTCAGTGCCTGGTAACAACATGGATTTGTTTTTGAAATAACAGGAAGGTTGCAGAACGGCATTTTGGCACGGAGGGCAGAAAGTACAAAATGGCAAAGAGATGGGATGAAGAGATGGCTTAGCAGTTAAGGCACTTGCCTGTGAAGTCTAAGGACACAGGTTCAATTCCCCAGTACACATGTAAGCCAGGTGCACAAGGCGGTGCATGCGCCTGCTCATAGTGGCTAAAGGCCCTGGCAGACATGCTTGTTCTCTCTCTCTTTCTCTATATATATGCCTCTTCTTCTCTCTCTAAATAAAAATTACCTGTGAGGACTTTCTGTAACTGTGGAATATGCCTGTTTGGGACAAGATGAGCTGAGAGGTAAGACCTCTGTAACTGTGAGTTTTTAGGCAAACTCTAAGGTCTAGATGTAGGCCCAGTCTCTCTTTGCATTTAAAAAATAATAATTTATTTTATGTGCATATATATATATATATAGAGAGAGAGAGAGATACACAGAGGGAGAGAGAATGGGTGCACCAGGGCTTACAGCCACTGCAAATGGACTCCAGATACATGCACCACCCTGTGCATCTGGCCTACATGGGTACTGGGGAGTCAAACCTGAGTCCCGAGGCCTCACAGGTAAGTTGTGAAGACTTGGACATTTGGCCATGTATAACTGCACCTCCCCTCCCCAGATGCTCTACAGAGGAAGACCTTATCCCATCTGTCAAAAATAATTAGTGGAGCTAATTATTAGTGCGGTGAGACAGTTTAGTGATTTGCCTGCAAAGCCAAAGGACACAGGTTTGATTCTCCAGGACCCACATAAACCAGATGTACAAGGTAGTACATGCATCTGGAGTTCATTTGCAGCAGCTGAAGGCCTTGAAGTGCCCATTCTCTCGCTCCTCCCTCTCTCTCTCTCTCTCTCAAATTAATAAATTAAAAGAATAATAATAATTAGAAATCAGGCTTGAGAGATGGCTCAATGGTTAAGATGCTTGCCTACAAAGCCTGCTGACCAGGCTTTAATTCCCCAGCACCCGCGTAAAGCTGGATGCACAAAGTGGGATATGCATCTGGAGTTCATTAGCAGTGAAAGAGGCCTTGGTGTACCCATCCCCCGTCCTCTCTCCCCTTGCACAGAAATAAATAAAATCAATTTCGAAATAATGATAATCAAAAATCATATCACCCACTTCAAGCATCCTCTGAATTTGCTAGGCTTCTCTGAGAAAACCAGATCTGCCTCTGTCTCAGTTAGGAGAGGAGAAAAGACTGTTCTCACAACGGGGAACCTGAGAAGGAGCTGGTGAAAATGAACTTGAACTTCCCAACCCAAGCCCAGTCCCAACTGCACGGGCAGAAGAGACAGCACCAGTCCCCTGTCCCCTGCTGCCTGTCGGGCACACTGAGGGGCACGAGGGGGGTGGAGGAAGAGAAGACTGTCCAGAGCCGAGCAAGCACTGCCCCTCTGGAGGGTCCCTGCGGGCTTCCCGTTGTCCCTTGCTCCTGAAAGGCAATCTTGGGGCCTGCCTGGTGCGAAACAAGGTGTCCCCAGCTGCGTGGAGGCTGGATTTGTACTCACCCTGTCAATTTATCAAGGCAAGAGAGCCCTGCATGACATAGCAATGGCTTGAAGGAGTGGTAGTCCAAATAGGCTGCTTGTCCCCATCCTGAGCGCCACTGTGAGCCGTTTAATATGGAGACAGTTGGGTCTGAACACTACACATTGTAGTTTCACATAGGAAACATGCTTAGCGTATGCAAAGTTGGGAAGCCAAGGGAAGGCTTTGCTTTCTGCCCAGCAGGAGAAATTCCTGGCATCTGTCCACACTCAAGATGGGGACAGATATCAAAATATTCCAAGGTGATTCGGTACACCAAGTTCCGAAGGGCGACACTATATGAATATTCAGGAATCACCACGGAGGCACAGTAGCTGTCCTTAATAATTACTTGCCTATTTTCTCTAAATAAACTTCTAAAACACAAAGCCACCAGTGTTCTCATAAAAAAAAACAGCCTGAGAAAGACCTAGTTCAAAAGTTTTCAGTGACATTTAACACAGCTCTGCCATTTGCAGAGCTTGGTGTCCTGTTTGGTTTTATAACTGAAAATGGGGCTAATGAAACTGCAACAAGAACATTTCTAATTATTCATTCATAGATGATAGATAGATAGATAGATAGATAGATAGATAGATAGATAGATAGATAAATAGAAGAGTATGTGTCATAAACTATACACTGCAAGCAGAACTGGAAGTATAGGACAAGGCGATGAGAGAATACTTGTTTAGCATGTGCAATGCCCTGGTTACTGTACCCAGCATCATAAAGAAATATAGTGCATTGCTAGAATAAAAGCATATATTACAAAAAAGAATGTTTCTTCAAAAGAAAGAAAAGGGCCGGGCGTGGTGGCGCACGCCTTTAATCCCAGCACTCAGGAGGCAAAGGTAGGAGGATCGCTGAGAGTTCAAGGCCACCCTGAGACTCCATAGTGAATTCCAGGTCAGCCTGGACTAGAGTGAGACCCTACCTCGAGAAAAAAAAGAAAGAAAGAAAGAAAGAAAAGGATACTAACATAAAATAATGATAAAGTCATTTCCCCTTTATAGCTTTCCAATGCACTGTTTGTTTCCTTTTCCTTTTCCTAACATTTTAAAAAATATTTATATTTTCAAAATATTTTAAATAAATTTATTTCCTTGCAAGCACAAAGAGATAGAGAGAAGAGAGACAGACAGAGAGAATGGGTACACCAGGACCATCAGCTGCCACACACGAACTCCAGATGCATGTGCCACTTGCATCTGGCTTTATGTGGGCACTGGGGAATCGAACCCGGATCATTAGGCTTTGTAAGCAAATGCCTTAACCACTGAGCCATCTCACCAGCCCCTCTTTTCTTTTCCTTAAGAGTACGGGTGACAAGTCTTCCCAGTCACACAGCAGACGAATTAGTTCAGCTCAATATCTGAATGAATATGCATCTCGTACGTCCTCCCTGGGCTCCTTGCCTTCCCCCCTTCCCTGCTCATATTCATTAATAATTAAAATGCTGATTGCAGACACTTCAGGCGGCTTTTTGCACCAGCCCTTCAACTTGCTGCCTTTCCTCTGCAGACGTGACCTATCATCACCATTAAAGTGACAGAGAGATCAGGAGGAGGCAAACCCAGACCTCCCCCAGAAAGGCAGGCACCTCCATCTATTCAGGTTAAAGGAAGTGAACAGAGGCGAGAGGAGTGTATGTGGGCACACATAACTGCGTAAGCCTGGCTTCCAAACAGCCCCTGAGCCAAAGGCCCCCTGTGCTCCTCCCTGGAGGACAAGCTGCCCTTACCATTCTGCACCACGCTGATGAGGGTGACGATGGCCAACAGCACGACGTTGCCCACGGTCTCTTGATCCATGCTTGACTTGCTTCAGGCTCGTCAGAGGGAACTGGTCTGGCTCCAGGACTACACCCTCGCTGAGCAGGAAGGGGAAGTGGTGGCCTGCACTCTGGATTTCATCAGTAAAATTTCTGAAGGTCTGCTACACAGTCGTACAGTGTCTCCTGTTCCTCCTCCTCCTCCTCCTTTTCTTTTTCTTTCTTTCTTTTCCTTATTATGTTTATTTATTTATTTATTTGCATACAGAGAATGAGAGAGAGAATGGGTGCACCAGGGCCTCTTGCCAAACTCCAGATGCATGTGCCACTTTGTGCATCTGGCTTTACGTGGGTGCTGGAGAACGGAACCCTGGTCATTAGGCTTTGCAGGCAAGTGCCTTAACTACTGAGCCATCTCTCCAGCCCTTTCTTTTTAAAAAAATATTTATTTTATTTTATTTACTTATTTTGAGAGAGAGAGGCAGATACAGAGAGAGAATGGGTGTGCCAGGGCCTCCGGGCACTGCAAAGGAACTCCAGATGCATGTACCACTTTGTACATCTGGCTTTATGTGGGTCCTAGGGAATCAGACCTAGGTCCTTAGGCTTTACGGGAAAGTGTCTTAACTGCTGAGCCATCTCTCCAGCCCCTTTCTTTTAACTAGTCACCAAAGTGACTGGACTGTGGTTGAGTGCGACCTGCCAAGAGAAGCAGGGCTTAGGGAAGAAGGACGTGGGAAGCACATTCTCCTGCACTGCCTTGTCATGGGCGGCCTCCCTGAGAGCCTCCGTCCTGGAACCTAAACCTCAGGCCTGACCAGCCAGAGGACCCAGGAGCCACTGACATCTCTTACAGCCAGCGAAGAGAAAGAAGACAAGGGAAACTGAAACTTTTTGAGAATGTATATAACAGCCCAAATATTCTGTGTTCTGAGAGTAGGTCCTTTACTGCTTGAATTCCTAGTGGGTGGAAGGGGTGAAATACAATGTTGGACTTACAGTAGCAACCACACAGGTTGTATGGATGGACGGATGGTGATGAGTACGAGATGGTTGGTATCTCCTTTTCTACGGGCAAAAAAACATATAATGAGTGTTTAGGCAATGGCTCAGTGGTTAAAGGCACTTGCTTACAAATCCTACTGGCCTGGGTTCAATCCCTCAGTACCCACATAAAGCCAGATGCACAAAACGGTACATGAGTTTAGAGTCTGTTTGCAGTAGCAAGAGACCCTACTGCACCCATATACTCTCTCTCTCTCTCCCTCTCTCAAATAAATAAACACAAATATTAAAAAAAAAACACCAAACTATATTATATAATGAAAACAGCTAAAGAATTAAGTGAGATTTAAAATAAACCAAAGAATGGGGCTGGAGAGGTGGCTTAGCAGTTAAGGCACTTGCCTACAAAGCCAAAGGACCCAGGTTCTATTCCCCAGGATCCACGTTAGCCAGATGCACAAGGTGGTGCTTGCATCTGGAGTTCATTTGCAGTGGATGGAGGCCCTGATGCACCCATTCTCTCTCTCTCTCTCTCTCTCTCTCTCTCTCTCTCTCTCAAATAATTTTTTTAAATAATAAGATAAAATAAACCAAAGAATTTATCAATTCAGAAATACAAGTATCAGATAGTCCCCAAGGAAAACTCCCAAATGAGGTTTGTCAAACACTGTAACTGGGTTTCTCTGGGGCAGTTGAAGAAACAGCTTTCCTGAATTCATTTTCAAGCTCATGAGAAGAGCAGAGTTTCTACTGGGACAGAAAGTGAATGGGTAGACCTGCTGGGTGAGCACAGGGCTCTCCCAATGTTCAACAGGACAGCTTTCTCCACGTACGCAGTCATCCTGAGAGGTTTATAACAGAAAATGCAAGCATCTTGCAGCCGTTATCCCAAACCCAGCTATTTGACTTCCACCAAGAGGCACTTTTCAAGCCTCACTTTGAAAGAGAAAGCTGATCACTGTCATAGGTGACAACAGGGAGCTTCATCCCAGCTTGAGGAAGGACAGAATGGGGAAGAGATCGTAGCTCCAGACCTACAACATGAGACACCAGCTCAGGTAGCCTCGGAAACTGAGAGACATATGTTCAAAGAGATTGGGTGCAAGCTTCCATACACAAAGGAGCCAGTAGTTGGGGCAGTCAGGCTGGCTGTGACACTCTTAGGGACTCCCAGTAGTACCTGGAGAATTTCTAGAACACAGTATCAGTCAATGTTCTACAGAAGGCAGAGAAATATATATAATAGATTTATTATAAGCCTTAGTTCACAAGTCCAGTGATCTGCCACCTGCTAACCAGAGACCCAGGAAAGCTGATGATACGGTTCAGTCATGGCCTAAAGGCCTGATAATTGGGGAGGCTGATGGTACAAGGCCAGATCTGGTCCAAAAGCCAAAGAGCGGGTGTATCCACTATGGTGTTGTGCCTGTCCACGACTTAAAATCCCAGACTGAGAGCTGGAGAGATGGCTTTGCCATTAAGGCGCTTGCCTGCAAAGTCAAAGAACCCAGGTTGAATTCCCCAGGACCCATGTAAGCCAGATGCACAAGGGGGCGCACACATCTGAAGTTCGTTTGCAGTGGCTGGAGGCCCTGGTGCACCCATTCTCTCTCCTTCTGTCTCTCTCTCTCTCTCTCTCTCATCTCTCAAATGACTGAATAAAGTTTTTTTTCTTTTTGAATCCCAGAGATGGCAGAAAGAATGTAAGAGTCAAAGGAAGGGTAGGACTCCTTACAACGTGCTCCTGCAGACACAAAATGGCCTGGATATCCATGACCTCACAGTGCCTGACACTACCTACACAAGACCCTCATAATAGGAGGAAAAGACCATGACATCAAAATAAAAGAGGGACTGATTGAGAGGGGGAGGGGGTGTGATGGAGAGTGGAGTTTCAAAGGGGAAAGTGGGGGGGAGGGAGGGAATCACCATGGGATATTGTTTACAATTATGGAAGTTGTCAATAAAAACAAACTTAAAAGAAAAATCCCAGACTGAGAACCTTGGGCTTTATAGCACTTTCTGTACCCTATGTTCTGATGTCTTAAAGCTTACCCCCATCTCCTTCCTGCTCTGGTAAGTATGTTTTGGTGTGCAAAAGGGGGTGCCCCTTGAGCCTGCATAGAGGAAGCCACATCCCCAGGACATCGGTGGGAATCTCCACAGCCCCGGTGGGAGACAGGAAGGGGCTTGTTTCCTAAACCTTTAGGGGAGAGAATGTGGAGCCATGTGCACTTTATAAGGTCGACAAGATCCCTGGTAGGTGGTTCAGGGACCAACCCCCCCGCGCCCCCCCCAACACACACACCCCCTCTGAACTCCCTAGGGTCGCCCAAAAGAACGTGGAAGGCACGTGCTGATGGCGCGAGTCCACTTCACCCGGGGAAAAAAATAATAATAAAACGTGTTAATAGCCAGCCTAGATGGCCATTAAATCACAGAGCGCCCATTAAGATTCTGGCTGCGGCTGCAGATGAGCACTTATGAGAGGTGAAGCCTGTGGAAAAGCCATTCATCTCGATAGAGAGCTGCTGAGACAGGACAAAAAAAAAAAAAAAAAAAAAAAAGGCCTGGGGCGCCTGGCCTGGCTGGGATTCCTGCGCATCAGCAGCAACATCAGCACCAGCTCCGCGCACCGCCCGGGCCGCGAACCCCGCAAGGCATCCAGAGGCGCTGGGCAGCTGTGACCCTGGGGGCAGTGGGAGGGGGTGGTCGCTGGCTTGAGCCGAACTCAGTGCCAAGAGCTTCGCGGTCATTCCTCAGTACGGCCCTCCAGGGGACAAATTATTCCTACCATAACCAGAAACGTGATGAAGCATAGAGCCGTTTTTTTTGTTTTAAGGATAGAAAAAACCCCAGCCGTGGGCAGCTTTGGGGGCGTCATGTTTCAAATGCTGCCCTAGGTGCGGCTCTGGCGTCATTTGGGGATGTTGGGGCTCCCTGGTCCCTCGCATGGGCGCTTAACAGTCCTGTCGGAAGCCAGCAAATTGAGCAATGCCTCTCTACTCCTGAAGAGAGGCAACAAAAAAAAAAAAAATTATATATATATATATATATATATATATATGCACATATATATATATATATATATATATATATATATATATATACACACACACATACACACACACACACATTCCACATGCATCGCAGGAAATCACACATCCCGGAGACACCTGGCCCATTAGTAAAGGTAATTTAACAAGAACTACCCCACAGGCTCCAAGGTTATGAGGTCACCTTCCCATGCCCAGCCCCTGCCTTCAGACCCTCAGACTCAGGCACGAGCCCCACTCAGCTGCGTGTGACAGGTTAGACAAATGCGCTGGGAGCCGGGAAGGATAATTAGCACGTTCATTAATTAGAGCGCTGTTAGTGGTTTGACTGTGAAGGACAACCATTTGTCAACAAGAGATCAAGACAGCTGGGGCCAAGCCGTGACTCCAGGGACAGCAGCAATCCAGGGATGGCACTGACCAGCTGCTGTTTAGAAAGTGGGGGGGACCCGTTCATGAGCTTAGCTCACTGCGGCCTCCATCGCCATGGTAACCTGGGGCCACAAAGTCTGGCTATCTGGAAACAACATTCATGATCTCTCATAAAATCCTTCCCTTCCCTTCCCAGGTGGTATTGAAAGGGAGATCCTAGGAGGTGGAGTCAGTGCTTGGTGGCCTGATGCATAGAGATACAGGCTGGGGCTACAGACATTGATTACAAAACAGGTGGGTCGGTTTTTTGTTGTCTTTTTTTTTTTTCCATTTCATTTGCTCTAAAGAATATTCATCTTTGAGCGGGGCGTGGTGACACATGCCTTTAATCCCAGCACTCTGGCAGGCAGAGGTAGGAGGATCACCGTGAGTTCGAGGCCACCCTGAGACTACATAGAGAATTCCAGGTCATCCTGAGCTAAAGTGAGACCCTACCTCAAAAAACAAAAAAAAAAAAAAAACAAAACAAAACAAAAAGGAATATTCATCTTTAATCCCAGCACTCGGGAGGCAGAGGTAGGAGGATCGCCATGAGTTTGAGGCCACTCTGAGACTCCATAGTAAATTCCAGGTCAGCCTGGGCTAGAGTAAGACCCTACCTGGGGGTGGGGGGGATATTCATGGCTGGAATGATGGCTCAGCAGTTAAGGCACTTGCCTACAAAGCCTGACAACCTGGGTTTGATTCCCCAGTACTCAAATAAAGCCAGATGCACAAAGTGGCACATGCATCTGGAGTTTGTTTGCAGCATCCTCGCACATTTGTGTCACCTTGTGCTTAAGTGGGACCTGGAGAGTCAAACATGAGTCCTTAAGGCTTCGCAGGCAAGTGCCTCAGCCGCTAAGTCATCTCTCCAGCCCCAAGAATCATTTTTTTTGTTTTGTTTTGTTTTGTTTTGCTTTTCAAGGTAGGGTTTCACTGTAGCCCAGGCTGACCTGGAATTCACTAGGTAATCTCAGGGTGGCTTCGAACTCATGGCGATCCTCCTACCTCTGCCTCCCAAGTGCTGGGATTAAAGGCGTGCACCACCATGTCTGGCTCATTTTTTTTTTTTTTTTAAATCAGTACACCTCAAGTGTCATTTCTCCTTCCTTGGCCACCATCAGATGGCCTATAATTTTGATTTGAACTGAATTAAAATGACTCTTCATGCCATTCTACAGACGAGAAAACTGAGTGAGAGTGAATTCGCTACAACCTGGCGTGTGGCTGTTAAATTGCATGCACGCTCAGGGTACTGAGGTATGTATGTGCCACCTCAAAGAGGCCTGTACAGTTGCGACCCTCCTCCCTAGCACCTCATTATGAGGCGACCCTAGCAGTGCAAAGCAAACAAGAGGACGCAGGCTCCAGGCCCAGTCACACAGATAACAGGAAGCCAAGGCAGAAACCACAAAACCCTTCCCCTCCCATCACAAGCACATACAACAGCGCATTATTCGTTTTGTTTTTGTTTTGTCCTTGTTGTTGTTTTTTGAGATAGGGTCTCGCTCTATCCCAGGCTGACCTGGCATTCACTATGGAGTCTTGCTGGCCTCGAACTCACAGCGTTCCTCCTCCCTCTGCCTCCCGAGTGCTGGGATTAAAGGCGTGCGCCACCAGCCACCACACCCAGCTAGCAGTGCATTACTTGTTAGCTTGAGGAAAGTTGAGCAAGTGACCTAAAAGTGTGCAATGTGTTGTGCACAAAAACACACCTTTCAGGGGGCTGGAGAGATGGCTTAGTGGTTAAGCATATGCCTGTGAAGCCTAAGGACCCCGGTTCAAGGCTTGATTCTCCAGGACCCACGTTAGCCAGATGCACAAGGGGGCGCACGCATCTGGAGTTCGTTTGCAGTGGCTGGAAGCCCTGGCGCGCCCATTCTCTCCCTCTCTCTCTCTCTCTCTGCCTCTTTCTGTCTCTGTCACTCTCAAATAAATAAATAAAAATGAACAAAAAAAAACACACCTTTCAATAATAACTCTTAATATCAAAGGCCTCAATGCCCCAAGCAAAAGACATAGATTTGCAGACTGGGGTTAAAAAGCAGGATCCTTCAATTTGTTGCCTCCAATAAATTCACCTTCTAGGTGTTTCAAGCAAATGGGCCTAGAAAACAAGCAGGGGTCACTGTACTAATATCTGACAGGTTATACTTCACACCAACATTAGTTAGGAAAGATAAGCAAGGTCACTTTATATTGATTAAAGGGACGATCAAACAGGAGGGCATTACAATCCTAAACATATATGCACCTAACATGGGGGTTCCCAACTTTGTCAAACAAACACTATTAGAACTAAGGTCACATATAATACCAAACACAGTTGTAGTGGGTGACTTCAACACCCCACTCTCATCAATTGACAGTTCATCCCGACAAAAAATAAACAGAGATGCATCTGGATTAAATGAGGTCATAGAACAAATCGACCTAACAGATATATACAGGATATTTCATCCAAATGCTGCAGAATACACATTCTTTTCAGCAGTACATGAAGCATTCTCTAAAGTAGACCATATATTAGGGCACAAAGCAAATCTTAATTCAGGAAAGTTGAAATAATTCCTTGCATTCTATCTTATCACAATGGGATCAAACTACAAATCAATAGCAAGAAAAGCTATAGAGCATACACAAAATCATGGAAACTAAACAATACATTACTAAATGATGAATGGGTCAGTAAAGAAATAAGGAGGAAATCAAAAAAGTTCATAGAGTCAAATGATAATAACACAACATATCAAAACCTTTGGGACACAATGAAGGCAGTCCTAAGAGGGAAATTGATAGCTTTAAGTGCCTATATTAAGAAATTAGAAAGTTCACAAGTAAACAACTTAATGCTTCACCTTAAGGCCTTGGAAAAAGAAGAACAAGGCAAACTAAAAATAAGTAGACAGGAAGAAGTAATAAAGATTAGGACAGAAATTAATGAAATAGAAACCAAAAAAAAACAAAAAAAAAGTCAAGGAATCATGAAACAAAGAGTTGGTTCTTTCAGTGGATAAACAAGATTGGTAAACCCTTAGAAAATCTGAGCAAAAGAAAGAGAGAAGAGACACAAATTAATAAAATTAGAGATGAAAAAGGCACCATCACAACAGATACCAAAGAAATTCAAAAACTTATAGGGACATACTATAAGAACATATACTCCACTAAGTTTGAAAATCTGAAAGAAATGGATGATTTCCTTGATTTATATGACCTACCTAAATTAAATCAAGATGAGATTAAGCACCTAAGTAGACCTATAACAAGTATGGAGATCCAAGCACTTATAAAAATTCTCACAACTAAAAAAAGTCCAGGCCTAGATGGATACACTCGTGAATTTTACCAGACCTTCATGGAAGAACTAACACCAATGCTTCTCAAACTTTTCCATAAAATAAGAAAGGAAGGAATGCTACCAAACTCTTTCTATGAAGCCAGCATCACCCTGATACTAAAACCAGACAAAGATAGAACAAAAAAAGAAAAGTACAGACCAATCTCCGTCCTAAACATAGATGCAAAAAATTCTCAATAAAATATTGGCAAACAGAATACAAGAATATATCAAAAAGGTCATTCACCCAGACCAAGTAGGCTTTATCCCAGAGATGCAAGGATGATTCAACATACAAAATTGATAAATGTAATACATTATATAAATGGACTGAAGGACAAAAATTACATAATCGTCTCATTAGATGCAGAAAAAGCATTTGACAAAATCCAACATCCCTTCATGATAAAAGTGCTAAAGAGACTGGGAATAGAAGGAACATATCTCAACATAATAAAGGCTATTTATGACAAACCTACAGCCAACATGATACTAAACAGAGAAAAACTTGAAGCTTTTCCACTAAAATCAGGAACAAGACAAGGGTGTCCACTGGCCCCACTAGAGGAAAAGGTAGGGGAAACCCTTCAATATATTGGTATTCTTAGAAACTTTCTAAATATAACCCCAATTGCTCAGATAATAAAACCACAGATCAACCACTGGGGCCTCATGATATTACAAAGCTTTTGTATGTCAAAGGACCCTGTGAATAGAGCAAAGAGGCAACCTACAAGATGGGAGAAAATCTTTGCCAGCTATACATCTGACAGAGGATTAATATGTAGGATATACAAAGAACTCAAAAAATTAAATAATAATGCTGGGTGTGGTGGCATATGCCTTTAACCCAAGCATTCAGGAGGCAGAGGTAGGAGGATCACCATGAGTTTGAGGCCACCCTGAGAATACAGAGTGAATTCCAGGTCAGCCTGGGCTACAGTGAAACCCTACCTCAAAAAACAAAAACAACAAAAAATAAATAAATAATAAGAAATCAAACAACCCAATTAAAAAAAATAGGCTATGGAACTAAATAGAAAGTTCTCAAAAGAAGAAATACAGATGACATATAAACATCTAAAAAGAAAGTTCTACATCCCTAGTCATCAGGGAAATGCAGATTAAAACTACATTGAGATCCCATCTCACTTTTCCAATTGGTTACTATCATGAAAACAAATGACCATAAATGCTGGCGAGGATGCAGAAAAAGAGGAACCCTTCTACACTGTTGGTGGGAATGAAATCTGGTCCAGCCATTGTGGAAATCAGTGTGGAGGTTCCTGAGATAGCTAAAAATAGATCTACCATATGACCCAGCTATAGCACTCCTAGGCATATATCCTAAGGACTATTCTCACTACCTTGGGTGTACTTGCTCAACCATGTTTATTGCCACTCTACTCACAATAGCTAGGAAATAGAACCAGCCTAGATGTTCCTCAACTGATGAGTGGATAATGAAGATATGGCACATTTATACAATGGAGTTCCACTCAGCAGTAAAGAAAAATGAAGTTATGAAATTTTCTGGAAAATGGATGGATCTGGGAAGGATTATGCTAAGTAAGGTAACCCAGGCCCAGAAAGCCAAATGTCACATGTTCTCTCTCATATTTGGAACCTAGCTACAAATTATTGGACTTCTATGTGCATAGGAATAAAACTCAGCAGCAGAGGCCAGTAAGCTAGAAAGGAGATAAAAGAGAATAGAAAGGGAGGGGGGACTTATAGGATGGTATTGTACATATGTAAATAGAAGAACAGATTAATGGGGATGAAAAGGCCTAAGTGAGGTCAGGGGAAGAGACTGAGTAAAAGAAAGGTGGAGAGGAGGCTAATCAAAAATCTAAGAGGATAAATAAATCATATGGAAACCTACTTTTTTGGACAATTGAACACTCAAAAACCATAGATCGTTAGTAGAAAATTTTCAGTGCCAGGGATGGGATGCCTTCCAATGAGTTGTTGGCCAAGAAGGTCCCTGATACCCCCAAAACATTACAGGCTGTTGCTGAGGCCCTTGGTTTCCCATCAAGAATAGATGGTAAGACCCTATTGCTGAAGACTCCACATACTTGGGCTGCAAGGCCACTGAGAAATCCTGCTGGATCTGAGCTGAAAAAACTCCTCCATTTAGATCAGCTGACAGAAAGCTGGAAGAAGCCATTCTACATGCAGTTCAATGGGAGAGAGAGAAATCACCAGTGAAGATACTCAACAGTGGACACTGCAAGCCTTAAATTTGGCCAGCCAGGGCAAATGAGCCAACAGGTGCAATAGAGGCATGTCTGTTATGGAGGAAAACAGCTGCCTTCTAATTTGACTGGAGGCCTGCTCCATGGGAGGGAATACATCCCTGATACTGAAAACCTACAGTAGGGGTAGTCATGAGCCTTAGGGGTGTAATGTCTGCTGATGTCTGGCTAAATGTATATACTATGCTCACCAAACTGTCCAGTAAGCACTTCTTTTAATGCTCATAGTCATATATTAATGCTACTCTCACTTTTGTTTAGAGAAGCTTCTCTTTTCAGATGGCAGTGACCTTGGGATGACTCAGAAGGCACAATGGTACTGAGAAGAAATGACAGAGGAGTGTTCAGCACTGAAATATCTCTATCATACCTTCCAAGACTTAGAGTCCATTGCGGAAGAGGAGGCAGAAAGAATGTAAGAGCCAAAGGAAGGGTAGGACTCCTTACAACATGCTCCTCAAGACACAATATGGCCTGGAGATCCATGACCTTACAGTGCCTGACACTGCCTACACAAGACCATCATAATAGGAGGAAAAGATCATGACATCAAAATAGAAGAGAGACTGATTGAGAGTGGGAGGGAATATAATGGGGAATGGAGCTTCAAAAAGGAAAGTGGGGGGAGGAAGGAAATTTCCATGGGTGATTGTTTACAATTATGAAAGTTGTCAATAAAAAATTAAAAAATTTAAAAAAGTAAAAATAAATTTTAAAAAGTAAAATAAATAATTTTTTCAGTCTATAGAAACAGAAAAAGAAAAACAGAAGAAGAGGGCTGAAGAGATGGCTTAGCAGTTAAGGAGCTTGTCTGTGAAGCTTAAGGACCCACGTTCAATCTCTCTCCAGATCCCACATAAGCCAGACACACAAAGGTGACACAAGCACAAGGTCGCACATGCACACTAGGTGGCACAAGCATCTGGAGTTCAAGTTCAGTGGCTGAGACCCCATCCCCAGTTCTCTCTCACGCTCTTGCTCTCTCTAAAAAAAAAAAAAAAAAAAAAAAAAAAAAAAAATAGAAGATGACTACACACCCAGGAGAATATGGTCAAAAAGGGTTTGGAGCAACTGGGCCGCTCATTCTTTGCTGGCACGAATATCGAAGGATAGATGTAAAATACTTCAGAAACAGTTCGCCAGTTTCTCTCAAAGCTAAAAAACACTATCAGTTCTGCTCTGGCATTTCTTTCTTTCCTTCCTTGTTTTTGTTTTGTTTGGGGCTATTTTCCTTTATTGCTTATTTGATATCATATGTCAGAAAAGATTTGTAGTGCTCTTTTTTTTTAAGATATATTTTATTTATTTGAGAGGGAAAGAGATAGAGAGAATGGGTGCGCTAGGGCCTCCAGCCATTGTAAAAGAACTCCAGATGCATGTGCCTCCTTGTGCATCTGGCTTATATGGATCCTGGGGAATTAAACCAGGGTCCTTTGGCTTTACAGGAAAATACCTTAACCACTAAGCCATCTTCTCCATCGCCTGTTTTTTTTTTTTAACTTGGGTAAGTTTTTAAAATTTTATTATTCATTGATTTTTCTTATAAAAAAAGTTTGTACTCTTAGACCCCTTCTCCCTGCCCCTAATTCCATTCTGTTATTTCTTTAAAAAGCAATGAAAATATATATCTTGCATTATTCAGAATGTGACCAGAAAAATAGAACCACGAATAGGTTACATATTACATTCCTATATGTACATATATAATACAGCATATATACATACATCATTGTAATGGTTAATATTGGTTATCCATTTAAGAAGATCTAGAATCATCTAAAAGACATACCCCCCAGTTATGCTGGGTCAGGCTGGCAGCAAGGGGAGAGGGACACAAAGGGCAGGAAGCCGCAAGCTAACACAGCAGTTGATGAGAAGTTACCAGGGTAGGGTGGAGCCATATCTGCGGCTCAATGACTTCAAGCCCCAGTTGAGCTGGGGCACAAGGGGGTTCTGCAGGACCATTTAATGCTCTCATCACATAGCACTCAGAGAAACAGAAGTACTTTCTAACTACAGCTGGATGAGCTATGGGCCTGGCCCACCAGATAAACTGGCAGATTAGCAGAGACAGAGCCATGTGCCCTGACTGCCCTGCTGAGCCTAGAAAGATGGCTGACCCTTCCCTGCACCTTCCTAATCTCATGGACACAAACAAACTTACCATAGTCCACTTCTTACCAATTTAGCATCCACATACACCTCTTTAACCCAAAGCTGACTCCCAAACAAGACAGAATCATGTTCCTATTGAACATCATAAAACATTCTCGGAGCTGGAGAGATGGCTTAGCTGTTCAGGCACTTGCCTACAAAGTCTAAAGACCCAGGTTCGATTCTGCAGGACCCACATAAGCCAGATGCACAAAGTGGTGCATGCATCTGGAGTTTGTTTACAGTGGTCAAAGGCCCTGGCAGGACCATTGTCTCTCTGCCTCTCTCTCTCTCTGTCAAGTTAATAATGATGATGATGATGATAATAATAATAAAACATTCTCTAATCAACAGACACTCTGCCCCCATAAGATGATATAACTCTATTCCTGTTTGGGTAACATTCATTTCACTTGTAACTGAATGAAAGTCCCTCTTTGGTATCTTGTAACTTAAATACTGAGATATAAATTAACTACTATTAATACATATTATGTTATGTTGTTGGGAGATTGAACAGAGGAATGAAAAAAATCTAGTCAATATTGCTACAAATAATTCACATAAAGAAAAATAAGAAACCTATGTCAATATTACTGGTGTCATTTCCAAAGCTGGTTATGAGGTTGCTGATGAACGTTTATGATTATCTTCTTCCCCTATTCTTTACTCAGTCAACACCATAGTTAGTCAAAGCTCCTTAAACCTTCATTCCTAAAGGGTAAGCTCTGGCCTATCATCATCCCTACATGTATTATGTTGTGTTGTTTCCCATTGACATTAAGCCCAAGATGATGTGTTAGTCAACTTTCCCATTGCTGTGACATTTGCCTGGAAAAAAAAAAAAAAAAAAAAACCTTTAAAAAGGGGGCTGGAGAGATGGCTTAGTGGTTAAGACACTTGCCTACAAAGCCAAAGGACCAGGTTCGATTCCCCAGGACCCACATAAGCGAGATGCACAAGGTAGTGCATGCATCTGGCATTCATTAGCAGCAGCTAGAGGCCCTGGTGTGACCATTCTCTCCTTCTCTCTCTGCCTCTCTCTCTCTCTCTCTCTCTCTCTCTCTCTCTATCTCTCTCTGTTAAATAAATAAACAAACAAAGAAACTTTTAAAAAGGAAGATTAGTTTTGGCTCACAGTTTTAGAGGTTTCACTCTAACGTCCCTTAGCTGCTTATTTCTGGACCTGTGGCTGAAGGAAATGGTGGAGGAAGGCTGTTCACCTCAGAGCAGAGGAAGCGCAAGGGACCTGGGACGAGATACGCACTTCAGAGTCATGCCCCCAGTGACCTTTGAATAGACCCTCCCTCTTAATAGCCCATTTAGCTATGAACTCATCAACAGATGAATCCAAATGCTGAGGTTAGCCCGGTGTGGTGGCGCATGCCTTTAATCCCAGCACTTGGGAGGCAGAGGTAGGAGGATCGCCGTTGTGTTCGAGACCAGCCTGGGAGTACAGAGTGAGTCCCCAGATCAACCTGGACTAGGGTGAGAACCCACTTTGAACAAACAACAACAAAGAGGCCCGAGTGATCAACTGATGAGGTTAACGCCTTCATGATTCAATCACCTCTCCATAATGCCGCTGAACCAGGGTGAGATTCCTCCCTATGAGTTCTTGGTCAAGGAGGCCAGAGAGAGAGACCTCTCAAACAATACAGGCTTTTGCCACCGCTCTTCGTTTCTGACCAGAACTAGATGGTAAGTTCCCACTGCTGAAGACGACACATGTCTAGATCGCAGGACATAGAGAAGCTGGAAGTGAGCTGGAAGCTTCCTTCCTGCAAAGGCACTGTGAAAGCAAGCTGCTGGGAGAGAAAAGCCAGCAACAGGCTAAACAGTCGAGGCAGCTGTGGACCATAAACACCCCGCCAGCAACCTGCCGGAGGAGAGGCGCCCACTGCTGCGACAGCGGCGGGCATGTCCGTAAGGGTAAGCAGTCGCTTTTCAGATCGGTGGCCCATCGCACAGGAGGGAAGTCATGCCCTATGCTGTAAAATGGTCAAAAGTCCACGTCTGCAGAGATCATAAGCCCTGGCGGGGTGGGGTGGGGGACCTATTATGTTATTTTGTTATTGTTATGCTAACCGGACAGGTTGTCAAACTGCCTTCTAAATGCTTAACCCATAGGTTAGGGCTGCTTTCAGCCTCTGTCAGAGAAGTTTTGTTTTGCAGTGGGCAGAGGTTAATGCAGAGACTCGGCGCTGGCAGACGTGCTGAGGATAAGTGATTATTGTGTGCTCAGCCCTAAATGGGGCATCCGTATCATTCTCTCCAAAGCTCAGGGAATATTGCAGTAGAGGGTATAGAAAAAATAAAATGTAAGAGCCGAGCATGGTGGCGCACACCTTTAATCCCAGCACTCAGAAGGCAGAGGTAGGAGGATCGCTGTGAGTTTGAGGCCACCCTGAGACTACATAGTGAATTCCAGGTCAGCCTGGGCTAGAGTGAGACCCTACCTCGAAAAAAACAACAACAAAAATAAAATGTAAGAGTGAGAGGATGGGGAGGACCGTGTAGCATGTTGTATTGTAGATTCTGAATACAATATGGCCATTACACTCATGCACTCAAAGTAGCTGTGGGGATTTCATATATATTTATGAGAGAGAGAGAGAGAAAGGGTGTGTGTGTGTGTGTGTGTGTGTGTGTGTGTGTGTGGACCTCCTGCCACTGCATATAAACTTTAGACACATGTGCCACTTTGTGCATCTGGCATTACACGGGTACTGGGGAACTGAACCCAGGCCTTTAGGCTTTGCAAGCAAGTGCCTTTAACCACTGGGCCATTTCTCCAGCTGTGGTCTCTTGCACGAGATTGGGCCTGTCCTGAGGGATTGTTGCAGAACAGGGGGCAGGAAGACTGTGAGAGCCACAAGGTGGGTAGAAATATATCTCACAGCTTGTCCTTCACCAGAGACTGACAGAGGTCCTAATAATTATCCCACAGTGAACACCAAGGACTCTACTGAGGAAGGTCTTCAGGAAAATGGAGGCTGGGGCTGAGGGGAGACAAGACTACAACCTATGTAAATACATACATACTGAGAAACAAAGAGAGAGAGATTGAGGTTGAGCCTGTCAACATTCCATCGCAGATGAGTGTGGGGCTTGTGAGACTCCGCCCTCCCAGAAGAGCTAGTGGCACTGAATTGAGGGGGGAGGGTCATGTTCTTCAATGGTGTAGCCATTGTTAAATTACCCATATTCCAGTAAATAACCCCTCACCCTAACTTGACTCAGTGGGTCACAAAAAATAAAAATAAACATACAAGTAGGAAGGGGAATTCTTTGGGAAGAAGGGATTTAGTTGGAGGGGAAGGGGACTAAGAGAGGATAATGGGGGTGAATATGATCAAAATACATAATATATGTGCACAAAATTATCAAAAATTACATTGTTAAGTATTTTATCTATTTATTTATTTATTTGAGAGAGAGAGAGAGAAAAAAAAGAGGCAAATAAAGAGAGACAATGGGCAAACCAAGACCTCTAGCCACTGTAAACAAATTCCAGACACATGCTCCACCTTGTGCATCTGGTTAAAGTGGGTCCTAGGGAATCAAATTTGGGTGCTTAGGCTTCACAGGCTAGTGCCTTAACCGCAAAGCCATTTCTCCAGCCCTAAATTAAAAAAAAAAAAAAATAGTGTCATTGACTGGGGACCAAGCCTTCAATACATGAGCCTCAGGGGACATTACATGTCTGAACCATAACAGAATGTCTGCCACTCCCCACTACTGTGGATTATCAGTCCAGACTCCTAGTGGTAATCAGGACACATCACCCCAAGTAGGAAAGGATGCCCCTTCTCTGGCCGTTGGTTCAGTGGCATGAGGAAATGTCAAGTTTAATGGCAGCATTGTTGTGTCCCCTGATGGGAACCTTGCCCCAGTAGGAAACAAGAGTTATAAACAAGCAGAGTTCAAAGTTGCAGGGATAGCTGGGTGTGGTGGTGCATACCTTTAACCCCAGTACTTGGGAGGCAGAGGTAGGAGGATTGTTGTGAGTTTGAGGCCACCCTGAGACTCCATAGTGAATTCCAGGTCAGTCTGAGCTAGAATGAGACTCTACCTCGAAAAACCAAAAGAAAGGAAGGAAGGAGGGAAAGTGGGAGGGAGGGAAGAAGGAAGGAAGGAAGGAAGGAAGGAAGGAAGGAAGGAAGGAAGGAAGGAAGGAAAATAAAGTTGCAGGGATAGGGCTGAGAGATGGCTTAGCCATTAAAGAACTTGCCTGCAAAGCCTAAGGACCCAGGTTCAATTGCCAAGTATCACGTAAGCCACATGCACAAGGTAGCACATGCATCTGGAGTTTGTTTGCAGTGGCAAGAGGCTCTGGAGAGCCCATTCTCTCTGTCTATCTATCTATCTATCTATCTATCTATCTATCTATCTATCTATCTGTCTATCTATCTATCGATCATCTATCTCTCTATCTATCTGTCTGTCTGTCTATCTTTCTCTCTCTCTCTCTCTCAAATAAATATATAAACAAAGTTGCAAGGGTAATGGTGTGTTGGTGGAATAGTGGTGGGCTTAGCTACCTTCCACAGTTGCAGGTTGCAGGGACAGGAAGAGAAAGGAAGAACTCAGGTGACAGGGGGAAACACCACTCCACCAGTTACCCCATGATTCCATGGGCCCATGGCTCCTGACTTGGACATGGCACATAGTCCTGCATTCCCGAAGGCACAGCACCCAACCTGCACAGTGTTGCCACACAGCCATACCACAGCTGAGCCTTTAAAAATCCATCTTATGGGCTGAGGAGATGGCTCAGCGGTTGAAGGCACTTTCTTACCAAGCCCAGTGGCCCAGGTTTGATTCCCCAGTACCCATATAAAGCCAGATACACAAAGGTGTTGCATGCATCTGGCATTCATTTGCAGTGGCAGGCTGCTCTGTTCCACCCAACTCTCTCCCACTCTCTCTCTCTCAAACAAATATTTAAAAATAAAAATTAAGGGGCTGGAGCGATAGCTCCGTGGTTAAAAAGCCTAGGGACCCAGGTTCGATTCCCCAGTACCCACGTTAAGCCAGATGCACAAAGTGGCACGTGCATCTGGAGTTCCTTTGCAGTGGCTAGAGGCCCTGGTGTGCTTATTATCTCTCTGTGTGTACCTCTTTCTCTCTCTCACTCTCTCTCTCATATAAATAAAATATAAAAAATTAAAATTAAAAAATAAATTTGCTGTACTGTTCCATCAGGCCACCTGCTTCACTGTAAGATCAGTGAAACCATGGTCATGAACGTATTCCTCTATTTCCTTAGCTGTAAAATTACCCCTTTGTCCAGAAGCAACGGTGGCTGAAAAATCAAACTACGGACGTGGAGAGTGGATTTGGCAGAAGCATTATAGTTGGGGAAGGTAACGCTCTACCCAGAGAAAATGTCTGTGTAAGTGAAGACAACACGCTGCCCTTTCCACGATGGAAGTCATCCAGTGTGAAGAATCTGTTCATAAGGAGGGGAGGTTCTAGTCCCCTTCCCCTGTCCCAGAGAACAATGTCATACTGGCATAGGTCCCTACTCTTGGCGGGTTGAATGCTCAGCTGTAACTCAAGCCAAATTAGCCGTGTTGAGTGGAAATCCATTTCACTGTGACCGCACGTAGTCCTTCTCCCCTGGCTATTCTATGTGTGAAGCCCCTGGGATGGAAAACGGGCTCACCAGGTGATGCAGTGACCCACGGTGATATAGGTAGTGTCCTAAAAGGTGGCATATCTTTGTTATGAATTCCTTGGGAGGTGGGCTTGGTTTCTCTTGGATTGGTCACCAAAGATCCGCAGCCTTTGTATCTTCCCTGACACATCAGGCACCATTGCATCAGTTAGGCCCAAGTTGCAAAGCAGCTTGCCTAAGCATTCACTGCTCTGTGGCCTGAGGCAAAACTGGAAGCTTTTTTTAAAAAATATTTTATTTTTATTTGTTTATTTGAGAGAGGGAAAGAGGCAGAGAGAGAGAGAGAATGGTCACACCAGGGCCTCCAGCCACTGCAAATGAACTCCAGATGCATGTGCCACCTTGTGCATCTGGCTTACGTGGGTCCCGGGGAATTGAACAGAGGTCCTTTAGCTTTGCAGGCAGGCACCTTAACGGCTAAGCCATCTCTCCAGCCCCCCAAACTGGAAGCTTTTTAAGTCATACAATAAATGACTTCCAGCCAGGCGTGGTGGCGCACGCCTTTAGTCCCAGCACTCAGGAGGCAGAGGTAGGAGGATTGCTGTGAGTTTGAGGCCAGCCTGGAACTACAGAGTGAATTCCTGGGCTAGAGTGAGACCTTACCTCCAAATAAATAAATAAATGGGTTCCAGTATCATGCTCAAATGAAGTAGATGTTGCTTCCCAAATATAAGCATTGTGTTTTCTCCTCTGTAGTAAGAGAACATGTAATTCTTTGCTTTAGAAGGGATAGTGTGCCCTGCCTAGTCTACTGGATTCCTAATTGCATAGCACAAGCTGGTCTAAGAATTTTTCTGGGATATCTACCCGTCCCATGTCCACACAAAGACTTGTATTATGTTGAAGGCAGCTTTATTCAAAGTAGCCCAAGCTGGAAACAGCATGTACTAGCATGTGGATGAATAAACAAATTGTGGCATCTTCTTACAATGGAATGATTCAGTAATAAAAAGGAACAAACTCCCCAAGCTCACAATATTGATGAATCTCAAACTCATTATGCTGAGCCAAAGAAAACACACACACACACACACACACACACACACACACACACGGTGGCTGTATGGTCCCATTTGCATAAAACTCCAGGAAAGATATGAATAATCTATAGTGGCAGAAAGCAGATTAGTGGGGCTGGAGAGATGGCTCAGCAGTTAAGGAGGCTGCCTGCAAAGCCGAAGGATCCCGGTTTGACTCTCCAGGACCCATGTAAGCCAGATGCACAAGGGGCGCACGCATCTGGAGTTCGTTTGCAGTGGCTGGAGGCCCTGGCGGTCCCATTCTCTCTCCCTCTCTCTGTCTCTTTCTCTCTCTCTCTCAAATAAATAAAAATAAAGTTTTAAAAAAAGTAGATTAGTGGTTCCATGGACCTGGGGCTACACGTTCCCTGGGAATGACCACCACTGGGGAGGAATAGAAATGTTTTGTAGCAACTTCCCAGTAGGGTTCATGACCTTCCCAAACATAGGCTTTTTAAAAAAAATTTTTTTGTGTGTTGTTTTATTTTTATTCACTTGAGAGTGACTGGAGAGAGAGAGAAAGAGGCAGAGAGACAGAGAGAGAATGGGCGCACCA